>JASJET010000185.1:1937500-3137500 GCA_034092305.1 Diaprepes abbreviatus
GCCTCTGTACCTCCATTCTCTTTGCAGTTTTCTGCAATTTTGTTTGTTATTAATGAATAATCTATTGTACTACTTGCTGTCCTCTTAGTATATCTTTTTAATCCCCATGTATCATAACCTAAAAGGATAGTACATATCTGAATAAAAAACTTGCATTACTTACCTTTCAATCGTTTCGTTTAATTCGCACTTAACGCACAGGTAGAAAAATGTGAAACATTTTTAATTTTTCCTTTTTTATGTTTCTATTAAAATAAAGCTAGAATCACAGTAAATATATGTCAAATAACTCGGATAAGAAAAATGGTGGTTGGGTTTTCCAAAACTCATTTTGAATGACAAAGTTAGTACTATACGATACAACCAACAGAAATGTTGGAATTTATTTCTTACACCTAAGTACAAATATAACAAAAAAACATTCTTTGTCTCAGAAACCTGACTAGAGGGGTAAATTATGATGCCAGATTAGAACTCTACGCAAAAATTGCTTCAAAAACACCTTCTACGTTTTTGAACTTTGTAGATCTGTGTTATTATATTAAGAAAATGTATTTGCCTAAGTTAAAGTGCACCTGGTGGGCAATTGATTCTTAAAAGTGCCACCTATGGCTATAGATAAATTCGAACTAATCATCAATTCTTTATTCTTGTATTATGAAAAATAAAACACAAATGTTAAGTAAACCATGTATTTAGTATAATTTATTGATTCAATTATACTTTATTACTCTTAAAATAACGAATCTAACGTACTTCTTTTCTGCTTGAGTTTCTTACAAGTTGATTTGTTTATAAATTTGAAAAGAGCATCTACAATATTAGCTGGTGTGGTGTCTTCGCAGTTGTTTTCTAAGTCTGTTACTACACATTCTCGAATTTTGGCCAAGTCGCTAAAAATATTTCAATATTTAATTTAAACACAGCAGAATAGTTTTATTTATGTATTTTTTTATTATTGTAGAATTTGGTGCCTTGAATTTTTTTTTATTGAGATGCAATATATGAGGTAGACCAAATTTTTATGAGGAATAGGTTTTTTTTTTATTCAAAATACTACCTACTACCATTGACGAATTATTCTAAGACGACTCATTCTTATGGGAGAATTGAAAGCGCTAAGTATTAAAACTCGGTCATTGATAAAAGGTAGTTTTTATTATAAATAGTAAAACGGCAAGGAATGATGTATATACAGTGTTGCCGTATTGGATAGTTGATCGAAACTACAGGTACAAGTTTTGTATCCCTTGGTTTATTATATTTGTTTAAGTTTACAAAGGGAACGTTGTAGCGGTCAAACCTTTTAGTAAAACATCACTAGGCTGCGGCAACCTTACATTTAAATCAATAAAAAGGTGGAACTTACCCCTCTTACTCGGTAGGAAGGGATATACAGAATTGCCACGTTTTCAACATAAATCCGACAATTTAAATCTTTTATACTTGTCTCTAACACAAGCATGTATATCACATTAAAATAGTGATATCTAATCATTGACAATATTGTAAATTGCTTTTTATGAATGAGACGGTGTACCAGTTTGCGTACCGTTTAGGAGCGTCAAAATTATAGCACAGGATAGGAATTCTTGGTATATTTCTTCTATGTTACTACTGTCTAAACTAGCGGTTAGCATGCAAAATAGAAATATATTTATAATTTAGATAATTTTTTCTACTAAAATAAACAATAACCAGTTGCTATTTTAAGCTTGTTTCGGTTTGTATCATATTTTTTCATACCGGGGTTTATAACTGACAGAATAGAAGATACTATAGGGCTATTCTTTTGAGTCATTATCACTTTCACTTCTATCACTTGAAGTAATCATGATCACTTCAGCCCAATGACAAGTAAATGCATATTCAAAAGAACATGAAGTTATCAGTTTCACTTTGTTCACTTTGATCAATTGATAATTACTCAAAAGAATATAGCCTATGTTAATACATTGATAAATTTTAATAGGTAAACATGTGATAATCTAATTTAAATTCTCTGAAATGATAAAACCGAACCTGAGCATTTGAAGTTAACACATCCATTCTATGAACGATTGTTCAGCTTTTATTAGGCGATTTTTAATGCCATACATTTAAGTTTACAATAGTATTTTTTCATTTGTTTATTAATGAGGAAAGTTAATAAACATTTTCGGTTTTGGAAGGTTTATAATATACAAGTCTTTTAATTATTGCATAAAATAGAAAATAGTCCCAGAATTAACATGATCTATTGATTGATTCTCAATTTTATTGACAAGAATACGCATTCTTAAACTTGCTCCGAGCGTTCGGCGTTACATTTTGAAAATCTCTTAATTCAATGTTTATTTTTTTCTAACCTAACACTTGCATTCACTTTTCCTGAAAATTAAAAAACAGGAACCAGAATAATGAATATAGTTTGTGTAAAATATTTAAGTCCTTCAGCAAATTTGTATTGAAATAAAACAGCTACTTTTATTTAGAATATATTTTTAGAAACAGTAAATATGGTATGTTAAGCATTCTTTATAAATATGTGTAACAAAATTTTATTTATTAGATAATTCATATTTTCGTCAGTCTTCTAGACAGATATTTTTACATTAAGTCACAGTTAAGCATCGGCTAATCGTTTGTTACCTACTTCCTATTTTTTGGTCGTAGAACAGGAATAGGTTGTTATTTTTCGCCGATCTCGCGCAGTTTTTCCGAAGAAAGGATTCATTTTTACACATATAACTTGTATTTTCCGATTACTACCTTTAAATTTCGGATATTCATAGTAAAATATACAAACACTACCACAATATTTAGTCATTTTTTTAAGAAAATTTACATAAATAACTGTGGCAAATGCAAATTTTCCATAAAACGTAAGAAAACCATTGTCTTGTCGTTTTATACTGTTTCTGGGCATCTATAGTTGGTTGCATACGATTTAGATCGTAACATGTGATGCGGTGTTGCTACGTTGACGTGGATTTTAAACTTTGTTAGAATGGAAAACTTTGTGGTTCAAATGCAATTAATTGTAGCGTAAAATCTGGGTAAATGTGTAAAATTGGAATGCCAAACATAAATAGATCATTCGGCAAGCTACGTTGATCTAACAACGAATCTAACTAAACTAACTTGAACTGACCTGAACTAATGTGAACTAAAAAACCACGCAAGATCTGTGTTCATACTGCGAAACAACTGTAAACGAAAAAAACATCATATTCGTGTTTTATGACCCGAAAATAGAACGTATGTAAAAATCATCACACATTAATTTCATTTAAACTATCAAGTTTTCCACCCTAATGAAATTTAAACTCCACATCAACGTGGCAACATCGATCACATCAAATGTTTCTATTTAAATCGTATGCAACCAACCAGGCATGCCCAGAAGCAGTATGTCACCACAAGCCAACAGTTTTCTTACATTTTATGGAAAATTCACATTTTTCCGCTGTTATTTATGTAAATTTTGTTAAAAAAAATTATTAAATATTGTGTAGTGTTGGTGTATTTTACTAGTATTATAAAGGGTGTTTTTTTTATAGAGGTATAGAACTTTTAAATGGAATAAAACAAAGATGAATTTTTTAAATTGATATGAAATTTACTTTATTCGAAAGATAACCTTCAGGCATTATAATTTAAATATGACTTCTGGCATATGACCGCCACGGCTGGCTCAGACGTAGTCTAATCTGGAGGTCCAATTTTCGATGACTTTTTCCAACATTTGTGGCCGTATATCGGCAATAACGCGGCGAATGTTGTCTTCCAAGTGATCAATCGTTTCGGGCTTATCGGCGTAGACTAGCGACTTCACATATCCCCACAGAAAATAGTCTAGCGGCGTTAAGTCGCACGATCTTGGAGGCCAATTCACGAGTCCAAAACGTGAAACTATGCGGTTACCAAACGTTTCCTTCAAGAAATCAATTGTGGCAAGAGCTGTGTGACATTTTGCGCCGTCTTGTTGAAACCACAGCTCCTGCACATCATGGTCGTTCAATTGATGAACGAAAAAGTCAGTAATCATGGCTCTATAGCGGTCACCATTGACTGTAACGATCTGACCAGCATCGATTATAAAAAAGTACGGACCAATGATTCCACCAGCCCATAAAGCACACCAAACAGTCAGTTTTTCTGGATGTAACGGTATCTCAACATACACTTGAGGATTATCATCACTCCAAATACGGCAGTTTTGTTTATTGACGTATCCATTCAAACAAGAGTGAGCTTCATCGCTAAACAAAATTCGGTTATGAAAATCGAGATCAACGGCAATCTTGTTTTGGGCCCATTCACCGAATCTACGCCTTGCTAGGTGATCGTGTGGCTTCAATTCTTACACGAGTTGGATTTTGTAAGCACGCAAACCAAGATCTTTCCACAAAATCTTCCATAAAGTGAATGGACACATATCCAATTCCTGTGCACGATGGCGGATAGACTGATTTGGGTCTTCCTCTACGCTACGCCCTACAGCAGCAATGACTTCTTCTGTACGCACTGTACGACGTCTCTGTGGATGCGTATTATCATTTAAAGTAAACGTGGTGCGAAAACGTTCCATAGTTAATCGAATTAATTGCTCTGATGGACGATTATGTTGACCGTAAAATGGACGTAGTGCGCGATACGTATTTCGAACAGAACCATGATTTTCAAAATAAATTTGCACAATTTGGAAGCGTTGTTCAGGCGTCAGTGTATTCATGTTGAAATGCCAAACCAAACTAAACATAAATCACTTGACAGCTGACAAAATGGCCGCCAGTTAAAAAAGTGCTGCCAACTTAAAGTTCTATACCTCTATAAAAAACACCCTTTACAAGTTATATGAATGAAAATGAATTTTTTTCCAGAAAAACCACGCGAGATTGGCGAAAAATAATAACATATTCGTGTTCTATAACTTACTCAAAAATAGGAGGTATGTAAAAAATCATCGAAAAATTGTGTTTCACCTTCTCCAAGTTGTACCCTTACAAAATGGGCAATAGTAAAAATAAATTTTAATGCAGCAAATGCGGTCCAAAATTGCTTTTTACATTATTATAAATATATTTCATGGAAAAAAAAATGTTAGAGCTTGATGCATAATATTTCACTTGAATAAATACTTACTCGCATTTTTTCTTGTCAATTTTCAGTGTTGGTAAAGTAGTTGGCAAAGAGGACATCGATAATCCCTCACTAGTATCGATGTTGATTTTAAGCGTAGCGTTTACACAGTTTGCAATGCTTGATGAGCGTGACTTAATGCACTCAATTCCACCTTCAGCGACAAACACTGAAATAATAATAAATAAGTATTACTACCTAGTATAGTCATAATTATTGATACATGAGTAAATGCACTCAATACGTAACCAGTATTGAACACATCCATTTTGTCTTGCTTGGGATTTGACTTGATAATTACTGCGCAGTTAGTTTGTAGCATTAGTTTTTTTACAATCACAGTATGGAGTGACATTGTGTGAGTTTTAAAAAATGTGACATGGGAAATGGAGATATATTTCGTACGTTGCGGTTACTTGGAATCATTCACAACTTTGTGTATTGTGCTGTGAAGTTGTTCAAGGATGCTGGTGAAGCACAAGATCGTCAATGATCCAGCCGTTCGCGTGCTGTGCGGACGCCCAAAGGAATTAAAGCTCTGAGAGCATGATTTGAGCTCAAATAGAAAATCTTGTCACGAGAAATGTAAATTTCGCAAAAATCTATGTCTTGCATTATAAAATATGATCTGGGCCCATGTGCATACAAACGGCACACTGGACATCTGCTGACGGAGTTTTTTGGTATCACATATTGAATACCTTCCTAAAATTGACAAAATGTATTTAAATTGGAAGAAGAGTTGTGTACATGTTCCATATTTCCAAATAATCTGAATTTTAACAGGAACATTTTAGATTCTCTCAAGCTTGTTTGTAAGCTGTCCAATCTATAGCATTGTTTAAGAATTTTAATTAGGAGTTCAAAATTTGTGTTTTCATTCATCTTATGTTTGCAAGTTATCGAAATTTAATAATATTTCTCTATAGGGCTCTTGTAAACTGGATTACGTTGACTTCCTTATAGTACTGTCGAAGTAAGCATATCACTAATTACATTATAATTTAATCTACATTTAAAATGGATAGAATTATCATAACTGGAATCTTGAAAAAAATGTATGGAAATTTTATCCGTTGTTATAGGAACTTAATATTTTTAATCTATTTTATAACACTTCTTATTTTATTGATTGTTTACTACTAGGATTGTTTAATAACAGATGAATTTTCGAATGTATCCGACTCTTTTGATTTAGTGGGTATCTTAGATACCGAGCGTCCAATTGGATTCAATACTGTAACTAGAAAGATAGTCGAACAAAATCAAAAATACTTCTATAGTTTGAATAAAATTTAAAGGGGGGCAGCAGCATACATATTCCTAGTCTAAAAGCCAGAATCGGGTCTATTTTCCTAAACTCAAAGCTCTTGGGGGGGATGGGGCGATCGCAAGAAAAACAAGTTGTTGACGGGGAGGTGAAAGCCAGCTTCATACACATTCCTAGTATAAGAGCCAGAATCGGGTCTATTTTCCTGAACACAGAGCTTTTAACAATAATATCCTTTATTTGCCAACAAAATTATGATCACATAACAAAGCAACGTCAGAGAAAGAAATGTTTAACGTTAAGAATTATAAATATATTAATCTAACTACAATTAAGATAAAAACTAATCGACATTTCGATAGGAACTTTACACAAAGGAAAACAAAAGGAGAAAAAGACAGATACAAAATAATTAAAAAAAAATAGTAATAAAAGAGTCAGTTTGAACTGAACAAAGTTTTACAGCTTGTAAAATAAGATATTACAATTTAAAAAGGAATAAAATTTTTACACAAAATACAAAAGCATGAGAAAAACCCACTAAACAAAAAATATTAAGTTAAAAATATTAATATTATAAAAATTATTCATTAAAATTGAAAAAGTAAAAGCACCCATCAGACAGCCATTCATTTAAGCGTCTCTTAAAGCAATTAATCGACTCGATAAGCCAGATTTCTTTTGGTAACATTCTTACGGCTTTAATCGCCATGTAGTATGGTCCTCTCTCACAGAAGGTGGAGTTATGTAAAGGTATCCTTAGGTCATTCGCCCCTCTAGTAGCCATAACCATGTTTCCCCCATAAAACTGCCTGTTTAGTGAAAATAATTCCGTATTCCTTCTGGCAAGAATGACTAAAGATCTAAAGTATAATGGGGGAACAGTAAGCAACTTAAACTGAGTAAAAAATGGTCGATATGAAGATTCTGGATTTAGGTGGAAGATGCATCTTATTATGCGTTTTTGAATTTTAAATATATTAATAGCCTTTCTTGATGATTCCCAAAAGGAAATACCATAAGAGACAAGAGATTGTATTTGCCCAAGGTAGAAAAGCCTAACAGTCTCTTCAGTGATGACGTCACGAAGCCTACGGACTACACCACACAAACTGCTAAGCCCCAAGAGCTAAGATATGACGTTCCCAGTTTAAAGAACGGTTCACATGAACACCCAAGAACCTAACGTGTTCCAAAGTAGGTATAGATCCACCCCCAAGCCACACAAGCAGTGACTCAGACCTTGTTGCATGCTTTGAAAAAAGAATGAGGCCGGTCTTATTACGTTTAGAGTGAGGCTGTTATCAGAACACCACTGCTGCAGAGTTTGAGCACTTTTGAGACAGTCCCGCTATAGAAGTGTCCGCCAGAATCACTGATGTGTTATCAGCAAACTGGCAAACGCTATCCGTGGCCAATCCACCTCCCAGATTACATACTGAGGTACCCCCTGCAACAATTTAGTTCTATCTGAAAAGTAATAATGATTATTTTTAGTAAATTTGAGGAGGGCGACCGCAAAAAAACCAGTTGTCGACGAGGGGGTGAAAGCCAGCAACATACTCATTCCTAGTGTAAGAGGCACAATCGGGTGTATTGTCCTGAACTTTAAGCTCTTGGGAGGGGGGCGATCGCCCCCACCGCCCCCCTCCCCTTGGATCCGCGCCTGACTTGAACCCAGATGAGAAACAATAACGTATCACATCATTGACAAGTATTATTCGGCCTTCATAAGGAAAACACGAAATATTGAAAAAGTGGAAAAATGGGAAATTAAGGGTTAAACTTAACTCATTATTTCTAGGGTTTTATAAAAAAATTGTGTGCAGCTTAGTAACATGTTACTTATCTAACTCTAATTTTTGATATCATGAACATTGTGCATTTTGAAAATACTTTTTGGGGCAATTACTTTCTTTTTCTTCTAAATTTTTGATGAAAAAATACAAAATATGTTAAAAATTTTTTATAACAGTATAATAAAATTTTTGTTATAGGTCGCTGTTCATAATTAACTCTTTTTACATATGTTTTGATTCGCCATTTTGTCAATAATTATTTTCAAATGCCTAAAATACCGATCTTTCAGGCGTATTTACGAAAATAATTATGTTTATTACTAAAATTGTGATGTTTTATTGAAAGGGCAATAATAAAATCTCGTTTTGTCAGTAAAAATTTATTTGATTTCGACAGAGTGATTAACCAAAAATGGTCATGGCTTTTTTTTTTGGAAATTCTCCACTTTAAGCTCGATATTAGGTCCGCCATGATATTTTTTCACAAAACGCTACTCGGCAAAAAAAAATAATGATCATAAGCTAAAATTGGAACTGTTGATTGCCCTGGAATTTAGACGAGGAGCGGAAGGGGGGAGTTGCTTTAAAAAAGAATGCTCCATATGTATAAGAACAATTTTTAATTTCCATTGATTCGAAACAAAGTTCTTTAGAACCGATCAAAAACAATAAATTTTTTTTTTACTAAATTTTACTATTTAATTTTTTTTCCTTCACTTTTTAAAAAGCGCAATATTTAGCCTTGATTCACAGTGTAGTGTCGCTCTCGATACGCTCTTGGTTCGTTCTCGGTCCGCTTCCGGTTCGATAGATACCAAAAACCTTACGATATCGAAATCTCCTTGACAATAATAGGGTAAATAAGATCATTGCTACTTCTGTTGGAATATTTTGTCGAACCAAGAGCGGCACTGTCGTGTAGATCGAGGCTTAAGCATGTGTTTTGTCTCTTAGTATGTTAAATCGTTAAAATTTCTTGTCTTTCTTTATATTATGAAAGTCAGTTAAGAAATTTGTAGAATTTTTTTTTCTTTACTTAAAGCTGTCTAAGACAAAATATGTACAGGGTGAGTCAACGATTGGATGAAGTAGGTTTGTGCCTTTTCGGTGAAATTTACAAAGAAACTATATTTATTGTTTGATACAGTTTATTTTTACGCAGATTTTAAAAATATTTAGGACTCTACAGGGTGAGCCAAAAAACTAGGACAGCATAAAGTTGTATTTTTTTAAATAGAACACTCTATATACGAATCATATTTTCGATTTAGCTTATAATTTTAAATCTTTTTTATTAAGGGTTTACTATAACAAAACTTTATAGTTTCTGAGATAATTAAGCTTAAAGAAAAAAAGTCACATTTTCAAGCATCAATTCAATCCTAAATAACGTTTTCAATTTTGTGACAAATATATTCAAACTTGGAATTTAGCAAGGCCAAGGACAAGTTAACATAATTTTTACCTAATATTTGCAATAAAAGCTACAGGGTGTTGAACACATCGGCTAAAATTTGAACAAGTTTAAATGAATAAATATCTTTTTTTTTTAAATGGTACACCCTGTATATTTTCATGTTATTTAATAGAGTAATAAAAACCCTAAAAGTTTTGTTCAGTATATCCTATACCTATTTATAATAGTTTTTGAGATATTTCAGTTTTTCTTATTTTCCATACTTTTTTACTGAAATAGTCTTCATTATCATAGTAGCCATGGCAAAAACAATGTAAAAGAACATTTTTCTGTGTGTCAAATTTATAACCGCAATCGCTTCTTTTGGTTTTTATGTAGTGTAGTTTGGTTTTTTTTGCATTCATCTTATATTGCAAAAATGAATTTTCCAAAGAATGAGTTAATAGATATGATTTATACAATAGGAGAGGCTCAAAAAAATTGCATTCTTGCTCAAAGAATTTACAAAATGAAGTATCCTGATCGACGCCAGCCTAATACCCATACTTTTCAAAACTTAATGCAAAGATTTGATTCTTCTGGTACTGTTGATTATCCAAAACGTAAAGTGGTCAACAAACCAGTAACTAATGAAGAAAAAGAACTACAAGTATTGTTAAATGTTCAGGAAAATCCTTATATTGGTAGCCGTCAGTTAGCAGCACTATGTGAAACATCACAATCCACTGCTAATCGTACTACCAAGAAATATAGGTATCATCCATATCACATGGAATTACACCAAGAATTGATGATAATGAAGACTATTTCTGTAAAAAAGTATGGAAAATAAGAAAAACTGAAATATCTCAAAAACTATTATAAATAGGTATAGGATATATTGAACAAAACTTTTAGGATTTTTATTACTCTATTAAATAACATGAAAATATACAGGGTGTACCATTTAAAAAAAAAGATATTTATTCATTTAAACTTGTTCAAATTTGAGCCGATGTGTTCAACACCCTGTAGCTTTTATTGCAAATATTAGGTAAAAATTATGTTAACTTGTCCTTGGCCTTGCTAAATTCCAAATTTGAATATATTTGTCACAAAATTGAAAACGTTATTTAGGATTGAATTGATGCTTGAAAATGTGACTTTTTTTCTTTAAACTTAATTATCTCAGAAATTTTAAAGTTTTGTTATAGTAAACCCTTAATAAAAAAGATTTAAAATTATAAGCTAAATCGAAAATACGATTCGTATATAGGGTGTTCTATTTAAAAAATACAACTTTATGCTGTCCTAGTTTTTGGCTCACCCTGTAGAGTCCTAAATATTTTTAAAATCTGCGTAAAAATAAACTGTATCAAACAATAAATATAGTTTCTTTGTTAATTTCACCGAAAAGGCACGAACCTACTTCATCCAATCGTTGACTCACCCTGTACTGTATAAAATTTACTTACTTGCCAAACGATCGCCATCCTTAAAACATGCAAAACTAATAATTTCCTCTATAACATTTATTGCATTGTCAAGAGCCGTCTTTTCACTGTCTTCCATACAATCTTTTGTGGCGTTTACCGTTTTCATTATGCAGTCTTTATATTCTTGACGTTTATTACAATATTTGGCAAAAACTTCATCCATCGATCCAGTTTTTTTAGCCTCGTCCAATTCATTTTTTATTTGGGTTGGAACTATTTTACCTTCAAGGCAACTTTTGGTTTCGTTTATCGCTGACTAAAAATAATATATTAAATTAAGATTTTGCTCAAATTAAAACAACTGAAAACAGCAAATTATTACTTCACACTTCGTATTTGTAATATTGCTGTAAATACATATAATATCTTTATTTCTTAATATCTTAATCAAGTATAGTCTAAATATATTTTTATTTGCATCGATAAATTACAAGAACTTTTCTTAAAAATATATTTTTTAAATAAAATCAACAATATTTTATAAAATGTGGAACCTTTCTGGTCTTTAAGATTAAATATTTGTTTAGAAGTTACCTGTATAGAAAAATATGGGGGTAATAGAAAAAATTCTATTTAGCCAAAAAAACACTTTTTTGAGTAATAAATAAGTGAAAAATTATTTCTGTACATTCATTGTTGCAGGATTGTGTTTTCGATATGTACCAAATGAACTTTAAGTAACTTTTTTTTTGGTGTAATAATTACCTTAACTCGTTCATAACTGTTGGGAGTTTTTTTCTCACATTTTTCCTTTATTTGGGAAATACTATCAAGCTTGTTTATTTCGACTGGTGGTAGATCTATATCTGCCAAACATACACCTGTAAGGTAATTGTGAAATTAGTTTTAAGTTTTGTTTCTAATAAAACAATATTTAAAACAAATCATTAAATCTAAAAGATTTTACATGTTGCTGTTTTTACAGACTTTCTTCTCCAACTATGATGATACACAAAAATTTGTAACGTAGAATTTTTTTTTTGTTTGTTGTCGAAACATATGTACATATAAAGTTTATCTCTATATTAAGTTAGAGCGAAACTAACTTGGAGATGCGAAAAATGTTTGGAAGTTCAGGGTGGAAATTTTGAACATTTTTTGAAATAAGTTGTTTCCCTGTTTAGGTAAGCCGTTTAGCGTTTTTTACAATACAAAAATGAAGGTGTTTTGGAATAGACAACGTTAAACAAAGTCACCCTAAATAGGGTATTTATATTTAAAAAAATTGACTTTTATCGGTTATGTGTTTTGGTATTATGTTTGTTTTTGTGCATTTTAACAGAAAAATGCGTCTGTTTTTGAGTAATACGATCTTGGAGTTGGTTTTTACCCATTGTTTAAAAAGACAAACCGTTTCGCCTCCATATTGGATCCGAATAGTTAGGTAAAATCCCATGCCACTAAAAAGTACAGGAAAAGATAGTCTTGACCAGCTAGTTAAATAACACGTCTTTAAATCTTGGGGTATCGGTCCTTTTTAGTGGTACGGAGTTTTACTAAACTATTCGGAATCAATATGGAGGCGAAACAGTTTGTCTTTTTAAACAATGGGCTGTTCTGGAACCTAACATCTCACCATCGCTTTCCGGCAAAACGGGACTTAAATAGAGATTCAAGTTTGTGGAAAGTACAGGGATGTCTAGGAAAGATACCGGTGGATCTCACTGATGACTCCACCACCAGTATCGGGACGAAACATCCATACATTTACTACGGTGGTCGAAAATAGATCGCTAGCTACATGTCCCTACCACCAGGGGCATTGCTAATTGCCACAGGGCAAAAACCAAAACCAAGATCGTATCATTCAAAAATAGACGTATTTTCCTGTTGATGTAGAAAAACAAACATTAACACTAAAACACTTAGCCGCTTTTTTAAACGGTTTTATTTAGTTTGTCTTATTTGCGTCTTGTGTGGGTCAAATATATTAATTGATATTTTACCCCCTCCCTGTTGACCGATTGATCTGGAATTTGGTACACAGCTTTAGTTCTGACGACAATACAATTATGTATATTCAGTATCATTGTAAATCCAAGATGGCCGCCGTTACAAAATGGCGGATTACATATTTTTTTACAGCCTCCTTAATATGGGTATCAAATGAAAGGGCTTGACTAGTAGAATACAGTACACCATGAAAACATTTCAAATCCAATATGGCCGCCGCTACAAAATGGCTGATTACATTGTTTTTTTCAATCTCTTCAATATGGGCATCAAATGAAAGTGCTTGACAAGTAGAACACAGTACACTTTAGAAAAAAAATCCTAATCCAAAATGGTGTATCATAGAATTTAGACACTCAATACATTAAACTGAAATCTAGGTAGCTACTGAAAATAAAGGACTTTGACAACTTAGAATCGTGATTCAAGCATGAATCCCCCACCTAAGTTAACATTTCGTATCGTGTTGAGGACTGTGTGGCGTTAGGGTGATTAAAAATGATATGTCGTTAGTTGTACACTACCCAAGTTAAGATAAAAGGTTAAAGCGCGCTGAGGACTGTGTGGCATTAGAGTGGATAAAACTGATATGTCGATAGCGTTTTCCCCTCAAGACTTGGGCGCATCTTGTAAAAGAAAAGCACTGGACCAGCTGCTTGATGCCATCTGAAATACAAATAATTTGAATCTAGCTAATATAATACCAGCCAGACATCAACAAGACTGTAGGCTTGCCAAAAGAACTTGAAATATTTGTAAGAGCAAAAGTTATATTATGGTCCAATATTGACGTTTCGAAGGGATTGGTAATCATTGAAATTGTTTGGCCTCAGTTTCATCGAACCCAAATGTAAGTTACAGATGTACCGTCAGTTCGGATCGACTTTGGAAGAGACAACGTACATCTGATTCACCTTAAAGCCATACAATTTCCAGCAAAGTTCAGTAATGGGTCGGCTGAAAGAAGGATGTTGCCCTTAATTTTGTCATGGGCTTCCACTGTTCACAAAATGCAAGGCAACACTGTAAACCATGCAGTTGTGTATTTACGCTCGGAATTGTTCGATGAAGGACAAGCTTACGTGGCACTGAGTCGAGTAAAGTCTTTGGAAGGATTATGTATTGAGGAGTTAGATTGCAACAAACTGACAGGGAAAAAAATTTTGTTACGACTTTTACTTCCTCTAAATGATCAAGTTTGGTCATCTCCTGGACACATCGACGACGCCGAAACGCCATCGCGAATCGGTCCAAAGACCTCATTAAATCATTCAATCGGTAGTAGCGACGGGCGGTGTGTACAAAGGGCAAGGACGTAATCAACGCGAGCTTATGACTCGCGCTTACTGGTAATTCCTCGTTCATGCGGAACAATTGCAAGCCCCAATCCCTAGCACGAAGGAGGTTCAGCGGGTTACCCGGGCCACTCAATCTCATGCGGCTAGAAGCTGCCTGTTCCTCTAAGAGTGAGTCCACACGATACCAAAAATTTCGGCGTAGCGTATTACGCCCATTTATGTTAAAAATGTCTCGTCCACACGGGGAACTTTTATCGTGCAGTCGTGCAGTCGTAATGTTTTTTTTTGTGGTAACCTAACTTTTTTCTGATTTTTTGATAATATTTATTTATGTATAAATTAAAATGAAAGAAAATAAAAAAAATAATTGCAGCAATGTTGTTATATAGAAAAAGAAAACTAAAGAAAAAATTACAAAAGATAAGGATATTATTAATATATTCTTTATTAAAAAAACGGAAAAGTCGTCGCTACTAGGTCCGATCTGTTTTTGAGAAAAACATTGGAGAAAGGCTTGGACATACTAATGATTTAATTCAAGAAATGCGAGAAAGTGATACTGATTTTTTAAAAATATTTTCCTGTTACTCTTGGTGAGTTTGAAAACCTGTTGTTGGGCCAATAAATAGGAAACACGCTATGGAAATGTGTACAGCTATACCCTTATTACAAGGTTTGAAAAAACATTGTGATATTTAGCTGATGAAATCAGCATGTGAAAGCAACAGTGCGAATTCCGAGTCGGTAAACAGTGTTTTTGAAATTAGTCATGTTACTTGTGCGATAATATGAGACTCTTTAAAGCAAGTTTTATTTCCGAAGTTTGCCACTTCTACCTGGTAAAGAATTGCCAAAGAGTTCAAAGACGAGAGTTTTAATATAAAGTGTCATTTTTAATAATTACAATTGTTTGTAGTTTTTACAAGAATATATTACGTATAACACTAACTGGATTTCTGTTATTAAATTTCCATTAATGTTAATTTTTACTTTTTAATTGTTTATAATAGGTTTATATAAAATTTGCTAAGGGTAGGGTTACCAGACGACAGGAATTTTCCTGACATGTCTGAAATTTTAGCCCCTCGTTAGGATGAAAGAGGAAAAAACTGCAATTGTCAGTATTTTTTTGAAATTAAAAGAGGAAAATATAAGTAATGAAAAAATATTTATTAATCATTCTAGTGAGAAAAAATAAATTGATTAAACCTTACCAAAATGAGTGAATTGTTAATTTAGTATATTAATAAATTTAGTTTCATACTTTTTATTGTTTGATGTTTCTTTTGGCTGGACTTTTATAACTATTTCATGACATTCTTCACATGATATGTTCTTTAAGTTAAATTGTGTCTAGAGTAGAACCTTAACAGAAGACATTGTTGTAAACCAACTATTACTACAAATTATTAATTATTAAATTAGTATATATATTTTTAAGTTACTCTTATGGATTAATAGATAATTATAGTCTAATATTTAATACTCCCTTAAGAAATAGTTATATCTTAAGTAAATTTATGTTCTAATAGGTTCAAACAAAAGCATGCCTTAATCTCCGAAACTCTAAAACTTTACTTTTTACAGAGACCATTAGTTTTGTTTATATTGTCATCGTCCCATAAATACACACTTTTTCATTTCAGTAATCATGTAAATAAATAGTTATAAGTTATATTTGTTAGTACGCCTATGACTGTCAAATATATAATTTAGATTCAGAATAGAATGTAACTAGGACATGAACATTGAAACGAGAGGAACTAAAATCGAAAAACTACAATAGTAACATTAAATTAGTAAGTAAGAACAAAAACTGTTGTTACCTCATGATTTAGTGAACATTATAATAAAATATTAAAAAAGTAATATTAGAAGATTTATTTGAATTCATCGAACTAGCAAAGTTATAACATTGATGGCAGCGAAAGGCAAAGCTTATAACAATATAGACAGTCTGTCTCTCCTTAGTCCACCACGCTCCCATTAATGAGAAGACTCACTCGATATTGGCATTTGATGCTTTGATTGCAAAAATTTTGAAAATCTCACTGCCTTAACATACAACATTCAGATAAAATGTCCGGATATATACAGAAACATTAGGGATATTGTCAGGAAAACTCATTATTTGATTTGGTAACCATAGCTAAGGGTATGTCTGTGGATTAGCGTCTCGATATCACAGATTGTCGTTGAATAGAAATTGTATTATATAATGGCCTTTATTTCATAAGCTTTAATTTATATAATGAACACCTGTATTATTGCAATTGTTATAAAATTAATAAAAAAATGAACAAAAATTGTTTTTTTTTTGAGGACCAAGCAGTAATGATCTTCGGTAACAAGCATTTTTAATAAATTAAAACAATTTAACATAATTCATAAATATCTATTATTTCAAAACTCGCTAAATAAAATATATAAATAAAACAACAAAGTTTAAAAAAAACATAGGTTATGTTTTCATACAAAATATTGAAAATAAACAATTTCCACCATTTTGAAAGCAGTCCGCTGAAAAGTTAAACATGATTTGGCGTAATGACCTTGGAAAAGGCGGATTTAGGCGGGAAATCTTCGGTCTTTGTCTTTTTTTTAAATCTAACAAATCACAATGCTTGAAATTTGACATATGTCTTATTACGCTACGCTGCCGCCGAAATTTTTGGTATCGTGTGGACTCACTCTAAGAAGATTATGTTGTACGTCGACAATAAAAACCGGAAACTGACAACAGTATAATGAACGTAACGACATGACGACGCAACTTAACCGATCCGCGAAGACCGGAAAGAGCGCCGCGCACGTACGCCACACACCGCGTCGGCCGGCGGGCCTTTAAGATGTCAAAATTTTACTCTTAGTTAGCAGGTTAGAGTCTCGTTCGTTATCGGAATTAACCAGACAACTCGCTCCACCAACTAAGAACGGCCATGTACCACCACCCACCTTATAATAATGAGGCACTAAAGGAACTAAACAGAATGAGGAATATTAATTGGCTAAATAAAAAACTTGAAAAGAAAATAAGTAAAAAATTTTTCAAATTAAACGGTTTTATTGTAAAGAAACATAGTAATGATGCAGATAATGTACTAAAAGCTAAAAAATAATTCGGTAAGTACCAGGTATCAGTCAGCACAGCACTCTCCTTATCAATCTAGGCCACTGATCAGGGGCCCTATCCTCGTACTGGGGAACGTGAAGTGAACGGTGAAAAGGTGGCGAACGCGTATTCTTGAAATGTTCATCGCTCATATCCTCGTTCGCCCGGTGAAAGGCAAGCGAACGGTGAAACATGCGCAAATGAAATGTCAGCCGCTAAATGACATACTGAACGCACGAATTTCAAAAAATTAAATACTATTAAAAATTTTTATTTTATTTTTGGTTCTTCAAAATAACTTGTCATTAAAAAAAATAATATGTTGACGAACCGTTTCTTTAAGACGTTTTATTTTTTGAATAAACAGTTGAAACGTTAATTAGGTGGTACCCAAATATTTTTAATATTTTCAAAATTTTTAATAAAATATCCTTAGAAAGTTGAATATGTCTCGCAAATATTAAGTAAATTTGAGATTACAGACATATAAAATTATTACAGGAGATTCTGTTCATAACTCAATTGTATGAGTTTGCTATTTAAAAAAAAATTTTCTAGGGCCAGTTCTGCTTATGGATTTAACATAAATACTTGTGTCTATAACAGCTGAGTATCTTAGTTTTAAGCAGTTAAATCTAACATAATTCTTTTCACGACACAACTTATAATAAATTTGAGAAATCGCAATTTGTAAGCTATCTGAAACTTTTATTTAAATAAGTAACAAATTTTATATTTAAATTATGTTAACTACAGCACTTAACTTAATTAGACTGTGTTAAACACTAGACGACACTACAATTAAATAAATATTATGATTATAATTTATCGAGAGATATAAATATGAACCTTAAAGACCTACGAATGAGGTTCTTCAGCATAAAAACCTTATTTATGGTACATTTTAACTTCAAGCCTCTACAAATCTTTATAAAATAAAAAAATATATATATTTAAAGTTGAATGTGAGATCCGTCAGTATCTTTAATGGACGTATTCTGTCATGCCTTTGGTTTCGGTCCCTGGTCATAAACAGTTTCACTATCTTCGCAGAAGTTTCAGGTTTTCTTTCAAATTTACTTGTCAGGACAGAACATCTTGCAGTAAGAGGCTGGACACTTTGTGAATTCATACAATAAATAACTGATTGGATAGTTTCCATAGTGTATAGGGATGATGACTCTTAATCATACTACGTAGAGTGGTAATTTCCACCGCTTCAAGGTTTATCAGTGTTGACTTTCTGCAATTACTGTCAGTATATTACTTTGTATATATGATTGCTGCTTTTTTTGATATCCCCTTTTCTTTATATATTAGAATCTTCAAGTAATTGGCTCTTTGTATGCATTTTTGTTTAACAGTTCTAAGAGTGTCAATTTAAGATAAATTTAATCCAGGCAAAGTACAAATATTGTAATGACAATCAATAACTTCACAAAAATAACAACAGCAGTATTTTTTTTTTACTTTTGACGATTAATTTAAAGTACCAAAACTACTTTTTGCCTAAAAAGGCAACAAAATATACTACGAACATTTTCGGTCTGACAGCTCAATTCAATCTGTTATCAATTTTATTTTTTGAAATTCTCGGGTTTTAGCACGTTCATATTTGGCAACATTGGCTTTTTAAGAATACGGCTTTTACTGTCAAAAAGTTCACATCGCCATTCCCATCGCCGTTCACCTCACCTTTCACATCACACGTACGAGGATAGGGGCCCAGACTAAAATAAACTCGTGGGGCGCGTCGAATTTTTATTATCTACAGTCAACCGCTCATGGCCCGTATCCTCTAAAGTGTGATGTGAAAGGTGATGTGAATGGCGATGTGAACTTTTGACAGTAAAAGCCGTATTCTTGAAAAGGCAATGTTGCCAGATATGAATGTGCCCAAACCCGTGGATTTCAAAAGATAAATTGGATGACAGATCGAATTGAACTGCCAGACATGTTTTGTCACCATTTTAGGCAAAAGTAGCTTTGGTACGTTAAATTAATCGTCAAAAGTAAAAAAAAATAGTGCTGTTGCTGTTATTGTTGTGAAGTTATTCATTGCCATTACAATATTTGTATTTTGCCTGGATTAGATCTATCTTAAACTGACACTCTAGAACTGTTAAACAAAAATGCATACAAAGAGCCAAGTATTTTAAGATTCTAATATATATATATATATATATATATATATATATATATATATATATATATATATATATATATAAAGGGATATCAAGAGAAACAGCAACTCGTATATAAAAAGTAATATACTGACGTCAATTGGAATACATGTCCCCTATATACAGTAATTGCAGAAAGTCAGCACTGATAAACCTTGAAACGGTGGAAATTACAACTCTACGTAGTATGACTAAAAGCCTCATCACTACGGAAACCGTCCGATCAGTTATTTATTGTATGAATTCACAAAATATCCAGCCTCTTACTGCAAGATGTTCTGTCCTGACAACTAAATTTGAAAGAAAACTTGAAACTTGAACACTGATAAAGAAACTGTTTAAGACCAGGGACTAAAACCAAAGGCCAGACAGAAGACGTCTATTAAAGATACTGGCGGATCTCACATTCAACTTTAAATATAGTTTTTTTTTATTTTATCAAGATTTGTAGAGGCTTGAAGATCAAATATACTATTAATACGGTTTTTATGCGGAAGGACCTCATTTGTTGGTCTGTAGGGTTCATATTTATATGTCCCGATAAATTATAATCATGATATTTATTTAACTGTAGTGTCGTATAGTGTTTAATATAGTCTAATTAAGTTAAGTGCTGTAGTTGACATAATTTAAATACAAAATGTGTTACTAATTTAAATAAAAGTTTCAGATAGCTTACAAATTGTTATTTCTCAAATTTATTATAAGTTGCGTCGAGAAAAGAATTATGTTAGATTTAACTGTTTAAAACTAAGATACTCGGCTGTTATGGACAGAAGTATTTATGTTAAATCCATAAGCAGAACTGGCCCTAGAAAAACATTTTTAAATAGCACGCTCATACAATTGAGTTATGAACAGAATCTCCTGTAATAATTTTATATATCTGTAATCTCAAATTTACTTAATATTTGTGAGACATATTCAACTTTCTAAGGATATTTTATTAAAAAATTTGAAAATATTAAAAATATCGGGGTACCACCTAATTAACATTTCAACTGTTTATTCAAAAATAAAACGTCTTAAAGAAACGGTTCGTCAACATATTATTTTTTTAATGACGAGTTATTTTGAACAACCAAAAATAAAATAAAAAATTTTAATACTGTTTTATTTTTTGAAATCCGTGCGTTAAATATGTCATTTAGGGGCTGACATTTCCTTTGTGCATGTTTCACCGTTCGCTTGCCTTCCACCGGGCGAACGAGTATATGAGTGATGAACATTTCAAGAATACGCGTTCGCCACCTTTTCACCGTTCACTTCACGTTCCCCAGATCGAGGATAGGGCCCCATATCATTATGTGCTTTAGATGCATCTTCTCAATGGATAACTTGTGCAAAATGTGCGTAAAAGTAAATCCATCACTATCATCGTGCGACATCACAGAACGGTCATTTCCATATTTACTCAGGTTACGCTATGCCCCACGATTTTATTTTATTCTGATCAATGCCCTAGATTGAGGAGGAGAGTGCTGTGATACCGGTATCTGGTACCTACCTAATTATTTTTTAGCTTTTAGTACATTATCTGCATCATTATTATACTTCTTTACAATAAAACCATTTAACTTAAAAAATTTTTTTATTTATTTTATTTATTTTCTAAATTCATATTTTTCGGCCACCGAATATAAGTAAATAATAAGTAACAATCTCGTAAAAATAATTTGTCATAAGAACAAAATAAATTGAAAATGGTTGTAGGAAACTAAAACGTTGAAATTAAAAGTTGACTGAAATTGTGTAGTCATCAATTTAAAAAATTTTACAAATAAAAAAGTTACAGCTGGTTCTTAAAAATGAATAGTTCCAACTATTTCAAAGTTACTCAAAAACTTAAATAACAGTAGTACAGCTCTGTAAGCACCATTAAATTACCAACAAAATTTTCTTAACTTTACTCCGTTTTTATTTCCTGTAGTTTCCGGTATCGCAATACACCCAACGTTTTTAATAAACGTATTGTATCGTGGAAAAAATAACTTTAGCTTTGTTACCTGCAATTAAAAATAGACCAAGAATTTTCCACTGCATCTTATTGTCAGTTCCTGCAAATACACTCGCGTTTACTAATATCAACACTGGACTGGTTTTGTTTCATCGTTTTAATTGAAACTTCGGAAAGGTCAGATTAATAATCGGGGGGCTTTTAATCATATGGGGTTATGACCTTATTTTCATCTTATTATTTAAAAAATAAACTTATTTATCAGTGGATGACTGATATGTGCAGTGGCGTGCTGTGCTTAAAATCTCAAATTATGATCAATAGTATTTTATATATGTATATATACAGGGTGTTCGGTAAGTACCTCGGGATCATTCAGGGGAGGTCAAAGTAATCCTACTTTGTCATAGAAAAAAAATTTCTTAACTGCCCGTTAAGGGAGATACAAGGCCCTAAAAGGGTACCAAACGACTTACCTTATCGGCTCTAAGTTTTGAACTGACGTGTATAATTGAATGAAACTTTAATATTTTATAGAGGCCATAAAGATTCATATTAGACCATGCTACAGTAGATGTTTTGGATCATCAGAGAAGTCAGGAACGGGCTTGCAGCCACACTCGTTGGGCTTAATTTTTGACAGGAGTCATTTTACAGAGATTAAAACTAATTTTTTAAGTACTTTGGTCATTCCTCTTCAAAAAAGGTTATCTTAATTTATTTCGATAAAACTGATATTTATGTGAAACACTCAAAAGTTACTAATGCTAAACACAAACAGGTAATAAAACTTTCATAAAAAAAATTGAACCGACTTCTAAAAGTGTGCTAAAAAGTGAAAAATTATCCCATTTTTTTATATGAAATTGAAATTTTAAGTCGGTGCCAAATTATTTCCAAATAAAGTAAATAATTACTAATATATACAAATTATGGTAAGAAAGCAATTACGAATAAAGTATTTTTAATCTGCTTACGCGAATCACATTTTGTCAGATATTAGTTTGGCGCCGACTTCAAAAATTTCAATTGGATATAAAAATTTATAGTTATTTTTCACTTTTTAGCGCACTTTTAGAAGTCGGTTCAATTTTTTTTTATAAAAATTTCATTTTTCGATTTTTAGTTTTAAATTTGTTCGAATTCGAATATTCATAAATTACTTGAACTAAGTACCAATCGATATTAATGTACCTCGCAATGACTCCATGGTGGCAAAAAAGTACCAATTTTATCCAAAGTTGTAAATCACCCTAAAATGAACCACTAAAAATTTTTTGATTCTTAGAATTCTTCGAATACCACTGAAATTGTGTCAAACAAATATTTAATCTGTCATAGTATATCCACTATCTTATATTTGAAATTAATTTTAGATTGGTAATATAGGCTCCAAATCCTTCCAATATTGAAATTTAAAGAACTTGAGACGTTAATTTCTTAGCCCGATATATCTTATACTGCATATTGAGTTTATATACACCTAAAGAACCCCGCAATATCAATTTTTTCGTATCTTATTAACCTAATAGTTGTAAAAAATTAACTTCATATCCGTAATACACGACCTAGAAAACACCCTAATACCAATTCGGAAAAAATGCTAATAAGGTTAAATTATTAACACACCATATTGGATCCGCCATATTGAATTTCAAAAAAATTATTTTAACGTCTCAATCTAATCTAAATTTAAACCTTCAAAGCCCCCCTAGTACCAATTTTGGATGAAATCCGAGAATTTAAAATTTTCAGACTCTTATATCGCATTTGACATACTAGATTTTCTTAAAATAATTTTATTTACACCCTCAAAAACGATTCAGTCTTTTGAACAAAATCGAAAAATGTAAAATTTTTAATCCGCTATATTGGATTTCCATATTAAATCCTGAAAAAATACTTTTAAATTCATAATTTACACCGTCAAGTATCCCCTTTATCAGGTTTGGAGAAAATTGAAATATGGAAAATTTTTAGGACGCCATATTAAATTTGACAGATTGAGTTTTTAAAAAATGTTTTAAATTCGTAATTAACACTAACAAAAATCCTCCTGTACTGATTTTAGACAAAATCGAGCGATGTAGAATCTTAAATCCGCCATCTAGGATCCGCCATGTTTAATTTTTTAAAAATAATTTTAGATTCGTAATGTGCGATCCCAAAAACTTTCCCATATCAATTTTGAGAAAAATTGGACAAAATTAATTTTTTATCCATCATACTGAATACGGCATATTGAATTTTTTCAAAATAATTTCAGATTCGTTATGTGTAACCCCGAAATCTCCCTCATACCAATTTTGGAAAAAATCGAACAAAATTGATTTTTTCGTTCGCCATATTGGATCCGACATATCGAATTTTTTTAAAAATAATTTTAGTTGCGTTATGTGCCACCCCAAAAACTCCCTCGTACCAATTTTGGAGAATATTGGACAAAATTGATTTTTTTGTTCGCCATATTGAATTCGTTAAAAATAATTTTAGATTTTTTATGTGTGAAGTCAGGATGAAAAGAATGTCCATGCTAACAGAAAATATACAAAGTTTTTCATTTAAAAAATTAAAATTTCTTTTGCTTCTCAATTTTTCGATAGGTCACAGTTTTTTTCAAACGATTCAAAAAAAAATATGGAAAAAATCCTACAACTTTCGTATTTAAAGTTTTTTTTCCATCTCTTATAATAAAGCCTATAGGTATGGTGCTAAATATAAAAAAAACTCTGTACGTGCCTTTACGCAGAATACGCTTTATAACCAAAATAGCTAACAATATTTTGGGGGAGGGGGCATTGCCCCAATGCCCCCCTGCTTGTATCCGCCTTTGACTAGGATAACACTGCTTATAATTATAGATTTGGGCTTTTATCATCAATGAGCATATAGGATTATATCTAAAAATGGACTTCTACTCGTGGAGTTGCTAGATTTAGCGAAATCGTATTTGTTTTGTCGCAAAATTCCCGAAAATAAATCTTAAGCAATAAAGTTTTCCGAATGTGATGTTGTTTATTATTTTAGACAAATATTTAACGGGGTATTTAAGATTATGACGATCTTAAACATATTTCTAATTTACTCCTTAGATGTTTTGCAAATCGTAAAGTCGAATTTATTAGTTAAGCAAACACACAAATTAATTTGCTAAAATTATAAATACTTTATTTGACAATAAAATCGGAAAAAGAGAGAAGTGGATCTATTCCTTTTTACAAATACGTTGTTCTGTTATGTTGAGAGATAAGAATTCGTATCTGTGTGTAAAATGAAATGGGTCTACCTCTATCTTCTTTTTAATTATTTTTAATTGACGTAAGAGGTTTTCTACAATTTTTCAAGAATAAAGGATTTTGACACGCAAATATAATTGGAAATGGAATAAATTCAGAACAATTTCGTTGTAAAAGTAAAGCGATTTTTGTGTCTTATGGACATAAACTTGCAAGGGTGACATATTTTTTAAATAAATAAATTAAAGTGACTTGTTAGACTTATCTAAAGGTACCCGCAATAAATTAAATATTTATAACTTTCGATATATTTTTAAGTGTGACTCGATATATTGTTTTAAACAGTATTGTTTAGTTTAAGCAGCTACATTTTTCCCTTTCAGACCATGAAAATATAGATCGACAGTTCTATTTCACTTTAATTCTCTCTACAAACGCGTTTCGATCACCTAACAGGCTCATTAGTGTAGCTGTAAAGAACCAACCTCAAAATTCAGAAAAAATTGTATATAATAAGAAAAAATCGAAAACCCAATACTTTTCGAGCTATACCTTTTCGATACTAAAAATCCTACCGATATACTCTGGAATTTATATTTTATATAGCAACTGTTTCCTGCGGATTTTGCTCTCGGTTCGATACAGCTCCACTGATGAGGCCGTAAGTGGTTGAAATGCGTATGGAGTGAGGACTAGAATTGTATTTGTAGGAAACAACCTGTTTGTATATATTCTTTCCTTTTCTCTGCTTGAAAGAATAATACATATAAATCAGCGTTGCCAAGCGTATGGTAATTACCGTACATCTACGGTAATTTCGGTCATTGTACGGTATACGAGCCAAACCCATTACCGTACCGTAAGGGGATTGTAATTTCACCAATTTGAGAGTTTTATATCAGTATTAGTTAGTTCAAGTTTTCTCAGTTCAGTGAGGATTTTAAACTGCTCTTACATCTTTCTGGAAGCTACTTGTATAAAATGCTCTTCTCTGTGAGTACTATATTTATATACCTTGACCACAATTCGCAAATTAAAACACCATTTTTCGCTTGTCCACACGCATCCGAGGAACCACATCTTCCGATAATCTTTTGTCAACTATTTTATTAGTTACTAATTTTGATTGACATGCACATGCGTATCATCTTAATAATCCCGTCCGAATTTCCCGCCATAATTCACCGGACGCAATAAAACAATATACATCCGAGCAGTCAGATACCAAATAAAGCAAATATAAAATTATTACTTAAAATAAATCTTAAGGTCACTCCAATAATCTATAAATAGAATGCTACGTTGCCAAACAACAAAAAAGTGAAAGAACAGCGTAAGGGAAGCTATACACAAATGTATATTTTTTGCGCCTCTACACGGAAGTTCGCTGAACTAACGTTATACACTAGCTTTCAAAGTGGTAATATTGTTGAGTCCAAAAAAAACTTGTAAATATATTTTTATTTCACTAGTCTTAATAGATGGCGCGGAACTGAAAATATATTCAGAAAGATCATGTGACAGCCGAAAAAAAAAAAATAAACTGACCTTGTAAAAAGCTCGGGAAACCCGAAAAAATATGAGTTGTTTTATTGCACCCGGTATGCGGACGTAATAAATAGATAGTCGCAATAATAACCGTAAATGGTCATTGAATGGCTGTATATCTATTTATATATATATATATATATATATATATATATATATATATATATATACATATATATATATATATATATATATATATATATATATATATATATATATATATATGTTTATGCGGATTTCACGGATTCCTCCGTGTGAGATGCAACAGCAGTAGATATATCCACATTACGCCGTTGCAGTGCTGAAATCACATTCAGCAAACGTACAACTATATGCAGCTCCGCGTATGAATGAAGTAAAATGCGAACAGTAAATGCAAACTGTAGGCCATCATCTCGATGGTGGTGGAATAGAATAAATTGTGTTCCTTATCAATTTGTTCAAAATGTGCAACCTCTAACACAGAAGGGATATGATGGAGAGAAGTTTGCATTTACTGTTCGCATTTTACTTCATATATATATATAAATATATATATATATATATATATATATATATATATATATATAAATCGTTATACTTGGTCAATTTTCTTTTATTAGGATATTTTTGAATAAATGGTTCATTTATTTTTTTTTGTAATAAGTGATGCCATCTATCCTCACATTAAAAAATATTGTTTATGTTTAAGTTGAACCACCCTATTCACTTAAATAATCTAACTTTAAATCCAGTGTAAGTTGACAATAGAGGGTGTAAATTGACAAGTGCAACGATAGGTCAAGCAAGTTTATAACCTAAAAAACGCAAGGTTAAAAAATGATTTTCTTTATTCTAAATGGGTAAAAATAGAACATTGTGTTTATTTTCTGAAGCCAAGTATTCCTCTTACCAATACATCTTTAATATTCCTGTCTAAGCATTTATTTGTTGATATATTGTATGTAATACAAATTATAACACTATCACAAGCAAAACAAAGCTGGCCGACTAGAAGATCTAACTTCCACGGCAACTAGATCGGGTCTAAGTCTTGAACCTTCTTAGTGAATCTGGCTGAAATTTTTTTTATTGTATTACGATCTCTAAATAATATAATTTTTACGGTATCATGCTAAGCAAAAATTGTTTTAAGATTTTTAGACGTAAAGGAAAACCCAATGTCAAATTTCGAGTGATGGGCTTAAAAGAAAGATACAAGGATAGAAAATCGCCCGCTTAAAATACCAAAACCGATAAACACAATAAATTTTCCATCTTTTTTTTAAGCAATCAATTACAAGGCTGGTACGGTAATGTACGGTAATCTATACGAGCTCTCTACGGTATTCATAAATAAAAAGGTTGGCAACTCTGATATAAACAACTATTTAAATACGGCAGATAGATTTCTCTATTTTTTACCGGAATTTTAATTTAATACTAATTATTCATATATGGCTGATAGATTTTTATTTCTTACTGAAATTTTGATTTTTAAGAACATAGATTGTGTTTGAAAAAAATATGTTCTTTTAAAGTTTTTATAGAGCTCCAAATTTGATACTTTTTGTACTTCTCTATATCTAAAATATCATTTTCGGACAATTCATTATTGAGCCCAATAATATTTAAAGCCACAACCAGAATTTCGAGTTTCACTATTTTATTTTTGAAACGATGTACAATTTTAGGCGAACCCTGTTGAAAGTCAAAATTTGGAAAACGTATTTTTTTTTCAAAAACGGCTAGAGTAAGGCAAAAAAACGTTGAGTAAAAGTTATCGGAAATGAAAAAAGGAATACAAAAAAAAAATATAACATGCAGGATCATCTATTTCAAATAAGTAGATGTAACCGGAAGTCGCACAAGATCGCTGTTACTTCATCTGACAAGAGCATCGCCGAAAACTCCATTATACAAATTTGCAGGATTCACGTCGCATTACTTCTCGAGATATTCTAAAGGACGGTTGCCGCGAGACACCCTGTATATCAGAGTAAAGAAAGATTAAAAATTAAATAAATCACTAAGAAATCTATAATCGCAAAACTACTTTGGCAAATGACGGTTGTTATTCTTCAAACCATGTAAAGAAAGATTGATAGTTTATTTACTGAGAATTCAACTCTGGTTTCCTCTATAAACGTTTCGACCACTGCCGATTTGTCTCTTCTGTAGAATAGTAACGAACCAGAAGCAAAATCACAGAAATAACCGTCTATATAATATCTCCATTCCGAAACATGATGCTAAATGGTCTAATAAACTAAACTGAAATTGACATTTTTTGATAAAAAGTCCTTATTTGTAGTGCCAAAAAATTTCAGCAAATAGACCGACAGAGACACAGCAGCGTGACGTATTACTAATTAATTTTAGATAAATATTAGTCAATATATAGGTTTATTACGAAATTAAATATTATTATAAATAACACTTAAAATGTTTTATAGCCCTAAGTCATAAATTATTAGTTAAGTCAATGTACAAATTAGTTTGTTGAATTTATAAGTACTTTACTTAACAATAAAATCGGAAAAAGAGAGAAGTGGATCTATTTCTTTTCCCTTATAAACTTTGTTACGTTAATAGATAATTCGCAATTGTTTGTAAAATGAAAAAGGTCCACTTCTATCTTTTTTTATTCTTTTGAAGTCAATTTACTTATTTGAACTGATCTGAGAAAGTTATCATAACATTTAAAAAGCAAAAAAAATTAATTATAATATTTGCATGTTGAAAAGCCTCGAAATTTAAATTTTATATAGACAGTTGTTTTTTTGTGAATTTTGCTCTTGATTCGTTCGTCACACCTTCACTGATGAGATCATTGGATGGTCGAGAAGAGTATGACTTGTACCAGATTTTGATTTGTAGTAAATAAACTCTCTACATTTTTCTGAGCAGTATGGAAGGTAGCGACACAAATTTTTCTTATAATTCTTTATAATTTGTGATTCGCAGTCAAATATGGAAGACTTGTTCCTGTCAAATAGACTAAACCTTAATGATTCCAAGACTCAAAACATGAATTTTTCCCTAAGGACTCTCAACTTGACTGTGCAGTGAAGATTCTTGGTGTCCACTTGGATGCTTGTTTGACCTGGGCGATCGTGTTGCACAAGTCAGTTGTAAATTATCAAGAATCATCTATTTATTTAGAAATCTTTCGAGGAGTGTATCATCCTACAGTGTATTACTGTTAGCCCACCATGAATAGTTTAGATCAAATATGCTGTATGCTATTCTTTACTGGGGGCATACTGCTTAGGCTATAAAAAAATTGCCAAGCTGCAGTGCCAATGTATACATGTTATGGTGGAACTTGATTATTGTTAGTTTTGTCGATACTTTTTTAAGAAGCTTAGCATAATGACCTTGCCTTCTGCCTTTATCTGGCTGATAATAAACAAAATATCCAGTTTTTTATACCGTATCACAGTGTACACAATTATTTAACAAGAAACCATGATAATATTATACCGAATATCAATTGACTTGCAAGAACCAGAAGAGGCAGTGTGACATTTTTTTAATATCCCACGTCCCAATATAAGGGAGCTGGAAGAAGGACGGATTTTAGTGAAAGTAAAGCAATATCTTATTTTAAAATCGTCTTGTTCTTTAGAAGATCATCTCAACAATAATTGTAATGACTTATTTTAATTCGTTCTGTACTTTGTTTTCCATTTAAGATTTTATTACGATAAAACTTTTTAATTGCAGACTTGAATCATTTCACTTTTGATTAATGTATTTAATTTATTATTGTATTGTCTACATCTTTTTATATTAGGTTATTTGTGGGACCTGTAAAAAACTTTTGCGTAATTATTATCAATAAATTATCTATCTATAATTTTAATTTCATTGTGATATCATCATATGAACTTTACTATACTAGTATATTGATATATGACAGCAATTGATTGTGGACTCCAGCAAATGGAATATTTACTGCTGTTTAGTTAGTAGCTATTATATAAATCTATAAATACATTTCGCTGTGGCAAAAACACTCTGGTAATCTGGTCGATGCTCTTGGCTCTTGGTTATTAGAGCTTGCCAATACCACAAACACAACTTCAAGACATAGGATAAGCTGCTATCTAACAGGTTAGATTGGGCCTCTTATTTCAGAGCTCTCACAACAGTGCATCCGCGAGACAAACTGCGTGAAGGTTTTTATTAAACTTAGGTTTCTCAAAGCACTTATATATATTTAACAAAAATACATGAAAGTGAAACTATTTACAATGAGAAACCTAAAGGTCTGGATAAACAATTCCATAATTAAAATAATTGCTAAACCCAGTTTTAAAAATGTTGCTTTTAAATAGTTTCCTAAAGATTAATCAAGAAAAAGAATAAAAACACGAAAATCAGCTATTGTTTGAACAAAATAGTACTGAAGTCGTACTTCCCTTCCATAGAATAGAATAAAATTTTCCCTTAACTTTACCAAAGATAAATGAAAAAAAAGTCAAAAATAAAATCTCTCTGAAACGAACCGATTATTCGCGTAACGTAATTTTCTCTAGCAGATTTCGAAACGTACCATCTTTAACTAATTTCAAACCGTACCTAAAGTTTGATATCTTCCCGAAAGTTACAATCTTTCGTTCGTAGAGGGCATTAGCTATCCTATGTTGGATATTTAACATTTTAAATTACTACTTTCATATATAAACGAGTTAACAGAAGATGCTTCAAATGAGTCATTGGGCACACATACAATCACAATCAACAACAAAAATTCTAATAAAACTCCATGGTTCCGTAAAGAAGTTAAAGATAGGTGTAATGAAAAAAGAAAATCATATTTAGCATATAGAACGTCAAAAACGCCGGAAGCATACAATAGGTACAAACTAATTCGTAACGAAACTAATCTACTAGTCAGGCAACTAAAAAGTGAACATTGGGAGCAGTTCTCTAAAAGAATAGAAGGAGACTTCTATAGTGTACAAAAACAAATGTGGCGACTGATAAGACAACAGCGCAAAGAAATATCTGAACTCTTCGAAACAAACAAAATATCAGAGGAGAAATAGATAGACTACCTAACAAAATTATTTAAGCGAGATTGCTAACATTGGAAAAAACAACATACTAGCAATAAGGAATAATGTGGAAGTCACCGTTCAAGAAGTAGAGAAAGCTATAAAATCCTTAAAAAATAGAAAGTCTCCCGGACAAGACGGAATTCATAACGAATTGTTGAAATACGGAGGACAGCGACTAACACAGGAACTCACAAGCTTCATTCGAAAAATCCTGACACAATGCAAAGTACCAGATAGGTGGAGAACCAGCACAATAATGCTTATGTTTAAGAAAGGTGACAAACAAGAACCAGGGAACTACAGGGGTATTAATCTACTGGACATAACTCTGAAACTCGTTACGAAAGTAATCAAAAATAAAATTAATTCGGTTACAACACTGGAAGACGAACAGCAGGGATTTAGATCAGGAAGGTCTTGCGTGGATGCAGTATTTATTCTACGACAGATAGTCGAAAAATCTCTAGAATACAATAAACCAACATTTTTATGCTTTATAGATCTAACAAAAGCATTCGATCGCATAAAGCTAGATGACGTAATCCACCTATTATATAAGAGAAATATTTCTATCAATATAATTCAGACCATCGAAAACATATACGCAAACAATAAAGTTTAGATTCGCACTTACGGTAAATTATCAACACCCATACCAGTCAACAGCGGTATTAGACAGGGAGACTCGCTTAGTCCTTTGTTGTTTAACATGATAATGGATGAAATAATAAAGGAGGTGCGACTTGGTAGAGGATATAAAATGGGAGATACAGAAATAAAAATTCTCTGTTACGCTGATGGCGCTGTGATATGTGCCGAAAATGAGGACGACCTCCAGAGATTGTTAAATAAAATATAATATGATTATCTCAGTCGAAAAAACTAAATGTATGACAACCTCAAAAGAACCCCTCCGATGCAAACTAGAACTAGACGGTCGAATAATACAACAAGAAATGAGTTTCAAATATCTACGAATCGACATAACTAGTTATGGCAACATCGAAGATGAAGTAAGAGGGCAGGTGGCCAAAGCAAACAAAGTGGCGGGTTGGCTCAACGACGTGATCTGGCGAAACAAACACTTTCAACAAGAAACAAAGGTTCGGATCTACAAAACCACAATTAGACCCATTATGACATGCACCTCAGAAACACGGCCAGAGACGACAAAAACGAAACAACTATTGGAGACTACAGAAATGAGAATACTTCGACGAATAACAGGAAAAACGCTACTAGACAGAGAAAGAAGCGATAACATTAGGCAATCATGCAATACAGACTGCATTAATGAGTGGGCCCTACAACGTAAGACACAATGGAACAAACACATAAGCCGAATGACAGAGGATAGACTGGTAAGGATCGCACGAGATAAATCGCTTAGTAGTACACGCAGTAGAGGTCGACCACGGAAAAGGTGGAGCGATAATTTAAGTCCAGAATGAGGAAAATCGAAGAAGGAACAGGTCAAGGACCTATTATAGAAGGTAGAAAAAGAAGAAGAAGAGTTAATAAAACTATTCAACATCATTCTATAACAAAAGGAATTGGTAATAACTGTTAAAAAGAACTGTTCCTTCTTTTATTTGTTTTAGAGGTAACAAACTCGTTCTTTCTGGTGAAAAGGAAAAAAAAAACAATCATTATACGAATTCTTTGTACATGTAATCAAACGAATATATTGCGATTTTATTTAATTATTCTTTTCTTCTCTAACAATGGGAAAATTGTTCAACTTAAAAATATTCTAGGTGGTTTTGGGCTATATGGTGCTAAACCCATTCCAGACTTAATCTTTAATGGTTTTCATACTTGATAAGGGTACAATTTCCTTGACTTATTTCTAAATATTTATATGAGCTATGAACCCCCATAAAGTGTTTAAGTTTACTGTTCTAGAAAAACAGATAAACGACTAAAAAATAATAAAAATGGCTAAGATTGATAATTGACTTATTTTTCCTTCATGGGTCGTTGGACGGTAATATAAAATATACACTTTCTTGGTTCCCATGGTTAAAATCCATCTATAGAGTGATTATTTAATTCCTTCTCTTAGTGGAATATACTTTACGTTAAATAAAACAATATTTAATTGGATTAATCATAATTAATGGTTGTTTCATTACATATATATCAGGAGTGGAAAAATCTGTTCGGCTTTTTTAGTATTAATAAATTCTAGATAAATATTTAAGTTCCTAGTAATTTATTTTGTAATTAAACATAATTATTCGTATTTACCCTTTAAAGTCTATTATACGACCCTAAGCGTAAATAATTTGTAAATATAATGTAGACACCTCAAATTAATTTGCCAAAATTATAAATCCCACCCAATAAAATTGGAAAAAGAGAGAAGTGGATCTATTCCTTTTTGCAAATATCTGGTTTTATTATGTTGAAAGATAAGATTTCGCGCTTTTGTTTGTGAAATGAAATAGGTCCATCTCGGTCCTTTTTTATTCTATAGTTTTATAAATATTTATCAAGTAATAAATAATAACGGATATTCTTTTAACTGTTAACATATTACTTCAAGTTACTGTAATTCTGAAATGTTTTTAATGTTTTTAGTTCTAATATCCAGCACCTTGAGAGCGGACGAAGAAACATCCCCAATCTAATCAACTTTTGTTTAAACAATTGTACACCTATTCCCGAAAACAATAACCGTTTTAAGGTTTTTACTGAGAACAGGTCAAATTTCAAGTCTTAATGCTAATAAATAATAATGCAGCGATGATTTGAAAAAACAATTATATCTCGGCTTCTATCAGTCATAGAGACTCTATAATTTATTTGATTAATTTTACCTTTTGTTAACTTCCTCATGAGACGTTTATGAAAGAAGGTCTGTAAGTGTTCAGAAAATTCTATTTTCTTATTTTTGACAGAACGCCTATGACAGAAAATCTAGAAATTGTCGGTTTATTCTTTTTTCTTGTTTTTATTACCAGTATTCATGTAGTATGAAAATCCTCCTAGAAGATTCGGTAATCTTCTAATATCGGCGAAAAGGGTATACAAAGGGTTCAGATCGGCTTTCGTGAACGGTTTATTTTGAGACGTCGTTGAAGTAACTTGAATTGTTTAACAAATTGTCAGAATTTTGAGAATAAAAGATTATAAAAGAATACAGGCCCTCCGGAACAAGTTGGTATCAGGAGTGGGATTAAATCTAGAAGAGGTTAAAGAAAAAAGAAAATTGAAATTGTATGCCGGTAGAGGCTAGAAAATAAAAAGAAAAAATGGAAGAGCAACTTGAAACTAGTTTGAATCAGATACTGATGATGATATAAGACATGGAAATAAGCCAAAAAAGTATGAAGAAAAGCCAAAAGGAGTTGAAACAAGCCAAGATAACATGAAACCAGAATGAAAGACAAGCCAAGATGATTTGAAACAAGCTAAGAAAACATGAAGCAAGAATTGAAAGAAGACATTAAGAAAAATCAAGAAAGTATAAAACAAGAACTAAAAACAAGCCTTGAGGACATGAGACTGGAACTTAAAAAAATTCAAGAAGATATGAAGCGCATAGAACAAGAAATACAACAGAAGATTAGCAAAATTAGAGAAGATGTACATGGTGAAGTAAAATATGAGGTGACGGGAATCCAAAAACAGATGCAACAATAACACTTGCAGATCAGAGAAGAAGTACATAGCGAAGTACAACATGAGGTGACGGGAATCCATAACATATGCAACAATTATATTTGCCAATCGAGGAGGTAGCCAATACAGGTACAATAAAGGTAAATGGTATTCTAGAAACTTGTGTGATGAAGTCACCTATTTTTGACGGAAGAGTACCTTGGCTTACCTATCTCCGCCAATTTGAAGTCGTTTCCGTCGGCTATGGAGATTCTATGTACCATTCCTGAAGAAAAACAGAATGATTATGAGTATATTGCTACTTTTCTGGAAATGCACTATGGGGCAGTCTACCTACAAGAAGTTTATAAGGCTCAACTCCAAGGAAGAAGATAAAAATACAACGAAAGTCTTCAAGAATATGAGGCGTATATAATGAGACTAATAAATTTGACTTACCCAACATATCTGGGGGAAATAAAGCAAAAGTTAGCCAGTTAGCAGTAAATAGTTTTACCGAAGGTTACCGGATCAAGAAATAAGTCAAACTCTAAGAACGGCCTGACTGAAGAAAATTTCCGAAGTACTTTTTTTTATGCCCTTCATTTTGAAACAGTCAAACAAACTTTAAGGAAACAAGGAAGAATCATAAGAAGAGTCAACGTTTCCCAGAGTGATCGCCAGACCAACGAAGATATCATCATGAGGCTAATGAGGGAGCTCCAACAATTTTTAAACAAAATAAAATCACGTAACACCGTGTGACCAAGAGGGGCATGTACAAAGCCACTGTACTAGCAGCACTGCTCCTAACAGTAATCCTGATGGCTATCGGCTTCATATTGCTGATATATGTGAAGAAATTCGAAAGAGCGATTTAGAGAAAGTCTTTGCATTTTACGGTGAACGTAAAGAAGTCTAGTTAACTAATAGTATCCCTCATTTTGGATTTGCTCTAAAAAAGATGTCGCAATTGCCATCAAGGCTTGCGATGGAGTTGAAGTATGCCATTGTCGCATTAAAGCGACTTATGTCAGACCAAGAACAAGGGGTCAGGGTCGCCAGTACAATTCAAATAACATGCGTTGTTACCAGTGTGGATACAACGGTCACTTTTAACGAGATTGCCCGGAAAGGCATCTAGATAAACAGAATAAGAATTGTCAAATGCATAGATAAAAATACTATAGGTGTCAAATGGCAAGAAAAAATGACACTCCTGTAGTGCTCTATTGTTTTCTTTCGTCACGTTTCGTCATCATGGCCAACTAATAACAAAATTTAAAAGCCATATAGCATATTTACAATAAAAAATATTAAATATTTGAAAAGTTACAAAGTCACCCTTATTTTTAATGCTAAATAAGATAATATTATAAAAATAGGGGGGTTTATATTTAAAAAAATTGCCTTTTTACCATTTCTTCAAATTAATATTTAATGTTAGTTTTTGATCAGCCTGTATTTAATTTATTTTCAAAATATCAACATGGTATACTAAACTAGATCTCCTTCTAGAAGGAAATTAACACCAATTAAATAATATATATATATATATATATATATATATATATATATATATATATATATATATATATATATATATAGAGAGAGAGAGAGAGAGAGAGAGAGTTATGCAAGTTAAAAATTATATATTACAAAGTACTATTTTTTATAATTAGATATTTAATTTTTTAACTATGCTTAATAATATTTTACAAATCAGGAAATCCGATTCCGTGTGAAATTTTTTTAATTATTATTTTTACATAGTGAGCAGGATATTAAAAATTAAAAATTATCTTTAATGACAAAATCCAAAACCTTTTTTTCCTTAACGCTCACATTTTCCTTTCTTAATAATAAATTTTATTGTCTAAATTACGTTGAAATTAATTAAACACATTCACTTCGTGGTAATAATTAGAAACAAATGTTGTCGTTACCTATTTTGGGAGTTATTCTTTTTATTTGTGTATTAACCATACATGTAATGTTCATTGTGAGAATAAATACGGAAAATCTGCAGTCATAAACGGCGTTATATTGATTGACTGATTGAATGACATATCAACGTACGGTTCATACTATTAAAGAGAGAAATATGAAATTTTGGGAAAATGTTGGCAACACCATCTAGGTACTCATTAAGAAAGGATTTTTCAAAATCGCGCTCAAAAAAAGGTGAATAGAGGTAAATTATCAATAACTATTGATCCAATAAATATATGAACTCGATTTTGGTTTCAAAAGATAGCTCATAAAAATATCTAAAAACTAGTCTCTTGATTTTTCGACATTTGCATCTTAAAAGGGGAAAAAGAGGTAAAAGGTGGATTTTATGATTGTTTATTAAAAAGTAATTTTCTCTGCGAAAAATCACGATACGAACCTGCTTTTTTTTGCTAGCGTAAATTTTTGATGCTAAAAAATTTTCCAAACTATCAAATTTTTGATTAGGAATTTGCATTACCGTTTTGTATAGACATTTAGAGCTCCTGTATATGTAAAACTCAAAGCATGTATGAAAAATATTGTAGCTGATTGTTTAAAACCCTATCTTCGTTTAATTTAATATCTATAGAAATACAGATAATTTTTTTATGGCATTTGCTTATATTTGGACAAGTACTGGCATTTTGGGACTTTTGAAATTTTGATCTTTAGGTGTAATATTCTGCCGATACATTACGGAATGTGTTTTCTGTGAATTTTGCTCTTAGTTTATTACAGCTCCACTGATGAGACAGCTAATAGTTAGCCATTTTTGAAGACTTCTAGATACAAAATACGTTTTTTTAACTTATAGTTGAGCGTTACTTCGACATACTGAGAAATCTGGAAGTGAACTATTTAGATAACTTGCCTCTGGCTGATCATAGAAATCTATTTTATCAACATGATGGGGCGCCTCCACATAATAGTCATTTAGTTAACAATCATTTGCAAAATTTGTTTTATGATCAATGGATAGCCAAGAATGGGCTACATTTTTGGTCACCTTGCTCACCCAACCTAACAGTACTTGATTTTTTATTTGGGAGACAATCAAATATAAAGTATACAACACCGCATTAACCACTACGGAAGATTTCATGCAGCGCGTCAGAATATCATTTGAAGAACTTAATTCTCAGTCAATAAGAAGAGCCACCTATGAAGAGTTCCTGCTTAGGTGCGAAAAATGTTTGGAAGTTTAAGGTCGTCAATTTGAACATTTACTCAAATAATTTTTGTAACTTTATTTTATTAACAACTGGTTTATTTCTATTTCTTTTAGCTCTTATAGATCCAAAGTTCTAGAACTTTTTTTAATCTTTTTAACAGTTGGTAGTGTTGGTTCTGTATCTTCGGATATTGGATCGCGAATGTATCGCGTGTTCTTGAAATAATTCCATCACATTCTCCATAAATAATAAATAAGTTTAAATAATTTTCGTGCGTGTAATTTAATCGCCCCGACATGATTATTTTTAATGAATATCAAGTGGCAAGAAATAGTGACAATTTTGTAAGGTTCGATTGTTTTATTTTCGCCACGCCTTGCCGTCATGCCCAACTAATAATAAAAACTTAAAAACCGTATAGCATTTTTACAATAGAAAAATGTTGAATTGCCAATATTTCGAAAACTACAAATTTTTGAGATAGACAACCTTATAAAGCATGTTTTTTTATAGAGGTATAGAACTTTTAAATGGAATAAAACAAAGATGAATTTTTTAAATTGACATGAAATTTACTTTATTCGAAAGATAACCTTCTGGCATTATAATTTAAATATGTCTTCTGGCATATGACCGCCACGGCTGGCTCGGACGTAGTCTAATCTGGAGGTCCAATTTTCGATGACTTTTTCCAACATTTGTGGCCGTATATCGGCAATAACGCGGCGAATGGTGTCCTCCAAATGATCAATCGTTTCGGGGTTATCGGCGTAGACTAGCGACTTCACATATCTCCACAGAAAATAGTCGCACGATCTTGGAGGCCAATTCACGGGTCCGAAACGTGAAACTATGCGGTTACCAAACGTTTCCTTCAATAAATTAATTGTGGCACGAGCTGTGTGACATGTTGCGCCGTCTTGTTGAAAGCACAGCTCCTGCACATCATGGTTGTTCAATTGATGAACGAAACAGTCAGTAATCATGGCTCTATAGCGGTCACCATTGACTGTAACGTTCTGACCAGCATCGTTTTTAAAGAAGTACGGACCAATGATTCCACCAGCCCATAAAGCACACCAGTCAGTTTTTCTGGATGTAACGGTGTCTCAACATACACTTGAGGATTATCATCACTCCAAATACGGCAGTTTTGTTTATTGACGTATCCATTCAAACAAAAGTGAGCTTCATCGCTAAACAAAATTCGCTTATGAAAATCGGGATCAACGGCAATCTTGTTTTGGGCCCATTCACCGAATCTACGCCTTGCTAGGTGATCGTGTGGCTTCAGTTCTTGTACGAGTTGGATTTTGTAAGCACGCAAACCAAGATCTTTCCGCAAAATCTTCCATAAAGTGAATGGATTCATATCCAATTCCTGTGCACGATGGCGGATAGACTGATTCGGGTCTTCCTCTGCGCTATGCTCTACAGCAGCAATGACTTCTTCTGTACGCACTGTACGACGTCTCTGTGGATTCGTATTATCATTTAGAGTAGACGTGGTGCGAAAACGTTCCATAGTTAATCGAATTAATTGCTCTGATAGACGATTATGTATTTCCAACAGAACCATGATTTTCAAAATAAATTTGCACTATTTGGAAGCGTTGTTCAGGCGTCAGTCTATTCATGTTGAAATGTCAAACCAAACTAAACATAAATCACTTGACAGCTGACAAAATGGCCGCCAGTTAAAAAAGTGTTACCAACTTAAAGTTCTATATCTCTATAAAAAACACCCTTTACAAAGTTACCCTTATTTTTAATGCTTAATATGAGAAAATTATAAAAATACGCGCTTTCTATTTGAAAAAATTGATTTTTAACTATTTTTAAAATACAATTTTTATTCTTCTTTTTTGATCTTTCTGTATTAATAACTTTCAAAGTATTAAAAGACTGCTAAACTCGATCTTCGTCTACAAAAAAACTAAACCCAAATTAAATAATGAAGACTTTCTTATAGGAAAAAATTATAGTTAAGTTTTGGCCTGCAAACGTCATTTTTGACATAAAAATTTAATTATATCCAAAACGGCGAGACTTAAATATAGAACATTATATATAAAATATGTCTAGAATTTTATGTAGGAATCAAAAATGTAATAATAAATAGAGTGTTCTATTTAAAATAAGCAAGTTGACATTTACTTCCGGTATAACCGGAAGTGCTGTCATCTTGAAAATATTTTAACCGGCTGTCCCTTATACACGTTACTACACTGTCAAATTTTCAGATTCTTCCTAATTATAGTTTTCCCACAATCGATCAATAAAATAAAGGAGAATCATTCTGTATACTGTTCTGAAAAGAATCAGGGAAGTTCCAAGGCCAAAAAATTAAAATATTACCTCTCAACAGATTGAAGCCATACAACGGAGATATTGGAGCTGATCGGGATAATCAGAATTAGGAGGGAGCGGTGTTACGGACGACTAGGAAAAATTATTGGTATGCCCTCGTATACAAATATTTCGATGCGATATAATATGCCGAAAGGAATATTATATCGATGAGTCATATTTCTAGATAGATCTTAACTTTTATGTTCTAGATTTGTATAGCAAATTCTATAGGTATATAAATAGTGATAGGATAAGATATATAACATAATTGTATAGTTGTATTTGAATAGTAAAGCTATAAAGTAGTAATAAAATAGTTACGTCTTAGCGGTGTTAAGAAGTAGTTAACTGCGAACTCAGTGAATGATTTTAAAGAGATAAAATTATAACAATATAGAGGATCTAAAATTTTGAAAGTAGGAATGATATGGCTAATTTTTATTAAAACAATAATGAATTTTTTTTAAACATTTATTATACAAAACAGACAATTATACAATATTTACAGAAAATCACATTATATACACATGGAGAGAAAAAGTTAAGCTAATAAATTATAATGTTAATCCTTTATAATGTAACATTACACTTTATAAAATAAATAGGGGATTTGTTTTTATCATTTTAAAAACAAAACATGCCGGATATTAAACTGATCGTTCTAAATTTTATTTTTTAAATATTTATGTTTGCATGATAGAAAGTTTTAAAATAGCAAGTTTAAAGTGCACAATGTAATGTTGTGACGACGCTGATTATAACAAGAAAGGAAAAATGATAGAATTTTCATTTAAATAGAGAGAAACATCTAATAACGTTAATCGTAACTGTATCATACGAAAATACGTTGAGATAACAAATGTGTTTATTCTATGGTTTTACATTGTGCATTTGACAACTTTCTGCTAAATATTAAATTTTTGTACTATGAGGAAGTTATACAAATCGAAGCAAATGTTTTCCAAAATTATTTCCAATATTTTACACTAATATTTTTTATATATAGGTACTTAAGTTCAATTAAAATTAGGAGCAAAATTACTAAAAACTATGAACAATAAATAATACAAAATAAAAAAGCTAATAACTAAAATTAAAGCTCTGGAGACAGTAGTAATCTAAATACTAAAAAGTAAGATAAGTTTTTAAAGCTAAATAAAAGAAGAAGTACGGCTTGAATGCATAAATGTTATACATTTTTTAGAATTTTTCATCCTTGTAAATTAAAGATAATGAAGTCCTTTTAAATAAAGAGCAACATTATTTAGAATAAAACTCAATTTGAAAAATGGAGAGAAACTTAAAAATGTGCCGTACGTCAATTGTAATACAGATCACGAAAAACAGGAACAGATTATTGAAACTCTAAAGGTTCGGGTATCAAGAACATCAATAGCCGAAGTAACATTTTCAACAAATGAAGTATTTCCTTGTTCAGTCATATTAACTAACACATTTACAAACCTATGAGGAAGATTGGAGAAACATGCCCCTTTTTATAAGCTAGAATTTCGAATTTAAATTTTTGATAAATGATGGATTGTATCTATGTTTGGTTCGAGATGGTATTGATTATTTGTTACTTGCATTTACTTAATTTTTCGGCGATTTAAAGACGCAGTCTATTGTGACTCCATTCACAATAATATGCTAGAATTAACGCTGTTTATAATGACAATTTTCTAGAACCAAGTATTGTTATAATTTTTACTTTAATATCAAATTCTTATTTAGATAAATTATATTAATCGAAGAAGGAAAGAAATGTGAACCCCCTGTGATGATTAAAAAGCATCAAAAGTGAATATTTTTAGAACAGTTTAGAAAAATTATTAAACTGCATAAAAGGTAGAATTTCAAACATGAGCGCTCAAGGCAAGATTTTGCGCCGTTCAAAATTTATTTTGTAGGATGAGAAACAATACAATAACTTTAAAGTTTAAGTCTGTGAGTACGCCCCTTGGAGGTTTGCACCCCTCTCGCGGCCAGCCCTACTTACGCCACTGGTTTTAAATAAAGTGTTCTTAGATTACAACTACAATAAATAATTAGCGGTTTATGGCTTTAAATCAGTTCATAATTATATCAATTTGTTTTTGCGTTTAAAAAAAAAGCATTTTTAATTTTAATGTTGGTGTTTTCAAGTTGTTATTATTGTTAATTCAATATAATTAATTGTTTATATTACCAAAGATTTCTGACCTGTTTTATCAGCCTTTGATACCCTTAGTTCCCAGGAAATCTAATTAATAATACTTCGTGACGTAGATATGCGTGAACCAAGGTTAAATTTAATATTTGGTACTTCGTGTAATTGTAATTTTTGATATTTATTTTAATAGATTATGGAATTGCTAATTTTCTAGCATATGCTATCAGATCGGGGTGTAAGTCTATTTTTATTCTTAACATTTCATAAATATCTTTTTAATTTAAACTGATTAAAGACCAATGAAATTTTGACTGACGTGTTAAGATTACTAATAATTTTAGGTGTAAAACGATTTCAAAATGGTTTTGTTTTGGTTCCTCCAAAGACTTCCTCAGCAATTGCTAGGTGTCTTGTACTACTGAGTGGCACTATTAGGTACCCGAAGCTTTAAAACGTGTAATATTTGTAAAAATAAACCTTAAAATAAAACGACATAATTAAGAGAGTTCAAATTTTGTCTCTCTCTCTCTCTCCTTCTCTCTCTATATAGTACCCATGAAAAGTCCGCACCATATGGCATAATTAAAAACCAAAAAATAACCTAATTATTTGACACACTGATTTGCTTCCAGTCACAAGTGTCATTTAAAAATTTTGATCGTCCAAAAATACCATTACTGGTGCAAATATAAACAAATGTCATAAGAAAAAGCTGTTTACATTTCCATGGATATTCTAAATCCAATGTTTGGTATACAAATTTTAACTTTTATTTTCTTTCCATGTTTTGCCAAAAACCATTGAATATAACTAAACTCTAGTAGATTCCTGTAATCTCTTGATTAATTAAATAATTTGAACTAATGAAGGCAAATTTGTTTACACAATTAGAAAAATCTGAACTCTCTGAATACCATTCTTATTTTCAAATATGGTTATTTTTTGAATACCAAAGAAAATGTGATATGTTAACACTATAATTTTACCATATTTAAGATCTAATCTATATCCTTATCGTTGATATGCTAGAATTAGAACTGGATCCAAATAATTCAGATGAATAATGCACTGCATCATGGACTGTCGGAAAAGATCTAAATCCAGCTTTAGCACAATAATCTGGATATACCTTTGTCAGCATTTCATAGACAGGTTCTGAAAAAGATAACAAATGGAAATAAGTAACTAAAATCACTTTTTACAACTATAGGGTTTCCCACGCATACATGAAGTAACTGTACTGACAGTGACATAAACTGAAAATGTCAGGAGCGCCTACTCGCAGTGTTATCCAACGTTGCCAGATAGTCTGTAACTCGAGCATTTATTCAAATGGGCGTCATATCATTTCCCGCCAATAGTTGTTTCCTAACCTAAACTTGTTATTTTAAAGCTTCAGATTCATGAACCTTTCTTTTTCAGGCTGTTCTAATAATAACCATAAGAGAGTTAGAAGATTCCTTATATATTGATAAAAAAAAGAAGAAACAAACTGCATTACTAGAATAAACTATGTAATTTTATTGAGGGGCTTAATGCTAGTATTAATTAATCAACAGATTTTGAAAGAAGACGTGAGGTATACAAGATTTGTTTTGAATTGGGTATAGAAAAGTAGAAATTTATTAGGAAATGTAAAATTATAGATTGCACAAGAAGAAATGTCTAAGATAATTTATAGCTACTGTCAAGGTTGGGATGAAAATCAGAAATTTGGGACTGAATTTACAGAATTTGAGAGAATAGATATACTACAGAAAAGAAGTGAAATACCTAGACAAAGGAGTATGGAAAAACAGTTTTTTTTCTAAAAAAATAAAAGGGTTTTCTTAAAACTACATAATATGACAGTTTGTTTTTTTTCAGAGTTATCTTCATCTTTCTGCTGTACGGAAAACCAAGTTTTGGGTGTATTTATTTATTTTAGTATATATGAAGATCTGTTTTTAATAGATTTGTAAATTGAGGTGTTGGTATTCATATAAATAGGTGTTTCTAATTTTTGTTTTTTAATAAATACAGAAGTTATTAGAGTCACTGTAGGATTATATATTGTATTAAGTTTTGTCCAAGTACAGTTTATGTATTTGTGTTAGCAATATGAAGGTTAAGAAATGATTGATATGATATTTGTTTTTAATAGATTTAGAAATTTAGGTGTGGGTATGAATATTATTAAGAGTTGTTTTTAATTTTTGTTTTTTAATTAATAAAAAGCTTATTACACTCACTGTAGATTTATATGTTTTATTAAATTTTGTCTAAGTACACTTTATAAAGTTTGTTTCTGTGTTTACCTTTATCTAACATTAAAGTGTCTGTGTGTAATTACATATTTGCATTAAATAAAAATTTTAAAAAATAATAAGTGAGAATTTTTATTCCTTTCAATATTTTCTAAATAAAGTACTTTTTAGTCATTTTGCAATAAAATCATGAAACAAAATTCATAGGCAAATATTCTTTATATAGCTGCAGTATCAAAGAAACGTTCATTTGATTTCACATGAGGGAGTGTGGACGTCAAAATGATTTTATGGGGGTTTTGTATCAGTCTCAAATCTTCATAAAATGTTGAACCTGAACCTCCCCTACCCGTAAATCCGCCACTGAATTATGTATTCAAATTAAAAAATAAATTTCCAAATGATAACTACAATGGAAATGAATACAAAACGTAATAAAAAGCAGTTGTTGCCTTTGTGAAAACGAATGTTGCAATAAATATATTTTTTTAATAATTTTTAGGTTTTTATTCAGATTTTAAGTAAGAAACATAAATAATAAAAACAAATAATAAGTTATAAAGAATTGATTATCGTATATATAAGCACTTTACCTGTCTCAATTATAATAATGAATAATTAATTTTATTTATTAACGTATTTATTACCCCATATTGATCGATTTTTAAAGAATATCTGGCTGCTAAAATACGTGCGTAGGAATTGAATCATTCCAACACGCACATTACACGATTCAAATAAGGCGCGAAGACAAGTTTGTAAGGATGCGGAAATTAATGAATGTTCCGAATACAGACTATCTGGCAACGTTGGATAACACTGTGAGTAGACACTCCTAAAATGTCCGGACCTTGCTATCCGCCATTTTGGGGAAAGTTCACTTATAACAACAGTGAAAAATATGCGGGCTAAATATAATCGGTTATCTCTTACTGATCGGTTATCTCTAACTAACAACAATTTGCATAGCTTTTCGAATCTTGATCGACATAAGCAGATAATTTGCATGCATTTTTGTGGTCTATGTTTAAACCTATACATATATTTGACTGATGGTTTGGTCTATATTACTTGATTGTTTAGTAATATAAAATAAATTTAATCCAGAGATAAAAAAAATATTTTAATGGTAATCAATAACTTTACAACAACAATGACGCAATTTTTTTGACTTTTGACGGTTAATATGACGTACCAAAACTACTTTTTCCCCAAAATGGCAATGAACGTACTATGGACGGTTTTGTCTGGCAGTTCAATATCAATCTGTCATCTATTTTATTTTTTGAAATCCGTGGGTTTTCCCTTGTATTTTCACACCAATTTTACTTTTAGGGTGATTTTAAATCATTTTAATTTAAACTATTCTAAATTGATTAATTAGTGGTAATTTTTTGGCACAGAACAATTTTATTTATTAAAAATTCGGTTGTCAATATAGACTGTCTATAGAAGCGCATTGACGTGCGCCTAACAGCCACAACCAACCATTCGTTATAGGCTGTATTCTTTTGAGTAAATTATCACTGATCAAAGTGAAAAAAGTGAAACTGATAACTTCATGTTCTTTTGAATATTCATTTACTTCTCATTGGGTCTAAGTGATCATGAATATTTCAAGTGACAGAACTGAAAGTGATAATTACTCAAAAGAATATACCTATAGATATGGTGTTTTCCGCTCAGCCCATAGAAAGAGAGGTACTACTGATCTATTTCGCTCTGTTTCTTTCTAATAGAGTGCAACGCGCTTCTATAGGACCAGGGGTCTATATTTTTATGTCACTGTTGTGAATTGGATTTAATTCTATAAAATCATTAATCAGTTTTTCAGATATTTTAGATGAGAAACACAAAATCTAAAAAAAAAACTTTTATAGAACTCACCTTTACAGCTGGCAATGTAAACAGGAACACCTAGTTTTGTAAAACTTTCAATTGTTAACTTTAACATTGTTACTCCGGATGGATCGATGTAGCTAACCGATGAAAAGTCCAATATAAGACACCGTAGTTGTGTGTTGACTTTATTCTGTACTTTTTCGAGTTTATTTGATAGAGTAGTTGCGGTTTTAATATCTGTTTTTGCTTCAGCCTAAAATGAAAAATAACGACTTTGTTATATAAATAAGGAAACATTATTTGCAGACCGTTTATAATTTTAGGTCATTTTGAGGTTATGCGTTAATTCACTTTATGTTATCCACATGGACATATAAATATATAAATAATAGATTACGGATTCCAGTGTGTTGGCTTGCGCTTGGTGTGAGAGAGATGCAAACAACTAGACTGGCCTGCATAAATCGCTATTCACTAAATATTAGTCCTATTCTTAAATTAAGTTCAGCAACTCTTGGTATTTCGTAGACGAAAAAATTAAACTATTTGGTATTATTTTGTTTTTAAAAAAAATATACATTAAAAATCGAAACAAATTCTTACTTTTTCCAAATATTTGGCAAGTTTTGCTCTGTATATGACTTCTTTTTGAGGATTTAATCCAACCAATCGAATCAGATCTGACTTAAATATGGACTTTGTTGCAAAATTGATTCCTCCAGAATAATGGAATATTTTCATCCCGTCTATTTCTTTTGCCTAAAAAAAGATGATAACATACTATATTGAATTTCAACGTTTTTTGGTGTATCAAAATAGTAAAATATCAAGAAGAAATAAGGAATACATTTTATATAGGGGAACTTGGGGCAAATTAGAGCTTGGGAGTATTAATGTATTAATTCCACTATTGTACTGTTACTTCTGACTTGATTTTATAACCATACTAATCTGTAAGTACTGATATATATATATATATATATATATATATATATATATATATATATATATATATATATATATATATATATATATGTGTGTGTGTGTGTGTGTGTGTGTGTGTGTGTGTGTGTGTGTGTGTGTGTGTGTGTGTGTGTGTGTGTAATCGAAGGTAAGCCAGCTGAGAGAGGGTTTTTGGGGTCGCAGATTACGAATCTGAATTTCAAAATTTCCATGTTCAATATGGCGGATCTAAGATGGCAGACGTATTTTTTGAAAATCAACCAATTTGCACCAAATTTGGTATACGGGGGTTTTGGAGGTTGCTTATTACGAATCCGAGGTCAGGTTTACCAAATTCAATTGGCAATCCAAGATGGCGAACGACATTTTTGAAAATCAACCGATTTGTACCAAATTTTTTATAGAGGGATTTTTGGGGACACTGATCACGAATCCGAGGTCAGGTTTGTCAAATTCAAGTGACAATCCAAGATGGCGGATGACATTTTTGAAAATTAACCGATAGAAATTTTACGCTCCGAAAAAAATAAAAAAAACTGGGAAAAGTGTTTTTTTTTCTGGAAAAATAGATAAAGAGAAATTGATAACACGCGAACAAATTCGCGGACAGAAATTTAAGTGAATTATCGAATTGCACCAAAAGCTGAAAGGATTTACATAAATATCGTGGTGAATTACCACGTTGATACGTCAGTTATTGGCTATTTTGATGTTTAAATTTGTGAATTTAGAATCCTTTAGACCAATATTAAGTACAATTTACTTTTGTTCAAATTATCTTCCGAGTTCCGTTTCAAAATTTAAAAAGTTTTAAATAACTTTCTCCCAACTTCCGCTAAAGTAAAGTAACAAATTTACCTAAAATTGATGATTAATATTGATAAAGAATGATTAAAATTGTTTCTTACCGATTTATATCTAGCAATATCCAAATACAAGTCGGTATTCGGTACTTGTCCGAGAAGATAAGTGTGTGGTTTAAAGCTGAGCCAGAAAATAGTCACCAATGACAAAATAATACCGACAAGAAGTCCAATATCAATTCCTATAAATACGACAGTCAGAAAAGTACACATCCAAACAAAGGCATCCATCTTGCTTAATTTCCAGAACTTCCAAAAGTCTAGAACTTGCAGCAACATTCCTTTTAAAGCTACTACTATAACACTTGCTAGAACAGCCTAAAAGTGAAAATATATTAATTTTTTTCTTATTAGGAATAATTTTTTATATCATCAAAATTTCAAAAGAAGTTTTGTTTGTGATAGTTTCGTTGTAACAAATGCAGAAGCGGATTTAAAATATAATTTTGCAGAGCTTCCGCACTTGCGGAAGCAAAAGCGGAGACCCGCTACATCACTACTAATGTACTACTAAATTAAAGGATTAAATGCCTTTATAACTTCAATTACTAAAGTTACAATAATCAATTTTTATTGAAACCTTAAAACTTACTTTTGGTAAATCCTCAAAAAATGGCCCGATCCACAGTAGCACGACGAGTAAAATTGCGCAAGATACAAGGGATGCTATTTGAGATACACCACCTACCACTTGTTGTATCAAAGATCTTGATAAAGATGCACACATTGGCATGCATGAGAAAAATGATCCAAAAATGTTACTGACACCCTAAAAACAATAAAATAAATAATATTATGAATAGGGCAACAGATTGAGGACAACGGCAATGTTAAGAAATCTTAAGTTATGCAATGTTTTAATAAGGTTTTACAATCAATCATAGCTAGCGTTCGAACTATGCATACTGATATCTCGTGATATAATCTTATGAAATATTCTTAAAATGACAAAAATTATATTTATGTCAGTTTATCTAAATAATATTTCTAGTTTCATTTAGACACAATAACTTACCAAAGCAAACAATTCTTGATTGGCATCAACTTCATAATCCAGTTTTTGAGCAAAGATAAGACCCATAGATAAACTGATTGTGTATGAAACGATAGCTGTTGTTATACCATCTACGAATATTTTGGGGAGAAGGGCCATAGCTGGAAGCGTAGGCGCTGGGAGTCTAAAATAATAATATATAATTAGAAGTAGAATTAAATTTCTCTAAAATCAAAAATTAGAAAATTAAATATATTATATTATAAGAAATATGATTCTCTCCAAGTTAAACACTTCTTTCTAAGTTTATGCTCTGTTCTTAATTAAATAATAAAAAAAAAACATTCTCCCGGTATCAGTTTTTTAAGGTTTAAAGTTAAACTTTGTTACTTAGTTGAAGAGCAAATGTGCTGAAAGTTTGTAACTTGCAACTTACCCTACTGGTATATCGCCAACAACTTCAATTCCAAAACTGTCTACCAAATGGCAATACCTTGATACCAGTGTTCCTGCTACAACAGCTATAAGTTCCATTGGAAAAGGAAATGGTGATCTTTTCGCTACAAATGGCTGAAAAATAAATAATATAGCCTGATTATTATTATTATTGATTAAATTGGAGTCAAAGTGTAGAAATTGTAAGAATTATTACATTTTAACGTTTTTTACTTATTTTTTTTTATCTCTGTTTTTTCTACTACAGAATTATTATTAGTTTCACATCTTAATTTTAAATTTTATCAGTTTTTAATTTTTAGTATATTATTTCTAAATTGTCAAAATTAAACGTATATTAAATTAACTCAATAACCGCTCGTTCATCTGTGTATTATAGTTTTTCACATATAGTAGGCCTAATCTCCCGCATGTGGAACGAATAGCGCGTTCAATGGCGAACTGAAAATCAGAGAATTTTGTTTCAGAGGAAGCGAGGCACTTTTGTCATTAGTCACTCCGGCGTCTGGGCACTCTACGAGAGAACTGAGACGTTGTCTTTAGTTGGCGAGCATTTCAATAGATGGCGCCAATGCAACAAAAAAATAGAACCCTACAAGAACTGTCATCTGCTACTTTGTTTAAATATGGTGATGATTTATGAAATTTATTTCGTTGTTTTTGTGTTTAGACGAGTTTTAGATGATCAGGTTATTAGTATTTTCAGTATAAGACCTGTTGTGTATGGTTTTTAAAAATTATAGTGAAGAAATTGGTGAGTGAAGCTAATTCTTGATTAAGGTTATATTGACCGAAGCAATATGTATTATTAATTCTTAGATTTATGGCAAAAATTTGTGTATTTATATAGAGTTTATGCGAGTCTACATTCGCATAAACTGTATAGGTGCGCACAAAATTTTGCCGCATGCCATACACAACGTAAATTTTTACTAATGTGGACGCGGCTTTAAATAAAAATTTTTTATATTTGTCTCCGAGGGGTCGAAAAACAGCCGATCTTTACCCATTTCTGCGTATTTCACATAATTTTTACAATACGTCATAACTATGGATCAATTAATGTTTCCCTACGTAGCTGCGAGTAGGCGAACATTTCGCCAGAGGGCGGAGAACGCGGTCACAGAAATTAGTAATGGGTGGCCTATCTATTCTTCCCTTTAATCTATGGATCAAAACTTTTATAAATAGGCACGACAAGTTGGATAGCGCAAATATATTTTTAGGGGAAAAAGAAAAGGTTGTGTTGCAATATTTGAGAACTCAGTAGAGAAAAAGTTCCTTAAATAAGCGTGACAACAGATAGGAAAAAGTTAGTATTTATTTATTGCAACAATACAATTCATTAAAAAAAACTTTTTCTGTATAAATAAGTTGGTATTCATTTGTCTAACAATCGCTCAATATTTATATTCAGTCGCGCATTTTTTTGAAACTATGTATACAGAGTGACTCGAAAAGAGGATTTAATTTTTAATAAAAATCTATAATTTGACGAAAAGCAAATTTTTAAACCTATTTTTTTATGATGCTTTATAAATATAAGTGCAATATACTTTATTACTAATTTGCTGTGTATTGTAGTCCTAGATTTTATTTTTGTGAGTGTATTAATAAAATAAATATTTAACATGTTCTTGTCTTGTTTTTAGTCAACCAATGCAAATACCTACGGACTAATGAGTTTTCCGAATGGTTGATAACACACATCAGAGGTATACAAGATAGTAATTAATTCAAGGAGTTAAAGCATAAAGTTTGTAAAAACTGAAGGCCCATTTCAGCTTGCACGTGGACAGCCAAAGGCATAGTATCGGCCCTGAGGGTAAGGCATAACACAATTTGCTAATTTCCATTAAAGAGTTTGATTTTTATACCAATTTGTCTCGATGCCGAATATTTTAGGATAGGTGGGTATATAGGGCTTCCAAACTCTAAAATAATTGACATGTGTTAAACTCTTTGTGGAAACAAGAAACATGCAACGCAACTTTCCCTCTACATTCTTCTTAAAATATCTATACAAAGTTTAGTAAGTATAAAAATCGTCTTACCTTAAAATAGTCATTATTTATGGCTGACACCGTTATAGTAACAAATGACGTTATCAATGCAGCTAAGTTTGTATGGCCAATTTCATCAAAAACAGCTTTAATTGTCTGAAACAATAAAAATGTATAAATTTAGAGCCATAAGAAAAATAACACAAAAACACCAAAAAATAATTAATATATTTAAAAGGATATTTTATACTTACCAGTACGTTGGTAAAATTTCCTTTAAACTTTGGTATGGTTAAACCAAACAGATCTTTAATTTGAGATACCAAGACTTGAATTGCAGCTCCAGTTGTAAATCCACTGACAAGTGTTTCAGAGAGTAGGGCACTGATAGCACCCAGTCTTAACACGAACATAAGTATCTAAAAGTTGAAAATGCATGTATAAATACAAATTCTATTGAGTACGTAATAATGTAACTGATATAATAGACTTCAATTTTCAATTTAAGCAGTGATACTGTATAAAGGCTAGATATTACTCCACCTCCTCCTCATACCAATAATGGTCCAAAAAAGTAATTCCAATCCAACAATATGAAACAGCAATATTAAGGTCACATAAGTTCATATCCTCATTTCCGAAGTCTTTATTAGCAGCTGTTTATTGCTCTCATTTTATTGGTTATATTGAATTACTCCTAGCATATAAAGAACGAAAGCTTTCACGGCTTTGGTCAAAAAAAAATCATGGTTCTTGGGTTTAGGCAGTGTCAAATTGGAATTATAATCCGACGTTTCGCCTACGATTGCACGAGTCATCTTCAGGGACCTTTACTCCACGAGATTAGAACACTGAATGATTATCAAGGAGCAACTGCGAACCGTGATCCAAAAATTAAAAGCCTGTCAGATTAAAATTTTATTTTAAATTTACTATGGTTAATTTGGTTACTTTTACCTTCTTTTTGCTAATATTCACGTTTTGGGCAGCACTATATCATTGTCATTAAGCATTTCTCATTTCTCCTTCGTATAGCATTCGTTGTATTTTTGGGCCCTACTGCTTTTCGAGGCATTCCAAATTTCACTCCCTTGCAAATTTTCCTCCCAAAAATGATCACAGAAATAGCAACCCAACATGCAACGGCTTAAAAGAATGTGAATTGCCTAAACGCACGAACATGACATATGTCAAGTTCGTGCCTAAACGTCAGCTGGAAAGATCACATAACCCAAACAAAACGGTAAACAAACCCTTGAAAATACTTCAAATACAAAATTCGGAAAACTGTAACTAAAATAGATAAATGTAACAATTTCATTTGAAATAATCGGCACAAAAAAAATTATATCTAATAAAAAAGGTAAATAACAATATCCTATTTAAATATAAACAACTTAAAACAGTGACGTAGAGTCGCCGACCTAAAAATCAAGTTAGGAATGGAATTAAATTGTGGCTGTATTTCTTATAGGCAAATTGCTGCATGATAAAGAAAATAATTAAGTTGGGAAGAAAATTTGTAAGGGAGTGAAATTTGGAATGGCTCGAAAAGCAGTAGGACCCAAAAATGCAATGAATATTAGGTTGTTATACGAAGGAGAAATGAGAAATGCTTAATGACAATGCTATAGTGCTGCCCAAAACGTGAATATTAGCAAGAAGGAGGTAAAACTAACTAAATTAACCATAGTAAATTTAAGATGAAATTTTAACCGTGACAAACCATCCAATTAGAGCCCGGAGACATATTTTTCAGTTTTGATGTAGTACCGGTCGGGTACTGTTGTTCCTGGATAGTCATTTAGTGTTCTCATCTCGTGGAGTAAAGATCCCTGAAGATGCCTCGTGCAATCGTAGACGAAACGTCGGATAATAATTACAATTTCTCACGGTCTAAATCCAAGAACCATGATTTTCTACTACTAGCATGGTTATATTTACATGTTTCCCAAAAAATGGATTACCTTCAAATTCTTAAAAAATTTTATGTGTTCCTGTTCCTAATATACGATAAAAAATAAATTTTGAATAAAAGTCAGTCTTTATATTTAAAGCATGATTTCATAGACGTAAGTGATTACTTAATATAGACTGCTGATCCTATAAAAGAAAGTTAGACAGATAGAGAGTTCTCAAGGAGTGAGGAGTTTTAGGCGTGAGCCAACGTTCTTCTATAGGATCAGCAATCTATATTAAGTAATATTTATTTTCTTTTTGTGTATACATGATTTAAAGGCAATAAACAACACTATAATATTTTATATAGAAAATTCTTTCTTGGAGTCAAAACAATTTGAAAGACATAAAGTTTACTTTATTAAAGATATATGCTCACTAAAGATTTTGGAAACGAAGAGACTTATGGGGATTTATGTACATTTATCCTTCAATGTTGAGATAAAAGATTGTTCAACATAATCAATATTTATTTTATATGTATATGACATTATTATAAATCTTTAATATTTACCTGAAATAACGCAACGATAAATGTCACTGCTGTAGCTACTTCTATCGGGCTATACCCTGTCGGTTCTATAGCTGTAGAGTTACTATCCGCTTCTTTTCCTGTTAGAAAATAGGCAGGATCACTGTATTCTAGTACCGCCTTTCCCGTCATAAGACAAGCTATAGAAAATGTACCTGGAAATATTTAAAATTTGTAAATTACAGAATATATTAAAAATAGTTTATCATGAGGGCTGATTCTTATTGTATAAACGTTAGTAAAGTATGTATGCAGACTATCAATAAATTATTTGCCCATTAGGGTAGACGCGTAAATTGATGAGTACAGTGTATCTGTATTAAAATGGAGTAGACTAAGCAAAGAACAATGCTAAAATACCTTCAACCTTCAATGCGGGAGGTATGTTTTAGGTGATTATGCTTTTCTTATGACGTTGCCAATTGGTATTGCGGTAAATTTAAGTGTGGCAAAACTTCGTGCCAAGAAGAACGTGCAAATAGATCTCCGGTAACGCTTATTATTCAAAAAAACACTTATAAAATACAAGCTCTTGTTCTGTATTTAGCAGGTTCACGGCGGAGGGGAGTTGTCATTGCGGGCTCAGATTTATGAATCTATACTGGTAGATTATGTCCCATTATTCGTGCAGAAGGAAGTTATATGTGATGCATCAGGAATTAAATAAATTTATTATATTAAAATAATTAAATAACTAAATACTAATAAAAAAGGCCTCTTCTTTTAGAACTTCTATTTTTAAAGTTTTGCAATTTCGTTTTTTTACTTACCCATTGAATTATGTCGTGATGTACCGAAGAAGAAATACATTAATACTGGAAAGAATGCCATGTAAATTCCAACAACGGCCGGGACGTTTCCAAGCATTGCATAGGCCATTCCTAAAAAATATTCTTGCTATATTTATTCTTAAATAATTGATTATTATATTTCGGACATCATTTTTAATTTTCCTGCAGTTAACACAAGAATCAGATTTTTTATTTGTAAAGCCTAATTGACTCGGTATTAATTTTTAAAAATTTGAAATGGTACACTTCAAATTTCGCGCCTCTTTTTCCCTGCTCTGAAGTAGTAAATTACAAATGTAACAAATTTCAAAACGGGCTGTAAATATATATACACTACCCGTCAATCACTTTTGCCATGTCTACGCGAAAACAAGTACAACTTCAAAGTTCTGTATTTCAGTAAGGAATCATCGCATGACAATTGTGAAAAAAGCATTTTAAAGCTTTTTGCGAGTACTTGCAGATGACATAAAGTGTAAGTCGATGTTTAATTTTTTAAAGGTTTTAATCGAGAATAAAATAATAATAATAAAAAAAATTCGATTTTATTAAATTCAGCGCCATTTTTGTAGAAAAGGTTGTGAGAAGATTCTGATCAGACAGTTTTTTAGAGTTTTCTAAGAGGTTTAAATTGCTTTTTTAAACTTTGATCTAAGTGCATTTTTGACAAAATTACGGCCATTCTTACGAAAAAAATGACTTTTTTTCAATGTTTTCTATATTCTTAACTAAACTAGATAGAGAAAAACTTCAAAGAAAAAAAATGACCATTTTTACATACAGAATGACTTTCATTAGGTTCTAAATGTTTTCCGCCATTTTTAAATTTTTTAATTTTTTTTGATTTTTCAATTTTTTTTAAAATAAAAACGATAATTTGCTGTTTACGACTGTTCACTCAGTATGACACCAACGCGTAATTTTCGTATAATTTTCAAATGTTTTCATTGGTTTCTCTACGTGATTTCCAATTTTTAATTATTTATCATAGAATTAACTGTTTACAACTAAACTACACATAAAAAAAGAAACAACTTGAATATTTTTTCATGTAAAAACATTTCAAAATTGTCCGAAAATTACGCGTTGGTATCATACTGAGTGAACAGTCGTAAACAGCATATAATCGTTTTTATTTTCAAAAAAACTGAAAAATCCAAAAAAATTTAAAAATTTTTAAAAATGGCGGAAAACATTTCAGAAGAAGTCATTCTGCATTAAAAAAACAGGCATTTTTTCTCTTTGAAGTTTTTCTCTATCTTGTTCAGTTAAGAATATACAAAACATTGAAAAAAAGTCTTTTTTTCGTAAGAAGGGTCGTATTTTGGTCAAAAATGCACTTAGATCAAACTTTAAAAAAGTAATTTAAACCTCTTGGAAAACTCTAAAAAACTGTCTGATCAGAATTTTCTCACAAACTTTTCTACAAAAATGGCGCTGACTTTAATAAAGTCGAAAATTTTTTTAAAAATTTTTTTATTCTCCATTAAAATTTTTAAAAAATTAAAAATCGACTTACACTTTATGTCATCTGCAAGTACTTGTAAGGAGCTTTTAAATGCCCTTTTTCAGAATTGTCATGCGATGATTCCTTACTGAAATACAGAACTTTGAAATTCAGCTTGTTTTCGCATAGACATGGCAAAAGTGATTGACAGGCAGTGTATATATATATATATATATATATATATATATATATATATATATATATATATATATATATATATATATATATATATATATATATATAAAACTTACCTTGCGGTATATGCATAATAGCTACGGTAAATCCGGATATAATATCAGAGATAAAATCTTTCTTCCAATTGTATTTGACGAGCCAATCCGATACTGGGAATATGCTCACGAAAAATTTTTTCAATCTAAAATTTTCAGACCACTCCTTGGCTGCATCTGAAAAAAAAGTTATTTATTATGATATGTGTTCGCAGGACCCATTAATTAAATCAATCTTTAGATATATGTTCTATCTTCCGTTCATTTCTATTAATCGCAAAATATCGTATCTTTTAGATATTATTAATTATGTAAACCCTTTTCAAGGAATCTTTATCATTACAATAGCTATTAATTTTTAGAAAAAATATAATCTTAGATTAATTAATTAATCGTTATACCATCTACGATAACCGAGTGTTAATTTGGTATGTCCGGTTCGGAGCTTGATCATGATGGAGAGGTAACCTGAGCCACTGGGTTTTAAGGAAGTTCAAACAGTGTTGAACGGCTTTAAGAATTGCAAATAGTTCTGCAGTAAGGATGGCCGTTAATTCATTTTAACGAGATTTGAAGACAAACCGCAATACTTAAAATTAACGAACAGTTACTTTGAATTAAACAAGCAGTGTAGACAGAATATTGATAATCTATTTCGATGAGTCAGGATTTCTTTTTTATTATTCAGCATTTTTTAAAATTTTTGTCTGGTTATATGGCAGACTTTTATCTATTTGAATTAATTATAATAATTAAAAATTAGCATTAAAAGTCTGTTTAAACTCAGGTAATAACCTTTTAATGTTGCAGACTCGGAAAAATTTGATCGGGGGTCATTACACGCTCTAGGTCTCGAACGTTTTGAGTTGATGTTTTAAAATTTCTTGTTTTTTCAAAAAATTAAGTCCCTATTTTATCTGGAAAACTTCAATGTTGTAATGATAGGTTTTTTTAATTTTTTTTTCCCAGTAAATTCTTCCATCAAAAGATTTCAATGCAGTTTTACCTTGAATGTCTCTCATGGAATGGAGTGGTTCCTTTAAACTTCATTGCCATATTTGTGGAGAGAAAATGCAAAATGTAATGTGATCTTATGAAAAGTAGGAAATTGCGTTGCGTTTTATTTTTTAACAATATAAAGATTCATAATACTCTTCAAGTGTTGATCAAGAATGGTAAATAATCGTTAGTCAACATAATTAATGAATATTTCTAAATTCTACATAGACCTGAGAAAAATGTGTAATTTCTTTATAATTCTTTTTCACTAAAAAAGTGCAAACAGAATGTATCTAAACTTCATTCTTGTTGGATTGTTTTGTATCAAACTTTTAATACTAGGTGATTTGAAAAGTGTCTAGACTACAAAATAGTCCAATACACTTTCCACAATTCACATATCAAATTCCTGAACTGATTTTCTGGAAGGCTTTCAAAATACCCTTTTACGGCTGTAATGTTTTCTTTCATTCGATGAAAAATGTTTCCCGCGAAATTTTTTTAGGGTGTTAGAGCAAATGGAAGTCAGAAGGAGCTAAATCGAGTGAATAGGGAGGATGTTCAAGTAATCTGAATAGTAATTCAGTGATTTTCACCATCATCGAATCGATTTTGTAGACAGGTGCGTTATTCTGATGAAGGATGATATTTTCTTCAGTAAACTAGGTCTTTTCCGCCGAATTTTTACATCTATCTGGTTTAGAAGGTTGCAGTAACATTCTCCTATTATTGTTTTACTATTTTGCATGTAATCAATTAACAATTTTTCTTTTGCATCCCAAAAAACTGCTGCCATGAACTTTTTCGGCGATTTTGATCTCTTTGCTTGCTTCGGAATAGAACAACCAGGTTCAATCCACTCTGCAGTTTGTTGTCGCAGTTTAGGATCATAGTGGTAACCCAAATCACATCCATAGTTATAAATCGATGTCCAAAATAAGTTTTGTTCTTTGTAAATCGATCTAAATGATGTGAAAGTTTCACTCGAATGCGTTTTTGATTCAGAGTTAACGAATGCGGCCTTGTCAATAGTTTTTGAACACTAATTCATTTTTAAAAATATGAAAAATTCATTCGTTTCAGATGTTCGCAGCCTTAGCAATTTCATATATAGGCATTTAGCCACGTTTAAATTCAGCAATCTAATTAAATACTGTTGTTCGTGAAGGAGCATCGTTCCCTAATACATTTACCATATCGGTATGAATTATATCTCCCTTTAAACCTTTTTTATATAAATATTTTGTCACTGCACGAATCTTCAATTTTGCCATTTCTAAGAAAGAAGCAAAATACGTCCATTTCAGTTCTCTGTAGAAAAAAAAACTATTTTACAGATCCGCTTGAAATTTTACATATGTTCATAAGAGGGATGAAACATTCCAGGAACAACATATGTCTTCGGATATCAACTCCATCTGTGCGGCAGTCTAATAACCTAGTAATACGGATAGAATAAAAATTCCAGTCCCCATCCACATTTAATTATAACATTGCTTAATCCTGTACCAATATCCTGTTAGCATATTTTTTTCAAAATATTCACGTACTAGGAACGTGAATTTTTAATAGTTTTAATCAAAGCAGTATCTACTGCTACTCCAATATTTTTAAAATTTTACAAACAATTCAAATAAACAAATCACTTGTCAAATGTTATCTTAAAAGTTGGCATATCTTCAACTTCCATCTTTTAAAAATACTTTGGACTAATAGGTTGAGGTCACAAAAGGCTCGTTTGTGCGTTATATCTTACATTGATTCCTTAATTTAACTATACATTTTGTGGCAAATTTAGATCTGCTAAATAAGGTCGCTGTTAATAATATCGATTTTTTTGCAAAATTTGATTTTTTGTTTTCGGAACAAAATAATTACGCTAATATTCAAAGTATTGGCCATCGGTAGCTATGACTTCTTTCTCTCAAAGAATGGATTTCGAGCCAAAATTGCTCTGAAAGTCCGTGCTGCATTGATCCAAATAAATAGTAGTCCGAAGGGGCTAAGTCCGGTGAGTACGACGGGTGAGGTAGGACGTCTCATTCAACGTTTACCAAATAGTTTTTTACACATTTTGCAACGTGAGGTGGAGCATTGTTATGGTTAAAAATGATTTTATCTTGTCTTTTGACGTATATTGGTCGTTTTTTCTTCAATGCTCGATTTAATTGTATCGGTTGTTATCGATATCGATGATCAGTAATTGTTTCACTAGGTTTTAGCAGTTCGTAGTACACATCTCCCCAAATACATTGCGAAAACTTCTTTCCATATATATTGCTTACTGGTTGTGATGTTCAACGCTAGCCTGGATCTATCCATGATTTTTGTGCTTCGGGTTGCCAAAATAGATCCACTTTTTATCACCTGTCACAACTCAATGCAAAAACTCTTCTCTTTTCTGTCTGCCAAGTAAAATTTCACAACTGGTTTTTTTGATTTCAATGTCTCTTTCTTTCATTTCGTACTGAACCCATTTTCCTTTTTCTAAATACGTGTAGATGTTCGAAAACAGTGGTTTGGGAAACCTTCAATGCAGTTGTCAATTGTTTTCACACTTAAGTTGAGTCTTCATCCAATAATTCTTGTCAAGTTGCATCTTTAAACATATTCAGCTGACCTGGACACACTTTGTCTTTTATATTAAAATCAGTACTTTTGAAGCGTTTAAATCGTCGTTCACAAGTTTTTTTGGATTAAAATCTTATCAAAAAAGCTTCAACTAACAATTGATAACTTTTGTAGCTGTTTTCTTTAAATGAAAGAAAGTTATTCTTTCCTGCAAAAAGGTCTTTTCCTGGGACAAAGTTCGACATTTTCAAACATATAAAGAACTACCTTTTTTACACTGAGAATTGATAATAAATTGTCTTTAATGGCGCATTTTTACATTCCAACGCCATAGATGTCATTGGTGTATACCTACAAATATATTAGTGACGCCCCCTCTTAGTAAAATCGACATTATTAACCGAAACACCTATAACAGGAACTACAATGCAAAAGTGAAACTTGATTCTGATTTGCTGATTATATTAGGACTCTATATTTAAAAATTTTAAAAGTAACTAGGATAAAAAGTATACGCGGTCAGTTTCTTGTTTCTTCTATCCCGTATGTTGAAAAAAAATGATTTGGTAGAGTTTTTTGTAGAACCAAAAATTAAATAGCAATTAAAATAAATACTGTATAACAATAACAGCAATATAAATTGGAATATTACGGAGCACTAAATATATATTTTGTTTGTAATGTCATTTAAAATTGTTGTAATAAATCTTAGGTTTATTTGTTTAATTTTAACAATTGCGGATAAGTAAATATGTATCTTTTTACCGGATCCTTGTTAGATCCGTCAACAGTTTATTTAAAGAGAATTCCACTCAAAAATATTTTTTTCTTATGAAAGTAATTTGATTTAACCTAATTGAAATACATTTTTAATTTTTCTGTCCAAGGGAGAAAATGCTGCGTATTAAATTGTCCGTTAGGCTTATTTTCGACAAAAAATGGGATTATGGCTGTTTGGGGTTGTAGAATGCAATTCTATATATTGAATTTTTAGTGAGGAATTGTATATATTGTATAAGTTGGTCTAGCATTTGGTACCAATTATATATATATATATATATATATATATATATATATATATATATATATATATATATATATATATTATTACACTGATATTTATTTAACATGCCTAAGCATAAGGAATATTCAAGTGACTTTAAAGAATCTGCTATAATTGCTTTAAAGGAAGGAAAGCAAAAAAGAGAAGTTGCTTAGAATTTTAAAGTGTCTCAGCAGCTTGTTAGTGCGTGGAATAAAGTTCATAATAAACATCATTCTGTGGAAAATAAGCCCAGAAGAGGCCGCCCGAAAAAAAATGTTTTAAAGAGGATCGCTTTAAAAAAAATTATCTACCTGTGCTGTCCGGAGGTCTGCTGTGATAATTGAAAATTAAGCACAAAAAATTATAACATAAACATTCATGTTTCAACTGTAAAACGCCCGTTAAAAGATTACGGATTTCATGAACGACAACCAACTAAAACGCCTTTCATGTCTGCAAAAAACAGGAAGGTACGACTTGTGTTCGCGAAACAGTACAGATCATGGGCGAGCTCAGAATGGTCTACAATACTATGGAGTGATGAATGTCAGTTTAATTTGGTGTCATCTGATGGAATAAAATATCTTTGACGTCTTAGAAACCAAAGATATTCGCGTTGAAAGGAATATAGATCGATTTTTCTACGGTGATATATTAAAAAAAATCAAATGATACCATATACTAAAAATACTTGTTACCCGGACGTTTTTTTTACATGATAATGATCCAAAGTACGAGTCTAAGCACTTAAGTTCTTTAATAAAACGTGAAAAGATCAAAGTTTAGATTGCCCAAGTCAAAGTGTCGACTTAAACATTATAGAATATTTGTGATAGGAGTTGGATCGTCGAGTAAGGAAGCTTTATACGAAGCTCTGGAAAACGAATGAAACCAAATCCCTTCGAATCATTTACAAAAGTTGGTGGACTCGATGCCGACGTGCAGTAAGGCTGCCATCAAAGCCAATGAATTTTCAACAAAATATTGATATTGACACAAGAAAATCTTATCTTTTAATTATCTTAAAATTATTTGTAATTTCAAAATACTTTTGATCCTTTGCTATTATAATTTTTGCCTGTTCTACTGAATTGTTAAGCAATAATATTGCTGATTCAAATATTTTTTATTTATTTTTAGTTGGAATATAGATCAAATCAAAAATGGCGGCCTTGTAGTGCGCCATATTGGCAAAAAACGTTAGAAATCATTGTAAATTTTTGAAACACATTGGGGAGTGAAAATATGTATCCCAGTATTACCCCGATCATTAAAATACTGAACTTTATATATTTAAGATCCATAATTCTCTTAATTATCTTTGAAATTTTACAAAATAAGAATAGAATGGTTTTTTAGGTTGTTGAATAAGAATTCAAGATTAGTTTTCAAAATTCAAAATGGCGGATTCTTTTTTTCTTTGATTTTTTTATTACATCGTTTCTTGAAAGTTTTCGGGATCGCTGATAACGAATTTTAAGTCAATCGCCTAATCCGCACCTGATTTTTTTATCGATATCTTCAGAATTATAGCGATAAGTCGCTTGTAGTAGGTTGTAGGTCAGTAGAAGATTGTATTCTAAATGACGTAGTTCACGCAACGTTATTATGCGCTATTGTGTCTTAGCAACGCGACAACAATTTTTGGTATTTTGTAGGTGTGTATTTTAAAAAAATTATCAGGTTGTTAAGTGTGTAAAGTAGATGCAGATCCTGATAAGCTACATTGTAGGATATTTTGTTTATTTAAAGTGTTGACTCTAAATTACGTATGTATATCCCTAATTCATTTTATTGTTGAGTATAATTGACAGGTGTAGATTTGGATATCGATAATAAAGCACTTATCTAAATTGTATCTATATATTGACTTTATGAAAAAATTGTTTTCTAGTTTGTCGTTAAATATGTGCGTTACTCTTTATATTTACCATTTTTATTATTAATTCACTTGCAAATAACTTTTTATTTTGAGTTCCTAATGAAAGCCCTTGAAGATTTTATTTAATATATTATGATCTACTTGAAAAATAGGATAAATTAGTATTATTGGATATCAATTTTTGAAAATATCGGGTGACCCTTATGGCGTGGGAACCAAGAGGTGATTGGCTATTTATGGTGTTTAATTTTTCTCTATTTTTTAGGTAAATTAAGATTCCTTCAACACTTTTATGTAAAAAAGTTCTCTAAGTATACGTTCATAAGATCGACTGTTTTGAAGATAAAGGGAACTGAGTGCTCAGGAATGTATTCGAATAAGAATTTATTGAATAATAATACCAACAAATCAATAACAATATACTAAAGAACGCAGTTTTTTTTTGTTATTATAACTTTTATTGTAAGTAATACAAATGACTTTCGTTCATTTTTCTGCTTCTCCAAACTCTTTTTCATATATCTTCCAATATTTCTAAAAATAATAGGTTTAGTTCTTATAATTTCACACGTAAAGACCATTTGCTCTAATTCTTCAACGCTACGAACTATATATATATATATATATATATATATATATATATATATATATATATATATATATATATATATATATTGATAGATATACAGAGCCGATCTTTTTTGATGAAAATGTAACTGGTGAAAGATATTTTCAGATTCTACAAGAAGATCTTATTCTTGCTTTTTCGACACTATTTCCTGATGAAGAGAATCTAGATTTTCCCCATCAATTTATCTGGTTTCAACAAGATGGTGCCCTGCCACATTACGCAGCAGAATTTCGCGCCTTTCTTAGTGATGATTTCGCAAACAGGAGGATTGGAGAAAGGTGGCCTATTGAATGGTGGCGGAAGTCTCCAGACTTAAACTGCCTTAACTTCTTTTTGTTGGGTTACTTTAAATGTAAAGTTTTCCAGACTCAACCAGTTGACACAGAAGACTTAAAGAATCGGATTACTTTAGAAATATGATTATTTATCGCAGAAGTAGTTATAAATGTTCAGAATGACTTTGCAAATCCCTGAGGTTACTGCTAATTAACAAATGGGAAGCATTTTCAAAATTTATTAAAATAACAAAGTAATTGTTTTTACTACTTCATTTCTAGTTTGAACTGTCGATAAATTGAAAACGGTTACATTTAGATATAAGACATGTAAGAAATGGGGCACCTGATCTTTTTAGAAAATTTGCGTTCGATGTTTTGCTAACGTATTTAGTACAAAATCTCTTCGAAATTTAGAATTTTAACCCTTTCAAGTTTATTTATTTTTTAAATGTGTCTGTCTATGTTGATTTAAATATATCCTCTTTTACTTTTGTGAAAGATAAAGTTCAAGTAAATACACGTCAGAATGATAAGTTACTTATTCCCGATAATAAGTATAATTTGACTTTTAAATTTCCTAATTGCGTAAGATCCAAATTTTTAATAAGTTACCAGGTGACATAAGAAAGTCTTCTTCTTTCAATAGTTTTAAAATAAATACGACTACTTGCTGAAAAAGTGTGTAGATTCTTTTTTTACTAATTGTAATTATTGAACATACTTGTCTTTTAAATTTCCTAATTGCGTAAGATCCAAATTTTTAATAAGTTACCAGGTGACATAAGAAAGTCTTCTTCTTTCAATAGTTTTAAAATAAAATACGACTACTTGCTGAAAAAGTGTGTAGATTGTTTTTTTTTACTAATTGTAATTATTGAACATACTTGTCTTTCTGGCTTGGATTAGTTGTATTTAATAAGTTGACTATTCCTACAATTGTAATTTTGTCGAAAGAGGAAAATAAATATTTTGATTATTATCCAGTTAATTTTATTTGAAACCTTAATTTTAACGTGTGAAAATAGCAAAACTATGCTGTAATTTTATTTTTGAATAGAGAATTTTAAAATTTTGCGCCAACTTTATCAGCGTGATACCTTTGAAGGCAGAATTGGTCTATTTATAAAAAGAATGTTTCACAAATTTGCCAAGCAATCATCGAATTTTCGCATCAAAATTACGCTATTAAATTTGTTTTCTTTTAAAGCAGAATATCTTGAGAAGTTTATAGGAATTTATAAATAGGGTAGTATTTAAATCATCAATTAAATAATAGTAAAATTAAAATTCTTTTATCTTGTCTGGTTTATTTCTGATTAAAATATATTAAAATTTTTGGAAATTTTGCGTGGAATAAGGCTGTTGATTATAACTTTTTGTAAGGAACAAATTAGTAACAACATTTTGATGATTGAATACTACTGGCACTCAAATATCATATAATTACAAAATGCTGCGATAAAAATTGCAAAAACATGGTAAATTTGAAATGGCTATATCTCAGCAAAATTTGATTGAAAATATTTTTTCAATTACCCATTTTAACGAGTGAAACGTCAGCTTTCTTTTCTCTGAGGCAATATCTATACCTATATTTACTCAGAAAAAAGTTATGAATAAGTTTGATTTTTTTCTCTTTGGTTTTTGCATTTATTTTGCAGAAAAAATAATTTTTGTGACCTTTAAAAAACACGTTTTGATAGAAAATTAAATTCTCTATATAAAACTGGAATATATGTATATACTAAAATGCAAAGTTTCTGAGTTATTTTTGAAAAACTGAAAAAGTGCTATTTTCATCCCGTTCTAAAAAAGCATAGAACCATTAAAAATTGAATACTGACATAAAAATTTGTCTGTTTCTTTTAGTCTTTAAAATAATATTTTAATATAATATTAATATTTTCTTTATGTCTATATGATTTTTATTTAAAAAAAATCTTTAATGTTTTTAGTGGTTCTATTTTATCTGGCATCAAAATTTATTTTGACTCGGATAAGAATTTAAAATCAGTTTGTAAGCTTTTCGATTGTAAACTTTTAGAATTATAATTTTATGCTTAAAAAGTAAAAAAAAATAATATGAAAATAAAACAGCCCAAGTTTTATTTTCCTATGTTTTTCACAAAAAAATGCAATGAATTTTTATGCCAGTTAAAAAATATCTTAAAAATAATAAACTTTTATGTTCTGTAAGTAGCAGGTATTTTTGAAATTTTTATGATATCCTGAGGATAAACCATACTTAAAAAATTATTGTTTTTTTGCATTTAATACAAAAAATTTTATATAACTTGAAAAAAATTAAGTAATACTTACTTGGTTTTTTAGGTTTTTCATAACAAAAATCTTCTCTCAGCTGTTGGTGTTCGTAAAAAGGTCTTTCAATTCTAATTTGAGTTAAGTCTTCTTGTTTGCAATCCATCGTTACCGAAAATGAATTTTATTCAACTACCCGGTCACCAAACTACCTCAACTGAGGTTATTTAACTAATGAATGAACTAAACACCTTCATTTAATTAAATTATAAAATTTTAAGATATGCGCAAACGATTTAAGACAATATTAGCTGGTATTAAGTTGGATTAGGTATGTTAATTGTGTACTTTATTATATACGCGGTGGTATAAGTATACCTAGTGTAATATGTATTATTCTTTTAAGTGAAGGAACAATCTTATTTCACCTAATTTTGCCGAGAATAGCGCATACTTAGGATATCATGCTACTGATACGCTGTTTTGGTTGTTTTCAAATTTATATGTGTTTTATCTATATTGATTTAGAAAAAATGCTTAGTTTTAAGTACTACTCGGAGTACAGTTAGTACTTCAAAAACTGGACTAAACTTGCTACCAATGACATAATAAAGGGAGGCTAAAAATATGTATTTAATTATTTTTCTAAGCAGAGTTTTTTTATAAATCACCATAAAAACCATTGATAAAGTTTTAAAAGGAAAAGTGCTAATTTTCTTGTAAAATACTTTTACGCATAATTCCTGAATAACTCCATCTCTTTTTTTTATATAATTAGTTACATTAAAGCGTGTTGCTGCATATTTGTTTGGGCCTGTTTGCTTGACACGTCCAACACTCGAGGTTCTAAATTATTTCATGGTATGCATTAATTTAGAACGATGATCTTCCAAATCGTTGTTTAACAAGTGTGATTATAAAAAATTAAGATAAGGTAAATATTCAAGTGTTCCAAAAATCCACATCTTAATCTGCGACAAGGACAAAGTATTTTAATTTGAAAGGAAATACGTGTTGGCCAAAACATTATTCGACGGCAAGTTGGGCAACTGGCAAAAACATTTACAATCATCTTTAGCCTGGGTTTAAAAGATTGGCCATTCATTATTTTTACGAATCTTCATTTTCGGGATTGAGTTCTGTTAACAATCAATCACGTAGAGCTTTTTCTTCCATGGATTTGGGTTATTGTGTCTTTTTGCTGAAAACCTGAACACAGTGAGAATGAAAAGAATTTATGAAAAGTCTGCTAAATTTTGCTTTAGACATAATTGTGAATCATGGATACTACTACAAGACTATGATCCGAAACAAGTTAGTCTTTTTTATCAGGACTGGAACAGAGGAAAAAGCAATGCTACCATGAAGTGGACCGCTTCTTCATCTGATGCAAGTCCTGTTGAAGATGTATTGGATTTAATGAAGGTTCAACTTCATAAACTACGTATGTGTCCTCTCAAGCATTTAAGACAGTAGACAGTTATGTTCTGCGAATTTCGCTCTCGGTTCGTTACAGCTCCATTGATGAGACCATTAGGTGGTCAAAACTAGTATGGAGAGAGAACCAGAGTGGAATTCGCAGAGAATATATTGTCTACCCCTTTTCTTATATATATATATATATATATATATATATATATATATATATATATATATATATATATATATATATATATATATATATATTGTATAAATAAGTGCTCAGACTGAGTTTTATTTGAGATAAAAAAAAAAGAGAAGAAATCAAACACAGCAAGGTTAAATGATGTATTTTAATGGTTAATATGCCAGTACATTTGGTTTAGAATAGGATAAAATTAGATTTAAGTATAGTATAAGATGTATTGTTTAAATCGTAATGTAAATAAACAGATAAAGTCTTAAGAAAGAGACAATAAAATGCAAAATGCTTGAATAAGTAAAATAATTAAGAATTGTTATATTCTTAAAAAATATGACATATTTCTTTCTATAAAAACTAAAGTTAATTAAAAAACTATGTAAAAAGGATTGTACTAGTTAGAGCAAGGCTTAATACCAACAAATATATATATATACATATATATATATATATATATATATATATATATATATATATATATATATATATATATATATATTAAAATGAATAAAAAGAGTGTGGATGTTTTTAAAAAGTTAACATCGTCGTCCCATTAAAAGAATCACTCATAAGACACAAAAATGCGTGAAGTGGAAAAATTAGTGCAAAATTCAAACAAAAATACCGTGAACAGTGATAAATAAACACTATTGTATGAAATATAAGAAGAATGTTTTAGTTTTAAGAGATATTAAAGAAATTATGTATAAATTAAAACCATATTTTATATAAAACTATAAAATGTAATATAGATTTAATTAGTTTATAAGGTAAATTTAAGCTTATTTTAAGCACTTTTGGCACTAATATATTAAGAAAATTTTGCTAAATAAAAGGATAATAATATTAAAGCAACAATAAACATTTAAGAGTTTTTATGGACAAAATTTGATTAAAATTGTCATAAATTTTAAGATTCAAAGTGTTAATTTTTATCAATTTTAATATATAAATAATGTGCCAAAATGGCTCTTATATATATATCAAAATGTCGAGAAAACTCTAAAGTTTATTTATTGCAAGGTGAATTATGCTCAATAGTCAGATTTATTTCAATATATTAATGAAAACATTAAAATTCCAGTCATAATTGGTAAAATCATAAAATTCAATTTTTCAAGGTAGTAAGATTTATCAAGTTGCCAGGTGTGAAAAAATCTGACCAATCTTAATGCAAAAATTTCTTATGTTTTCGCTGACTATAAATAGCCAAGGCGTAGGAATTTCTAGAGAGTTGAATTTATCAGTTTGCCAGAAGCACTGCGTTTTTCGAGCTCCCGAAAACTTACATAACCTTAAATTTTAAATTGTTTAAAAAAACAGAAGTTTTCCTACATCACACAAAAAAAAGTTAAATATTTTTGTTTTAAAAGAGGTTATGTGTTTTTGTTGTTGTCAAGTAAAAAGAATTTAATATTTTATTTAAAGTAATTAGTAAAAGTTTATAAGTTTTGTCCTGTAAAATAACTATGCAACTCTCAGACAACAACAAATATGATAATATTGTGATAAGAAGAATATAGACAAATTTATTTGAATTGAACTAAGAGGAACATAGCTGAACGAGACTTTGAAAAAAAATCTTTGTCGATTCCTTACTTTATAGGAAACGACAACTAAAATATTTTAGGAGATTTGGAGGATTTTTAAAGAAGAAAATAAATAAAATTTCTGGAATTGTGTTTAATAATTTATTGGGACCAAATAAAAGAAAACATAACAAGGTATTTATATTAAATAAGGCAGTAGAAAGCTTTAATTTTTCGCAGACATTGAAGATTAGCATCCAATATTAACCTAACTTTTCTTAAAATAAAAATAATAAAATTAATAGATTATAGTTTGCTATACTAACCTGTTAGAATGTAATAATATTTATCATCATAAATATTAGGTATGAAACTATATTAACTACTTGTATCACAACACAGCACACGATAATTTGTTTAAAATAATATTATTTCTAAGAAATAAACGACGCCTTCCATATAAAACTGCACTATAGCCCTCTAATAGACGATTACGAAACTAAACGTTCCCAATTTGTGATCCAGGTTGTTAAAAGTCAATGCATGATAGATAAAAGTAACTAATAAGTAATATTGATTAGAAATAGTGTTTGATGAAAGATAAAAGTATCGACCTTTAAATTTCATCTAGTAATGATTAATAATATTTTTTTTAAATTGTTAAATAAAATTTATATTTTGTGTTTTAATCATTCTGTGTATTGATTGTCCGATTGATATCTTATAAACCACTGAACTCACCTGAGAAGAAGTCAATTTACAGGTAGGAACACATCTATATCTATATAGAAAATTTGAAAATACTTCAAATTGGTAAAGAATAGTTATAATTTATTATAATTATTTTTTACCTGGCGCTCAACAAATAAATATTAATTTTGTAGGTTTATTATATATTATTTTATATATAAATCGTCACAATATGTATATATATATATATATATATATATATATATATATATATATATATATATATATAGGTTATAAAATAGGTTATAAAAAACCTTCATCAACATAATACGTTTGATTTTTTTAAATATTTTTTACTTTTTAAAGATAGAGATAATAAATTATACAGGGCATCCGGAAAATACATGTACAACGTTTGATGACGGTCTCTTGATGTAAAAATAGGCCGATTTAAGCCAACTTAGTTATACAATTATATAAGAGGAACTCAGTTCTCAACCAACTAAAAAAACCTTATACTATAAGGACAAACGTACTCAGTTCTAACACAGTTAGAGACAAAGCACTATCTCAGATTGCAAGAATACCAGGAGAGGGTGGAATCCTTTCCCATGGTGGTGCACTGCCATCTGTAGAACGGTTTCGAACTTGTTGGTTCTCGTCAATACAGAATAGGCCAGCGCACCTCACCTGCAGTACGTTTGTCCTTATAGTATAAGGTTTTTTCAGTTGGTTGAGAACTAATTTTCTCTTATATAATTGTGCTTTATACACCTAACTGCAAGTATATTGTATTAACTTAGATTTTGCTTCGTTTAGACAGTAAAAGACGCCAGAGTTTTAAGAACATATTGATTTTTTCTCAAATTTATTGCAAACGTGGTAACTGAATTTAATGATTTTTGGTGTGTGGTCTTACATTATAATATGACGTTTTCTAGTGGTAGAGCAACCGGTTATACAGTAGTTTAGGTGTTATAAAAGTGACGTCACTTATAAACATAGTTTCTGATTTTTTATGTCATTTACGTTATGACAACCTAGATATTTCTATTGCATGTATTGGGAAGCTTTTTTAACTCTTGAAAAAAAATGTTCGTTAAATGTTTTCGGTTTCGTCAAGAAAAATATTTTCAATTACATGCATACACCAATTAACTGTAATAATAAAAAATACTTGCAACAATTATTTTTCGAGTGACAGTTACTATGGCATTTAATAATTTGACCTTTGACAAATTGGCATCACTGTCTAAGAAATTTCTAAGCCTATTTTACTATTTCACGCACTCCGGGAAGGTTGACATGCTCCTGGTGTATGGGTTTTGTAAAGGAAATGGGTATCTAAGTGTTAGGGTTTACATGGAGAGATTTTTTAACCGTCGAATAACAAACCATCTAACATTTGCCAATATTGAGTGTCAACTCTGAAAAACGCAGGCGAAGATCTAACGAGAAGAAACGATGTTCCAATATTTTTTTTACTAAATATAATATACTCTTTGTTATAATTGTCTTTATCTACTTGGCACACTTTTGACACGTTAAGATTAGAAATAAACAAAGACTTATCTGTTATTGTGAAGCACTAATGCTGCACGATGTTAATAACAATAATGATCATTAGGGTGATAAGTCAATGGATAATCAAAATTAATTTGTCATTTTCTTTGTAAAAAAAGGTGATTTATACTTTTGGTTTCTATGTCGCGTAAAAAACTTGATATTACCAACTTATTCTTGTATTTTTGTTAGTTAAAATCATATTAAGATTCTGTTCGTTTACTCATCTTGCCAAGTCCAACGATTCTTTACCAATTATTATTTTATTTATTCCACTCTTCAAGGAACGAATCCAAATCAAATTTTTTTCTGTTTAATACACTCACATCTATTATTTATTTATTTATAAACAGTTAAAAACAACTCATAACCTGCGAAATATATTGATAAGATAAATTTTAACCTCAAAGCTAAACTGTTACATTTTCAGTACAAAGTAGTATTTCATACTGCACATACAAGAATAATTTTATTGTTCTAGTAGTTGGTTAAAATTTATTTTTTTTTTAAACTTTGTCGTGTGATAAGTGTCCTGTTACTATAGGGCGTCACCGTGGACAAACCATTGTCGTTAAAATACACCTAATACTAATAATTTACCTAAATTAAGCCTAAAAATACTTGTCGCTAAAGAAGCAAAATAATAAATAGAAGTCACACATCTGTCTGGAGTATCGTAGATCCATATAAAAATGACTATATAATAAGGATCAAAGTAAGGAAGAGCCCAGGAAAATGTACAAACCAAGAAGCCAGATCGAAAACTATGGAATCAAGTAAATAGCTTAAATGTTTGTAGTTTGCTGAAGATTATTTAGAAAAAATTAGGCGTTCTGGAAAGAAGTAATTTTCAGTGATGGAATCAAGTAAAACAATTTTTTTTAGATCATCAAATATGGTACAGAACCAACGTATTCCAGTAGGTTTCTCGAGGACTTTTTATATGTATATGGTATTTTTTTTTCACTGGTAAAATCGTGATTATAGTGATGATGTTTCTTATATTACAACGTACTCCATTAGAGAAAAACCAATCCCGAAGTGAATTCAGATATTACAGTTGTCATTCGCCTATCTTTGAGTTTCTTTAGTTGAGTTCTTTGCTCTGTTTAGTATTTAGATAAAGATCATTTTAATATTTTGAATATACTTTTTCTAATTACAGTTATTATCTTGCTTGCATTTTTGTAACAATCAGTCCCGGTGTCTGTCCAATTCGAATGACTATATCTTGAATCTGTAATGCATTAAAAACATGGCGGATCTCTCAGTTTTGTAAAATATTCCTTCAATGATCTAGAGATCTATTTTTCTCTATAGATATCAAGTCATGGAATTTGTAAAATAAATTTGCATAAATTTCTGAAAAAAAAATAGTTTCGGTTGAATATTTCTTATTTCTTTCTTTTATTGAAGATAGAAATAGACTTAAACTTTTAACATGTACAGTAAAGGGTATCTTATATTCACTACTTTTGTAGAATTTTTCGTTGCGAAGTTAGCAAAAAATGAACATAGCGGTTATGAGGTTTTTTTTTCTGAATAAACTAAAAATGTCACGAACAGAACTGGAATTTTTTTTGAAGATACAGGTTGAAATTCAAAACATGCCAATTTTTGAAGAGACTTCGTAACTTTCTTCTTTAAAGCTTTGCTTGCCACTCTGAAGCACGGGAAGTGGTTCCATGATGGTCCAGGGGTATATATGTTATAGGCCAAAGGACCAGAAAATTTACATTTCATAGCTGGCGCTATAGATTAGAATATGTATTTTGATAACAAAATTTTAAACAAAGTGCTAAAGAATTTGAATTTAAGACAACATTTTAACTTGATGAAGATAATAATTACCAGTATAAGGCTGTTTTCTTTACAGCATCTTAAAGAAATACCACCTCAGAGTACTGATCTCAATTTAATCGGAAACTTACGACATCAACTGAAGAGAATTATAGGGCAACACAATATTTCCAGTGGAAGTAAACTTATAACATTTGTAAAAGAAGAATGGGAAAAAAGATCCATAGAATATTTGCAAAATGTAAGTTCGATCTATATCAAACAAACTGACAAATGTTATTAGAAACAAAGGATTGCCAAAAAATATTATTCTTACTGTATTATTAAACTCAAATTGCTTTTGTGTAAGTGTACGAATTTCATGTATTTTAGGAATCGGCGGCAAATTAAAAAAAAATGACTGGTGACGCTAAATATAAACTAGCTATAGTAAAGAAGCAGTGACAAATAAATTCAGTTATAAGACATTATGCAAGCTTATATGTATGACTATATAACTGAATTAGCAAGTTGAGTTGCAGTTCCGTGAGAATTAGCCATGTTGCAATATTATACAATATGATGAAATAATTCTTAGATTTTCTAAGCGTAGCACTGTGCCTCGTCCATTACAAGCCAGCGGGACAAAAGTAATTACCTAATTTCCAGAAACGGGTGGCAATTCCAAGAACTGCTTACATTAATCGCCTAATTCAGTTACTTTTTAGGGTCAAAAGGTAAGTCATAAAGGAGTTTGATTTGCATTTGTAAATGAGTTGCATTTCTAGCACACTTATGACAACATTTCTTAAAATTGGTAGCAAAGTGAAAAAAGTTTTTTGTGATAGAATATTCTCTTCAAGGTATGTACACTATTATCACGTATTTTTGTGCACAACAAACATGTATATTTTTGGTATAATATGAGTTTGAAAATGAATAAAGATATCTTGCATATTTCTTCTTAATTGTAAATTTTAAAGCATTGCAACTTTTTGTATCCATCTAGATTCTTCTGTATATATATTAACAACATTCAAGCATAGATTCATACATATTTTAGACCCCGAAACGGCCCGCAAGTAAAATTATTGTCTTTGTTTTGAGAACGAGTCACAACTATGACGAAATTAGATTTTTTCGAAGAATGGCTAAAATATGAGAGAAATGAAAGAATCAGTCGTATTTTTGGTAGTTTATGTGAAAAACATATTATTATTGATGCTTCTGACGTATCTTTAAGAAAACTTAAGATGAAAATCGCAAGCTTTTCCGAGAAATTAAGTGAAAAGTGGACTTCATCTAAGTCTAATAAAGACATATTTTTAGTTAAACATAAAAATTGGTTAGAGGGATCCGGAATAGAGATTAATGTATGTATAAACCAGCCGTGCCCTTCAACATCCTCCGGAGCTCGATCTGAGAAAAGAAGAAGATCTCTTATAACTCGGAGTTCAAGTGAGCTCCAAATCTACTTATCACTCCTATAAATAAACGAGGAAGTGGTCAATGAAGGCGGGACATGAAGTGTATCCATTTTACTACAGTTTCGGTAAGTCCAAAGCTTCTTGTTGTCCTTCTGATAATCACAATTCTAAGACCGAATCTCGAGCTGAAAGTAAACTGTAGGCGATTTTGAATAAAACGGCTGAACGTTTCGTTGATGCTCAGTCTGAAGTTATTAGAAGTGTGTTACCTTGTTTATATTATACGTTGGTGTGCAAATAGGGTTGTGAAAGAAGTTCAAGGCATGGTACTTATAAGCAGAGATTTAAAAACACCTAAGTTCCAGACGAATTTCTGTTCGTGTACAAAATCCGTGATCTTCTTCTACGCTATATTGTCGTCCTATCAACTTTATTATTGCCAAGGAGTCAATGGAGTTTACGAAAGAAGAAACTTCTAAAGTTTTAGATAAAATTAGTCAGCTTCTTCCAACATTATGCAACGTTGGTGGATCTATGTAAAACACGATATGTTGTTGATGCTGAATGATGGTAAAGTGTGTAATGCTTTGACGGACATACGTTCAACACAAAATATTATATTTGTCATGCCACTTCATTTACTATGAACGAGGAGTCTCAGCAGGGAAGAACACTTTAAATTTGGTTTATCTACTTTACATTCATAGATCCACACTTTTGAATGTATGCTTCACATCAGCTATCGCTTAGAAGTAAAAAAGTGGCACGTCGAAAGAGACAACGATAAAGCTGTTGTGAAGCAATGCTCACAAGAGATCCAAAAAGCGTTCAAAGGCCGCATGAGTCTCGTAGTAGATAAACCAAAACCTGACTATGGCAACATAGTTCGTAAATTTTTTTCAAATGCTGAATTGAGCAGTGAAATTACAGGATTGGACGTAAGTCTGATTCGAAGATTTCATGTCATTTTAAGAACTTGGTCATCGGGATATGACATAAATTGTTTGGAATTTGAAAAGTTTTGCGTTGATCTGTATTCGTGGTACTGCATGACCGTTACTGTGCATAAGATCCTTGTAGACACTGTGGAAGTCGTTACATCTTGTCTTCTTCCAATTTGGCAGCTTTCTGAAGAAGCCCAGGAGGCAAGAAATAAAGGTTGTTGTAGATTCCATGAATGACACAGCAAGAAGCGGTCACGTATTGCAACAAATGCAAATTTTTAACAATGCTTTTGATTACGTCCGATTCTGTAATCACCACTTCTAGAGAATTACCGCGAAAGAAGATTACCGCAATGCCAGCGGAGATTCTGCAGTTCCCACCTTCATTACCATCCTAATCATCATAAGTTCTCGTTACCAGACTCTATCGAGTGGAATAGTAATGATGAGGAATCATCTGATGTTGATAATTAATTTTTATTGTAATTGATTCAATATGCCTTATTTTATTATGTAGTTGTAGTTATAGTCGTTATTTTAATTGCTTTAGTTATTTAATGTATATTTAATATTGTAGATAATTGTTGCTGTTATTGTATTGTTGATTGATTTTATTTGTGTAAATATAGAAATTGTAAACAAATACATACCAAAGAATTCTTTGCATATTGACTATTTTTAGTTTTCCTAAGCCTTTATAAATAAAAAAAACAATACACTCGTGCCTTACAGGCATAACAAGTAGGTAAACAGAGGTAATTACAGAGCAATCATCCACATTTCACAGTGTCAATGTTGACCAAAGGTGTCAAATGGTGAGACCATCACCACACCATACATTGCAGTAACTACATTACAAAATTTATATTGGTGGTGTTCTTGTAACCAATTAAAAATAAATGTGGAAAAAAACAAATTTATGATAATTTGCAATGAGAATCATTACAGAACTTTTTCTAGTGGAGATCCTATTATTAAAGTAGGCAATGAAACAATTGAAATGGTGGAAAAGTTTAAATATTTAGGAGTAACCATAGATAGACAACTTAAATTTAAAGAACATGCTAATAACTTAATAAAAATAATTTCTTATAAAATTAACTATATTCAAAAATGTTCTAATTTTTTGACAAGGTGGACTAAAACAATCCTGTTTAACACTCTGGTATTGCCGCACTTTGCTTATTGCTCCACAGTTTTGTTCCTTCTTAATCAAAATGAAAAGGCAAGATTTCAAAAATTGCAAAATAGAGTCATGAGAGTTATACTCTCATGTACAAGAAGAACATCAATTAACTACATGTTGAGAGAAATGCAATGGTTGTCGGTGGAGGATCAAACATTGATCTTTATTTTTAAAATCAGATCGGGTAGTTCTCCTACATATGTACAAAATCATATTAATTATAATAGAAATATACATGCATATGACACTAGATCGAAGGATGACGTTTATATTCCTCCAGTATTAAAGAGACAAACACAAACCTCTGTATTTTTTAAAGGTTTAAACAGTTTTAATCAATTGCCCACAAATATTAGATGTTTAAAATCTCTACATAAGTTTAAGCAGTGTCTGAAGCAGTATTTTGTTAATAGAGTCTGTCCTTGAGGGACACGAACTTTCTTTTTTTTTTTTTTTAATTTGTGTCAGTTTAGTTTAGTATGCCATTGTTCTGCAAATCTTGACGATGTTTCATTGTTGTTTTTATTTTTAAAATATGAATTTAGTTGTTAAGATATGTGTGTAATTATATATTAGTCTATGACTAAATAAAGGATTTATATATATATATATATATATATATATATATATATATATATATATATATATATATATATATATATATCTTTTTCATATCACTCGAGGTTCTTAAGTTCATCATACGATTCAGTTCAGCTTTACTCTTTCTTACATGTGACTGCTACGTTTTTATATCGATGGACATTATTCTCGTTTCTTCGTGCGCATTCTGGAAGAGTCTTGGTTTGCCGAAGTAGAAGTGGCCGGCTCATTTGAGAATGTACTCGCATCGTCAGCGGTGTAACGACTCGTCGTGATGCAAATTGTTGTCTGCTGAGATGTTTAATTGAGAATTCCATCATTAGAATATTTTTTTTTCGCAAACCTCCTTTATAAGTCTCGAAACACCATTTGGGAAACGCTGCTCTAAACAACACAAATAGCATTTGTACCTAGCAGTGCCAGTTTCCGAAATATCAACGCTTACCCTTGTATCATGCGGCTTATCTTTTCATCACAGATATATAATTTTGTAAAATACTCAACGATATATCAATCTTAAAATTGTCATGAAAAAAATAAATGTTGAAAAATGAAGTGTTTTTCATTATGCTTTGTATAAACAATAATATAATCTCAAAACCAATTGAAAGAACAGACTATATGAATATGAAAGTTTAATCAATTTTTTTGTTTACGTAAAACACCTTGTATAAATTGTTAATTATTTTATAGGTTAGTTAGTCTCTTTAGCTCATTTCTCTAATAGTTTATTTATTCTTACTGCAGTTAACTGAAACTTATCGTTAATTTTATATGAGCATGTTGAAAATCATGGTTTTTGGGTTTAGACCGTGTCAAATTGGAATTAATATCCGACTTTTCACCTATGATTGCATGAGGCATCTTTAGGGATCTTTACTCCACCAAATTAGAACACTGAATGACTATCTGGGAGCAATAGCCCGGTATTTATACCCAGCGAACCGTGAGCCAGCATTACAGTCGATTTCCACGTGTGATGAAGACTGTAACCTGAATCTCTATTAATATTATTTGGATATTTACAAATTTCGATTGATTCTCTAATTTTACGTTTAAAGAAACCAGGCACTGAAGCTAGCACCTTAGTTTCTTTTATATTAAAAGTGTGACCTGAGCAATGCTGGTGTTCAGCTAATGCAGATTGTACAATTTATTTCTTTTTTATACATCTTTCTTGTTCCTTAAGCCTAGTGGATATAGACCGTTCTGTATGCAAAGCATGCAGACACGATTCGATACGAAACAGCGAAGATGATAAAAAACTTACAGCCACCTAAATCAAATATAACATCAGCGGAAAGGAAGGCTATTAAAAATTTGAACGAGAACAACACCATCTTAGTTCTCCCAGCTGACAAAAGGAATGCACTTGTTGTTATAGATAAGGACAAATATACTGAAAAAATAAACCAGCTCTTCGACGACAATGCAAAGTCATTCCGATGTATCCAACAAATAAAATCGAAAGAAACCTCCCATCTCTAATTAACGCTTCCAGCTTCACTCCAGAAAAAAAGAAAGCTATTAAACTAAGCACCTCCAATATTCCACGCCTCTACAGACTGCCTAAAATAGATATAGAAAATGTGCCTCTACGTCCATTCGTCAGCGCAATAGACTCACCAACCTACAAAATAGGTAAATATCTGGCCAAACTTTTACATCCCTTTATAGGAAAAACCGATTCTTCTATTAAAAACTCTGGACACTTTGTCCAAAGATTAAAAATCATCCAATTAGAGCCTGGAGACATATTGGTCAGTTTTGATGTAGAATCCCTGTACACAAATGTTCCTATAGATGATTCAGTTTCCATAATATTCGACATATTACGAAATAACAACATGGACTCCACCGTACTAGAATTAATTAAAGCAGGTCTGATTTCCACTTATTTTACTTTTCAAGGAATTTTCTACGAGTAGACTTCGGGAGCGGCCATGGGATCTCCGCTATCACCTGTGGTAGCTGACATCTTCATGGAAGCTTTCGAAGAAAACACCTTGTCTTCTGTTCCTCTTAAACCTAAATTTTAGTGCTGATATGTAGATGACACGTTCGTAGTCTGGCCGCATGGCGCAGATACCCTCCATAATTTTCTGGATCATCTAAATCAACCACACCCTAGCATAAAACACTATGGCAACTGAATCAAATGGTGTCCTTCCCTTTCTAGATGTACTAGTACAAAGGAAAGAGAATGGCAAATTAGGACACTCTGTGTACAGAAAACTAACACATACAAATCGATATCTCAATGCAACGTCACACCATCATCCTTCTGAAAAAACAATCCGTCCTAAACTCATTGGTACATAGAGCACATTCATTATGTTACGAACAATCAGTGAAATCAGAAACAGAAAACCTGACAATTACTCTGAGAGGCAACGGACTGAAGATATAAAATGTTCTGTTAATGAATATAAAAACACAGCTGCTCAACAAAATGTCATAAATGAACCTCGCTATGGACAGTGTTGTCTTACCTTACATTCACGGAACCAACGACAAGATTGCCAGATTGCTCCGAAAATCAAACATTAGGACAACTTTCAACACATGTAAAAAAGTTTCCAAAGGACGCAATTCCATTTCAAACAGAAGGCATTTACAAGTTACAAGTACCTTGCTCTTGTGGTAAAATGTATGTATGTGAAACAGGACGGTCTATATCAACTAGGCTTAAAGATGAATAAAAAAAAACAAATTATACAATCTGCAGTAGCTAAACACCAGTATTTCTCAGGTCACACTGTTAACGTAAAAAAAACTGGTTTCTTTAAACGTAAAATTAGAGAATCAATCGAAATTTGGATAAATCCAAATAATATTAATAAAGATGCAGGTTACAGTCTACATCACACGTGAAAATCGATTATGACGCTGGATCCCGGTTCGCTGAGCAGCAGTCGGGTATAAATATCGGGCTGTTGCTCTTCAATAGTCATTCAGGGTTCTAATCTCGTGGAGTAAAGAGCCCTGAAAATACTTCGTGCAATCGTAGGCGAAACGTCGATTAATACTCCCAATTTGATACTGTTTAAACCCAGGAACCATAATTTTTAACTTGATTAAAGCCGTGAAAGCTTTCGTTTTTTATATAAGCATGTTTCTCAAAATAAAGAGATTTTCTGATTAATTCGGCAACATTGCGAAAATGTAGAACTAGTAACAACACTAAAAAGAAAATGTAATTTCAACCAAATATACAGGTTCTCTTGGAAATAAAACTGTATGCGTATTAACTCTTTTATAAAGAACTAGTACGAGGCCACTTCGCATGTCCTTATTAATAATTTAAATATGTATTGAAGTAAAATACAGTATCAAATAGATTTAAATATTGCAAATTTATAATTCGAATTTTTAACAAACATTTTATTGTTTATAATAAATACTGGAAGGTTCTACATCTTTTTAGCAAGAAGATGGATACTGTTAAATAAAAATATTCAGTAGATAAAAACGGTTCAATAGTTTTAGGCGTTTACATCCTTAACCCTGTTCATTCATGCGTATATACAATTATTTAATATTTGTTTGTGAATACTTTAATTAATTCCTAACTTTTCTAAATAATTATCTTTGGTTAAACACCATTAATATATTTTTTAAATAATTACTTACAGTGTGAACAATAAAGGGCTAGCATTAAGTTCAAGAATACTTTCGATGTATACGGGTCAATCAACTTTTAAATGTTCAGATAAGAATATTTAACACACAATTCCTTATTTTTTCAGAATCTACGGAAATTGTTACTTAAAAATCCGAAAGATCCAAGTTAAGTGTGATCCCTGGACAGCTTACTAAATTCGTAAAAACGTAAAATTCAGTTAAAATAGAAAGCAACACATTATTTTTATTAATTATAGGATAGACGTTAAAATTAAAGGTTGAATGTGAGATCTACCAGTATCATTAATGGATGTCTTTTGGCTGACCTTTGGTTTAAGTCCCTGGTCTTACACAGTTCCGTGGGCGGAGGTAACAGTCGCAATAAACATTCGTTATTGTATCGAATGCAGATAAAAGATATAAATTGCTACTTGTGTGATGTAATTGAGCAATCAAAAGTGGCACACTCCGCGCCCGGTTGGATAAATGTAAGAACAACAACAAAGAAAGTGACTAAATTGTATTTGACTGAAAAGATTGAACTGTGAGGGACCGACTGCCATTACTCTTTAGTTGTAGCAAGTAATTGTATACTAAACCGAGGTTTTCTATGTCCTCTCTTTTGTTCATAGAAAGTAGTTCGTTATTTATGTGAACCACTTCAAGGAAAACTCTTTTGTGACAGTAGTTTTCTTTTGCTAGGATTTTCGGTCTCTCAAAGTTCATCATGTAACCTTTATTTAAAACGTGTTCGGCGAGAACACAAGAAAAACCCTTCTGTTACAATCGCTGTTATGGAAAGTGATTCTGTTTGAAAAGTTTCTAGAAGGTTTAAGTTATGATCCGTTCCTTTACTTCCTATTACTGGCCGATGTTTCGTTAGCAAGTTTTTCCAAGTATTAGGCAACCGCAGACTACCGTCTCTGCTATTTAAGATTTTGAGTCTCTTTGCAATTTCGATGGATTCCTTGGGGACAGGTTTTCACATCTCGAAATGTTGGAATTTTCAATAATATTTAATTAAATCTATTCTACCATTGTGGTTCTAAATTATGATAATAAAGGGTGTTATTTTTATAGAGGTATAGAACTTTTAAATGGAATAAAACAAAGATTAATTTTTTAAATTGACATGAAATTTACTTTATTCGAAAGATAACCTTCTGGTATTATAATTTAAATATGACTTCTGGCATATGACCGCCACGGCTGGCTCGGACGTAGTCTAATCTGGAGGTACAATTTTCGATGACTTTTTCCAACATTTGTGGACGTATATCGGCAATAACGCGGCGAATGTTGTCCTTCAAGTGATCAATCGTTTCGGGCTTATCGGCGTAGACTAGCGACTTCACATATCCCCACAGAAAATAGTCTAGCGGCGTTAAGTCGCACGATCTTGGAGGCCAATTCACGGGTCTGAAACGTGAAACTATGCGGTTACCAAACGTTTCCTTCAATAAATCAATTGTGGCACGAGCTGTGTGACATGTTGCGCCGTCTTATTGAAACCACAGCTCCTGCACATCATGGTTGTTCAATTGATGAACGAAAAAGTCAGTAATCATGGCTCTATAGCGGTCACCATTGACTGTAACGTTCTGACCAGCATCGTTTTTAAAGAAGTACGGACCAATGATTCCACCAGCCCATAAAGCACACCAAACAGTCAGTTTTTCTGGATGTAACGGTGTCTCAACATACACTTGAGGATTATCATCACTCCAAATACGGCAGTTTTGTTTATTGACGTATCCATTCAAACAAAAGTGAGCTCTATCGCTAAACAAAATTCGCTTATGAAAATCGGGATCAACGGCAATCTTGTTTTGGGCCCATTCACCGAATCTACGCCTTGCTAGGTGATCGTGTGGCTTCAATTCTTGCACGAGTTGGATTTTGTAAGCACGCAAACCAAGATCTTTCCGCAAAATCTTCCATAAAGTGAATGGACACATATCCAATTCCTGTGCACGATGGCGGATAGACTGATTCGGGTCTTCCTCTACGCTACGCTCTACAGCAGCAATGACTTCTTCTGTACGCACTGTACGACGTCTCTGTGGATGCGTATTATCATTTAGAGTAAACGTGGTGCGAAAACGTTCCATAGTTAATCGAATTAATTGCTCTGATGGACGATTATGTTGACCGTAAAATGGAGTTAGTGCGCGATACGTATTTCGAACAGAACCATGATTTTCAAAATAAATTTGCACAATTTGGAAGCGTTGTTCAGGCGTCAATCTATCCATGTTGAAATGCCAAACCAAACTAAACATAAATCACTTGACAGCTGACAAAATGGCCGCCAGTTAAAAAAGTGTTGCCAGCTTAAAGTTTTATACCTCTATAAAAAACACCCTTTATATTTAGGAAACTTTCTTTTCTGTTAATATTTCTTTTTTTGAGTTGGAACGTTGTTGCCAAGTGGGAAACAAAAAAAGACCAGAATTTATCATTTTATTTTCATGAAAACATAATTGTTTTCCTATTTTACTACTAACAGCAAACCCAACACACACTTAAAAATACGTAAAGGCACAGAGTTTATAAGTAAGTTTAATGATCAGAGAAATTAAAGAAGTTACTGGCTTTTCAACTGCCAAATCCACAAAAATTCCACCCTGCATAAAAGTGTGCCTAATAAATATTATTGATTACGAATTTGAAAAATGATAAATCATTCCAAGAAATAATAAAATAAAACTAGAAAAGAAGTTAAAAAATATATTATTAGCATTTCCTTTGTATTAATAGCGCCGCCTATAGACCGACGCCTATGAAATTATTAAACACTAACTTGAAAAAACATAACAGCACTTAAAATTCCACGGATTTCTGAAAGTAAATGGATGACAGGTGGTAATGGAGCTGTCAAACGAAAAATGTCCGGAGTATGCTCTGCGCCATTTTGGGTAAGAGTAACGTTTTGGCACGTCAAATTAACCGTCAAAAGTCAAAAAATAGTGTCATGGTTGTTATTATTGTGAAATAATCTTTGTTTTTCCTTGGATTAAATTTATTTTAATTAACTTAATAACCAAGTAATATGCACCAAGCCATCAGTCAAATATTTAGGTGTAAATATAGACCACAAAATTATCTTAAATTGGCACTTTGGAACTGTTAAACAAAAAATGTATACAAAGGGCCAAATACCTTAGGATTCTAATATACAAAGAAAAAGGCATCTCAAGAAAAACAACTCATATATACAAAGCAATATACTGGCTTTAATAGGAATACATACCTCCTATATACAGTAATTACAGGAAGCCAGCACTCATAAAACTTGAAACGATAGAAATCACTGCTCTATGTAGTATTACTAAAATCCATCGTTCTAGCTATCCACCAATCAATTATTGTATGAATTCACTAAACATCCGGCCAATTATTGCAAGACTTCCTGTCCTGACAAGTAAGTTTGAAAGAAAACCTGAAACTTGACCGGTGATAGAGGAACTGTGTATGACCAGGGGCCGGAACCATAGGCCAGCCCGAAGACCCCCATTAATGATACTATTCAACCTTTAAAATACTTTTTTATTATTTTGTGAAGATTTGTAGCGGCTTGAAGACCAAACGTACTATAAATAAGCTTTTTATTCTGAAGGACCTCGTTTGTTGGCTTGTAGGGTTCAAATTTAAATGTTCTAATAAATTATAATCAATAATATTTATTTAATTGTAGTGTAGTATAGTGTTTAACACAGCCTAAGAAAGTAAAATGTTTTATTTAACATTATTTGAATATAAAATTGAATGTTACTTATTTAAATAAAAGTTTTAAATATCTTACAAATTGTTACTTCTCAAATTTTTTTATTAGTTGTGTAGATGAAAACAATTATGTTACACTTAACTATTTCAAAGTAAGATACTCGACCGTTTGGCGATATAGGGACACAAGTGTTTATGTTAAATCCATAATTAGAACTAGTCATAGGAAAACAATTTTTAAACAGCACGCTCATACTATTGAGATATGAACAGAATTTAGTGTAATAATTTTGTATGTCTATAATCTCAAATTTACTTGAAATTTGCGAAACTTTCTAAGGAAATTTTAATTAGAAAATCCTGAAAATAACGGGTTACTACCTAATTAACATTTCAACTGTTTTTTCAAAAAATAAAACGTTTTGAAGAAACGGTTCGTCAACATATTGCTTTTTTAAGGACTAGTTATTTTTAACAACCAAAAATTTTTAATTTATTTTTACGACCGACCAATAGTATGACAAATATCCACACATAACAATCAGTTGACACAAATTGGATAAGTTGGGTAAGGTTATAACGAAATACTGTCATTTTATCTCTTTCTACCATTCGTTTCGTTCAACTATTTATGTCGATGGAATTTCGGAAAGGTATGCAAATTGCTTCAAACGTTGTCAGTGGGAGGTAAACGATTACGTTTAGTCGTTATAATTTTTCAGTGGCGACAGCGTATTCACTGTTATTATAACTTCACCTTACCCAAAATGGCGCATAGCATGGTCCGGACATTTTCTGTTTATTTGACGATCAGTACATATACTTTATACGTGCGTGTAAAATCCACTCAAATCACGATTGAAAGACACAAAAGAAGAAATGTCAATTTCGTATAAAGTAAAACGCTCCAATAATAATAACAACGTTGCCGGGTAGTGCAATTGATGTGAAGTATTTGTCAAGTTACGAATTGTTATCGGTGGAGGCCAAGGATTTTTAAGTAAAAACAATTATTTATCGTAAAAAAAATTCTGTACATTTCAGAAATTATTTAATTTAGTATCTTACGATATTTAATTCAAAATTAAATGTTAATAGGAATAAAATTTCTGTAAATCTTAAGAACTCAAACCTCGACGTTACCATGGTGTAATTGGAACAAATGTTAATTATTTTACATCATCCAGTGTGAACTATATTCTGTTAAAATGAATAATTAAATAATCACTCTGTGAATAGATTTCCCGTGGGAATAGGGTAGTTATATTTTTTATCACTATCCACGAAAGTTATCGAACTTAATTTTTATTATGTTTGTCGTTTAAATGTTTTCTTAAAAATATATAAACTCAGTAAATTTAGGAAGTCATAAAACTAAAAGACCCTTTCTAAGATTTGGCTATGAATCTGTCGAAATAATCCTACTCTGATCATGTAAGCAAAACCATACATGTTAAGGGTAGTTTTTAACATATGGTATATGAAATACCGTTAAAATGTATTAAAATATTGAATGATTTTCCCATTATTAGGAAACAAAAGAATGATCAAATAAACTCACTATAATAGAAATATATCGTTTGGCCATTTGTAAAAAGAATTTTGATTTAATCACTGTTTTTTCTATTCACATGAAATAACGAGTTAAGATGTTTATTGCCCAAACCGGCCAAGAAAAGTGAACAGTTTTTTTTACAGTCTTTAACATATATTCTTTTCGTTATAGGAAGACGTAGGTTAAGTTGTTTTACTACTCTGTTATATAAAAATTAAGATCAGTACATAACGATCGAAACCTTCGAACTTTAAGGGAAAGAAATTGACGTTTACTGGGTTCCATCGGGTAATATGGGTACGAACGGGAAACAGAGGGGTGTCGAGGGGTGTAAGATTCGGAGACACTCTTTTAAGGAATACTAAAAGTCAGTCACAGTTTGAATGTCGTTAGAACGGTACCGTGAGTACCAGTGCCGTAGAATAATTACGTCACGGGTGTAATCGTCGGGAAAGAAGGTTATCTTTGTTTAACTTGGGAAATTAAGGGATTATCGTGTGTTATTTTAGTGGGGCATTTCGCGATTTTCATACGGTTTGATTAAGTAACATAAATAGCTGTTTTTCGCCTTTTATTTCTTTTTCTGTTTAATATTTTATAAAGCTATTTATACGTGTTTTTTTCAAAATTGGATTTTACGTTTTTGGTTAAAATAACGGCCGAGAAGAGCAATTATGTTAGTTTTTTCGTAATTGTTATTAGTTTTATGTTTCTCATTGTAAATAGTTCGTTTTTCTATTTATTTTTGGTTAAATAGATTTAAGTGTTTTGAGAAACTTGTTTTATTCAATTTAATTAAAATCTTCACGCGAATTAACTTGCGGGCGCGCTGTTGCGAGACCTACAAAACAAGAGATGTCTTCTGACCAGCTAATTAGCAGCCTTTCCTGAGTCCTGAAGTTCTGAGTTGTGGTTGGTAAGCTGAAATAACCGTAGTTTTGGTACTAAAGCTGCAAGAGCGAAGATGCACGACCAGACTTCCAGAGTGTGAAATTTAATTGTAGGTTATTAAAATAGTTACTAATTAATATGGGGTAAAAAATTATTATAGATAAAATGATTAACGCTACCTCAATATGTCATTAGCAGGAGTCTATAATCAAATTCTGTCACAATGGCAACATGAATTCTCGGGAAAACTAAAAGGTCGAAAATTTTGGAAATTTTTCTTTGTACGTCGTTTTTTCTGTTTAATCTAAAACCTCTTTAGTAGTTGTTGAAAATTTTTAGTAAAACTAGGTTCCCATGTTAAAACTTTGATGGTGTGATGTTCCAATTTCACAAAAATTTTTTTGTAGCAAAATTCTTCGAAAAACACAAAATAATGAACTAATTGAAATCAAATTTGATACACAAATAAAAAAAATTATGTCAAAGTCAGTTGTTTCTGTCATTCACATCAATGAACCACGTATACTCGTGGTAAATAATCTTATATATATATATATATATATATATATATATATATATATATATATATATATATATATATATATATAAACTTACTCTATCCAACTGTGCAATGATAATGTAACAATTTTGTAAAAATTAGTTTATATAAAGAATTTTTCATAAAACCATTTAAATCTGACATTTATTTTGACATTTAAGGGTTAAACCAACAAATTCTACGATGAGTTAACCTATGTTTACAACTACGTAACATCATTTCGTGTAAAAGATTTTTAGCGTCATTCTAGTAATAGATTACGGAAGAGTTCTAGTATTCTATGATGTCATATCCAATTACGTTGATTAGCTACATAGATTTACGTTATCATTGGAATTTTGATTATGTGACCTAAAGTAGCAATAATGAAAGATATTGTTAAAGTAATCACCTGTTCTATCTTGAGATGATATCGTTCCGTGCTTCCATTGTACTTAAGTACACTTAAGACTCCTTTGTTTGTTTGCAAGAGAAGTCCAGGATGTTGCGATTCCAAGTTGTAAATCATTATATCAGCTATAGATTAATCGACGAAGCTTCAAAACATATTTTTTTTATTAAGAAAATAAATAATATTTTAACAATATGTACGATTTGGTCAATCTAATCTAAAGAAAATCAGAATTATCAACACTTGATTGGTGAAAGGAAATAAATAAATTTGGCTTGGCAACAACAGGTACCTTCCTAGGTAGTACAAATTCGAGTCTATGTTGGGGATCTTAGTAATTTGCACATTTTGTGCACCCTTAAATGCTTTTGAGACATTTTTGACTATTTTTGAAAAAAAAAAACTAAAATCAGTTTTTGTTTTGATTTATTTCCTGTCTCTACTTGAAGAGATTTTTTTTTGTTGACGGCAAATGATCAGATAGCTGATAATTCGGAGTTCATGGATCATCATCAACTTAATATTTTTTAGTACAGATATGTCCTTTGTTTTACATTTTTAAAGGCTTTTGGTCTCCTAAATTTAGTGATGTTGTATACTGACTGGCCTCTAAAATAAAAATTTTCTTCTAATAAGAATACTGTGCTTTTTATTCTTTCTCCAACACATGGGGTTCCTATGAAAAGCGCCGCAAATATTTAGTTTGGGAGCTAGTGTAAGACATCATTAAGTTTGAGAGGCAAAAAGCCTCTTAAAAATGTATTAGAGACTTGTTCTCTACAATCAGATTCACTCAACCAAGAGCATCTTGACTGGCAGATGTTAAGGTAGTTCACTCGTGAAACTTCTTTCCTTAGGAATGTGATCAAGTCTGAATATATATAAAAATATATAAGTTTATAAAAGTGTCTTTTATTTAATTAAAAAAAACGAAATTTTTTAAAGATCTGTGAGATGAAATACTAACAATTAAAATATGCATAAGTAACATGTTGGAGGTCACTACATATAACAAAATGCCAATACATTTTGGAATATCTCAAAAAGGGTTTTTACCATATTTTTTAAAAACTAATACAACGCTGATTCAAAAATTATGAGTTTTTTTTAGAAAAAAACCCAGAATTTCTTGACCGTTTTGTTTAGAAAATACAGATTTTTTTAAATAAAAATAATTTGAAAGCATCTGACGCGTAGTGGGGTACACAACTTGGCAACGCGCATTAATTCAAACCTAAGTTAGTTAGGTTAGTTCTTCAGAATGTGACATTTTTTTAGATACATTTCTCGATATTTTTATTTATTTTCTCAATGTGTTGGGATGTCAACATAACAAACTGTATAGGTATGAGACTCACACTATATGAACGTTACTATACACCAGGCGCGGATCCAAGGGGGCGGGGGCGGTGGGGCGATCGCCCCCCCCCCCCCCAGAGCTTTGAGTTCAGGAAAACAGACCCGATTTTGCCTCTTATACTATAGTTTATTCAAGAACTAGAGACAGTAATAAATAATTTTTTACCCTTTTGTTTCTTCGCAAACTACCTGTGTTCTTTAGTCCGGTGTCTTTGGCAAAATCTGTTAAACACATATATTTTTCATAGAAATGGGTTAGAAATTTTATAATCAAATATATCGATCTATGATAATAGACTATTTGGGTTAGATAACAATAGATATTGGGATGTGTGACGTGTTAAAAAGGATCTTAATCCTTGTCATAAGCGTCGGAAGGAGGTTGATTTTATCACTAAGTATTTATGGCATAGAATATTATTTCGGTAATAAACTTAAAAATTTTAATAATATGTTCTTATTTCTTATGATTTCTTAATAAGTCACATACATTACAAAATAGAGATAATTTTGTCATATTTAACACAAATCACAACTGCATTTTTATTATTTTTGTCATAGAAATTGTTTAGGCACATTCAGACTAAAACGAAGCCTTTTTCTCTCAAAAAATTCTAAGTTATAATTTAAATACTTACAAAATACCCATTATCAAAAATACAAGAAGTTAAATTTATATAAAAAAAGAAATTCGTCCATATAATTTAAAAAAATTTTTGTGGCTATCGGTCATTTTATTATTAATTAAAAACATTTTTATGACATTTGACGTTTCAGTTTATTTATTTCTTAAACCATTTGCAGAATTACAATTAAACACTAAAAAGAGATTCAAATATAAAAAATTTTTATATGTTACAGAAAATTTAAATAATAAATTGTGTTTACGCTGGTAAACATTACGTATCTAATTAGTAATTAAAGTTAATGAAGCTATCTTCGCTCAAATTAACTATAATTGGTTCCTCTATCTCACCGATCATGAGATCGAGTTTCTACATTTTTAATTCTTTTATTATATGGATTTTTCCCAATTTTCTGCAGTAATTTTATTCAAAAAAATATTTCAAAAGTTCAGTTAAATTACTAATTTTGTAAGTTGTGTTATTTCTAGCAACTCTACTTTTTACTTGAGAGAGATATCTCCTTCTCCAACGGACAGTTTCTGAATGATCTAAAAGGACAGACTTCCTATCTGGTTTTCCCCAGCAAAAATTAAGTTCTCTAAGCAATTTCCAGAGCTCAGTTCTTTTAATTTCAGGTAAATCCCGATCTTCATTAATTTTAGTTAGAATTTTGTCGACAGTTGGGATCTGCTTCTCATAATAAAATGTATTTATAACTCCTTTTATTGCAGTTTACATTTCTTCTTCCGACGATGTTTTTCGTCTGCCTGTGATCGAATGTGGCTTGGGAGTACTAACAATTCCAGTCGTTTTTTCCGTATTTGGTACATAGTAGATTTTTTAACTCCTGTCATGTTGGAACACATCTCAACAGAGCTTTTAACATTATTATCTAGATATTGATATTTTAAGGCATCATAAACATTCATCGTAAAAAATTTTTCGTCGAGGAAAAAATGCCCTGGTTTAACGGATTTGGAATAAATATAGATATGGAAGCCATATCTTTTACGTATCTTCCTAATCTCAAATAATATATAAAAACAAGTACAAAAAAGATAAAATCACTAAGGACACACTGTAAAGTGTACTTTGCTCACTGACAGATATTAAATTGAACTATCAGAAATTTTATTATTGCAGTAAATTTATAAACGCAAATAATATTTAAATATAATTAAATAAAATTTGATTTACGTCAGTCCTCAGTATCCTGCGGCACTGCAGCAGGTACGTTGGAGGTTTCAGTAACAGTTTTATTACTCTCTCTAGTTCTTGAATAGGGTATAGGAATGTGTATGCTTGTGATCGCCACTCCCCTTCCCAAGAGTTTTGAGTTCAGGAAAATAGAACTGATTCTGCCATTTATATTAGGAATGTGTATGCTGCTGGCACTCTCCCCCGTTGATAACTTGTTTTTCATGTGATAGCCCCCCCCCCCCCAAGAGCTTTGAGTTCAGGAAAATAGACCTGATTCTGCCTCTTATACTAGGAATGTGTATGCTGTTCGCATCCTCCCTCCGTGTCGGCAACTTGTTTTTTCTTGTGATCGTCGCTCCCCCGCCTCTCCAAAAGCTTTTACACAATGAATGGAAATGTTGCTGGTGTCTCTCTCTCTCCCCCCCCCCCCCGTCGCCAACCTGCTTTTGCTTGCCATACTGTACTTTTGTGATATCACCCCCCTCCCCCCCCCCCAAAGAGAGATGCTGGATCCGCCCCTGCTATACACACGTTTACTCTATAGACCATTCAATATAGACATTTGCGTCGCTGCCAGATTTATAATATTTAAAGTTATTACTGTATAAGAATGTGTCTCTATATTGAAAGTTAACTTCTGGTGGGTACAGTCTCGTATAAAAACAAAATTCTTTAGGCCTGAGGATCTTTAACTTTTGGTACTTACTTAAAGTCTACACTTTTGTCTACAACTGTCACGAGTGAACTACCTTAATAAATTATTGATTAAAAAAGAGAAGCATTTTTTAAGTTTCGTCAAATCAAATTACAAGACTGTGAGAAACGTTAGAAAGAACTTAGAAATTTTGTTTTAGTTCTATTCGAAGCGGAAAATTTTTTTTATAAGTGCAACCTTTGCAGGAGTGAATCAAAAAAAAACGTGAGAAATCTAGCTTAATATGGGGATAAAATGTAATAAAAGGAATTATATTTCCTCTGATTTGAGTAACCTAAATGGTATAAATATATTTTTTCAAATTATCTTACTTTTACAGGAACTTATGACAGCACTAGGCAATATTATAATAATTCAATTCTGTATTTTCTTTTAAAGTTAGTACTGTTGAAGAAGTTGGTACCATTTTAGGCTCTATCAAGTCTTTTCTAATGTTTCACAAATTCGTGGTTTGTTTAAGCTCCCAAGGTCAGCCCGAGATCATTTCAGCGTCATTTCAAGGTCAAATTGAGAAAAAATGACTAAGTAGATCTGTAAAAGAAAACAGGTTGACTTTTGAGGGTGTTGAGTCTAAATTCGTGGCCTATTTAATACCTCCTGGTTAACCAGAGGTCATTTCAAGATAAGTTCAAGGTCCAACTGCACAAAATTCAATCAATAAATCTGTAAAAGAAGAGAACCCACGCGCGGCTAGATCAATATCCGTTACATAGCAGACAGACAAGCAGGTCAAGTTTTTGAGCCGAAATTCTAGCTCCCAAAATCTCGTACCCCAAACACAGTTAGATTGATGTCCGTTACACAGCAGATATGCAAGCGGAGTTAGTTTTTATGAAATAGTAATCCAAGACCCAAGCTCCCAATCTCGTATAACCCACTCACAGCTAGACTGATATCCATTACACAGCAGACAGGGGAGCGGATCGAGTCTTTAAGGCGAAACCCAAGCTGCCAAAACCACACACTCTACATGCAGCAGTCATATGAGACGTTATTTAATTTATTTATTATATATTTAGGAAAATAAAATTGAATTTAGTTGTGACAGAATTTGATCATAGACTCCAGCAAGTGATACATTGTGGTAGTGTTAGCCATTTCATCTGTAATCATTTTGCTGCTCCATATTAATTTGTAGCTATTTTAATAACCTATAATTAAATTCTACAGTAACAAAGACACTCTGGAAGTCCGGACGTTCATCTTCTCTCTTGCAGTTTTAGTTCCAAAAAACTACGGTTAATTAAGCTTACCAAAACCGTAACTCAGAATTTCAGGACTCAGACAAGGCTGCTTGTTAGTTGGTCAGATGACATCTCTTGTTTTATAGCTCTCGCAACAGCGCGCCCGTAGGTTAATTCGCGTGAAGGTTTTTAATTAAATTAAATAAAACAGGTTTCTCAAAACACTTAGTCTATTAACAAAAATAAATAGAAAAAAGCGGATTATTTACCATGAGAAACTTAAACCAATAACAATTAACAATTACGAGGAAACGAATAATTGCTCTTATTGGCCATTCTGTTAACCAAAATGTTAAGCCCAATTTTGACAAACACGTATAATTAGCTTACTAAAACATTAAACACAAAAATAATAAAACGCGAAAAATAGCTTTTTATATTACTTAATCAAACCGTATGAAAATCGCGAAATGCTCGACTAAAATAACACACGATATTCCCTTAATTTCTCAAATTAACTGAAAACAAATCAAAACAAAGATAATCTTCTTTCCCGACGATTATACCCCTCACGTAATTTTCTACAACACACGGTACCGATTTAACGATTTCCAGATTGGAACTAAAGTTTGGTACTCCTTAAAAGGCCAAGCTTGTACGCCCTGCACCCCTCTCGGCACCTCGCAAATCCCGTTTGTACCCATATTATCCCATGGATCCTTATAAACGTCAATTTGAGTCTCGAAATGTAGAGGGTGTCAGCCCTTCTATACCGGATACTTAACTCTCGAATTGGCCTCTGAGCGTCTTAATCATAATTTTTATATAATAGAATAGTAAAACAATCTAATCTACGTTTTCCTATAACATATATAGAAAGAATATATAATAAATACTGTGAAAAAAAAATCATTTTTCTTGGCTGTTTTGGCAATAAACACCTTAACTCGTTATTTCTCGTGATTAGAAAAAACAGTTATTATACAATATCTTTGTACAAATTGTCAAACGATATATTTCTATTATAGTGAAATTTTTTGATCATTCTTTTGTTTCCCAATAATGGGAAAATCGTTTAATATTTTAATACATTTTAACAGTAACGGTATATATATATATATATATATATATATATATATATATATATATATATATATATATATATATATATATATGTTTATACGGCTTTCACGGATTCGTCCGTGTGAGATGCATTAGCAGTGGTTATATCCACATGATGCTGTTGTAGTGCTGAAATTACATTCAGCAAACGTACAACTATATGTAACTCCGTATGTAAGTGAAGTAAAATGCGAAACAGTGAATGCAAACTTCGCTCCATCATATTCTTTCTATGTTAGAGGTTGCACAGTTAGAATAAATTGTAAAAAAAACACAATTCATCCTATTCCACCACCATCGAGATGGTGGCCTACCTGTACCATCATCCGAGAACAAAGTCAAAAGCTTACCCTCCCCGCCACAGTGATACGGCAGATATACATGTTTCGTCTTTCACTAGACTCATCAGGGTACCGACATGCACCTGGCTGTGCAAAGGACAGATCGGAAGGAAGCATGCAACACTGAACGCGGATTCGCCGACCTCTCGTCGGATGGTTTATATATGTTTATACGGCTTTCACGGATTCGTCCGTGTGAGAGGCCACCATCTCGATGGTGGTGGAATAGGATGAATTGTGTTTTATTACAATTTATTCTAACTGTGCAACCTCTAACACAGAAAGGATATGATGGAGCGAAGTTTGCATTCACTGTTTCGCATTTTACTTCACTTACATACGGAGTTGCATATAGTTGTACGTTTGTTGAATGTGATTTCAGCACTACAACAGCATCATGTGGATATAACCACTGCTAATGCATCTCACACGGACGAATCCGTGAAAGCCGTATAAACATATATAAACCATCCGACGAGAGGTCGGCGAATCCGCGTTCAGTGTTGCATGCTTCCTTCCGATCTGTCCTTTGCACAGCCAGGTGCATGTCGGTACCCTGATGAGTCTAGTGAGAGACGAAACATGTATCTCTGCCGTCTCACTGTGGCGGGGAGGGTAAGCTTTTGACTTTCTTCTCGGTATGGTGGTACAGGTAGGCCACCATCTCGATGGTGGTGGAATAGGATGAATTGTGTTTTATTACAATTTATTCTAACTGTGCAACCTCTAATACAGAAAGGATATGATGGAGCGAAGTTTGCATTCACTGTTTCGCATTTTAGTTCATATATATATATATATATATATATATATATATATATATATATATATATATATATATATATATATACTACTCTATTCCCATGGGAAAAACTAATCACAGACTGATTATCTCATTTTAACAGAATATAGTTTACACTGAACAGTGTAAAATAATTAATATTTGTTCCATTACATAGTCCATAAAATTCGGAATGTCCCTTTCTGTAAAGGAGGAAGAGGGAAAAATAAATGCGGGAAAAAATAAGAAGCAAATGGTCGATTTTTGTTTTTTTTTCAGAATCTGTAGAAAATATAGGGTAGAACTTTAATTCAGTTTATAAGATTTAATGACCTTGTAATTTTATGTAATTTTTTTTATTTATTAAATTCATTCCAATGAATTTAATCATTTTTAGTATTATGGGAGTATTATCCACTTAAGCATTTTATGTTAATAATATGTTGTTTACATGTTATTATCACATTTCGTTTTCTACAATAGATTTCATAACTACAAAAAAAAACAGATCCGGGTATGATACACCCTAGACATCAGCGGTAAATTTATCCAATAAAAATTAAAATTTTTAAACATTCTTGAAATGTTTATTACATTACATGTGAACAGTAGTCTAAGCCGTACTCTTAAAAATTATCAATATCGATAAAAACTATTATTTCAACAAGCTATTTTCTCGACTTTGGAATAAGTGCTCTTTTATCTTTTGGTTTGTTATTTGAGATTTTAAAACTGTTCTAAGAAGACACTTCGCTATTGTATTCTTGAATTGTTATTATTAATTAAAAATTTTTTTGCGAATTTTATAATAATACCGGCATACATTATGTAATGGGACAAGTATTAATTACACTTCTCAACAAAATTTTAGTTTATTTGTTATATATTGTATGAAAAGTGCATTTTTTTGTTAATTTTGGGGCGCTGAACACAAAAATAGCAATAGTTGCATTTTCAATAACAAGTTTTTTTTATTTTATTTTTAACAAAATAAAAAAAAATAGAGTCCCATGGGATAGAGGGCACTCACTTGTATACAATCCTCTTTGCAGATGATCAGGTAGTTCTTGCGAAACACCAGCAGGACATGACTTACTGTTGTCAAAAGTTGAAGAATCATCTTTTAAATATACAGTCGAAAAGATCTCAAGAGATGGCGCGACCGGGACCCAGAACAACAGGCTAGCTATTCTGGTTCTTCATAGGAAGTGATCATTCTCTTGAGAGAATAGGGACAATTCCTTCCCACGGATATTCTCTCAGTCGTGTATTACCGTATTCTCGTACGATATGATGGGAGATCGGAAACAAAATCTAGTAAGCTATGTTGCCAAACGTCTATAGTGTATGTAACCATATAAATAGTACATTTAACCCTAAAAAAGAATATGAATATGGAGATAACCCTACTTAGCAAGCAAATTTTCGAATTTAAAATAAATATAATTAAAATTTTTAATCTATTTAATATTCTGAACGAGAGAAAAGAATTAGAAATGGAGTTTTATAGAGAAAAAAATAAATATGGAAAAACAAAAAAATCGAAATATTGTACTGGAAAAATATCCGTTATGCATCAAATTAGTATCACCGTCAAAGATGTAAAGGATACGCGAAATAAAATTAACATTTTCATTTCATAAAATACAAATTTAGTTTTTCTACCGGGTTAAAAAAAAAGAAAAATTTTCCTTATTTTTGTAAAAATGTTATTTTTTATACTCCCTACAAATATCAGGGAATGAATATATAAAGTAAGTAAACAAAATGAAATCCGTAAAAATTTATTTCATCAATAAAATACATTTTGCATACTTGAAATACGTACATAATTTTACGCTAATAGTAAAATTATTAATTTTCCCTAAAGTAGTTACTGATAATGTGTTATTGGATCTGTCTTGCTTCTTGTAGATCAGGGTGTATCTCTTGTTCTTGATGAACATTTCCGATAATAAAAAGTTATTATCAATCTATCTTTTTGGAAAACTTCTAAATCTATTCTTCTAGACCTCGCAATGAACAGATATCTACTAAATCTTTCCTCTGGTGTTTCCAGTTGTAACATGTCTTCCAAAGGCCATGGCCTTAAAAGAAACCCTGAAAAAATTAAACTTAGTTCACTTTCCTGTATATATATTTAAACATATTCTAAATTAATAACAAATTATCAGTTTATTGTACAATTATTTACCTGAATCTCCAATGAGGAAGAATAAATCTTCTGGGTTTCTCCTATAGATCATTTCCATTATATTGCAAATGTTAGATTCATTCCAAATATAGGAATCATGGGTACTACAAGGAAATGTAGCATTCTTTTTCAAAAAAAAAAAAATTTTATATCATTTTTAAGTTTGTAAAATACATATTACTGCAAGCTGTTTGTAATTTAGGATTTAACAGAAAATAATTCATTTAAATTTTATAGCAATTAGATCCATTCTGAAATAGCATTTTCTCTGTTTAAAGCATCTGGGTTTTTCTTCCTGATACTTCCTGACTGACTAGTTCCAGAAATACATTCATTGATAGCTGCCAGTCACAAAAAATCTACGAACCTACAAATATTAATATTTTAATAAAATTATTTTAATATGTGTACCTAAATGTAAAAAGGAAAATTAATATTAGCTTCACATCCTCCAAATTTTTTAACAGTAACTAAAGCCGGTAATATATTACAAATATTTATAATCCAATCTAGTAAAAAATTATTAATGACTTACTGATCTTGTACATGCTAACTTTATAGTTACAAAATACAGGGTGTCTCAAAAGAAAGTACACATTTGTTTTGCTTATTGCGTGAACGCAACTATTCCGAGCGGCGCGGGGGGTATGTCAATCGGTAGCCTGGCTCTTGGGAATTTAGTCGCTATGGTGCGTTTCTCGGGAGCGGACCGTGCTTTGTGCGTACGTGAGTTTTACAAAAACGGTAATTCGGCGACTGTAGCGCGTAGAAAATTCTGCAATTTTCGACATATTCGTCACTTAAATGATGCGCCAAACGCCCGGCTTATTGGAAAATGGGTCCAGAAGTTTGAAGAGACCGGTTCAACACTAGATAAACCAAAATCCGGGCGTCCGAGGTCTTCGAGAACGGTGGAAAACGTAGAGAGTGTTACTCAGTCTGTTCGTGACGACCCAAACGTTTCGATTCGTAAGCGTGCTGTTGCTTTAAATGTGCATAGGTCATCATTATTCCGCATTTTACACAAAGATTTAAAGCTGAACCCCTATAAAATTCAGTTGGTGCATGAATTGAAGCCTCAGGATGCTGGTCAGAGGCTTGATTTCGTAAACCAGATGACTGAACGCTTTTCAACGTTTACCAACATCTTCTTTTCGGATGAAGCCCATTTTCATCTTAATGGTCATGTAAATAAGCAAAATTGCTGCTATTGGAGTGCAAACAATCCAAAACACAAACATCAGAAACCTCTACATTCGCCGAAAGTGACTGTATGGGCTGCGATGTCGGCGCGAGGAATTATCGGCCCGTACTTTTTTGAAGATGAAAGGGAACGCACAGTAACAGTGACTTCAGAGCGGTATGTGGAGATGTTAGACAACTTCTTCGTGCCTGAACTGCAAAATTTTCCTGGCTATAACCAAAGAACATGGTTCCAGCAAGACAGAGCAACTTCACACACGTCCAACATGTCTCTGCCACGAGTGCGTGAAATTTTTCCTGGCAAATTGATCTCAAAGAAAGGTGACATAAGTTGGCCTCCACGCAGTCCTGATTTATCACCTATGGACTGTATTACCATGACTTATGGCAAAGATAAAGTTGCGTTCTTTCAAGCCCTGAGAATTCTAGAAATGCCTAGTACAAGATATCTTCACAGATCTGTACCAAGCCGGTAAAATAAATTAAACGAGTAGAATCCGCCAAATTTCACAAATATTTATATAATAGCTACTTACTTAAACAGCCTTGCGAATTCCGAATCATTTAAATCTCCAAATCGACGCAACCGTGGTACAAATCGATAATTATAACTTGCCACTTGTTTTTCCGCTAATCTGACATCCTTTCGTCCATCATGGTTCAAAATTACTTCCTCAATACCCATTTTATAAATGTATATTGGTAAACAAAAATATTTTATAAAAATTACAATATTTTATTTTCAAAACGATCTTGAATTTTCTTGAACTTTTATAACCTAAAAATAACGCATTATGACGGGAATGACAATATCGTTCTCTCAAAATCTCGCCGTTCTCTTGGTTCGAATTAGTAGAACAAGTTCTCTCAAGATTTGATGGATGTGACCATCGCTTAAAATTACCAGAATACGATTTCATACTTTTTCTTGAGAACCACGCCCACTTTCCATCAAGATGATCGTTCTCTCAAGAACGAGAATAGGTACCCTGGTGATTTAGAGAACGGCGCATCACTACATAGTATAAAACAAAGTCGCTTTCTCTGTCCCTATGTCCCTTTATATGCTTAAATCTTTAAAACTACGCACCGGATTTTGATGCGGTTTTTTTCAATAGATAGAGTGATTCAAGAGGAAGGTTTATATGTATAATAACATCCATTAAATAGTGGAGAAATACTGTTATTTTTGAGGTTTCTAATGTGATGTCGTTAATTATCATATTTTTTTCCGCTTACATTGCAAACGCAGGCTGAACCCTACGAGATTTATCAAAATAATGTACTAATTATTTGTACACATTGAAATGGTCTACAGAAAACTCCGCGATGGTATATGTCTATCTCTCATGGATATCCCACAATAACATTTTTTTGTCATTTACTTTTTACGACAAATAATGGCAAATTTTGAAGCGATTTTAACCAATACAGCATTAATCCTTATCCAATTAAATAGCTTAAATACATTGTTGATTTAATATAGATCTATATGGTCCTTTACAGCACAAGATTTAAATGAATATTTTCGAAGATATTACAGATTTAAAATTGCGGGAAGTAGCGCTTGCGGCGGTACTGGCCGATCGGGGCGGCGGCAGCGTGCCTATAAATAGCGCGTCGGAGGCCGATGTAATAATTGTTGTAAAAATAAAATAAATAGTCACAGTTTTTCTATAGTGTATTTAGTATCAGCATTGCACCCGTGCGAAGCCGGGGCGGGTCGCTAGTTGAATAATAAAAGCGTTAGTTCTTACCTATATTTTTAAAAAGTTTTGAATAATTATTGGTAAAAAGTAAATAAATAAAAAGCTACAACTGGGTGGTGAGTATAATTTTTAGTTTGAGCTAGCTGGCGTCCAAGAACAAGAAATTAAAGGAAAATCGTAGACATTACGTGATAAATAAACTCACAGAAGAATTCACTGAATGAGGTTTAGAGATAAACATACAAATGATCAATACATGATTATAGGAGGCATAAGATAAGAGATCGAAACAGAAAGCGGAATAATAAAAAACGTTAGACAATACGAATACCTCGATATTACAATAGATGAAGACGGGAAGATAATAAAGATATACATCCAATCTTGTGGAGTAAGAACTTAACAGAAAAAAACAAAAAGGCTATGATTCAGCCAGTATGGGTCAGAAGTGTGGGTCACAGATAAAAATATTCACAAAAACTTCTTTCAACTGAAATGATGTACTGGAGAAGATGTTCCGGTTTAGGTGTACTTGATCATGGAGGAAATGAAACCATCAGAGAAAGAATGGAAGTAAAAAATACGATAATAGACGACATAACTGGAATGGAATGGAATATGAAGTTCGTTACTATGAGGCACAGGTCTCATGGCAGATGGTGTATTTGGATAATTGATAACCGACTTTTTCTTTGTGAACATACCTGTGCTTTGCCCAATACGAGTTATAATGCAGAAATAGCAACAGTTTTTTTTTACGGTCATTAATATCGTTTTTTTTTTAGTTATAGAAAGACCTAGAATAGTTTTGTTAACCTTTTGTATATAAGATAAGATTAAAATGCTCCTATCTAGATTAATTTGGGAATGAAATAACCAGGATAGAATGGCTGACTCTCTCTACGAACGAGAGGATCGAGACTTTCTGAGATGAGATTCACCTTTACATGGTGTACGACTAAAATAGATACTAACGGGAATAGCCGCAGGGTTCAAGTTCGAGGGTGCGCACTCTTTTTGCCGATGACACCACTCCGTCGGTTTCAGATATATCTCTGGTAGGGGCTTTGGGCAGATTGGGAGCGGCACGGTCTGGTGCCAAGGAGTGGTTTGATGCAAATGGACGGTTTCTGAATGAAAATAAAACCAAGCAAGTGGTATTTTCTCTACGTGACATGGGAGATATAAAGAGTGATTTGCTGAGTGCTAAATTCTTGGGAGTCCAGATTGATCCTGGTTTTACTTGGGAAGCTTATATAGAGCAGGTTTTAGGGAGGCTCCGTAGCAGTCTGTTTGCTTTGAGACGTCTGGCGCTGTGTGTTGGCATCTCAGTTCTGAGAGCTTCATACTTCGCGCTGTTCCATTCGGTGATGTCATATGCACTGCTTATCTGGGGCCATGCATCGCTGGCGTCTCGCATGTTTGGGCTTCTGCGAAGGGCTATGAGAGTGGTGCGGAGTATGAACTTTAGGGGGGACTGTAGAACAGCATTCTCGGAACTGAAAATTTTAACATTTCCTTCGCAATAGGCAGGGATCTAAGGGGGGGGCGGTGGGGGCGATCGCTCCCATAACCATATATAAAAAAAATATTTGTCCATAAAATATTGAAATTTTTTTGGGGCTATCGGTCATTTTATTATTAATTAAAAACATTTTTAGGACATTTGACGTTTCAGTTTATTTATTTCTTAAACCATCCGCAGAATTACAATTAAACACTAAAAAGAGATTCAATGTAATTAATTTTTATATATTACAGTTAAAATTAGACCTACTTATTTTTATTTCTATTGCACTGACATCTTAATTTAATTTACTATTATATGGAAATCCGATAGACCCAAAAAAAATAAACATGTTAATTCTACACGCTTAAGAAAAAGACACAAATACAATAATAAAAAAAATTACGGCTAATTGGAATTAAATAGATATAAAATTAAAGAGTGGGACACACTAATAAAAAATATATAAAAAATAAAAAAATATATAAACAACATTAAAAAATAAAATATAACAAAAACAAAAATTTAAATAATAAATTGTGTTTTCACTGGTAAACATTACGTATCTAATTCGTAATCAAAGTCAGTGAAGCTATCTTCGCTCAAATTAATTATAATTGGTTCTACTATCTCACCGGTCATGAGATCGAGTTTCCACATTTTGTTTTATTCTTTTATTATATGGATTTTTCCCAATTTTCCGCAGTAACTTTGTTCAAAAAAAAATCGTTCAAAAGTTCAGTTAAATTACTAATTTTGTAAGTTGTGTTATTTCTAGCAACGCTACCTTTTACTTGAGAGAGATATTTCCTTCTCCAACGGACAGTTTCCGAATGATTTATAAGGACAGACTTCCTATCTGGTTTTTCCCAGCAAAAATTAAGTTCTCTGAGCAGTTTCCAGAGCTCAGTTCTTTTAATTTCAGCTAAATCCCGATCATCATTGATTTTAGTTAGAATTTTGTCGACGGTTGAGATATGCTTCTCATTATAAAATGTATGTACAACTCCTTTTGTTGCAGTTTTCATCTCTCCTTCCAACGAGGTTTTTTCGTCTGCCTGTGATCGAATGTGGCTAGGGACTATTAACAATTCCAGTCGTTTTTACTTCCTCAGTATTCGGTACATAGTAGATTTCCCAACTCCTGTCATGTTGGAACACATCTCAACAGAGCTTTTAACATTATTATCTAGACCATGATATCTTAAGGCATCATAAACATTCATCGTAATACGTTTTTCGTTGATAAAAAAATGCATTGGTTTAACGATTTTGGAATAAATATATAGGTGGAAGCCATATCTTTTGGGTATCTCACTAATCTCAAATAATATATAAAAACAAGCGCAAACAAGAAAAATCACTAAAGACACACTGTAAGGTGTACTTTGCTCACTGACAGAATTGAACTATCAGAAATTTTATTGTCGCAGTAAATTTATAAAAGCTTATAACACTTAAATATAATTAGATTTGCGACACTGCTCAGTTACCTGCGGCAATGGAGCAGATACGTTGGAAGTTTTCGGTAATATCTTTATTACTCTCTCTAGTTCTTGTATAGAGTATAGGAATGTGTATGCTTGCGATCGCCCCCCTCCCTCCCAAGAGCTTTGAGTTCAGGAAAATAGAACTGATCTTGCCTTTTGTATTAGAATGTGTATGCTGCTGGCACTTCCCCCTCCCCAGTTGACAACTTGTTTTGCTTGCGATAGCCGCCCTCTAAGAGCTTTAAGTTCAGGAAAATAGACCTGATTCTGCCTCTTATACTAGGAATGTGTATGTAGCTGGAATCCGCCCTCTCCAAGAGCTTCAAATTCAGAAAAATAGACCCGACCCTGCCATTTACACTAGAAATGGAAATGTTTCCGGTGTACTCCCCCCCGTCGACAACTTCCTTTCGCTTGCCATACTGTACTTTTGTGATATCACCCCCCCCCCCCCCACCAAGGAGAAAGGCTGGATCCGCCCCTGGACAATGTTAGTGGTCTCCTTGATGATGAAGGATTCAAATTGCATCTGACTGTATTCCTAACAGACTTGATATTCTTCACTGATCCAGTTAGCGTTGATGTTGCAGTGGGTGGTTGTAGCTAGTTGACCTCTAGAACTCCTCTAATTGTTCATTATTTGGGTACCCATTATCTGCCATCTTTGGTAAAGAGTTTGTACTTCCGATAAAATGTGCTTTATTGTATAATATTTATCTATTTATTTTATTGACTTTATTGTGTCGCTTTTATTATTTGACCAACTTAGTTTCAATGTAACTGTATTTTTAGTTTATAGAAGTGATTTTTAAGATGAATGCTTTGTCAATAAGATTATTCTTTGGACATTAAAACTTATTTTAACTTTTTTTTACTTAGGATGAACAAAAACAAAGCCCGAACCTATAACATCGACTCTCGGTACAACGTTGAACTCATTTCGGGGTAGAATTGTAGGCTAGATGCTTCCTGCATCATCACAAAACTCATAGAAATTGCTTATTTAAATTTTACTCTGTTAGAGATATATATATTCCATTTACTCACTCTAATTCCGTCCCTGATTCTAACCATCTAAATCGAAATGTAACAATATGAAAATCTACAAAGCGTGTCTAGGTACTTATTTATCAAAAGTCACAAAGTATCAAAAACAAATGCTTACATACGTGGTAGATCCGGGTGTGAGGTGTAATCCGCGGCCATATCTGTGTCGTGTAGTGATGTATTACTGCAGTAATCAGTTTGGCGTTTTTTTTTTGCAATGTAACTATCTCACAAACAAATAATACGCAATCTAATCTACAACTGATACGTAATCTAATTAAAAAGGATACGTCATTGGCGCCCAGAGATTTATTTTCAAGTGCATCTTATCGCAACCTACATAATAAACAAAACGTCAATCTAGGGTGCATAACGGTCAGATACTGTGGTTCTTGTTAATTAGATTATTTAGTCTTCTAGCGACATTCAAGAGCCTATGAGAGATAGACTGCCAGCAGATTGTCTTCCCACTGGGAGGTGTTCTGCTGCCATTTCTTTTGAAGCCATTCTGTTGTAGACAATATGGAAGATTGATTAAAATGTGGTTGTATCTCTAATCGTTATCAATTATAAACTGAATGTTTTGTTTTTCAGCTACGAGCTTATATAGGGACTGTACACTCAATGATTTGATGTTACAAAGCAGTGGTTGCCAAAGATTAGGTATCTCAACATTGGGTTTACTGAAGATTTCATTATTATTTTTAATGTAAGCTGCTTCTATAAATTTTCTTTTTTCACGTTGGGTTCCATATATCTTGCCGCAACTTCATACTAATTTATATGGTGTTGTTTATCTCAGGCGAATTCTGCAGTTCCTGATCTCGATGTTTCCTCTTTTTGTGTATGAGTTTTATGTTCCTTAATTCTAACTTCTAGTGGTCGTTTGGTTTCTCCAATATACATTTCACCACACTCACCTGGAACTTTGTAAACACATTCTTTCTTATCGGTACTTTTTGGTTTTGTTTCTATTAAATAAGCACTAAGTGTGTTTCGTGATTTAAAGGCGGTTTTTATATTATAACTGCTAGCAATTCGTCTTATTTTCTCCGAGGTTCCCTTAATGTACGGAATTGTGAAGAAGGAATGTTTCTTGCTATCCAGTGGTCGTTGTTCTAAAGTTATTTATAATATCGTCAATTAATTTTAAAGGATAACTATTCCGTTGTAAATCGGATGATATATTTGCTACCTCTTTTTTCAATGAATCGGCATTATTGCATATAGATATAGCGCGATTATAGAAGTTGCTCATAATTCCCCGTTTGGAGAGATTGAAGAAGCCATCGAAAGCCGTCGTGCTGAGCGTAGAGCTTGTCCTTTACTTGAATGTAAGCATTATGCAGGTAACGCTCCAAAAGGCAACGTGGTTCGATCTGATAACGATTGAAAGTTGACGAAAATCATAAAATAGAGTCTCGTTCAAAGTCTCTTGAAGTTATAATCAGCCTTAAAAGAATTTCGTAATGATGAATCCATAAAGATTCTACTAGCGGACAAGGGAAATGCGACGGTTATCATGGACATCGTAACGTACAACCCAAAAATCGAAGATATTCTGGAAAAAGGAAAATATTGACAACTAGCTCATGACCCCACTAAATCTATTGAGTCAAAAACTTGAATATTAAGGAAATACTAAGACCATAGACCTTAAACCTACGATCGGCACTCACACCACACTACAGTAAGCCATCACATCTGTACGGACTACGGAAAATTCATAAAACGAACATAACATTGAGACCAGTAACCGGCTTCAGAGGATTTCCAACAAGTGCGTTGGGGACGTGTCTTTTAAAAATCATACAACCTTTAGAAGGTAAGACGAACACATATGTTAAAGTTTCACACATTTCATGAACATTATTAGTAGCATTAACCTAGAACCAGACGACAGATTACTAAATTTGGATGTGGAAAGTCAGTAATATCAAACTAATACCTGGCAAAATGGGATTCGCATAAACAGATTAACAATACTTTATTTGTAATTGCTTTCCTACTATAATTTGTATACAGGGTGATTCAAAAATCGATCACGAAACTTAAGGGGGTGATTCTACTTGACAAAATAAGGGTAGAGCTTCATATAATTTTTTTTCAAAATGTCATTCGTTTTCGAGTTACAAGCCGTCCAAGTTCAAGTTTTTATTTTTTGTTTTTTGAATTACTCGCTTACAGGAAAACCGATTTGACTAATATTTGAAAGATAGGCTAAGTCTTCTGCGCTTCATCATTTTAGTAACAATTCACATTGATTGTTTGCCGCTAGAGGGCACTTTACCTACATTGAAAATTTTTTTTGTCATAATTTTTTAGTGTTGACAGCTACAGTAGTTTTTGGCATAATTTCTGAAAGACTGATGCCAGGCCTTTAAAAAAGGTGCTCTTTATTTACATCGCTAAACCCAACGGTTTAGACGTAAATCACCCTTAAAAATTAAGTGGTAAATTTACTTTTCTCATTTCATTACCACCAGCTACCAGGTAAATAGCTATCAAAGTATACTATAGCTGTCAGTTTAACATCAAATAAATTCGCTTTTTAAACTATTTAATTTATAATCTTAAAATAACTAATAATGGCTAATCAGTAAATATTCTTATTATGGATTATTGCGATATACATTTAATTGATAAAAATTAATGAAACAGTACTAAACAAACTAAAAAAGATTCTCAAAATGTCCCCCATTTTCTTCCATACATTTCCTAACACTCTTCAAAAAATGTCGCCTAACTCGATGAAAAATTTCTGGTGTTTCTTTAATAATTTGGCACTTTTCGATTATCCTGAAGCGAAGATCCTCGACGTTGATTACTGGAATATCGTACACCAATTGTTTCAAATGACCCCAAAAGAAAAAATCCATAGGATTAAGGTTTGGTGACCTCGCTGCCCATGCCAATGGTCCACTTCGTCCTATCCATCGCTCAGAATACGTTGCATTCAAATACTGTCGGACACGTATACTAAAGTGGGGCGGAGCTCCGTCTTGGAGGATCCACATGTTGGCCCTTACTTCCAGTGGCACATCTTCCTGATACAATGGGAGACGATTTTGGATAAAATCTAAGTATACGTCACCAGTTAATGGGCCATCAAAGAAATGAGGACCAATAAGGTAATCTCCTATTATCCCTGCCCACACATTTAGTGAAAATCTACGCTGATGTTTCGTTTCTACCACATTGTTTGGGTTCTCGTAAGCATATGTGTGGATGATGTGTAGATTTGTTATGCCATCACGAGTGAAACCAGCTTCGTCAGTGAATAATATGACGCCAATTAATCGATTATCGTGTTCATACTTAGCTAGGATCTGATTGCACATTTCCAACCGTCTCGGCCGATCATCGTCATAAAGAGCCTGCACCTTTTTTGAATGAAACGGGTAGAGTTGTTCTTCTCTTAGTATCCTCCATGAACTAGCCTGACAGAGCCGCACTTCATTCCCAATTTTTCTAGTACTAATACCTGGATTATCTTCAATAATTTCAAGCACTCTTTCTTCTTGTTGCACGTTTCTAGCAGTTCTAGGTCTTCCCCTATTTCCATTATAACTTTTAAAGGAACCACATTCCGCAAGCCTCCTGTGCACACTGGAAAATGTTTGAGCATGAGGGATATTTCTTTCCGGATAACTCTCCATATAATATCTTCTTGCCAACTCTGCATTACCATTTGCTTTTCCATAACAAAAATGGATATCACAATATTCGATATTTGAATATTGGTGATTAGCCATTATTAGTTATTTTAAGATTATAAATTAAATAGTTTAAAAAGCGAATTTATTTGATGTTAAACTGACAGCTCTAGTATACTTTGATAGCTATTTACCTGGTAGCTGGTGGTAATGAAATGAGAAAAGTAAATTTACCACTTAATTTTTAAGGGTGATTTACGTCTAAACCGTTGGGTTTAGCGATGTAAATAAAGAGCACCTTTTTTAAAGGCCTGGCATCAGTCTTTCAGAAATTATGCCAAAAACTACTATAGCTGTCAACACTAAAAAATTATGACAAAAAAAAACAATTTTCAATGTAGGTAAAGTGCCCTCTAGCGGCAAACAATCAATGTGAATTGTTACTAAAATGATGAAGCGTAGAAGACTTAGCCTATCTTTCAAATATTAGTCAAATTGGTTTTCCTGTAAGCGAGTAATTCAAAAAACAAAAAATAAAAACTTGAACTTGGACGGCTTGTAACTCGAAAACGAATGACATTTTGAAAAAAAATTATATGAAGCTCTACCCTTATTTTGTCAAGTAGAATCACCCCCTTAAGTTTCGTGATCGATTTTTGAATCACCCTGTATATTAGTAGTTATTTGTTTCATTTAGAAATAACTTGACGCCGACTTCAAAAATTTCAATTTCATATAGAAATTTATAGTTATTTTCACGCACTTTTAGAGATCGGTTCAATTTTTTTTATAAAAATTTTATTTTTCGATTTTTAGTTTTGAGTTCATTAAGATATCCATAAATTATTTGAACTAAGTACTAATCGATATTAGTGTACCTCACAATCACTCCAAGATGGCAAAAAAGTACCCATTTTATCCAAAGTTGTAATCACCCTAAAATGAACCACTAAAAATTTTTTAATTCTTAGAGTTTTACAAATATCAGTGAAATTGTAATTAAAAACTCCCCCGTACCAATTTTGGAGAAAATCGAACAAAATTGATTTTTTTGTTGGCCATATTGTCAGCGCCACCTTGGATTTTACAGCACCAATTTCGTCCAAAAAAATATGAAACCACCGCAGCAACTTCCTGAACATAACGTAAAAAATTTCATTCAAATCGGTGCCGCCGTTCCGGAGTAATCGGTGTACATACATAAAAAAACATACGTACTCGACGAATTGAGAGCCTCCTTCTTTTAGAAGTCGGTTAAAAACAGGTTTTAAATCAGAAAATATTCTTAGAGCTCATTTGACAAAAACAAAACCAAAAAACTACCGATAAGAAAGAATGTGTTGTTTCATGTGAGTGTGGTGAAATGTGTATTGGAGAAAGCAATCGACCACTAGAAGTTAGAATTAAAGAACATAAAACTCATCACAAAAAGGAAAAACGTCGAGATCAGGTATCGCAGAACACGCCTGGAATAAACAACACCATATAAAAATGGTCTGAAGCTGCGGCAATATATATGAAACCCAACATGAAAACAAGAAAATTTATAGAAGCAGCTTACATTAAAAACAATAATGGAATCTTCAGTAACCCAGTGTTGAGATACCTAATCTTTGGCAACCACTACTTTGTAACATCAAATCATTGAAATCTGTACAGTGAAACGAAACTTTGTGCTTCATGGGACACCGTCCCTTGATAATGATTAGAGATACAACCTAATCGAGACATTGTAAAAATAAATAAAAATAAGGACAATGTAAATCCGACAACCACATTTTACTCAGGTGTTATTCTGTTGGAGTCAGGGGCGGATCCAGCCTCTCTCTTTGGTGGGGGGGGGGGAGCGGTGATATCACAAAAGCATAGTATGGCAAGCGAAAGCAAGTTGTCGACGGGGGAGAGAGACTCTAGCAACACACACATTTCTAGTGTAAAAGCAGGATCGGGTCTATTTTTTTGAATTCGAAGTTCTTGAGGGGGGTAATCGCAGGAATAAACAAGTTGTCGGCGGAGGGGGGGGGGGGGGGTGGAAGCCAGCAGCATACACATTCCTAGTAGAAGAGCCAAAATTGAGTCTATTATCCTAAACTCAAAAGTCTTGGGGGGGGGGGGGGGGAGCGATCGCAAGAAAAAACAAGTTGTCGATGGGAGGCTGGAAGCCAGCACCATACAAATTCCTAGTATAAGAGCCAGAATCGGGTTTGTTTTCTTACACTCAGAGGTCTTGGAGGAAGCGATCGCAAGAAAACACATCGATGGGAGGGTGAAAGCCAACAGCGTGCACATTCCTAGCATAAAAGCCAGAATCGAATCTATTTTCTTAAACATAAAACTTTTAGGGAGGGCGATCACAAGAATAAACAAGTTGTCGACGGGGGGTGGAAGCCAATTATATACACATTCCTAATGTAAGAGGCATAATCAGGTGTATTTTCCTGAAATCTAAGCTCTGGGAGGACGATCGCTCCCCAATGGATACGCGCATGGTTCGAGTCATCATCTTCCTCATCTTACAACGCCATTTACTATGCACATTCTTCTAATGTATTCATTTCTTATCCAATCTGGTAGTGTTTTTCTTGTTACAGATCTTAATCTGTTAATTTCTGTCAATTTCAATTTTTTTTTTGATTTATTGGTACCTATAATACACCCGCATTATAGATTTGAACTTTGCTTTCGATTTTCAAGTATTTGTTATTCCAGACTACTTCTCGTAATTAGTTTGATATCCATTAAGATACTACTTCCTTTTGTTGGGTTATGGTTACGCGACAGTTCTATGCCGCGATATTTAAATCGCTTACCCTGTTGCGTCGCCTGTGTAGCCAATAATATTGTTGTTTAGTCGATATTCCCGATTTAATGATGAAACTTCTTCTGTTATTTTAAGAAGTTTTAAAGACCATGTTAGCAAATAAGATTTTATCTAGAAATCTGGTAACTTTTATCATTTTTTTTACTGAAAAATTGAGAAATATTGACAACATGCTTTACGTGTGGAAATAATAAAATCTACGATGAATATAATACACTAGCAGTTGTCCGTCGCGACTTCGCCCGCGCTCAAGACTCCCGGGGATTTTAAGAGAGAAGCGCACTGAAATTTATTGAACCTCATTCTTACGTGCCCTTTCATGTATACGTGCATAGATCAGATATAGTTAATTATCTCATACTATTCATCAATAATGCAATAAAATTAAAGTAATCCATTACAGTATAAATATGGCAAAGGGCTTCAAAAAGCATAATCGAATCATTTTAGCCCAATGGCGAATTAATTAAAAAACATACTAATGAAGTATGAACACACTCCAGCAATAGTCTAACAGTTATAAAGCAAAATAGTACAAATACATTTTAAACCTCTTTAGCCTTCCTTCCTTACTTACTTAAGTAATTTCTTTTTTTCAAAACGTGGTACAATAAATAAAATTATAACATGGAATGAAATGACGTCGATAAAACAAAATATATATATAAAATTTATGTCATACGTTTGCATTTACATCCCAAAATATTCACTCATGCAGGCGCAGATCCAAGGGGGGGTGCGATTGCCCCCCCCCCCAAGAGCTTTGAGTTCAGAAAAATAGACCCAATTTTGCCTCTTATACTATAGTTTATTCATGAATTAGAGAGAGTAATAAATCATTTTTTACCCTTTTTTTTCTTCGCAAATTACCTGTTTTTTAGTCCGGTGTCTTTGGCAAAATTTGTTAGACACGTATATTTTTCATAGGAATGGGTTAGGAATTTTATAATCAAAAATACCGGTCTATAATAATGGACTATTTGGATTAGATAAGAATAGATATTTGGATGTGTGAAGTGTTAAAAGGGATTTTAATTCTTGTCATAGGCGTCGGAAGGAAGTTTATTTTATCACTAAGTGCGTCTGACATAGAATATTATTTCAGCAATAAACTTAAAATAAAAAGTTTTTATAATATTATTTTATTTCTTATGATTTTGTAATAATTCATATACATTAGAAAATATAGAGAATTTTGACATATTTAATACAACTCACAACTGTAGTTTTATTATTTTTAATTTTGGCAAAGAAACCGTTTTGGGCATATTCATACTAAAACGTAGACTACAATAAAACACTAAAAAGGGTTTCAAATGTAATTAATTTTTATATGTTACAGAAAATTTAAATAATATATTGCGTTCACATTGGTATCTAATTCGTAATCAAAGTCAGTGAAGCTATCTTCGCTCAAATTATTTATAAATGGTTCCTCTATCTTACCGATAATGAGGTCGATTTTCCACATTCTCTTTTATTCTTTTATTATATGGATTTTTCTCAATTTTCTGGAATAACTTTCTTCAAAAAAGCTTTCAAAATTTCAGTTAAATTACTAATTTTGTAAGTAGTGTTATATCTAGCAACTCTACCTTTTACTTGAGAGAGAAATTTCCTTCTCCAACGGACATTTTCCGGGCAAAAATTAAGTTCTCTGACCAATTTCCAGAGCTCAGTTCTTTTAATTTCAGATAATTCTCGATCTTCATTGATTTTAGTTAGAATTTTGTCGAAGGTTGGGATCTGCTTCTCATAATAAAATATATGTACAACTCCTTTTATTGTAGTTTACATCTCTTCCTTCAACGAGGTTTTTCGCCTGCCTGTGATCGAATGTGGCTTGGGAGTACTAACAATTCCAGTCGTTTTTTTCTCCTTCAGTATTGGTACATAGTAGATTTTCCAACTCCTGTCATGTTGAAAAACATCTAAACAGAGCTTTTAACATTATTATCTAAATATTGATATTTTAAGGCATGATAAACATTCAAGTTTTTCGTTGAGGAAAAAATGCGATTTTCGAATAAATATAGATGTGGAAGCCATATCTTTTGGGTATCTCTCAAGAGCTGAGTTTAGGAAAATAGACCCGAATCTGCCTCTTATACTAGGAATGTGTACGATGCTCGCATCTCCCCCCCCCCCCCCGTGGGCAACTTGCCTTTTCTTTTGATCGCCTCCCTCCCCTCTCCAAGAGCTTCAAATTCAGAAAAATAGACCCGACCCTGACTTTTACACTTGAAATGGAAATGTTTCTAGCGTCCCCCTCCCCCCGTCGACAACTTGCTTTCGCTTGCCAGACTGTGCTTTTCTGCTATCACCCTATCACCCCTCCCCCAAGAGAGAGGCTGGATCCGCCCCTGCACTCATGTCATATGGTTCAACGCTGCAGTAGATGTACACTGCAGTAAGCCCAATCATCACATATGGCGCAGTGATCTGAAGTAAAAGAACCAGTCTGGCCAATACGAGAGCTAACCTCTCGAAAGTTCAAAGACTGGTCTGTGCATGTATAACCTCAGCAATGAAAACCTGCCCAACGGCCGCCATGGAAGTAACCCTAAACCTTTAACCCTACATATACTTGTGGAGAGTATGTCGAAGAGGGCAATATATAGGATCCTGAGAGATGAAGTCACAAACATTTTCCCGGTGGAAATACACGCCATCAGGAAATGTATTCAATTTAACAAATGAAAAACTATAGAGGATAAGAGATTATTATCATGTCGGATAGTCAAGCAGCTATCAATGCACTTAGTGCTCCAGATGGTCTGGAAATGCCTAGAGGAATTAAATGAATTAAGCAAGAATAATAAGGTTACCCTCCTGTGGGTACCGAAACACACCGGGGTAGAGGGAAATAAAATGGTGAACAAGCTCGCGAGAAAAGGGGCTGAGATACCATTTTTGGTGCCCGAACCTTTGTGGAATCAGTAGCAGTGTGATGATGGAAGAACTAAAAAGAGAGAAAGAAAACAGGATATCCAATTATTGAACGGATTTGAAAAGAATGAGACAAGCGGAGATACTTCTTGGAAACAAAAAGATTCAAGGAATTCATAAGCCTAAGCAAAAATTAACTTAGAGTTCTGACAGGAATCTTGATGGGATATTATCACCTGAAGGGATACCTCAAGAAACGCCGATTGGCATCCACATCCTCCAAGAGTGCAGCGCTTTATATATAGCTGGAATGGGGTTTTTGAGAGCATACTAAATAGAAGGGGAGCTACCCACTCTAAAGCCGTCCAATATTCTAAAGCTCCGAAAAGAAATACGACTGGAGGGCTTGCTCTAGTCGATAAGGTATTCCTAATGACTGGGCAGCAGAAGGGGAACACAGTAGATCTACTAGGTCATAGTGTATACATTCCCATCTTCTCATACATACAATAACCTTATGTATGTATATACATAAGATTATTTTCTCTTTTGTAGAACTCTGATGAAGGGAATAAAATTTCTCGAAAGCTAGGCTAACAAAAAAGTTTTCCTTTCTGGTCAACCATCCTTCTGACTGCAGTCCCACAAAGGTGCCTTAACCTCCCAGTTTAGTTCAGTTTCTTAACTAGTCCAGTCACAAGACTACTTCCTTATATATATATATATATATATATATATATATATATATATATATATATATATATATATATATATATATATATATCCAGGGTGATTCTACCGGGAATTTATCGATCGATTGTGGGATAATTAGGAAGAATCTGAAAATTTGACAGTGTATAAACGTGCATGGGGGACAGCCGGTTAAAATATTTTGAAGATGGAGGCCCTTCCAGTTATACCAGAAATATATGTCAACTTGCTTATTTTAAATAGAACACCATAAATATTGTTGCATTTTTGATTTCTACGTAAAATTCTAGACATATTTTATATGCAATGTTCTATACTTAAGTCTCATCGTTTTAGACATATTTATATTTTTATGTCAAAAATGACGTTTGCGGACCAAAATATAGCTATAAATTTTTCCTATAAGGAATTCTTTATTATTTAATTTGGGTAACTTTGTATAAGGTACTCTATTTTACTTATTTATTATTAATGGAGAATGTGATCTAATATCTCATATCCGAAGAAACAGAAATAAACCAAATATTATAAAAAACTTCAAGAATTTTGAATCTATAAAATCTAAAAGAGATAGAAATAAACCAGTTGTTAATAAAGTAAAGTTACAAAAATTATGTGAGTAAATTGTCGCCCTTGAACTTCTAGATATTTTTTGCATCTAAGCAGGAACTCTTCATGGGTAGCTCTTCTTATTGATTGAGGATTAAGTTCTTTAGATGCTATTTTGACGCGCTGCATGCAATCTTCCAGAGTGGCTAATGCGGTGTTGTGTATTTTTGTTTGTCCCTTAAATAAAAAAAAATCAAGTACTGTTAGTTCGGGGGAGCGAGGTGGCCAAAGATGCGGCTCATTCTTGGCTCTCCATTGATCATAAAACAAGTTTTGCAGATGATTGTTAACTAAATGACTATTATGTGGAGGCGCCCCATCATGTTCATAAAATAGATTTTTAGATCAGTCAGCGGCAAGTTATCTGAATAGTTCACTACCAGATTTCTCAAGATGTCGAAGTAGCGCTCGCCTATAAGTCAAAAAACGTATTTTGTATCTAGAAGTCTTTCAAAAAATGATTAACTTACCATTCAGATTATCTTGGTAGAATTCTAGGGCAACGACTCTTGTAAATTTTATTCTCTAAATGGATGTACGTTTGAGTCACTTCAATAGTGGGAATTGCGTAGATTAAACAATCCATTTTTTGTGAATTTGGCTTCGCCCGACCAAATAATATCATCCAAAAGACCAGCATTTCTTGTGACCGAAGTAAAATAAATTGACAGAACTCTACTCCGTGGAAATCAGTGCCTTTTAAATGTTGTATTATGGAATATATATAGGGATGAAAATTGTGTTTCCATAAAATCCCTAAAACTGAGGTTTGAGATAATCCCGACTCTAATACTACTTGCCTTGTAGATATTGTGGGATATGCGGCGAAATATTCTAAAATTATAGTTTCAATACTTTATTATTAACAACTGGTTTATTTCTATTCCTTTTAGCTTTTATGAATCCAAAGTTCTTTAAGTTTTCTGTAATCCTTTTAACAGTTGGTGGTGTTAGTTTCTGTTTCTGCGGATATCGGATCGCGAATGTATCGCATATTCTTGAGTTAACTCTATCACATTCTCCCTAAATAATAAATAAGTTTAAATAATCTTCGTGCATGTTATTTAGTCGCCCCAACATGATTATTATTAATGAATGTCAAATGACAAGAAATAGTGACAATTCTGTAGGATTCGATTGTTTTATTTTCGCCACGCCTCGCCGTCGTGGCCAACTAATAACAAAACATAAAAGCCATATAGCATTTTTACAATAGAAAAATGTTCAATTGCCAATATTTTCCGATGTTGGCCGTTGTTTATAAAAAAACAGGGCCGATCTGACAGTACTTCTTTACGTATTTATCACTTTCTAGGTCCAACCTATGACATAAAATCATCAGATAACTAATAAATTTTTTCGCTTTTATTTAAAGATGCTAGAATGTTATGCATATAGATTTTTCTTTACTGAGTTTAAGCATGACTATGGCTATTTTATGTTAATTCGCCGTAAACACGCGTCCGCTATTTTTAAAGTTGAACTCATAGCCTATTAAGATAAGTTTATCAGTTAAGTTTTTAATATTCATTACAGGAATTTCCGAAGTTGAATTTAAGTGTTTGTTTTAAAAAAATAATTAAAATTAACAAAAGCAAAGCACGTGTTAAAAAGCACCAAAGAAAAAAAACTTGTCAACATATTAAGTCATGGACCAGGTTGAATTACTTTTAAAAATGTAGTGCAACAGAGATAAATGGTCACTCTAGCTCTTCTAACATGCTTTTGTTAAAATTTACTTTTGCTTCTGCCAGTCTGGTAACCCATAACTAACTCGATTCCACACGTCCGCTTGCGCTGAGATTTTACATCCAATGACAATACAAGATTATGTTCCTTCCATGTGACTCTGTCTGTATATTATTAATAGAATTTTATATTTCACACAGTTTCACACGTCCAATTAAATTCAAATATTGTCTATAATTATAATTTTGATGACGATCTTGGATCCGCCATATTTAATTTTTTTTAAATAATTTTAGATTCGTAATGTGCTTTCCCAAAAACTTCCCCATATTAATTTTGAAAAAAATCGGACAAATTTAATATCTTCGTCCGTCATATTGAATCCGCCATATTGAATTTAAAAAAAATAATTTTACATTCATTATGTGCGATCCCGAAAATTCCCCTGTAGCAATTTTGGAGAAAATCCAACAAAATTGATTTTTTTCATCCGCCATATTGGATCAGCCATATTGAATTTAAAAAAAAAAATTTTATAATCGTTATGTGCGACCCCGAAAACTCCCTTGTATCAATTTTGGAAAAAATCGGACAGAATTGACTTTTTTGGCCGCCATATTGTATCCGTTATATTGAATTTTTAAAAAATATTTTGGATTCCTTATAAGCGACCCCGAAAACTCCCCCACACCAATTATGAAGAAAATCGGAGGAAATTAAATTTTTTGTCCGCCATATTCGATCCGTCATATTGACTTTTTTAAAAATAATTTCAGATTCATTATGTACGATTCCGAAAATTCTCTCATAACAATTTTGGAGAAAATCGGACAAAATTAATTTTTTTGGCCGCTATGTGGTCAGCGCTATCTTGGATTTTACTGCACCAATTTCATCCAAAAAAATATGGGATCACCGCAGTAACTTCCTGAACATAACGTAAAAAACTTCATTCAAATCGGTGTCGCCGTTCCGGAGTAATCTCTGTACATACATGAAAAAAATACATAGTCGATGAATTGAGAACCTCCTTCTTTTAGAAGTCGGTTAAAAACAAATGCATACGAAAAATTGTATTTTTTTCAATCAATTCACTTTTTTTTTTTAAATGGAACACTCTATATATAATTAAATATTAAAATATAGCTTAAAATTCATTTTTTAAAAATATACCTGTTGGCTCCAACCCTTTTTGAAATATATACCCCAAAATATTAAATATTTGAAAAAATCGCCATACCCATGTAAGTTATGAAACAAATGAAAATTTGGTTGTTAATGAAGAACATAATATATTATATTCGTATTATAATATAAAATTAAGTTAGCTATGAAAAAACAATTAGGCGCTCTAACGACGGTAAAAATCATATGATTTCTGTGCACAAATTTTTTAGAAATGCCACATAGATGAATATAAGTAGAAGTGCTCAATATGAGCATAAACAAAATAGACGAGAACTACATTTTGAACAATGAAGCTCATATTGAGCAATTGTAATTATATTCTTTTTTTCGAAGTTTCTAAGAAATATGTTGCAAACAAAATCATTTGATTTCTAGCGAGTTATTTTTAATAAAATTATGTTACCATCTTTGGAGCGTATACTTATTTTTTCATAGCTAACCTGAACTAATTTTCAATTGTTCCATAACTTACATGGGTATGGTGACTTCTTTGAATGCTTAATATTTTGAGGTAAATATTTAAAAAACAGTGGGAGCAAAAATAGGAAACACATATTTTTGAGAAGGGAATTTTAAGCTCTGTTTCAATATTTGGTAATATAAAGGGTACTCTATGTTTAAAAATTGAATATATTTAAGACAATACATCTGATAAAATCTTTCTTAGTTCCCGTGGTTAAAATCCATATACAGAGTGATTATATAATTCCTCCATTTAGTGGAATATACTTGACATCAAAACAATATTTAATAAAATTATTTTACTGTCATTAGAGCGTACATTTATTTTTTTTATAGGTAACTTGATTTTATATTATAATATGACTATTACATATTATGTTTTTCATTGAACAATCTAATTATCAATTGTTTCATAACTTACATGGCTATGTCGACTTTTTTGAAATATTATTATTTTGATGTAAATATTTCAAAAACGGTTGGAGCAAACATAGGTAACATACATATTTTTGCAAAAAGAATTTTAAGCTCTGTTTCAATATGTAGTAACAAACTTAAAAAAAATAATATTTTTCATAAGCATTTACTTTTTGTAGTAACATACTCTTGCAATATAGAAAAAGTTCTGCAACTTCTGTATTTAAAGTTTTTTTCTAGCTCCTCACCAGAGCTTGTCAAAATATAAACAACAACCCTGTACATGTAATCAAAATAATATATTGCATTATATCGATTTTTGTTTGATTGTTCTTTTGTTTCCTAATGATGGGAAACTGTATAATTTAAAAATATTTTATATGTTAAGATTATTCTTGGCATTTATTTCTTCGGTTTTAATTACTTAACTAGGGTAGGTTTGTTCGATAGATTTACGACGTTTTTAATTTATGTAGCCGGATTTATATTTTTTTTAAGAAAACGTTTAAGAAATCTTAAAGTAATTGAATGTAACGGAACAAATATTAATTATTTTACATTGTTCAGTGTGAACTATATTCTGTTAAAATGAATAATTAAATAATCACTCTGTAAATAGGTTTCTCGTGGGAATAGGGTAGCATATGTTTTTTAATTACTACTCAAGAAAGTCTAAAGGAAAATATAAATCAGTTATCGACCTTGACTTTTATTATCTTTGTCGTTTAAATGTTTTCTTAAAAATACATAAACTCAGTCAATTTATTAAGACGTAATAAGACCCTCTCTAAGATTTGCTTGTTATGTAAATAAAACCGACGTGATAAGGATATCTTTTTTAACATATGGTATATGAAATACCGTTAAAATGTATTAAAATATTGAACGACTTTCCCATTATTAGGAAACAAAAGAATAATCAAATAAACTCATTATACTGTAATGTAACGTTTGACTTGTGAAAGGAATTTAATATAGCAACTGTTTTTCCTGATTGCAAGAAAGAATGATTGAAATACCAGCATTATGAATAAAAGGGCACTCAGGTTTTTTCACAGATGTTATATTATCTTATTCCTTTAGTTATAGAAAGAAATAGAATAGTTTTATTAACTGCGTTTATATAAAAATTAAGATTAAGACGCTCAGAGGCCAATTCGGGAATCAAGCATCTGGTATAGTATAGCTAACGCCCTCAGCACGAAAATTCCCAAACCTAAGAGCTTTAAGGGAGCTAAATTGTCGGGTACAGGACGTACGACCGAAAAAGCCACTAAAAAGAGGAAGAGGGGGTGTAAGATTTGAGAAGGCTCTTTTAAAAAATACTAAACGGCAGTCATAATTTGAAAGTCGTTAGATCGGTACCATGAGTACCAGTGCCGTAGAATAATTACGTCACGGGTGTAATCGTCGAGAAAGAAGGTTATCTTTGTTTTGATTTGTTTTCAGCTAATCTGGGAAATTAAGAGAATATCGTGTGTTATTTTAGTCGGGCATTTTTCGATTTTCATACGGTTTGATTAAGAAATATAAATAGCTGTTTTTCGCGTTTTATTTCTTTTTCTATTTAATATTTTAGTAAGCTATTTATACGTGTTTTTTTTTTCAAAATTGGGTTTTACATTTTTGGTTAAAAGAACGGCCAAGAAGAGCAATTATGTTAGTTTTTTCGTAATTGTTATTAGTTTTTCGTTGAGGAAAAAATGCGATTTTCGAATAAATATAGATGTGGAAGCCATATCTTTTGGGTATCTCTCAAGAGCTGAGTTCAGGAAAATAGACCCGAATCTGCCTCTTATACTAGGAATGTGTATGATGCTCGCATCTCCCGCCCCCCCCCCTGTGGGCAACTTGCCTTTTCTTTTGATCGCCCCCCTCCCCCCTCCAAGAGCTTCAAATTCAGAAAAATAGACCCGACCATGACTTTTACACTTGAAATGGAAATGTTTCTAGCGTCCCCCCTCCCCCCGTCGACAACTTGCTTTCGCTTGCCAGACTGTGCTTTTCTGCTATCACCCTATCACCCCCCCCCCTCAAGAGAGAGGCTGGATCCGCCCCTGCACTCATGTCATATGGTTCAACGCTGCAGTAGATGTACACTGCAGTAAGCCCAATCATCACATATGGCGCAGTGATCTGAAGTAAAAGAACCAGTCTGGCCAATACGAGAGCTAACCTCTCGAAAGTTCAAAGACTGGTCTGTGCATGTATAACCTCAGCAATGAAAACCTGCCCAACGGCCGCCATGGAAGTAACCCTAAACCTTTAACCCTACATATACTTGTGGAGAGTATGTCGAAGAGGGCAATATATAGGATTCTGAGAGATGAAGTCACAAACATTTTCCCGGTGGAAATACACGCCATCAGGAAATGTATTCAATTTAACAAATGAAAAACTATAGAGGATAAGAGATTATTATCATGTCGGATAGTTAAGCAGCCATCAATGCACTGAGTGCTCCAGATGGTCTGGAAATGCCTAGAGGAATTAAATGAATTAAGCAAGAATAATAAGGTTACCCTCCTGTGGGTACCGAGACACACCGGGGTAGAGGGAAATAAAATGGTGAACAAGCTCGCGAGAAAAGGGGCTGAGATACCATTTTTGGTGCCCGAACCTTTGTGGAATCAGTAGCAGTGTGATGATGGAAGAACTAAAAAGAGAGAAAGAAAACAGGATATCCAATTATTGAACGGATTTGAAAAGAATGAGACAAGCGGAGATACTTCTTGGAAACAAAAAGATTCAAGGAATTCATAAGCCTAAGCAAAAATTAACTTAGAGTTCTGACAGGAATCTTGATGGGGTATTATCACCTGAAGGGATACCTCAAGAAACGCCGATTGGCATCCACATCCTCCAAGAGTGCAGCGCTTTATATATAGCTGGAATGGGGTTTTTGAGAGCATACTAAATAGAAGGGGAGCTACCCACTCTAAAGCCGTCCAATATTCTAAAGCTCCGAAAAGAAATACGACTGGAGGGCTTGCTCTAGTCGATAAGGTATTCCTAATGACTGGGCAGCAGAAAGGGAACACAGTAGATCTACTAGGTCATAGTGTATACATTCCCATCTTCTCATACATACAATAACCTTATGTATGTATATACATAAGATTATTTTCTCTTTTGTAGAACTCTGATGAAGGGAATAAAATTTCTCGAAAGCTAGGCTAACAAAAAAGTTTTCCTTTCTGGTCAACCATCCTTCTGACTGCAGTCCCACAAAGGTGCCTTAACCTCCCAGTTTAGTTCAGTTTCTTAACTAGTCCAGTCACAAGACTACTTCCTTATATATATATATATATATATATATATATATATATATATATATATATATATATATATATATATATATATATCCAGGGTGATTCTACGGGAAATTTATCGATCGATTGTGGGATAATTAGGAAGAATCTGAAAATTTGACAGTGTATAAACGTGCATGGGGGACAGCCGGTTAAAATATTTTGAAGATGGAGGCCCTTCCAGTTATACCGAAAATATATCTCAACTTGCTTATTTTAAATAGAACACCATAAATATTGTTGCATTTTTGATTTCTACGTAAAATTCTAGACATATTTTATGTGCAATGTTCTATACTTAAGTCTCACCGTTTTAGACATATTTAAATTTTTATGTCAAAAATGACGTTTGCGGAACAAAATATAGCTATAAATTTGTCCTATAAGGAATTCTTTATTATTTAATTTGGGTAACTTTGTATAAGCTTGTCTATCTTACTTATTTATTATTTATTGAGAATGTGATACAGTTATTTCAAGAACATGCGATACATTCGCGATCTGAATTCCCATATCCGAAGAAACAGAAATTAACCAAACTGTTAAAAATATTATAAAAAACTTCAAAAATTTTGGATCTATAAAAGCTAAAAGAGATAGAAATAAACCAGTTGTTAATAAAGTAAGGTTACAAAAATTATGTGAGTAAATGTTCAAATTGTCGCCCTTGAACTTCTAGACATTTTTCGCACCTAAGTAGGAACTCTTCATGAGTGACTCTTCTTATTGACTGAGGATTAAGTTCTTCAGATGCTATTCGGACGCGCTGCATGCAATCTTCCATAGTGGTTAATGCGGTGTTGTATACTTTATTTTTGATTGACCCTCAAATAAAAAAATCAAGCACTGTTAGGTCGGGGGAGTGAGGTGGCCAAAGATCTGGCTTATTCTTGACTATCCATTGACCATAAAACAAGTTATGCAGATGATTGTTAACTAAATGACTATTGTGTGGAGGCGCCCCATCATGTTGATAAAATAGATTTCTATGATCAGTCAGCGGCAAGTTATCTGAATAGTTCACTTCCAGATTTCTCAAGATGTCGAAGTAGCGCTCACCTATAAGTTAAAAAACGTTTTTTGTGTCTAGAAGTCTTGCAAAAAATTGTTAACTTACCATTCAGATTATCTTGGTAGAATTCTAGGGCAACGACTCTTGTAAATTTTATTCTCTAAATGGATGTACGTTTGAGTCACTTCAATAGTGGGAATTGCGTAGATTAAACAATCCATTTTTTGTGAATTTGGCTTCGCCCGACCAAATAATATCATCCAAAAGACCAGCATTTCTTGTGACCGAAGTAAAATAAATTGACAGAACTCTACTCCGTGGAAATCAGTGCCTTTTAAATGTTGTATTATGGAATATATATAGGGATGAAAATTGTGTTTCCATAAAATCCCTAAAACTGAGGTTTGAGATAATCCCGACTCTAATACTACTTGCCTTGTAGATATTGTCGGATATGCGGCGAAATATTCTAAAATTATAGTTTCAATACTTTATTATTAACAACTGGTTTATTTCTATTCCTTTTAGCTTTTATGAATCCAAAGTTCTTTAAGTTTTCTGTAATCCTTTTAACAGTTGGTGGTGTTAGTTTCTGTTTCTGCGGATATCGGATCGCGAATGTATCGCATATTCTTGAGTTAACTCTATCACATTCTCCCTAAATAATAAATAAGTTTAAATAATCTTCGTGCATGTTATTTAGTCGCCCCAACATGATTATTATTAATGAATGTCAAATGACAAGAAATAGTGACAATTCTGTAGGATTCGATTGTTTTATTTTCGCCACGCCTCGCCGTCGTGGCCAACTAATAACAAAACATAAAAGCCATATAGCATTTTTACAATAGAAAAATGTTCAATTGCCAATATTTTCCGATGTTGGCCGTTGTTTATAAAAAAACAGGGCCGATCTGACAGTACTTCTTTACGTATTTATCACTTTCTAGGTCCAACCTATGACATAAAATCATCAGATAACTAATAAATTTTTTCGCTTTTATTTAAAGATGCTAGAATGTTATGCATATAGATTTTTCTTTACTGAGTTTAAGCATGACTATGGCTATTTTATGTTAATTCGCCGTAAACACGCGTCCGCTATTTTTAAAGTTGAACTCATAGCCTATTAAGATAAGTTTATCAGTTAAGTTTTTAATATTCATTACAAGAATTTCCGAAGTTGAATTTAAGTGTTTGTTTTAAAAAAATAATTAAGATTAACAAAAGCAAAGCACGTGTTAAAAAGCACCAAAGAAAAAAAACTTGTCAACATATTAAGTCATGGACCAGGTTGAATTACTTTTAAAAATGTAGTGCAACAGAGATAAATGGTCACTCTAGCTCTTCTAACATGCTTTTGTTAAAATTTACTTTTGCTTCTGCCAGTCTGGTAACCCATAACTAACTCGATTCCACACGTCCGCTTGCGCTGAGATTTTACATCCAATGACAATACAACATTATGTTCCTTCCATGTGACTCTGTCTGTGTATTATTAATAGAATTTTATATTTCACACAGTTTCACACGTCCAATTAAATTCAAATATTGTCTATAATTATAATTTTGATGATGATCTTGGATCCGCCATATTTAATTTTTTTTAAATAATTTTAGATTCGTAATATGTTTTCCCAAAAACTTCCCCATATTAATTTTGAAAAAAATCGGACAAATTTAATATCTTCGTCCGTCATATTGAATCCGCCATATTGAATTTAAAAAAAATAATTTTACATTCATTATGTGCGATCCCGAAAATTCCCCTGTAGCAATTTTGGAGAAAATCCAACAAAATTGATTTTTTTCATCCGCCATATTGGATCAGCCATATTGAATTTAAAAAAAAAAATTTTATAATCGTTATGTGCGACCCCGAAAACTCCCTTGTATCAATTTTGGAAAAAATCGGACAGAATTGACTTTTTTGGCCGCCATATTGTATCCGTTATATTGAATTTTTAAAAAATATTTTGGATTCCTTATAAGCGACCCCGAAAACTCCCCCACACCAATTATGAAGAAAATCGGAGGAAATTAAATTTTTTGTCCGCCATATTCGATCCGTCATATTGACTTTTTTAAAAATAATTTCAGATTCATTATGTACGATTCCGAAAATTCTCTCATAACAATTTTGGAGAAAATCGGACAAAATTAATTTTTTTGGCCGCTATGTGGTCAGCGCTATCTTGGATTTTACTGCACCAATTTCATCCAAAAAAATATGGGATCACCGCAGTAACTTCCTGAACATAACGTAAAAAACTTCATTCAAATCGGTGTCGCCGTTCCGGAGTAATCTCTGTACATACATGAAAAAAATACATAGTCGATGAATTGAGAACCTCCTTCTTTTAGAAGTCGGTTAAAAACAAATGCATACGAAAAATTGTATTTTTTTCAATCAGTTCACTTTTTTTTTTAAATGGAACACTCTATATATAATTAAATATTAAAATATAGCTTAAAATTCATTTTTTAAAAATATACCTGTTGGCTCCAACCCTTTTTGAAATATATACCCCAAAATATTAAATATTTGAAAAAATCGCCATACCCATGTAAGTTATGAAACAAATGAAAATTTGGTTGTTAATGAAGAACATAATATATTATATTCGTATTATAATATAAAATTAAGTTAGCTGTGAAAAAACAATTAGGCGCTCTAACGACGGTAAAAATCATATGATTTCTGTGCTCAAATTTTTTAGAAATGCCACATAGATGAATATAAGTAGAAGTGCTCAATATGAGCATAAACAAAATAGACGAGAACCACATTTTGAACAATGAAGCTCATATTGAGCAATTGTAATTATATTATTTTTTTCGAAGTTTCTAAGAAATATGTTGCAAACAAAATCATTTGATTTCTAGCGAGTTATTTTTAATAAAATTATGTTACCATCTTTGGAGCGTATACTTATTTTTTCATAGCTAACCTGAACTAATTTTCAATTGTTCCATAACTTACATGGGTATGGTGACTTCTTTGAATGCTTAATATTTTGAGGTAAATATTTAAAAAACAGTGGGAGCAAAAATAGGAAACACATATTTTTGAGAAGGGAATTTTAAGCTCTGTTTCAATATTTGGTAATATAAAGGGTACTCTATGTTTAAAAATTGAATATATTTAAGAAAATACATCTGATAAAATCTTTCTTAGTTCCCGTGGTTAAAATCCATATACAGAGTGATTATATAATTCCTCCATTTAGTGGAATATACTTGACATCAAAACAATATTTAATAAAATTATTTTACTGTCATTAGAGCGTACATTTTTTTTTTTTTTAGGTAACTTGATTTTATATTATAATATGACTATTACATATTATGTTTTTCATTGAACAATCTAATTATCAATTGTTTCATAACTTACATGGGTATGTCGACTTTTTTGAAATATTATTATTTTGATGTAAATATTTCAAAAACGGTTGGAGCAAACATAGGTAACATACATCTTTTTGCAAAATAAATTTTAAGCTCTGTTTCAATATGTAGTAACAAACTTAAAAAAAAATAATATTTTTCATAAGCATTTACTTTTTGTAGTAACATACTCTTGCGATATAGAAAAAATTCTGCAACTTCTGTATTCAAAGTTTTTTTCTAGCTCCTCGCCAGAGCTTGTCAAAATATAAACAACAACCCTGTACATGTAATCAAAATAATATATTGCATTATATCGATTTTTGTTTCATTGTTCTTTTGTTTTCTAATGATGGGAAACTGTATAATTTAAAAATATTTTATATGTTAAGATTACTCTTGGCATTTATTTATTCGGTTTTAATTACTTAACTAGGGTAGGTTTGTTCGATAGATTTGTTTATATATATTAAAGGGATACGACGTTTTTAGTTTATGTAGCCGGATTTATATTTTTTTAAGAAAACGTTTAAGAAATCTTAAAGTAATAGAATGTAACGGAACAAATATTAATTATTTTACATTGTTCAATGTGAACTATATTCTGTTAAAATGAATAATTAAATAATCACTCTGTAAATAGATTTCTCGTGGGAATAGGGTAGCATATGTTTTTTTATTACTACTCAAGAAAGTCTAAAGGAAAATATAAATCAGTTATCGACCTTGACTTTTATTATCTTTGTCGTTTAAATGTTTTCTTAAAAATACATAAACTCAGTCAATTTATTAAGACGTAATAAGACCCTCTCTAAGATTTGCTTGTTATGTAAATAAAACCGACGTGATAAGGATATCTTTTTTAACATATGGTATATGAAATACCGTTAAAATGTATTAAAATATTGAACGATTTTCCCATTATTAGGAAACAAAAGAATAATCAAATAAACTCATTATACTGTAATGTAACGTTTGACTTGTGAAAGGAATTTAATATAGCAACTGTTTTTCCTGATTGCAAGAAAGAATGATTGAAATACCAGCATTATGAATAAAAGGGCACTCAGGTTTTTTCACAGATGTTATATTATCTTATTCCTTTAGTTATAGAAAGAAATAGAATAGTTTTATTAACTGCGTTTATATAAAAATTAAGATTAAGACGCTCAGAGGCCAATTCGGGAATCAAGCATCTGGTATAGTATAGCTAACGCCCTCAGCACGAAAATTCCCAAACCTAAGAGCTTTAAGGGAATTAAATTGTCGGGTACAGGACGTACGACCGAAAAAGCCACTAAAAAGAGGAAGAGGGGGTGTAAGATTTGAGAAGGCTCTTTTAAAAAATACTAAACGGCAGTCATAATTTGAAAGTCGTTAGATCGGTACCATGAGTACCAGTGCCGTAAAATAATTACGTCACGGGTGTAATCGTCGAGAAAAAAGGTTATCTTTGTTTTGATTTGTTATCAGTTAATTTGGGAAATTAAGGGAATATCGTGTGTTATTTTAGTCGGGCATTTAGCAATTTTCATACGGTTTGATTAAGAAATATAAATAGCTGTTTTTCGCGTTTTATTTCTTTTTCTGTTTAATATTTTATTAAGATATTTATACGTGTTTTTTTTTTTTAAAAGTGAGTTTTACATTTTTGGTTAAAAGAACGGCCAAGAAGAGCAATTATGTTAGTTTTTTCGTAATTGTTATTAGTTTTAAGTTTCTCATTGTAAATAGTTCGTTTTTCTATTTATTTTTGTTAATAGACTATTGTTTTGAGAAACTTGTTTTATTTAATTTAATTAAAAACCTTCACGCGAATTAACTTGCGGGCGCTAATTAGCACCCTTGTCTGATTGAGTCCTGAAGTTCTGAGTTATGGTTTCGGTAAGCTTAAATAACCGTAGTTGTTTAGAACTAAAGCTGCAGGAGAGAAGACGAACGTCCAGACTTCCAGAGTGTCTTTATTACTGTGAAATTTAATTATAGGTTATTAAAATAGCGGCAAATTAATGTGTGGCAGCAAGTTGGTTATAGATAGAATGGCTGACGCTACCGCAATACGTCATTAGCAGGAGTCTATGATCAAATTCTGTCACAAGAACTCGGTAAGTTGATTTACTTTTTCTCTTATGAATAACAGATTTTGGGTGGTTATATAAGATAAACTCATTTTTAGTTCCATTTATTGGAATATACTTTACGTCAAACAATATTTAATAAAAATAACACCACGATTGTTAAAACTATGTCAACAATTCAGTCAAAGAGGTAAAATAAATCAAAAAAATAATTTAAATGGCTTATTTATTCATATAAAATTATTGAATATTATTGGGTTTGCGAATCACCCCTTTTTAAATTTTTAAGAGATGAAAGTATACTTTTTTTTATTACGAACAATAATACAAACCATCAGAAACATTATATATCATGGAAATCTACTGTTTCGAAATTAAACTACCCAATTAAAGCCTTACGAAAAATGTCGTAAAAGTCATACTCTGATTCTCGTTCATGTGTGTTATATTATAGTTCATATTTCATGCTCTGATGCATATCTAGAAGTAAAAATCTCCCCTAAAACTAACCGATTAATAGTATTTTTAAATTTCATGACCAAAGAATTTTCGACTGAATAAATGTAAAGTGTATCTAAAAAAGGTGAACACTTCCAACCTAAAAAAGGTGAAGCAAACTCTCATTTAAACAATTCATGTTCAAAATCTGACACAATAAAAATTCAGCAAATGATGGAAAAAACGGAAATAAAGGTACTACGGAAGATAGCTGGAAAAACGTTAATCAACAAAGGGAGAAATGAAAATATCAGAGAACTTTGTGAAGTCGACGAGTGACTGGATATTGAAGAGAAAGATGGAATGGAACAGCCACATCAGTCGCATGGACGACTCGAGAATAGTTAGGGTAGCACGTGAAAAATCACCCTTGAGTCACAGAAATACCGAGCGACCTCGAAAAAGATAAAGTGACAATTTAAGGCCCGAATAAGAGGAGAAGACGAAGAAAAAAATAGCCATTTTATGCCTAAACTAAAGAATGAAGAAGAATAATAAGAAACAACTTTCTCAAGTTAGCATTTGCAAGAGATTTTACGACAAAAATTCTCTTTTTAAAATAAAATTTAGGAACACCATTTTTATGAATAACGTTGGAGATGTTTTTCATCACATAAACGAGCTGCACAGGGTGTAAAAAGACTTGCCAAGTACATATTATTTTATGAAATACAACATATCACGGAATAAGCGCAAGTAGAAACAGACTTTTAAAAAATGACCATAGACCTTATGTCTTTTTACGATCTCCTTCTCGAATGGGCAATATCCGGGTAATCTCTAAGAATAGATATCCTATCTGGCTTTTCCCAACAAAAAGTTTTAAGACTACATGAATGGATTAAGTGAATTAGAATTATGAACTTTCAATTTCTAAACAATGCTTCATGTGCATTACACAGCAGAAAGAGAGATACGGCGAATATTATTAGCGCACTTCGAAAATACAGAGATAAGGATCATAGAACAGAATTAAATGTTTTGAGCAAGAGAAATAACATGTAGTAATATTTGCTTTTTCTCTCTTCTTGCCGTGTACCTCTGACTGCTTTCTTAAGTAGTATATGCTCGAAGTGTAATGGAACAAATATTAATTATTTTACACCATCCAACGTGAACTATATTCTGTTAAAATGAATAATTAAATAATCACTCTGTGAATAGATTTCCTGTGGGAATAGGGTAGTTACATTTTTTATCACTATCCACGAAAGTCTAAAGGAAAAATAACTCAGTTATCAAACTTAACTTTTATTATCTTTGTCATTTAAATGTTGTCTTAAAAATATATAAACTCAGTAAATTTATGAACACATAAAACTAAAAGACCATTTCTAAGATTTGGCTATAAATCTTTCGATATAATCCTACTCTGATTATATAAATAAAACCAGACGTGTTAAGGGTAGTTTTTAACATATGGTATATGAAATACCGTTAAAATGTATTTAAATATTGAACGATTTTCCCATTATTAGGAAACAAAAGAATAATCAATTAACTCATTATACTGTAATATAACGTTTGACCTGTGAAAGGAGGGATATAGCGACTGTTTTTCCTGATTGCAAGAAAGAATGATTTAATTACCAGCAAGGTGAATAAAAGGGCACTCAGGTTTTTCACAGACGTTATATTATCTTATTCCTTTAGTTATAGAAAGAAATAGAATAGTTTTATTAATTGTGTTTATATAAAAATTAAGATTAAGACGCTCAGAGGCCAATTCGGGAATCAAGCATCCGGTATAGAATATCTAACGCCCTCAGCACGTAACGATCGAAACCTTCGAACTTTAAGGGAAAGAAATTGACGTTTAACGGGTTCCATCGGGTAATATGGGTACAAACGGGAAACAGAGGGGTGTCGAGGGGTGTAAGATTCGAAGACACTCTTTTAAGGAATAGTAGATATGAGTATCAATCTGAAAGTCGAATTAGAGTGATCGGTACCGTTCTTTACATCCAGTGCCGTAGTGTATATTCTGCGGGAATGAAGGTTTTCTTTGTTTAATTTGTTTTTGATTTAATTCGGGAAGTTAAGGGAGTATCATGTGTTAATTTAGTCGGGCGTTTCGCGATTTTCATATGGTTTGATTAAGTATTATAAATAGCTGTTTTTCGGGTTTTATTTCTTTTTTTTTGTTTAATATTTTATTAAGCTATTTATATGTGTTTTTTTCAAAATAGATTTAAGTGTTTTGAGAAACTTTTATTCAATTTAATTAAAACCTTCACGCGAATTAACTTGCGGACGCGCTGTTGCGAGACCTACAAAACACGAGATGTCAACTGTCCAGCTAATGAGCAGCACTGCCTGAGTCCTGAAGTTCTGAGTTGTGGTTGGTAAGCTTAAATAACCGTAGTTGTTTGGAACTAAAGCTGCAAGAGAGAAGATGAACGTCCAGACTTCTAGAGTGTCTTTATTACTGTAAAATTTAATTATAGGTTATCAAAATAGCTACTAATTGATATGGGGCAAAATATGATTATAGATAAAATGATTAACGCTACCACAATATATCATTTGCAGGAGTCTATGATCAAATGCTGTCACACAAGGTGTATATATATATATATATATATATATATATATATATATATATATATATATATATATATATATATATATATATATATATATATATATATATATAGTATTTCTGGGATTGCAATTTTATCACCCAGACCAGGGGTATCTAAACTTTTTAGTGTAAGAGCTATACTAACTCCTTTACTAAGTCCCAAGGGCCAGAATACAGCTAGCTCATTATACCAACATACTGTAGTTTTGAATTACGGACGTATTTTCGTGTTGGGACTAGTCAGGAAGTGAAATATCTATGACGTAGGGCGTGGAGATGGACTCCGGTCCGTTAGCAATTAAAGTTAGTTTTCACGAGCAAGTGCCAAGGACATTTTATCGCGACGTAGATAGCCGATGCGCATGCTGGATATAACATATTATTACGACTACTTACGACATTGCTAAATGTATTCTTGCTTATACAATGCTTTCTATAAAAAATATTTTCTTGCCTGTCCAATATTTTATGTTTTATTAAATTCAAGTAAATTATTTTAAAGTTTGTTTTTATAATAAAAAAAATTGAGTTATCATCCCGAATCTTGGTTCGATAATACCTGTTTTGGGACATTACACCAAACATATTCTCAATTATAAAACTTTGACAAGATCTTTAGTTTTAAGTCAGCAAAACAACCGCAAATCCTACAAATCGATACGTATTATCTTATAATTGACATAAGTTTTAAGCTATGAAAAATCATTAACAATAAAGAACAAAAACAAATATGTTTAATTTTAAGTAATATGTCAATAATTTTTTTGATGTTTATAGATTTAAGTAATTAATCAGATTAAAGAGTTGGATTAATGTATTCAAAATAACTTTTAGTAAACTACACAATAAATTTCCTGAAAAAAAGCCAATTCGTGTTGGAAATGAATTTTATATGTTTTTACAAAAGGGAAAACAGGGTTAACAATCAAGCTCTTGCCTTGTTAACCGACTTGTCAAAAGGAGGTTCTAAATTGGACCTCAATATATTTTTTACGTTGATTATTCCGGAACGCTGACACCGATCTGAATAAATATTCTTGCTGTATGTTAGAAATTTGCTGTGGTGGCTGAAATTGATTAGGGAAAATCCAAAATGGTGCTTATGATGTGGCGGACAAAATTATTTTTTCCAATTTTCTACAAAATTGGTATGGGGAGTTTTCAGGATCGCACGTAATGAATTTAAAAGTATTTAAAAAAAATCAATATGACTGATTAAAAATTTCAGATCTATTGATTTTGCCCAAAATTGGTATTATCGGATTTTTAAATTCACAGTGTGATTTACGAATTTAAAATTATCTTTGAAACATTCATTATATCATCTTAGAAACTTTACATCACTCGATTTTGTCTAAAATTGCTGGTACTGGTGGATTTGTGAGGTGTAAATAGCGGATTTAAAATTATTTTTAAATAAAATCAATGACAGATGCAATATGGCGGTTTAAAATTGATTATGTTCAAAATTGGTATTAGGGAGTTTTCGAGGGTGTGGATTAAGATTTAATTGAAAGTTTATTTATTTTTTAATTCAATATGGTACATCTAATATAGTGGGTTGAAAATTTTGAGGCACTAGGGGGCTTCTAATTTCGACTGCTATATATATATTTTTATGTATACTCAAAACGGTGTATATCTTTAAAAATTTAGTAATTATAACGGTTTTTAGTTGTCATATATCCAAAAAAAATGTTCCTCGTAAATATAACTAGGGTTGTTCATTTCGATTTTCTGTCTTCCTCTCGGAGTAGAGAAAAATAAGTTATTTCCAAAATTGAAACAACATTTATATTTGCTTTATAATTTTTAACATGTTTTATTATTTAAAATTTAATAATTCTACAAAATATCCGATTAATATTTTTATAAAAATGTGAGGGTTAACACGCTTACCTACTCCATATCTACTCCAGTTGTAGTAGAAGTCGTAAAATACTAAACTATTTAGTGGTTTTCCCTCCTTATTTGTATTCATAATAATGAAAGAGATAACAAATATCTCACAGGATCGGGGCCGTAGCAACGAAACACAAAACATCAGCTATTTTGTTTGACAGTTTTAATACATAACCTTACTTGAGAGTAATGGGGTCATTACGTTGTCGTTCTATAATAACAGCTACAAAACACATTTTATGTATTTTGTCAACAACGTTGTGATATTCTTATTATATTAAAATATAAAATAGTTTAAACACTTTGTGCCGCCATTTAATATTCTAGTATTTAGTGCTTGTGACTTTAAACTGTGGATATACTTTATAGTGCTTGTTTTTATGGGATATATTTAGGTTTTCTAACTGGATCTTTATTTGGATACATATGGAAAATTTAATTCAGCTTGAAGATGTAAAGGTAAGTAATTAATAAGAGATTATTTCTTGTTATACTGAAGTATCTCTTTCGAAAACGTTAAACAACATTCTGTCGAGCTTTATTAAAATATACAGTATTTCAAACTTATTTAAGTAGACATTTTTTAGCAATTTTCACAGGAATGTTTTAGATTTTTGAGTAATTATTGTATTTAGTGAAGATCTAGGAGGTCATAGAACACGATTTTGTGTTTGTATTTTCAGAATTTTCTCTTCTTTTTCTAGAAAACACAGAGAAATACTGTCACTTTTGGTTTGATTTTTATTTACTGGATTGTTATTACTTTACTACAGCCACAGATTTTAGGCTTATAGAAACTTTTATGTTATATTAAATTTTATAAATTTATACTTTTTTTTACCAGAAAACTCCTCATTAAATAGCTCTATACAAACGGGATATAAAATTTATCGATATGTCTATACAGAAGGAAAAACTTCGATTTTAAAATTTTTCTGTATAACATTTTTCTTTCTTAAGGATATTTAGTTTGTGAAACTCGACAAATTTCTTGTTATATAACCGAGAAAAAAAGCAGAATGAGCCACTCCGATCCTGTAACAGTTGTTAAAAAAAAATGTCACTAGTTTGATGCATATGTCAAATTTTGACGTAAAGATATACAGCGTTTTAACTATATGTACATCGATTACCTTAGAAAAATGGCACAGATTTGAATGAAATTTTTTGCATATTTTTAGGAAGTTGCTGCAGTTGCCTCATATTATTTTGTGCGAAATTAGTTCAGTAAAGTCCAAAATGGCGCTGATAATATGGTGCAGAAAAAAATTATTAACAAAATATAATATGGCGGATCCAATGGGGCGGAATAAAAATTTAAAGTCCTTCAATTTTTTTTTATTCAAAACTGTGTATTTTTATGACTAATCAAAGTAGATCAGTTTTCCCTTTTGATTAAGGTCACATGGGTCATAAACTTTCAGGAAAAAACTTGAAAACTAAAAAAATTCCTAAGGTTTTTTTTGATGAATTTTTTTAACGGTTCCTTATTGTATGCTTATTCAGTGGAGACGCAATATTTTTATTTCTTTTTTCAATGACGGATTTTATTTTAAATCATGCATTGAGATTTTTTCAAAAAAATGCTTTCTTCTAGAAATATATCGTTATAGGAACTAAAAAAGTTTACATGTATTTTGTCGTTTTGCGAAAACATAATTTTCAACGAAATTGAGATTCGTGCTTTTGCAGTGAAGAAAAACACAGATATTGTTTTATTGAAAATATTATATTTTTATGAATAGTCGATGTAATATAATTTTCTCTGCTTATTGAGGTTATACGAAGTTACGACGTAGTAAATAATTTGCTACTTGCAAATATTTGCTCATATTGTGACATCATTTGATCGTAGACTCCTGCAAATGGTATATTTTGGTCAGATGACGTCTCTTAATTTGAAGCTTTCACCACGGCGAGCCCGCAAATTTATTTGCATAAAGATTTTTAATGAATTAAGCAAAACAAGTTTCTCAAAACACTTAAGTCTATTAACAAAAATAAATAGAAAATGAAATGATTAACAATAACAAAATACGAAAATGAGTGCTCCTGTCGGCCGTTCTATTGTTAAAGAAAATGTAACAACCTAATTTAGAAGATAAAACGTATATATAGCGTTTTAAAATATAAATCAAGAAAAGAATAAAAACACGAAAAATAGCTATTAAAATTGTTTAAACAAACGGTAGTAAAGTCGCCTTTTTACCAAGTAAAATAGAAACAGGATATTTTCTTAACTTCAAAAAAAAGTGAATGAAAAAAAAAACAAAACACAACACGTAATTTTCACAGTTCACAACACCGTACCGCCCCTAACGAATCTCAGATCGTAACTGAAGTTTATTATTTCTTAAAAGGCTAAACTTGCATTCCCCCGGTACCCGCGGATATCTTTCAGTCATACACTCTGTAGGAGTGAATTTTATTCCTGAAAGTTTCGGTCCTCGTCTATAGATGGCATTAATTATCCATGTGTCGGTTATTTAATTCATGAATTAGCCTCTGAGCGTCTTATTCTTATTTTTTATATAAAAACAGTTAATCAAACTAATCTATGTCTTCCTTTAACTAAAAGTAAACTATAATACCGATATTTCTTGTGAATAGAAAAAAAATAGTAATAATACGAATTCTTTTTACATGTTGTCAAGCAATATATTACATTATAGTGAGTTTATTTGATTATTCTTCTGTTTCCTAATAGTGCGAAAATCGTTCAATATTTGTGGCTTCAGAAAGGCAGATGAACGACTCAAAAGTAAGAAAATTGCTAAATTTGTTCCTGCATTTATATCTTAGGGTGGTATATAAAACACATACTATCTCTTTCCCACGGTTAAAATTTATTTACAGAGTGTTTATTTAATTACTCCTTTTTATATAATATACTCCACGTTAAACAGTATAGAATAATTAATATTTGTTCCATTACAATATTAATCTGTTTTTTTTTTTGAAAATCGTACGAAAGCTTCTTTGAAAAATAAATTATTTAAAAAAAAATACAAAAAGATAATTATATTATGGAACATATAACAGACAACCGTAGAAAAGGTCTTGAATTTGTTTCGAGAAACGGCCGCCATTTTGTTAATTTAAAATTTTTTTTTTAAACCTTGTGGCTTCAATCAAAAGAGAAAATTAAATTATGTCAATAAAAAAGACTTTCATTCTTTTTTATTGCGAAAACTCTAAGTTCAACTTTAAAATCTCGAGAAAATGGCAAAATATGTATGCACTTTTTGGTTTCTATATTGATATATTTCATGGAGAAAGCATTTTATTTTTTTGATTATTTTTACTGCATGATTTTGAATAGAAATGGTCAAAATATTCTTAAAAAATTGACTTTTTGTGCAATTACGCGTTCAAAAATGAAACGTATACGCAAATAAAGAAGTCGTTGAACTCGTCAAAATGAAGCTATTCGCAACGTTTCAGAAGAGTGGTAACAATGTTGAAATAGGGGTTACGTTCTGTGGACTACTATTAGTTCGCACTCTTAACAAAAAACTTGTTTGATGATGTCATTTCCAAATTTGAGCTATTTCGGGTAGACGATGACGCAAAAGTTGTTTTTATGTTTTTAATGAAATAAGCACTCTACAAACTGTGTCTGAAAAGGTATCTGAAATAACCATTGTTTTTATTAATCTAATAATGACCATAATATTTTGAGTTATTCGGCTTATTAGGTACTTGAGTTTTTTGTTAATATTTTCCACACGGATTGCACACGAATTTTTATATTTTGCAAAGCGAAGGTTAAGAACTTTAAAACACTACGAATAATTTTATTATTACGTGCGTAAACGTAAAAATTGTATAGTAGATTATGCGCGATTAAATATTATCATGCCTGGACAAAAAAATCGTTATTGTTCAGGGAAGGGTACATAAAGCACATATATTTAAGTAGATTAGTCATAGTATCTAAAATCTAAAAAGTGTATTTTTTACCTAACTTTTTCGAAACGTATCATTCCACAAAAAAAATGACACAGGGAACCAAAAGGGTGTTAGATTTCATATTTAATAACTTAAAATCAAATATTAAGGATTATTTATAAATCAAATGATTTTCAACAATTTTACATGAGTAATGCGATGTTCTGAGTATAAAGATGTCTTATATATATATATATATATATATATATATATATATATATATATATATATATATATATATATATATATAATGCAATATTATACAGCATAATCAATTCCAGCTTTATTACAAAATTCTTCCGATATTAGTATAAGCTACCTCGTCAAATTATTTCGCTTATGTTTGAGCTTGGGAAACATGCCGATGGCGTGAAGGGAAACAAAAGTAGTCTTTATTCGCAAGATAGCAAGAACAGATTACACAAACCCTAAATCTGTCCTCCCTATGAGCCTGACCAGTTTATTATTAAAGACACTAGAAAAAGTGGTGAATCGACACATCAAGGAAGGAATAATGATGCAGTGTCACTGCCATCCTTTACAATTTCCCTATTTGACAGGAAAATCCACAGACACGGCACTACATCGACTCTTCATAAGAGTCGAAAATGCACGGTTGAGTGGCCAATCCGCCTTAGATACTTTTATCGATATCGAGAGGGCGTTTGACAACACATCTCAAGATTCGATACATTGTAAAAAGCAAATACATTAAATTTAAGGTAAATGTGCTGGAAGCAAATTTCATAAATGTTTATTAAATGAGTTAAATGTAATGCATTAAATTTAACAATTTACATTAATCTAAATTAATTTATTCCGTTAAATCTAAAGTAATCATACATTTACTTTACTACAAGTTTTTATCATTACTTTTTAAGGCGACTATGCATACTAAATATGCAGCAAGTTTTCATTGAATTTAAGATATGTTATGCGATATTTAGTGCACCAACATTAATATGAAGTCAAAAATTTATGCTACCAGGAAAAGGTGGAAATTTTTCCCATAGGTAGTGTCTCTCGGTTTCGAACTCACTGGTTTCCGTCAGTACAGGCAGACATATACACCTCATCATAAGAAAGTTGAGCCCTTTAACCAACTTATATCATACTAAAGAAAAAGTTCAATTCAACTTACGCCATCTCCCGGAATCTCATGCAATGTACCTTGAATATTAATGTAAATTCCTTTAATGTTAAAGTACATGTGAATTAATTTTAATGTACAGAAAGTTGAAATATATTTTTAGTTACTTTATTGAAATTTAAGATACCATTTAATCAAATTTAATGTACAACGAACTGACATTTGAATGAATTGCTTTAGATTAAAGTAAATTATTCACGATATTAAGTACAAAATCATTAAATTTAATGTAGAATAGACATTAAATTTGCATTAAATTTAAAGTTGTTTTTAACAGTGTATGTAATGGTCTACAACGACGAGGCTCTGAACCGACAGTAGTCGTACTACTTAAAGACTAATATAAGTTCAGCTTAACAATGTAACTGTTAAAACACTGTAAAGTAGGGGCTGTCTACAGGAAGGAGTTCTATCGCCTTTGCGGTGGGGCATTGTGGTGGACAGCCTGCTGAGTGAACTGAATGACGCTGGTTTGTATAAACAGTACGACGTCGATAACCTGTTCAACTCTACCTTTTACTTGAGAGAGATATTTCCTTCTCCAACGAACATTTTCCCGACGATCCATAAGAACAGATTTCCTATCTGGTTTTTCCCAGCAAAAATTAAGTTCTCTGAGCAATTTCCAGAGCTCAGTTCTTTTAATTTCAGGTAAATCCCGATCTTCGTTGATTTTAGTTAGAATTTTGTCGACGGTTGGGATCTGCTTCTCATAATAAAATGTACAGGGTGAGTCAACGATTGGATGAAGTAGGTTTGTGCCTTTTTGGTGAAATTAACAAAGAAACTATATTTATTGTTTGATACAGTTTATTTTTACGCAGATTTTAAAAATATTTAGGACTCTACAGGGTGAGCCAAAAAACTAGGACAGCATAAAGTTGTATTTTTTTAAGTAGAACACCCTATATACGAATCGTATTTTCGATTTAGCTTATAATTTTAAATCTTTTTTATTAAGAGTTTACTATAACAAAACTTTATAGTTTCTGAGATAATTAAGTTTAAAGAAAAAAAGTCACATTTTCAAGCATCAATTCAATCCTAAATAACGTTTTCAATTTTGTGACAAATATATTCAAATTTGGAATTTAGCAAGGCCAAGGACAAGTTAACATAATTTTTACCTAATATTTGCAATAAAAGCTACAGGGTGTTGAACACATCGGCTCAAATTTGAACAAGTTTAAATGAATAAATATCTTTTTTTTTAAATGGTACATCCTGTATATTTTCATGTTATTTAATAGAGTAATAAAAACCCTAAAAGTTTTGTTCAATATATCCTATATCTATTTATAATAGTTTTTGAGATATTTCAGTTTTTCTTATTTTCCATACTTTTTTACAGAAATAGTCTTCATTATCATAGTAGCCATGGCAAAAACAATGTAAAAGAACATTTTTCTGTGTGTCAAATTTATAACCGCAATCGCTTCTTTTGGTTTTTATGTAATGTAGTTTGGTTTTTTTTGCATTCATCTTATATTGTAAAATGAATTTTCCAAAGAATGAGTTAATAGATATAATTTATACAATAGGAGAGGCTCAAAAAAATTGCCTTCTTGCTCAAAGAATTTACAAAATGAAGTATCCTGATCGACGCCAGCCTAATACCCATACTTTTCAAAACTTAATGCATAGATTTGATTCTTCTGGTTGGTTAGAATTAAGGAACATAAAACTCATACACAAAAAGGGGAAACGTCGAAATCAGGTATTGCAGAACACTCCTGGGATAAACAACACCATATAAAATGGTCTGAGGCTTCGGCAATATATGGAACCCAATATGAAAAAAAGAAAATTTATAGAAGCAGCATACATTAAAAACAATAATGGAATCTTCAGTAAACCGAGTGTTGAGATACCTAATCTTTGGCAACCACTACTTTGTAACATCAAATCTTTGAGGTGTGTACAGTGAAGCGAAACGTTGCGCTTGAATGGGCACAGTCCCTATATAAGCTCGTAGCCTTAAGACATAACATTCAGTTTATACTTGATAACGATTAGAGATACAACCTAATCGAAACGTCGTAAAAATAAATAAAAATACAAGTCCGACAACGACATTTTAGTCAATCTTCAACATTGTCTACAACCTTCAAACAAACGTTAGTTTTTTGATCTTCTATGCTTAAAAAATCTAAAAAATAGGCGTTCTACCTTTCGAAATTACAAAAAAAAGCAAAAACAAATAAAAACCACAATGCAAAAGTGACGTATTGAATACTATTTTTCAAAACTCTTGAAAAATTATTAGTTTTAATGTAAGATAATATTGGAATATAAGTAGATGTCTGATTTTACTATGATAAACTGAACTTTTCAAAATAAGTACTTGAACTTTAAATTAAAAAGATCAATAGGTTTATTAATGCATCATCTGTGTATTCCACATGTCAAATGTAAGAACCTTCATATTTGTGGAAAAATATTGCCTTAAGAACATTGTAACCTTGACCAACGATTTTTGCAAAGTAGTAGATATATGCGGGACTTCCATTGTCTTTACTTATTTATTACTTTTTTGTTGAATATTATAACGTTTCAGCTGGTATTTATCTCGGGTGGTTTTCAAGCGAAGTTCCTTCAAACATTCAAAGAAACACTTGACCAATGAGTTTCCAATATGGGACACAGATCAAAATTCAACTTTAAAAATAACTGAAAATGAAATGTACATAAAGGTTAAAGAATTACTCATCATTATATGCTGTCAGGAAAGTATACAAATTTTTTAAGGATTTTTTCACCATGCTAGTCAAGCCATGAATCGTATTCTAGACGATAGAAACTGCGGGTCCAGACAGGACCATTCGTCTAATGGCCTCCAAAAATTTTGCACATGGGCTGAAAAACATACAAAACATGATTTAAGTGCCATTTAAATATATATATATATATATATATATATATATATATATATATATATATATATATATATATATATATATTATCGGACTGATATTTGAACTGAAAAGACTGGAATCCTACAGAGAATTTTTCAAACATATATATATATATATATATATATATATATATATATATATATATATATATATATATATATATACAGTGCCTTCATTTCAAAACGAACCATCCTTAATAACTTTGTTAAATAGAAAAAATTAAAAAAAAGAAAAAATACGTCAATTTAGATATACAGGGGGAAGTTTAATTTTGCATTTGTTAAAAGTCTGTTAATCACCTCCTCACTTCCAGCTAACCTCACTTTGATATGTCAAATGGGAACCCCCACCTTGTGACACATCATTGTTAGCAGCATAAAATTGTCTATCCAACCGTATAAAAAAAATTAAATCGGTTGACGTACAAGCGAATAGTGTGCAAAAATGTCTTTTAATAATGCATAATATATCGGCCTCGAACTTTGGTATGTCAAATGATTACCCTATAGTGTGATACATCATTTTAAAGGACGTACGATCTGCTATCCAATGATGTCAAAAAAAATTAAGTTAATATACGTTATAGGCAATTAGGATGCAAAAATGTGTGTTAAATATAAGCAGTTTATTCAGTTTTATTCAGTTGAAGAAAATTATTTTATTAAATGTTCAAAATGTGCGCCGTTATTAGCGAGACAATAAAAAAGCCTATTTTGAAATTCCCCACGAACATTGGCAAGGGTTTCTCTGCTAATTCCTCTACATTCCCGAACAATTCGATCTTTTAAATCGTCAATATTTTCAGGTGGGGTTTTATAAACCTTGCTTTTTAAATACCCCCAAAGAAAAAAGTCTAGAGGGGTTAGGTCTGGAGACCGTGCTGGCCATTCAATTGCACCACGTCTGCCAATCCACGTCCCTGGAAAATGTTCATCAAGCCACTCTCGAATTGCCAAAGCGTAGTGCGGGGGAGCTCCATCTTGCTGGAAATGCAAATTATTTTCATTTAGTACCATAACAGCATTTTCATCCACTTGATTTTCTAAAGATTGCACAATGGCAGGGTATATTGTGTTTTCTAAAAGGTTTAAATAAATTTGCCCAGTTAAATTATCTTCCAAAAAAAATGGCCCGATGATTTCATTGCCATAAATTCCTGCCCATACGTTAATTTTATCGGGATATTGAGTATGCCCTTCTCGGAAAAGGTGCGGATTTTCATTATCCCAGTATCTGCAGTTATGTCTGTTAACCAGTCCATTTAGAAAAAAAGTTGATTCATCACTAAAGCAGATATTCTTAGGTAAATGGGGGTCCTCGTCAATTCGTTGGCACATTAATTCGCAAAATTGAATTCTCCTATCAAAATCGTCTTCTCCGAGTTCTTGAAGAATTTGAATTTTGTAGGGAAAAAACTTATTTTGTTTTAAAACTTTATGCACAGAGCCAGCAGAAATGTTGGTTAAATCTGCGACCTTTGAGATGGATAAAGTTGGATCTATTGCAAACTGTCCTAGTACCTCGATTTGGCATACTTCATCTACAACCCTTTTCTCAATATATTTTTTATTACAAACGGATCCCGTTTCTTCAAACTTTCGTACCAATTCGAGTACATATTTATGGCCCACGTTTTTGTCTTGATGCCTCTCGTTAAATGCTCTGGCGGTTCTACGAGCGCACCGATCTTCAGCTCCATAGAGAAAAATTATTTCTATTCTTTCGGCTAGCGTATACACCATTTATATTCACGTTTCAACTAGGCGCCACAATGACAATTTTAACAATAATAAACAACTGGTGTTTAAAGATCTTAAAAATTTTATTTATTGCAGTGATTTCTTGTACCTATCAGGTACCGCAAAAAATATCATTGAAATAAATACACTAGATTGATTAGACTGCAATGAATTTTGCGATGAATTTTAAAACAGGCTTAGTTTTTTTCTCGCAAATATTTTAACTGTTTATTATTTTAAAAAAATATTTATTTTAAATTTAAAATAATATTTTACTCTATGAAGTAGCCATTTGACATAATAAAGTTTAATGTGATAAGGTGTCTATTATTACCACACATCTTTTCTTACTATTCGCTTGTACATCAACAGATTTTGTTTTTTTTTATTGGCTAAATAGGAGATAGTATGCCCTTTAAAATGATGTATCACACTATAGGGTAATCATTTGACATACTAAAGTTCGAGGCCGATATATTATGCATTATTACAAGACATTTTTGCACACTGTTCGCTTGTACGTCAACCGATTTAATTTTTTTTATACGGTTGGATAGACAATTTTATGCTGCTTACAATGATGTGTCACAAGGTGGGGGTTCCCATTTGACATATCAAAGTGAGGTTAGCTGGAGGTGAGGAGGTGATTGACAGACTTTTAACAAATGCAAAATTAAACTTCCCCCTGTATATCTAAATTGACGTGTTTTTTCTTTTTTTTTAATTTTTCTATTTAACAAAGTTATTAAGGATGGTTCGTTTTGAAATGAAGGCACTGTATATATAAATATATTTATGCGGCTTTCACGGATTCCTCCGTGTGAGATGCTATAGCAGTCGATACATCCACATTATGCTGTTGTAGTGCTGAAATCACATTCAGCAAACGTACAAATATATGCTGCTCCGTGTATCAATGAGATAAAATGCGAACAGTAAATGCAAACCTCGTTTCAACCATATCCTTTCCATGTTAGAGGTTGCACAGTTTGAGCAAATTGCTAAGGAAACACAATTTATTCTATTTCACCACCATCGAGATGATGGCCTTCCTGTACCACCATACCGAGAAGAAAGTCAAAACTTACCCTCCCCGCCACAGTGATACGGCAGAGGTACATGTTTCGTCTCTACTAGACTTATCAGGGTACCGACATGCACCTGGCTGTGCAAAGGACAGATCGGAAGGAAGCATGCAAATACTGAACGCGGCTTCGCCATCCGGCGTGAGGTCTTTTCGCCTTTTGTTCAAGACATTTTGAAAAAAGTTTTTTTTAATCATTTTCCTTAATTTACTAATGATAACATTTTCCTCCGTCAAACAATCTAAAAGTTATAATCACATAAAATATGGTTAAAATCTTATATGCAAACGGAGGATGCTAGAGGACAATTCAAAAAATTTTCAAGAAAATTACAATTAAAAATTAACATAATTTTAAAATTATTTATACTTACACAAAAATATGTAGGTACGCACCTTGACCTTGCTATTTTTATCACAATACTGAATAGTAAATTTTATCAACTTTGATATTGAAAAAACTATTATTTTTTTAATTATTTTTTAAATGATTACTTATAGATCTTATATTTTTATAACTGATAAAATATAATATTTTAAGATGATATTCCTATTTATTAAATTCTAAGAGGGTATATTAGTTTTTAATAAGATTTGTGTAAATGTGACTCAGGTTACTTATATCAGTTCTGTCAATAACTGCATTTTTTTCTCTTTTAATTTCCATCATTTCCTTTACGCTTTGTTGTCGCCAAAGAAATGACTTGTTTCCGTACATGTTTATTTAATACAGTCGTAGCTTCTTCTTCTTCTTCTTCTACGTTGACTAGGGATATCCCTGTTTGTCATTCTATCTACACCCGCCTTATTCTGCTGATGAAGAGAACCAGCTCTGGGCCCATCTCTTTGGTGGTCGTCCTGGTAATCTTCTTCCTCTTGGTCGTCCATACATACAAACTTTGGCTAGTCTCTCTTCACTCATTCTCTCAACGTGTTCTTTCCAACCTCTTTTTCTTTCTTTTGTCCATTTGACCACGTCCTGCACCTTACATTTTTCTCTGATTAAGGTATTTGTCACCCTATCTCTGATTCAGCATTGATCTCAGTACTTTCATTTCGGTGGTTCTCATTTTCTGCTTTATCTTCTTAATGTCTGCTCTTGTTTCCGTGGCATAAGTTAGAATTGGTCGTATCATGGTCTTATATATTTTTGTTTTTCCTTCTATTCTCATGTATCTGTTTCGAAATATAACATCTCTTAAGCATTCTGCCACTTGTAAGGCGCTTGTATTTTGTGACAGTACTTCTCCAGTAAGGTTACTTGTTCAATTATGGCATTTTCTATCTGTAGCTTACATCTTTTTGGTTCCTTGGAAATTACCATACACTTTGTTTTATTCGTTGATATCTGCATATTGTACTTCTTAGTCGATACGTTAAATAGGTGTGTCAATCTCTGGAGGTCGTCTTCGTTATCTGCGAGTAGGACCGCATCATCCGCGTAACATATTATATTGTGTCCGCCCATCTGGTATCCGCGTTTCGGTCTGATGTCTATTATGCGGTCCATTATCAAATTGAATAAGAAGGGGCTTAGCGAGTCTCCCTGCCTTATCCCTTCGTTTATCTTGATGTCTTCGGTTAGACCTTCGGATGTTTTTATTTTTGTGCTGGAATTTGTGTACAAGTCATCAATTATGTTTATGATCTCCGCTGAAACATTTTTCTGTTTTAGGATCTCCATTATGTGCTGCTTCTTGATGCGGTCAAATGCTTTTGTTAGGTGAACAAAGCATAAGTATGCAGGGTGGTTAAATTCTATTGATTTTTCGATTATTTGTCTCGCTATAAATAAGGCATCTGTGGTTCCCCTGTTTTTTCGAAAACCCTGTTGTTCCTCCGAGATATCTATTTTCTCTTCAAGTTTGTCACGAATAATTGCTGTAAATAGTTTGGTGACAGAGTTAAGAAGTGTAATTCCTCTGTAGTTGTCCGGGTTTTTGTGGTCACCTTTTTTGTGTACGGGAATTGTATAGCTGGTTTTCCATTTTTGCGGTACTTGCTCTTCTTTAATAATTTTATTAAAAAGCTTTTGTAACTCCTCGGTAAGCATTTAGCCTCCGTATTTCAATAATTCGTTGGTGATTAGATCTGGTCCAGGAGATTTTCTATTCTTTAAATTACGTATTTTATATTCTATTTCTTCCGATGTTACCTGCATTTTTGTAGTGCTCAGATTTATGGATTTTGCTGTTATGCTAGTGTGAATCGTATTTGTATTACCAAATTGTCTTTCAAAGTATGATGTCCATTCTTCCTTTTTGATGTGAGCTGTACTGATGTATTCATTAACATTTTTTTTCTGTTTCTGAATCATCCTCCATATTCTCTTCTGCGCACCGTATAAGTCATGCTCCATGTCCTTTGTGTATCGCTCCCAGTATTCTTCCTTGCATCTTCTAATCCTCTCGTCGTAGCATTACCTATTTTTAAATAACTATGTTGTCATTCCCGTATATTTTTTGGACAACTGGTATAAGGAATTAAATATGCAACATTCCAGTTTTTCATTTTAGGGGTTTTATTTTTCAATTTTGCAAACAAAGAGTTTAATTTAATTTTGGCTTTGTGGCAAAAGACGATATTATTAATTTTTTCTAAAAGTCCGCTTGTATAAGGCAAGGCCATAAACTTCGTATCATTCTGGCACACTGCAGAACAGCATAAGTTTTCGCTGTAAAAATTATCGCACGTTTTCCTAGAAAGTAAAATTCCCTCACTCCCCTGCTCCTGTCGAAGACTCCGGCTCCAGCTCGTTCATCTTGTCGAGATCAATCTGTAAACCACCAGGATCTCTTTTTTGGAATATTTTGTTTTTCCTCCCAATCCTCTCTACTTGGCAGAAATATCTCCAGAGGGTGATTGGGTTTTAAAAGTGGCCCCATGTAATCTGTTTACATGAGGAGTGATGGATACCTCTACCCCACGCTTTCTCAGACACCTAAGTACAGGATACTGGAAAAAGGCCGTAACCCCTAAAATTTCTCAGACAGCAGTTTTATTCTCACTTGTATCTGAAAGAAAATTTTCAGGGGAATCGAATGGCGTTGTCAAATTTTGCATGGTAAGTCCCCTGGACTCAACGAAAGCCCATGCGAATCGGTTACAATTGATACATAGGCCGTAGCCAATTAAATGCATCTTTTCTTATGATATCTCATTCCTTTTTCTTCAAAAGGTCTATGGAGTTGATTCTTTTTACATTTCATCCTTTTCTCTACACATTCTTGCTTTAAATTCCAACAATGGTCAACCATCATGTTAACGTCCCATTTTCCTTGATCACTACGTTCCATTGCCTTAATGTCTTAGTGAAATCGTTTTCCCCGTTCTTCACCGTTATCTCCCAAATTCATTGAGAAGTAATCTAAATGGGAATTCAAGACATGTAATTTCAGATTCGTCAAACATCCCAGCTTACGGAAAATTTCCGCCATATTGGATATCACTTCTCTGTTGTCTTCATTCTTATGATTACCCAAGAAATTTTCCACAGTGTTCGTGAAACTTGTCCATGGAGCTCTCTCGTCAGCATTTGTAGAATCAATGAAACGGCGATCTCATATTGTCCGTCAAGAATGCTTTCTCTTAACTTCGCATCAGATATTCTTGGAAAGGGCTGTTGCAAGTACTTGGAACAATCGCCATCTTTATCAAGAGCCTTTACAAACTCCTTCATAAGCCCAAGCTTAATATGAAGGGGAGGAAGCAGTACCCTGTCTGAATTCACTAAAGATTCCTGTGAAATATTTTTTATTCCAGATTCTAGCGAAGTTCTGGAGATGCCATAGATGTTGAGAAAAACCCACATCAACTCGTCGCTAGACACACTACAACATTATTCTCAAACACTAATACCCCACTGCAAGGCAGCACGCCTTCGCTGGCTTCGTTACCTCAACAGAACTAGAAGCAAATCATTCTACACATCCCCTTTAAGGGCAGTTGTCATTGATTCAGCATCTGTCCAAGCAGCAGGATTTATGGAGCTATAATCATACTTATTGTTGATTGCAGCGATAAACAGTCAATCACTATAGATGATCATGATAGAGAGTTTTTATTATCACGCACAGCTTACCTCCGTCCTCTGACGGTCGCATAATGGTGACACTTCACAGGATCCAGGGTCCTTATCAGGCCCAAAATCTTACAACGCCATTTGATTTCTCGAAACATTTCCTAGTTGATGCGGGTGAAACATCCTTAAATAAATATCCTCGTGTATCGTTTTTTTCCAACATCCTATATATATATATATATATATATATATATATATATATATATATAAATTCATATTTGTAGGTGTATATGTATGTACAAACCGGTCTTCTGTTGTGATTTTGGCAAAAAAATCTTTCGAAAATAGAAAAAAACCGGTTTCACCCTCTGAAAGGGTAGTTTCACTCCTCAGGGTGATTGAATGTTAACTCTCTACCCTCCCTACGTCTCACTTTAAAAGCTGTAAGTATCAAAATTTTATGTTTGCTTTCTACATTTTTGAAATCAAACCTCGTCTATTTCTTTAAGTTTTTTTTCTCTGCTTTTTTAATCCGTTATAGTTTTTGATAAGTACTTTAGACAACTGGAAACCTTAGTACGCTCGGTTCGTTTGTAGAATTATTTTATTTATGTAATATATTGACTAATTTAACGCAGTGTAAAATATACTACAAAAAGAAAACTTATTTCCAAGTTTCTCTATTTTTAAAAATTTGGTATAGTCTGACAATGTCATTTGAAAGACATTACTGGAAATCTATTGAATTTACTAAGCTTGTTTTTATGTGCTTTATAGATCTCACTAAAGTCTTTGATAGGGTGAGACTGGATGATATTCTGCAAATAATGCGAATTAAAGGCATCCCAAACAATTTAATTAACATAGTTGAACAGCTAAACTCCCACACCACAACACAAACCTCAGTAAGCGGCAACCTAACTAAGGATGTACTGATAGCGTCGGGCATACGACAGGGGGACTCTCTGAGTCCATTACTGTTTAACATAGTAATGGACCAAATAATTGAGAACGTCAAAAGAGCGGCACCAGGGTACAGAATGAATACCGGGGAAATAACAATAATATGTTACGCTGATGACGCCGTCATAGTCACGGAAAATGCATTTGCATTCCACATAATAAGCAAGCAATTCAACATGAAAATATCCATCGATAAAACTAAGTCAATTGTAATAAGCAAAGTGCCCTTAAGATGCAAACTAGTGGTGGATGACAAACCAATAGAACAACTCATGACCTTTAATTACTTAGGAGTTGAGATATCCGCAAATCAAGACAGAACAAGAGAAGTAAGAAACCAAGTAAACAAGGCAAATAGAATCTCAGGAAGCTTGGCCGATATAATATGGCACAACACATACATGAGCAAGGACGCAAAAACAAAAATCTACAAGACCTGTATTCGACCGATAATGACGTACGCAATAGAGACGAGAGCTGACAACACAAAAACAAAATCAATTCTAAGAACTGCCAAAGTGAAAGTACTAAGAAGAATATCGGGATACACATTAAGAGATCACATACGCAATTCAACAATACGCGAGGAACATGGAATGCAGGATATAGTAAGATGGGGACGGAAGCACAGAAGAGCCTGGAATGAGCACGTAGGAAGAATGGCGCAAAATAGGATAGCGAGAATCGCCCGAGATAGAAAACCGGAAACCAGAAGACCAATAGGAAGACCACCTAAAAGATGGAGAGAGTCCTGGATTTCAAATGAGATGAATGATTGAGTTGAAAAAAATAGGCTGTAAGCCTATAACAAGAGGAAGAAGAAGAAGATTACTGGAGTTGTTTCCAGGCCATATTTAGAGAAGTTACTGGCAAATAGCGAGATGAATGAATTTGAAAGAAATGTTAATTTTACACCGGTGAAAGAAGGGACAGATATTATTATATTTTAGTTATCGGGTAGCATTATCGCTACCAATATTGCGGGTGTTTTTTTTTTAAATTACTATTTAATTGTTATTTTGGTATTTTGCAAATGTTTTTAATTCGACAAACCACTTTTAAAAATGTGTAAATACTTGTTTTCAAATCATAAGTGCTCATTGTTATTTTACGATGAATTGATACGATAAAAAGATAAAAGATTAATGATGAGAGATTTAACAAATAGAGACTTTTTAATTTGTTTTATCCGGTGTCAGTAAAAATAAAGTAATTGTTGGTAGCCTAGAACAAGAAATTTGGAGAAATTTCGCCATAATGTATTTGAATCGACACAAAAAACCATTTCTTAGCGCAGTGGGCATTATGCGTTCAAATTGCCTAATATAGCACTTAATGCAGCACCTTGTTTTATTGACTTTGATAGTAGCACCCCCTCTTAACACCCAAAATAACTAACTAAAGCCCGTAGGTAACTAATTTAAATATTTTTGGCGACTTCCAAGAAAAACCCAATTAAAAAGAATATTTATTTTAAGGTTGTAAACATCGTTGAAGATTGAGTAAAACTGAAGTCCGTTGAAGGGAGAAATATTTCGCATCACTGTACATACCTACCCTAATGATTGGATATTACAATGTAATGATTGGCCAAGATTAGGTATTTCAACACTTGGTTTGCAGACGATTCCATTATTATTTTTCATGTAAACTGCTTCTGTGACAGTATTTAATTGTGAGCTATTGCAAATAGGTTATTTTGGGTAGCGTTTGGCCGTTCCGCTCACAATTCAGCACTGCCCGTATTATTTTGTAACTATCCTATAAACCAAAAAAAAAAAAATGAGAGAATCCGCTGCAACCAAGGCACCTTCGTAGTCTGGCCGATTCTCTTGAAGTTTTAGTTCTAAAAGACTACCGTGTGTTAAAGCTTACCAATACTAGGAACACAGCTGCAGGTTTCCGGAAAACTGCCATCTAGCTGGTCAGAGCAGGATTATTATGATGCTTTTTGGTACACAGATCGGTTTCTCAAAACACTTAACTCTATTTAACAAATAAAAAATAAATAAAACTGTATTGACAATTGGGAAACTTAAAGAAAAACTTGGAATACAATTAAAAAAATGGCTTAAAATTACAAGCACTCGTAAGATGCTTTGATATTCCCCTTAGTGAAATATCCCCAAATTTGAACTGGCAATGTTAATAAGCTTTTCATAAATCCTGAAAAAAAAAAACTACTAGAAGTAAAAGAGGACCCCTAATTAATTGTTTAATTATAAATAAACGGTGGACTTCCTTGATAGAGAAACAAATTAATTTCTCTTTTTATTAGTAATGCTGTCTGGAAGATCAAGAAAAAATACAAGACAAAACAGCAGAAAAGACACTGGTAAAACACTAAAACACACGCCAAGCTGACTTAGACGAATTCTAAATCGTAACTGTTAAATAATTTTTGAGACCTAAACCGAACTTTACAATCTTCGGAACCTCCCACATTTTAGTCGCGTTGGTACCGCTTTTCTACCAATAGAATGTACTTTCGCGATACACCCCAGTCCGCGAAGGGTAGTTTTCGTTTCCGAGCGTCTATAAGTTTTTGGTCCTCTGGTTTATAGATGGCATTAGTCATCCATGTGTCGAATTTTTAATATTTAATCAGGGGAACTCTCCTCGAACTAGGGAACGTGAAGTGAACGGTGAACAGGTGGCGAACGCGTATTCTTGAAATGTTCATCACTCATATCCTCGTTGGCCCGGTGGAAGGTAAGCGAACGGTGAAACATGTGCAAATGAAATGTCAGCCGCTAAATGACATATTTAACGCACGGATTTCAAAAAATAAAATAGAATTAAATATTTTTATTTTATTTTTGGTTCTTCAAAATAACTCGCATAAAAAAATATGTTGACGAACCGTTTCTTGAAGACGTTTTATTTTCTGAATAACCATTTGAAACGTTAATTAGGTGGTACCCCGATATTTTCAACGTTTTCAAATTTTTTAATAAAATATCCTTAGTAAGTTGAATATGTCTCGCAAATATTAAGCAAATTTTACAGATATATAAAATTATTACAGGAGATTCTTTTCATAACTCAATTGTATGAGCGTGCTATTTAAAAATGTTTTTCTAGGGCCAGTTCTGCTTATGGATTGAACATAAATACTTGTGTCCATAACAGCCGAATATCTTAGTTTTAAACAGTTAAGTCTAACGTAATTATTTTCACGACACAACTTATAATAAATTTGAGAAATCACAATTTGTAAGCTATCTGAAAATTATATTTAAATAAGTAACAAATTGTACATTTAAATTATGTTAACTACAGCACTTAACTTAATTAAACTGTGTTAAACATTATACGACAATACAATTAAATAAATATTATGATTATAATTTATCGAGACATATAAATATGAACTCTACAGACCAACGAACGAGGTTCTTCAGCATAAAAACCTTATTTATGGTACATAAAATAAAAAATATATATATTTAAAGTTGAATGTGAGATCCGCCAGTATCTTTAATGGACGTCTTCTGTCTGGCCCTATCATTGTTTAAGTTTCAGGTTTTCTTTCAAATTTACTTGTCAGGACAGAACATCTTGCAGTAAGAGGCTGGACACTTTGTGAATTCATACAATAAATAACTGATTGGATAGTTTCCGCAGTGGATTGGAATGATGGCTTTTAGTCATACTACGTAGAGTTGTAATTTCCACCGTTTTAAGGTTTATCAGTGCTGACTTTCTGCAATTACTGTCAGTATATTACTTTGTATATATGATTGCTGCTTTTCTTGATATCCCTTTTTCTTTATTTATTAGAATCTTCAAGTACTTGGCTCTTTGTATGCATTTTTGTAGAGTGTCAATTTAAGATAAATTTAATCCAGGTAAAGTACAAATATTGTAATGGGAATCAATAACTTCACAAAAATAACAACAACAGCACTATTTTTTTTACTTTTGACGATTAATTTAAAGTACCAAAACTATTCAATTCAATCTGTCATCCATTTTATTTTTTGAAATTCTTGGGTTTTAGCACGTTCATATCTGGTAACATTGGCTTTTCAAGAATACGGCTTTCACTGTCAAAAAGTTCACATCGCCATTCCCATCGCCATTCACATCACCTTTCACATCCCATTTTCGAGGATAGGGGCCCAGACCTTGTCTTAATCTAATACATTTTTTATACAAACGTAAATTGTAATTACTTTACATCTTATAATAAAAGTTCGAGTCATGTCCATGAAAAAAACCTATTCGTTTTAGCTATTTCCTCATTTTCTTGTTCTTATTTTCGTCGAATAGGGAAAAAAATGGGCAACAGGTGCGAGCTTTATACATAACTAGCGACCCGCCCCGGCTTCGCACGGGTGCAATGCTGATACTAAATACACTACAGAAAAACTGTGACTATTTATTTTATTTTTACAACAATTATTACATCGGCCTCCGACGCGCTATTTATAGGCACGCTGCCGCCGCCCCGGTCGGCCAGTACCGCCGCAAGCGCTACTTCCCGCAATTTTAAATCTGTAATATCTTCGAAAATATTCATTTAAATCTTGTGCTGTAAAGGACCATATAGATCTATATTAAATCAACAATGTATTTAAGCTATTTAATTGGATAAGGATTAATGCTGTATTGGTTAAAATCGCTTCAAAATTTGCCATTATTTGTCGTAAAAAGTAAATGACAAAAAAATGTTATTGTGGGATATCCATGAGAGATAGACATATACCATCGGGAAGTTTTCTGTAGACCTTTTCAATGTGTATAAATAATTAGTACATTATTTTGATAAATCTGGAAGGGTTCAGCCTGCGTTTGCAATGTAAGCGGAAAAAAATATGATAATTAACGACATCACATTAGAAACCTCAAAAATAACAGTATTTCTCCACTATTTAATGGATGTTATTATACATATAAACCTTCCTCTTGAATCACTCTATCTATTGAAAAAAACCACATCAAAATCCGGTGCGTAGTTTTAAAGATTTAAGCATACAAAGGGACATAGGGACAGAGAAAGCGACTTTGTTTTATACTATGTAGTGATAATGAATAATAATATTGCATTGTAGTGATTTAATTTAAATATTCTTTTGTTTTCTTATGATGAGAAAACTTGCTCAGTTTAGAAAAAAGAAAGCTCTCCCACGGGTCGCACACATGTTGGATATATCTTTACCGCTTAACCTTGGACCCCTAAATGAAGTGGATGATAAGAATATTAAGTTTTTTTGACAGATTTATATTAAAATCTTTAAAAATATAGATATTTATTTAGATATTATATCACAAAAATTGTTTTTTTAGAAAATTACCCCAAAAGTAATAAAACTTAGTTTAATTTTAAGCATATTAACGGATTTATATTTCCTTGACATTTTTGGATAGACATAAGAGATACATTGCAACCGTCCAAATCCTTATACAGAGTAGCTCAAGAAAATTCCTCCTTAATGTTAAATAATTAAAAATCATAATGAACTTTTATTCCCTTACACTTCTTTATTACCTTTTCCTGATGCAATAAAATTGTTTTTCTACATCAAAAGTAAGTACATTCAAAATGCGACCAAAATCAAATATGGCCGCCAAGGTTATGTTGTTTGTTGTGTAGACAAAAGCATAGATGACATTCTGTTCAGAAATATGGGTACGCTTGCTTGTCAAGAAACGTCAATGTCGACAGCAGCGCATGAGTAGATGGAGTTATTTCTAACATATCTAGGCTCATGCCCATTTAAGAAATGGCTCTTTAGGATATGCTTTGTGATGCAAACATCTAGTGTAATCAGTGTTGTCAACCCTACCGTCTTAATGGGAGATCTACCGGTTTTCAATGAAATCTACCATTCTACCGGTTTTCATAGGCAACCTACTGTTTTTTTATTAATCGTTTGGGTTATATTTTATATAAGGTAATTCCAAAAAACTTTATAATTATGCCATATTATACTTACAAAATAAGTACGTCACGGATTCTAAACGATTTCATGCTCAAAGTTCGCCAAATGTTCTATAACATATCAGGTGATGCTACGTCGTACATGTAAGTTCTATCCTTGTTTATCAGTGCACAATAAAAAAGAACAAATCTGACTTACTTGGCGTATAACATATTTTGTATGTAAAATGCGCATTAAACATGATCAGTTGCGTGTTTTAAGCTGCACAAAATATATTTCTTTCTTTCCAAAAAAAAAACGAATGGACGTAGTGATAGTGATAGCAATATGTAAGTCGATAACAAAAAAAGGAACTCAAATATATCCAAAAATATAAAGACGAGTGGAAATCATTACCTGAATTTAAACGGTGGATTAGAAAAAAACAATAAAGATAAAGATTTCGCATTACGCACCTGTAATAATAAAGATATTCGGTAATCCTTGGAAAAGGTGGAAACATACAATTTTCCGAATTTTTCGATGGGTTTTTACATACCTCCTATTTTTGGGTCGTAGAACACAAATATGTTATCAACTTTCGCCGATCTCGCGTGATTTTTCTAAAAAAATAAAATTCATTTTCACTCATATAACTTGAATTTTCCGATCACCACCTTTAAATTTTGGGCATTTATAGTAAAATATACAAACACTACACAATATTTAATCATTTTTTTAACAAAATTTACATAAATAGCCTTGAAAAAATACGAATCTTCCGTAAAACATAAGAAAACCGTGGTCTTGTCGTTTTATACAGTTTTTAGGCATGCATGGTTGGTTGCATACGATTTAAATCTAAACACGTGATCTGATGGTGCCACATTGACGTGGATTTTAAATTCCATTGGGATGGAAAACTTGATAGTTCAAATGCAATTAATTGTGGTCATTTCCTGTACTGATGCGTAAAATACGGGTAAACATACAGAATCGAGATGCCAAACATAAACAGGTCGTTCGGCGTTGATCTAAAAACGAAAATCGTAACTAAACCAACCTGAACTGAGCTGAACTAATCTAAAGAATTTTCTGAATTTTTTGATGATATTTAACATGCTTCCTATTTTCGGGTTGTAGAACACAAATATATTGTTTTTCTTCGTCAGTTTAGGTTAGTTCAGGTTCCGATCTGTTTATGTTTGGCATCCCGATTCTATACATTTACCCATATTTTACGCAACAATACTAGAATAACCACAATTAATTGCATTTCAACTATCAAGTTTTCCAGCCTAATGAATTTAAAATCCATGTTAACGTGGCAACATCGCATCACTTGTTTGGATTTAAATCGTATGCAATCAACCATGCACGCCTAGAAACTGTATAAAACGACGAGACAACGATTTTCTTACGTTTTATGGAAAATTCGTATTTTTTCAAAGCTATTTATCTAAATTTTGTTAAAAAAATGATTAAATATTGTGTAGTGTTTGTGTATTTTACTATAAATGCCCAAAATTTAAGGGTAGTGATCGGAAAATTCAAGTTATTTGAGTGAAAATGAATTTTATTTTTTCGGAAGAACCACGCGAAATCGGCGAAAATTGAAAACATATTTGTATTCTACGATCCAAAAATAAGAGGTAAAAAAAATCATTGAAAAATTCGGAAAATTGTGTGTTTCCACCTGTTCCAAGAATTACCAGATATTCTAGTTAGAAGTGGGAAGGATGCTTTCATAAGGCACAGTTTTTTAGAGTCCACAGATTTAAAAAAATAAAACATGTGCGCAACAGAGTCTCACAAAAAGAGATCAAAAAGTATTGCCAAATAATCATTCATTGATTCATTTGCCAGGGTTAGCACGTCTGGAAATAAAATGGAACATGATATGGAAGCGAGTTGTCGACGGGGGGGGGAGTGGGGGGGGGGGGGGTGTCAGCAATATTCACGTTCCTATTGTAGTAGACAGGAATAAGTTTGTTTTCAGAAATCGAAATATATCTTTTTTTTCCAAACGAATCTACCGATTTTTGTACGAGGGAGATTGGCAATATTAAGTGTAACATGAGCACTTAACATTTGTTTAAGGCGATGCTGGAAGATCGACAACTGCGACTTTATGTTGTTACATGGACTAGCGTCCAGACTCAATATGCGGCGGGGTTACCTTAAGCTGTTCCGTTGCGTCTATATATGCACCTTAATAAAGTTTTTGTTAAATTAGGTTTTTCCAGCTACTGCAAAGTCAGACTTTTAAATTACGCGATTACATAGTTAATCCGATGATATTAACATATAAGCGATATCGATCATCAACCTTATTTACACATTTACACCAAAATAAAAATAAACTCAAACAAATATTTAAATCATATAGTTGATAAGGAATTATAATTTGTTACGTGTCTGTCTAAATTAAAATCCCGGATCTAAACATACATCCTAGTATTGTGTTTGAAGCAAAATAAAGTAAGCATGATGCACAATGTTTTCTTTTTCCAAATTTAATAATAAATATATAAGGTTGACTAAAATGTGATCTGACTTCCCACACAGCACTAGACGTCTTATAGACGTCATTTTTATATCCAGATTATGTCTGAACGTCTTAAGACATAAATAAGGCGTCTTATAGACGTCGTTTTAAAAACGTCCATAAGACGTCTATATACAACGTCTTTAAGATATCTTTTAAAAGTCTACATACTACATTTTATATGAAAATAAATACAGTTGTGTATAATTTAGTTGATAAAAACTAAAAAGCATTTCCTTCCCTATGGATTTTGTCGCAGTTGGGTAATAAGTTTGCAACGCCACACAGAGTTCAGCTGAATACTAGTTAAGGTTAAAATTTTTGATTGAACGACAAATTTTTAGTAGCCTCACTACGACCTTGGTTAATAGAACTTTTGCATGGTGATTTTTATCAATATTTTGGTGCTTTTTGTCACTATAACTATAACTTTAAAAAACCCGCCTTTTGTTTCTGTCAACTGCCATTTTTCAGTTTTATACTTGTGTTTCGTCATGTCGTTATTCATTTTTAATGTTGTTGGGGTGCCGACTGTGAAGATTCAGCTTTTCAAAGAATTTTATTAAAATAGTTGGTTTATCTATGTGCCTCTGAAAATCTTTTTTATTCGTGTTTATGTAATACTTAAAGTAAGATCGAGAATCATATGTACTTAGGAAAAACAGTAACGTTATTTATAGGTTGTGTTACAGGAAATTTCCGAATGCTTTACCGCTTATATTTTTGTAGTAACTCCATGTTATTAGAAGTATGAAATGAAATCTTCAAAAATATTATCTGTGCGAAAAAGGCTTGTACAGCTCATCCAGACCCGGTCCTAAATATTACAAGAAATATTACTAATGAAGTGGAAGGCGAAATGTTTGTTTATGGAGTGCTCCACTAATGAAACCTGTAAGATGTATTTTGTTCCTGATGATTGGTTTATATTTAAAGAACATGGAAAATAGAGTTTTGTTAATTACAAGAAGTAATTTTGTTTAAGGTTTTAGAAATTTTAAAACTGGGAGTAGGGAGCATTTATGACTTTATAAAGCGAGCTTGTAAAATTACCAAGTACAGTTGATTAGTACGAAAAGGAAAGAGAAAGTTCTACCATTCTAATTTGGCTAGACTTATTATAAGTAAGTTCTGTCTTTCATTATACATATTAACCTTAAAATAGCATAAGTCACGATTTTATAGTATAGGACAATTATAAAAATCCACAAAAATATCAAAAAATTTACTCCCACAAATGATAAACTTTATCCTATAAAATTAAAATCAGTTTGTTATTAGGATCTACAGAGACAACAGGACTGGCAAAAAGTCGGAAGAATGAGGAAATATCAATCGAAACATGGCTGAAAAGGGCATCAGACCAGATTTGTTATTCGACTATAAATAAAAATTCTTGTTTTTAAAACTATTTAAAGATTTGTGTATTTTTTATTTCAATAAACTTTTATTTTGTTGATAGTCTACCTTTTAGAGTTATTATATCGAAGGGATAAACTTAAATTTGATAGGTTCACTTATAGTTCGAACAGTAGTAGTTCTGAAAATATTTGCTCTTCTACCTCACTTCTTAAATTTCAAATTAGAAAAAGTTTACATTATGCTTAAGTTATGTATTTTTTTGTATAAAGAAATTATGTTGAACATATTTTTTAAAGCAAATTATTCATGCGGAACTTGTAGTTATTTAAAATGGTAGTGTATATTTTGCTCTTGATTTTTTCTTAATTAAAGTTATTTCTTGGACTTTTGAATAATTACGGTTTGACGTTGTAAATAAGACAAACAAAAAAAATTACAGGGACCCTTTTTAATGTACATAATTTTAATGGTGGAATATCTTGTTTTAATGTTGGGAAGGGACGTCCATAAGACGTTGTAAGAAAATGTCTTAAAGACGTTACCTTTTGTAACATAAGACGTCTATTCAACGTCTTATGGACGTCATTCGTCTTTAATGGCCATCCATAAGACGTCCTGAATGTTGAGATCAAACGTTTTATGGACGTCTTTAATACGTATTTGTGCTGTTTGGGTTGCATTGTCTTTATTTTTATTTATTTTTATTTTTACGACGTTTTGATTAGGTTGTATTTCTAATCATTATCAAGTATAAACTGAATGTTTTGTCTTAAGACTACGAGCTTATATAGGGACTGTGTCCATTGAAGCGCAAAGCAGAACACTCCTGGGATAAACAACATCACATAAAATGGTCTGAGGCTGCGGCAATATATAGATGGAACCCAACATGAAAAAAAGAAAATTTATAGAAGCAGCATACATTTAAAACAATAATGGAATCTTCAGTAAACCGAGTGTTGAGATACCTAATCTTTGGTAACCACTATTTTGTAACATCAAATAATTGAGGTATGTACAGTGAAGTGAAACTTTGCGCTTTAGTGGACACAGTCCCTATATAAGCTCATAGTTTTAAGACAAAACATTCAGTTTATACTTAATAACGATTAGAGATACAACCTAATCGAAACTTCGTAAAAATAAAAATAAATAAAAATAAATACAATGCAAGTCCGACAACCACATTTTAGTCAATCTTCAACTTTGTCTACAACTTGTAGATATCTGGTGAACTTCCATTGTATTTATTTTTGTTGAAGATCACGACGTTTCGGCTAGTAGTTATCTCTAGCCGTTTTCAAGTTTCACTTGATTTTTATTCAAAAATAGGCCTAAATAGTCATTTCCGGAACGCGTCCTTAAACTATATTTCATAGTTAAGTTAGATAAGTTAAAAATGTTTACAAATATAAAATATAATAGCCAGATTTACTAAAAAGATTTAAGACTTAGACTCGATCTAGTTGCCATGGAAATTATATTTTCTAGATGACCAGAATTGTTTTTCTTATGATATTGTTTTAATGTTATTTTCAAGGTTCAAAACTTGCTTGACGTATTGTTACCCTTGTCAATTTAAATTCTCTACTGTCAATCTAGACCAGTTTTAAAATTAAACCATGTTAGTGAATCAGGGGATAAATGTCTTGTTTTAATATTAGCTTTGAATATCATTGAATTAAAAATATATGTATAAATGAAATTCATATTATTTTAATTTTTCTTATTTTGGCTACTCAAATGTTGTCTGACATTTATCAAATCATTTCGTGAACGCAGTCAATATTGGTCGCTCTAATAAAAAACATCTCCTAGATGGCATTAAGGAGCACCAGTGTAAAGTCCATTAGTCCGAGTAAACGGTGTTTCACGTGTTTACGGAAATAAATAACTGATTTTATTGGTGAGTACCTACCATTTAATTTGATATGTGTATAGCGTAGTATTTCGAAAAAGCATGTAATTTTTGCATAATTCTGATTAATATTACAGCTAAGGATATGGCGGTTTCAAGTATGACGTGAAAACATTTATCGGATAGTCATTTCGGGAAGGTTCCTGTCTATGACAAGCGTTCCCGAAATGACAATCTGTGTACGAAATGACACTTTAATGCATTCAAAAAGGTTATTTAAGTTGAGATTTGGTTTTAGGTATCAACTGTAGTAGGAGTAACATGGAAAACGACAAAAGTGAAGAGAAGAAGAAGTCGAAAAAGCGATTAAACCAAAATAGTGCAGCTTATAAAAGATATCGTGAAAAGGCTAATGCAAGAAAGGGCAAGTTTTTAGATAAGTCAATATTTCAGCAAAAAGAGATAAAGAGACTGGAGGATAGAGAATAGTACCAAAGAAAGAAAGCTGAAAAGAAATTTTGAACTATAAGTGAAATGTCTGAAAGAGAGAAGAGACAGCGGAGAAAGTCATAGAAGAAAAATTCTCGATAGTATAGAGAGAAAAAAAAGATCTTATCAAATATTTTAGCTACCAGTCCTCCAGATTCAGAAAATGAGATGAAAAGCAATATTGGCTAGTTAAAAGAAACTGCCTACAAATTACCGAAAAATTCCAAACAACGAGAGGCTTTTCAAAAATGCGTCAGAGGCAACCGCATCAGAATATATCGTTTAGGTAATATGGCCAAACACGTTCTACGAAAAAATAAAAACAATAATAATAATCGGACACGTCCTGAACGTACAATGCTTCCAAGACACCAAGGAGGAAGAGGATTGATGGATATTGGTAAGCAGCTCGACCAACAAATAATAAACTTACGTTCATATTTCCACAGGTTAGCGGACTCTTCCACACGACATCCAGCAATATGCGAGGCAGACGATTCAACGCCGCTACAGCTGAGGGAACAAGATATTACTTCTCACCACCAAACAGACCAAGAGAAGTTACAAACCTGGCTACAGAATCCACTTCATGGACGCCATCCAAATGAGGTCAATCAGGACAATGTCGACAACTCAGCGTGGAACTACTGGTTGATTTCAGGACAGATGTTTCCGGAAACGGAGGGCTTCTTGTTAGCTATCCAAGACCAGGTTATTTCGACGAAGAACTATCGGAAGTTCATCATTAGAGATCCCTCAATAGAAAATGACCAGTGCAGATATGGCTGTCGAACATCAGAGACAATTTAGCACATAACTGGAGGAAACCAAGCGTTTGCCGCAACCGAGTATAAGGAAAGACACGACTCAGCCGCTAAGATACTCCACCAAGAGTTAGCAGAAAAGTTAAACCTATTACAGGTAGGAAAAGTGCCTTATTACAAGTACAATCCGGAGCCTATTCTTGAGAACAACCAGTTCAAGTTATATTGGGACCGAACCGTTCTGACGGATCAGACAGTAGCTCATATTAGACCAGACACTATACTAATTGATAAAATTTCTAGGCGAACTACATTAATCGACATTGCTGTACCTAACAACAACAACCTAAGACCAAAATACAACGAGAAGATCGCCAAATACAGAGATCTGGAGGTCCAAATCCGAAGACAATGGGCAATGAACAGTGTCCAAACGATTCCCATAATACTGTCAACAACTGGAGTGATACCAAAGAACCTCCTGCAGAACATCAAGGGACTGGGCCTTAGTGAGCATCTGTATAAGCCGATGCAGAAATCAATTCTTCTAGCAACCGCGCGAACCGTCTGAAAGTTCGTAGGAAATACAGCAGACAACGTCACCTAGGACCCGATAAAATGGAAATGATTCCCACAGAGCTTCATACTTTTGGTGTCTTTATATGCCTGGTATGAGTGAATAATCCCTGAAGGGAGTGCGAAGCTGTTTGGCTTGTAAATCATAATAATCTGAGACGTCCAATATTTTTAATTACTGATCAGATTCGTGAAGAAATTCATAAATTTTATGATGGGGATGACATCAGCAGAATGTGTCCTGGTAAAAAAAACTGCCTCAAAGGACACAAGCAAAAGTGTATGCTTTTAGAAACTTTTAAGAATTTGCATCCTCAATTTTGTGCTGAGACAGGAATTCGACTTATGCGACACTTTTGAGAGAGAAGCCATACTGGGTATTGCAATCTACAAAAAGGGATCGAGATACTTTATGTTTATGTGTTAGGTACGAAAATTTTGAAAATAAACTAAACAAATTACTTATTCGGAAAGTAATGTGGTTATGGATGACCTAATCCTCTTTTTCAGACTTCAATCACCTATAAAAACTGTATGTTTTTTTTTAATTCCCAAGTTTATTATTATTAATATAGCAAGTTCAAACTTTGATACTCAAGTTATTTTGTGATATTGTGCAATAGTTGTAATCTTCTTAATGCCTAATGTCTATTTTTTTGAAGTTACAAAGTTTATTATTATTGGATTGTTACTTTAAGCACTGATATGCAAGTCATTCTAATGATAATGTGTAATTTACCTTATGTTCTTAATCCCTAATGTTTGTTGTTTGAAACTGCAAAGTATATTGTTATTAGATTTTAAGTGTAAACTTTGATACTCATGTTCCTAATGCCTTAAATATAAATAAAGGTATAATACTGAAAACTTGTATTATTTTTATGCATAAAATGTCATATAAACCGAGCGTTATGATCATTCAGGGAACTCCACTGTGGTTTTGGGAACATCGTCGTCATTTCCGGGAACGTCACGAAAACGGCAAATAAATCAATAATGAGTAATTTATCTTAAAATCTTACATACACAGTATAAAAAGGTCCTTTAAAATTATTGATTTATATTATTAATGCTTCGCATAGTGTAAACATGTAAAACAGAAAATGAAGTTTTGTATCAGAATTTACACCAGTTACAGAATTATTAGGAGTAATTTATTTATTTATTTATTTATTTACAACAACTGCCCTACAGGTCTTGAGACCCAACTACAAGGCAGTGCTTACACAAATAATACGTAAACTAACAATTTTAAATTAGCATCAAATGACAAAAATATATATCAATTTAAATACAAATGAAAATTTAACTAAAATAATTAATTCTAACATTAAATGTATGATATTATGTTATACTATCTACTTTCATATACAAAGGAGAACATACAAATCAATTAAGTATGAGAACGAGAAAGAAGAAAGAAATGCCAAGGTCAATGTGCCAAAATCTGGCAGACAGTTCCTAGAGATGAGCTGAATATATCAAAGCCATTACTCTTGTTGTATGTGTCGCACATGGAATATAGAGGCGAAAATTTGAGCACGTTAGTTCTGGGAGTTCTGATATAAAATACGTTAAAATTTCGACAATTTATACGAGGGATACTTAAGTTTATCCTAGCTAAAATATTAGGACAGTCAATAAAATTGTTAAGTACCTTATAAAGAATTGTTAGTAAGAAAAATTCCCGCCGTATTTTTAAAGATGAAAAGTTGAATTTCTGAAGCAATAGTTCATGTGAAAACCCTTGCTTAGAATAAACTCCAAAACTCTTAAGATTGAGGTATTTCAAAAACCTTCTTTGGACCCTCTCTAAAGTATTGACGTGGGTATTGTAGCCTGGGGACCACACAACTGATGCGAATTCTAGTTTAAACCGCACATATCAGAAATACAGTAATTTGATGACGTCAGTGTTATTAAAATCGCGAGTGCAACGCAAGATTAACCCAAAAACCCTTAAGGCTTCAGAAACGATATTATTCATATGAAAAGAAAATGAAAGCTTGGGATCGTAAGTGACTCCGAGATCTTTAAAAAGATCTGCCCGCGAGAGTAGCACGGTATTCAACGAATATTCATATCGAAATGAAGAAAATTCCTAAGTGAAAATCATAATATTACACTTCTCCACGTTGAGCTGAAAAACTATTCAAGATTTGGAGAATTTATTCAAAAAAAGATACGCAAATTTATTTTTTTATAACGATTTTTCTGGAGAAGCTGAAAATGTGACTTTTTTGTTTTTCTATACAATAATAATTTTCTCTTAGTATAATTAAAAATGTATCCACTTCGGCAGAGGCAATTACTTCAATTATATTGAGAATTGTAAATGATTTAGAGTCTTGAGTCTAGCTGACTACAAGTCTGGCTTTCAGTAGCTGCACACGGTGCTTGCTTGCTGATGATTCGATTCTACTTGATATCTCCTTTATGTAAGCGTAATAGGCTTCTTAACCTATCTGAAGAGTTCTATAAGAACAACACACTGAACACTGCCCTGGTTAGCATCTAAACTCATTGGGTGCGAACACCCTGTGGCATCCGACCAATACGTCAGTACTTAGTCCTACGTATTGGCTGGAGGCCACGGGGTGTTAGCATCCAATTCTTTTAAGTGCTAACCAGGGCAGTGTTGAGTGTTTCGTTCATGTAGAACTCTTCAGATAGGCTAAGAAGTCTATTACACGTAGATTTAGGATTAAATAAATTTAAAGGTTATTTTCCTCTAATTAAAAAAGTATATTATTTTTCTATCTATAAATTTCTTGATTCCAGTAAACTCGACATTTTATACTCTCAATCTACTCAAAAAAACAATAAAAGTGACTCATTTATCGTGCAAAATCGCATATCTAAATCTCTGACTGCACATTTTGCTGAATTTAAAAATATAATACTAACAAATAATTTTGATTTAATTGGTGTTACTAAAAACTGACTGACAAAATAGCGGTAAAAACCCCATTCACTCTTTTTAGCTTTTTTTGAAGGCATTTAACTCGTTCTTTTTTGTGAATAACAAAAAAACAGTTATTATACGAATTATTTGTACATGTAATCAAACGAATATATAGCAATATAGCAATTTTATTTGATAACACAGGTTGACAAAAAAAAATGGAGGCCTGTTTGACCAAACCATATTATTATCATGTAATTGGGACCGTTATGATAAAACATCGCTGTTGGCGGTTGGATTTTCGCCTTTCTGCTGACGTATTCTAGAGCTACATTAAAAAGCAACCCTGTTTGAGACCATCATTTATATTGAACACCTCTGAAAGATCTTGTCCAATTCTCACTTTGCTCTTTGAGCCTCCAACACACACCTGGGTTAGTCTGATTAATTTCTTTGGCAAGCCAAGTTCCTCCATTGCTTGCCACAAGTTAAGCCTATGGATGGTGTCGTACGCCTGTCTAAAATCCACAAATAGTTGATGCAGGTGTAGATTGAATTCCCAGCATTTTTCCATTAACTGTGTAATGGTAAATATTTGATCTACAGTGGAGCGACCGCCCCTAAAACCACACTGATATTCCCCTATAGTTTCCTCTGCATAATGTTTAAGTTTTCCTAAGAGTACAACTGCGAGTACTTTATAGGCCGTATTAAGCAGAGTAATGCCTCGATAGTTGGCGCATTTCATCTTGTCACGCTTATAATGTATGGGGATGATGACTTCTTTCCATTCATTTAGTATTTCTTCTGTGAGCCATATAGCTTCTATCAAATGGTGAGTGATTCGATAGAGGACTTCTCCATAATATTTTAGGCATTCGGCGGGAATATTGTCACTTCCAGGCGCTTTGTTATTTTTAAGTTATGTTATGGCTTTTTGGAATTCTTCGTAGGTTGGTAAAGGATCTGGAATTTCAGCGGTTTGTACTGTGTTTGTGAGAGTATTGTCGTTGTTATCCGGGTTCAGTAGTTGATGAAAATGTTCACGCCATATGTTCATGACCTCTGTACATTGTCTGTTCTTATAAAATTTCTTGCTTTTGGTTGGTATCCCTTTTTTATATTTGAGATTCCCCTATAATATGCTCTTATATTGCTGTTTTGTCCATTTTGCTCTATTTCTTCTATTTGTTTAGTCTGTAGAGCTTTTTTCTTACGTTCCATAGTCTTCCTGGTTTTTGTTCTTAGTTTCTTATACTCTTCTATGTTATTGTCATTTAGATTTTGTAACATTATCATTCTAGTCTTGTTTCTTTCATCGGCTGCTCTAATGCATTCATCATCAAAACCATTGTTTTCTACATCGTTTGGGTTTTCTTCCCAGAGTTTCCTCAGCTGTAGCGTTTATGCTTTCTTTAAGATGTTTCCACATTTCCTCCACTTTTTCCTCATTTGGTATCAATGCTATTAGTGTGCTTAATTTGTGTACGTACTCTTCCCTTGTTCCTTCGTCTTTGAGCCTTTCTACATTCCATGTCTGTGATGGGGGATTCCGTTTATTGTTGAGTGTTGCTATTCTAGCTCTTGTTTTGGCTTCGCACATCTACACAGTTGCTAGCATGTCTTGTATCGATAGTTCCCATGGTTGAAATCCATCTACAGAGTGATTACTTAATTTCCCCTTTTAGCGGAATATCCTTTATGACAAACAATATAAGATTAATTATAATCAATGTTTGTTCCATTACATTAGCATAACAATTATTTTGAATAATACATCTTAATACGAACAATAAATCATAGGGTGCTTATCTCAAGTAAGTTGTATTCAGCGTAAAATTCATAAACACAACTCTTGAGTATTTAGATTTTGATTGGCAGATTAAAAGTTCATTAATTAGCTTAAACTTATACTCGTATCTATTATTCTTTTTTAAGTATTTAAGGCTGGACTTATGAACATCCTGTTAGCCGGCAGTTGTTTTAAAGGTAAATAGTAGGAATAAGCTACTTAAGTTAGCCGCAAAATTTCAATGAACATTCTTGTTAAAGGAATTATGTTGCCAAGAGTGCTGAGAGGATACTAATACTTCCAATATATCAAAAATAATTTGAATATTAAATCTTGTTATTATTACTAATACATGAAAATTCCCAATATGATTTAATAATGATTTTGATCGAAATTGCAAGGTTTCTAATATAGCTTTCGGATCTAATCGAACGGATACGATGCAGTGACATGCACTTGAAATTTACGTAATAAATGATTCGGCTTAAAGTTTCGATCGGATACAATATTTCAACATACATTGGAACGAAAAGTTTTTTCACGTTAAAAATGGAATAGACTTGAAACGCCTAGTGAATAGCTGATTTATTTTTTTTTGTTAATAGTTAATCATTTTATGATAGATCTAATTGAAAAATACTTCATTTGCAATGGCTTAGTTACCGTAGCTTAAATGTATCTCGTGTTAATAGTTATTTGTGTAAATATTTGGCGCGGACTTCCAAAATTTCTTCTTCTTCTTTTTCTTCTAGGTAGAACCAAGTTCTGTTATCTACACAATGCCTCATCGATCCTCGTTTGAGGTCGAAATCCAGCTGTCTCTCCATCTTTTGGGGGGCCGTCCAGGTAGCCGTTTGGTGTTTGGTTTCTCTCTTATCACGGTTTTTGCTAGTTTCGAACCCACTTCACAACATCCCCTACTCCGCTGTCCCCGCGTATTTTTGCGTTTCTTATTCTATCTCTTAAACTTGTTCGCGTGATCATTCTCAGCGTTTTCATTTCTGTGGTTCTCATAATTTGTTTTGTCTTTGTTGTTTCATTTCTTGTTTCTGCGCCGTAGGTCAGTATCGGTCTTACGCAGACCTTGTAAATTCTTGCTTTGCTCTCAACCGTCATATGTTTATTGTTCCAGATTATGTCTCTTAGTTGGCCTGATATCATGGCAGCTTTGTTGGCTTGTGTGCGTACTTCTTCCGTTACTGCCCTGTTACTTGTTATATGTGCTCCCAGGTATTTAAACTTCCCAACCTGTTCGATATGTTTGTCATCAACCATTAGTTTGCATCTTACCGGTTCTTTTGCTATTACCATTGCTTTGGTTTTCTCCACAGATATCTTCATATTATACTGTTTGGCTGTTCGATTGAGATGGAAAAGCATTCTTTGTAAGTTGTCATCGCTATCTGCTGTCAAGGCAACATCGTCTGCAAAGCATATAATCTGAACGGTGTTGTGTCCCATTGGGTACCCAATATTTGTGCTTTTTACCTCATTAATTATTTCGTCCATGATTACATTGAAAAGTGTTGGACTTAGGCTATCACCCTGTCTTATTCCTATGGATAGTGGGATATCCTCTTTTAGAGTGTTATTTGTTTTAATTACCATGGTGTTTTTGGAATTCAGTTCGTATATTGTGCGTATGATTGCTTTGTCTACTTGTTTTCTTCGCAATAGTTCTGTTATGTGTTCCAGTTTGACTCGGTTGAACGCTTCTGTAAAGTCCACAAAACAAATGAACAGCGGTTTATAGTATTCGATAGATTTTTCAACCAGCTGTCTGATAATAAATATACCGTCGATAGTAGAGCGGTTATTCCGGAAGCCCTGCTATTCTTCGCAAGCCCCTAACTTGTCTACGATCCGTTGTGACAGTATTTTAGTTAATAATTTGGCTGAACTGTTCAGTAGGCTAATTCCCCTGTAGTTTTCGGGTCGTTTCTTTGATCCTTTTTTGTGGATTGGAATTGTGATGCTTTTCCACCATTCGTTGGGTACTGACGTTGTGCGGAGCATTTTTTAAAATAGAACAGTCAGCTCTGTGACAAGGCTGAGGCATCCGTACTTTAGCATCTCATTCGTAATTTGGTCGGTACCAGGTGATCTCTTTTTTTAAGTTCTTAATTGTCAGGTGCATCTCTGCTTCAGTGATGTTAACATCTGTTAGTTTTGTGGTTTCTTGTTGGTTTTCGTCTACGTTGTTTTCTGTAGCTGGTGCCTGGCGTAAGTCCTTAAAATGGCTGACCCATTGTTTGGTGTCTTAGTTGAACGTATTCATTGATTGTTTTTTTCTGTTTCTCAACATGTTCCATATTTTCTTTTGTCCTCCATATAGGTCGTGTTCCATGTCTTTTGAATACTTTTCCCAGTATTCTTTCTTTAGTTGAGCTATTTGACTGTTGATTCTGTTTCTCACCATTTTGTACTCTTCGAAACGGTTTGTTGTTTTGTGCTGTCGGTATTTTGTAAATGCTTATCGTTTTTCTTTTGCTAGTATTTTCACCTCTTCTGTGAACCATGGTTTTGTATTGCTTCGCTTGTTCGTGCTAACTGTTGGTGTTCCGATCGCCTCCCTGGCGCTTTCTTGTATATTTCTTTTCAGTTTTTCCCAGGCTTTCTCCACTCCGTCATTTTCTAGGATTGTATTAGCTTTTATTTTCTCCGAGAGTCTCTGCTGATACAATACTTTTGTGCTATCGTTAGCGAATGATTCAGTATTGTATTTAATAAAGGTATGTTTCTGTTTGTGCGTTCTGTTTATACTTTATTGGGACCGGTATTTACATAATACTAGTCGGTGGTCTTTTTTTCCCAGGTCTGACGAATTCAGAGTTCTGACATCGAGTATTTGGTGGGGTAACACTTTTCTGTTCGTTATTATTCAAAATTTCAATTGCATATAAAAATTTATATTGTTATTTTCCGCTTTTTTTAGAAGTCGGTTGATTTATTAAAAATTTTATTTATCTATTTTAAGTTTTCAATTGAGATGAGTTTCTAAGGTCGTAACAAGGTATCCATTTTGTCCAGATATGAACCACACTATATTGAACAAGAACAAATTCTTAGATTTTCAGAAATCTCGCAATATTTTTTAAACGAAATTTTACCAAACAAATATTTAGTCTGCTGTAATAAATCTGCTATGTTCAATTTTAGTAAATTAATTTTATTACACCCCCCCCCCCGCCCCTCAGTACCGATATTGAAAGAACTTAAAATATGTAAAGTTTTTAGTTCGACCTATTTTTTCCTGCATATTGAGTTTAAAGAAATTAAGATCCGTAATGAACGCCCCAAGAATTCTCTAATATTAATCCTGACAAAATCGAAAAAATGTAAATTTTTTTGTCCTCCATATTTTATGTACCATATTCAATTGTAAAAAATTAATTTCAAATTCGTAACCTATGATTCCGAAAACCATCTAATACTAATTTTGGAAAAATATGAATAACGTAAAACTTTCAACCCTAACTCCCAGTACCAATTTTGGACATTATCCAAAAAAAAATTTAGATCGCCATATTGCATCTACAATATTGCATTTTTTTAAAATAATTTTATATTCGTTTTTTACATTCTCAGGAATCCCCTAGTACCAATTTTCAGGAAAATCTATACATGTTAAATTGTTAGTCAGGCATATTGGATCCGCCATAATGAATTTTTTAAAAATAATTTTAAATTTGTAATTAATACCTTAAATTTCTTGTCCGCCATATCGGTCGCCATTTTGAAATTCGTAATCTACACCATCAAAAACCCCCTACATTAATTTTGGACAAAATCGAGGAATGTGGAATTTTTGATCAGCCATATTGAATTTTTAAAAATAATTTCAAATTCGTAATCTACACCCTATACCAATTTTGGACAAATTGGAGGGATGTAAAATATTTCGTCCGCTACACTGGATTCGCCATAATAAATTTTTTAACTAATTTTAAATTCATAATCTACACCCTCAAAAATTCCCTTATACTAATTTTAGACATAATCGAGGGTTATAAAATTTTTAATCAGCCATACTGGGTCAGCCATATTGAATTATTAAAAATAATTTTAAATTCGTTATCTACACCCTCATAAGCCACCCAGTGAATTTGTTTATAACATTTTATTTTATTTCATTTTCGAAATCCTTATCGGTTTCATTATTATCATTACAATTATCATCATTATCATTCTCATCGTCATTATTATTACTCTCATCATCATCATCACTCTCATCATTGATATAATTGTCATCATTATTATTGTCATGATCATAATTATTTTCTCCCCTATTACTTTCATTGTCTTTGAAAGTAATATTACAATAATTATCGATTGGATAATAGCTTACAATATAATCGTCAAATGTAGTTTATTCTGTATCTCTAAAAATAATAATGCTATCAACAAATGTTGCTATGTGTTTTATGCTATATCTCGATAAATATTAATGGCACATTAAATATCAATCTAATTTTTAATATTTCTAATTAATAGTATACTGTTGACCACTGTAACAATTTTTTCGCAATTTGAAAAGCACGTAAATACGGTTATATTTTAATTATGCATACAATATATAAAAGTGCAACAATTTGTTTATTGCTATGTTTAACAATAATTTGATTACAAAAACATATCATCCATTGTTCGAATTTGAAGCGCCCGACTTTCGATTGTTTTCGCGGGCCGCAAGCTGAAAGAACGCCCCCTTCCACGGTTCACTTTCTGACTCTCGGAGTAGGTACAACTTTAAACTATTACTACATCAACAATTTTGAAATAAGTGAGTTGAAAACTGCTGCATACATTAGTTTAACCATCTCCCTATAAGTTCCTACTTAAATAATCCCTTAATGTTAATAAACAACTCCGCAGCGATTTTTTGAAAAAAAAACTCCATGTCAGCTTGTAGTGGTCGTACACAATTTTTTTTTATTTCACATGTGTGTTCAAATCCCAGCTATCGCGTCCACTTATCGACATTTCGATATCAACAATTGTCGACGAGTTATTCTATTTGTTTATAACGAAACGAACCCCAATTTTATCTGTTTCAAAAATTTAAGATCAACAATTCATTTCGTTCCTTTTTGTTATTGTTAGTATAAGTCTGGAACTTTTATTTGGTTACCCGCAGATCGCTGTACGACCTCTAGATCGCTGAGAATAAACAATAAAAAGTTATAAGCAAATTCACTGTGAAAAAAAACTATTGAATTTTGTACATTTGTTGTATACAATAAGAGGCTCCTTTTGTTGCAGTATAAAGTTAATGCCATATATTTTTCTATTGCTTATAACTAACTAATGAACAAATTATTCGATTCGGATTTACCTTAGCTCATTTTGTAGGTATTTTCAATGAGCACAACTTTTCTTTGAAACTCTTTTACTGAAAAACAATAGCTTTTCCTAGAACTCTAAAAAACTGTTTTTTCACATCTTATTGTTAACAAAATTTTCCTTAAAAAAAGAAAATGAGACGTAAGGTACTACACAATTACTGTTATCATTCTGAAGGTTTCTATGTAATCAGAAGTTTACTAACAATAAATTTCAAAATCATCTCATATAAAGCTAACTCCGTCGACCTAGTAGTGAAGCGCAAGAGACTTTTTTGTGATGCTTAAAACAGTATCGTTTTCTCTTCACGTATTTATAGCAATTTTGGTTATAAATAAATGTATGATTTGAAATAGGGATGATGATCTCTATTAATCTAAAATCTCTCTAACTAATAACAGCTCAAATCTGAATCTTTAAGCTTTTTTAAAATAAAAATTAGAATTCATAACTCAAACAGAATACATCGAACTGATTATGAGTATTAAAATTAAAAAATAAATAAATATTTATTGTAATTTATTTTAATTTATATTAAGTTAAATCAGTAAAATGGAAAGAACAATTTGTTTTTGTAAGATTATGCACCAATGTTTATTATATGATAATATGTCATGTTACATATGAGTGCTTTTAAATTGTTTGTTTCGATCAGAGAAGCTAGATTTTATTATATAGGGTGTTTTTTTTTCGAGTGGGTACTAATTATGTTCATAGTGATGAGGATCAAGATGGTGCCAGTAGAAGTCTGGCATCTAGTATATTCTTAATTCCCTTACCCCAGATGAAGTTACACATATTATTATACAAATTCCACCTAAACACTTAACTGGTCTTGATGAAATACCATCAATAGTGTTGAAAAAGTATGTGATATGCTTTGTATCTGTTGTCTGATGTCATCTCCAAGGTAGATTTCCTACTAACAGATGCTAAAACTGTTTCCATACAGAAGGGTGATAGAACGGATTCAAATAATTATAGACCGATTTCACTGTTATCAGTATTCTCTAAAGTGATTGAACGTTCTATTTATCATACATTATTGAATTATTTCCATAAGGGAAAAAGTGTTTGGTCCGAATCAATATGGTTTTTGCCTGGGAAATTCTTTAAATTAGGCTATGGAGAAGCTCGAAGGTAGTAGGCAGGTAAGTGGCATCTATTTGACCTACCGAAGGCGTTTGATTTGATTAATCACAATTTGTTACTTTCAAAATTAAATATGTATGAAGTTAGGGGTATTGTAAATGATTTGATTCGTGTATAGCTATATGGCAGAACTCAACGTCGCAGGAAGCTTGGGAGTTTTCTATTCAGAACCCCTTCCTGTGTCTACAGGTGTACCTCAGCGGTCAATTCTGGCACTAATATTGTTTTTGATTTTTATAAATGAACTAGGAGAATCACTGGACTCCGATTGTGTTTTTCAATTTGTAGATGACACTTGCTGCATTGTGACAAAAGCTGATATTTCGAGTGCCTCAAAAAATCCAGTGAAATTATAGCAAGGATGGATACTTGATGCTTGAATAATTATTTAAAATTAAATAATGAAAAAAACTTGTTTCTATCCTTTAAAAATCAGAATTAATTAATATATGTTTCTATGAAAGGCCAAACAATTCCCCAAATATAAATTTTTAGGCGTGATATTGGGCTGGTTTTTATCATGGAGGAAATGTTAAAAAAAATATTTAAGATATTATTACTGGATAATGCTTTTTGTTCATTGGACGAATTTTATAATTATGGGCAATGGATGGGGACTTGTTAAAAATTTTTATCTTATAATATGTTTTTTTTTGGATTTGTATTTGTTTTTTATGTCTAAATTTTAAAATTTCATAGTCAGATTCACTAAGAAGGTTTAAGACTTAGACCCGATCTAGTTGCTTTGGAAATTAGATTTTATAAATGACCAGTTTTGTTTTCCTTATGATATTGTATTAATCGTAATTTAAAGGTTCAAAACTTGCTTGACGTATTGTTACCTTTGTCAATTTAAATTCTCTACTGTCAATCTAGACTGGTTTTAAAGTTAAACCATTTTAGTGAATTAGGGGGTATGTGCACGAGTGTTTTGTGTATTAGTGTGACGATGTGAATGTTTATAATTGGGATATTGACTGTTTTAAAATAAAAATATAATTTTGTCGCGAAACGGTAGTTTCCGCAATGGAAAACCTAAAAAAAAAAATATTTTTCTTTATTTTTAAGGAATTTTATTTTTATTTAATAATAAAAATGTAATCAAATCTCCTTCCAGTCACGTGACAATGAACACCAATCAAAATGAATGATGTCACTGCATACTAATGTCATCGTTGGCACTCCGTCCTGGTACGGTTATTCTTTTGAGTCATTATTACTTTCAGTTCTATCACTTGAAGTAATCATGATCACTTTGACCGAATGACAAGTAAATGCATATTCAAAAAAACATGGTTATCAGTTTCACTTTTTTCACTTTGATCATGTAATAACTATTCTAAAGAATACAACTAACGTCATCGCTGACACGAACTTGACATATAAATTTTTTAGTTTTATGTGTACGTTGCCTAGTTCATATTTTATAGTTATTTTCATGTAATTTCTTCGAAATTTGCTTACTTTTCCCTTTAAAAACGATTCTAAGAAATTTTCTCATGAAAGAAAGTGGATTTATTAAGGCAAGTAGTTCGAATTTGCCGAGAATTAATTGTTAACCGATAATTAACACATAATAATAATAATCGGTATTGGTAAGCTCAAATCTAAAATAAAACAAGTAATGCAGGGCTAGCTGAAGTCACATTTTCCTATTATTGTCCGGACATGGAATGTGAATAAATAACTTTTCAGGTGTTTTAATTATAGAACGTCTACACTAAGACACCACACAACACGTAGAATAACTTAAAACTCATCTTATATCATAAAAAATACAAAAAAATTTAAATATCCTTGTCAGTTTACCAGTGTGACGTCACATCGGTCAAGTGACAAGTATTGGATGGATTTTGTGGGGTAACGGGCTAATTGTCTATATTTTCCTTTTTCCAGGATATCTTCGATTTTTTGGTCGTACGTTACGATGTCCATTATCACTGTTGTAAATCCATAGAGTCAAAAATCTACAGAACACTCAGGAAATACCAAAATAATATACCTGACAACCTACGATCGGCGCTCACACCACACTACAGTAAGCCACCACATCTTTACGGACTTCCAAAAATTCATAAAACGAACATACCATTGAGGCCAATAACCAGCTCCAACAAACGCACTGCCGAAGTTTCTCTTGAAAATCATACAACCTTTCGAAGGTAAGACAAACACATATGTTAAAAATTCTACACATTTCGTGAACATTATTAGTAGCATCAATCTAGATCCAGATGACAGACTAATAACCTTTGATGTGGAAAGACTGTATACTAATGTATCATTAGGAGAATCACTAGACATAATCAAAACTAAACTTTCAGATGATACGATTTCATCAGATCGAACCACGTTACCACTGGACGGGGTGATGGACCTTTTGGACTGTTGCCTGCGTAGTGCTTACTTTCAAGTAAAGGACAGGTTTTACGCTCAGGGCGACCGGCTTCCGATAGGTTCTTCCCTCTCTCCAGTCGTCACCAATATATATATATATATATATATATATATATATATATATATATATATATATATATATATATATATATATATATATATATGGAATGGTTCGAAACTCATGCCATAGAAACGGCAACAGCAAAACCGAAAGTCTGGTTGAAATATGTCGATGTTACTTTCATCGTATGGAAGGGCAATGATCAAGAACTTAATGATTTCCTGAAACATCTGAATACTATTCGACCTACAATTAAGTTTACCATGGAAAAAGAGGTAAATGATCAATTGCCCTTCCTAGATGTCATGGTGAACCGTTCAAACCAAAATATTAAAACTTCAGTATACAGAAAGCCAACACATACTGGACAATATCTTAATCATAGTTCTAATCATTCTGTTGTAACAAAACGAGGAATTATACGTAACCTCTATAATCGCGCTATATCTATATGCAATAATGCATTGGAAAAAAAGGTAGCAAATATTAAATCTGATTTACAACAGAATGGTTATCCTTTAAAATTAACTGACGATGTTATAAATAATTTTAGAACAACGAACACTGGACAGCAAGAAATACATTCCTTCTTCACAATTCCGTACATTAAGGAAACGTCGGAGAAAATAAGACGAATTGCCAGTAGTTATAATATAGAAACAGCCTTTAAATCAGGAAATACCCTTAGAGCTCATTTAACAAAAACAAAACCTAAAACTACCGACAAGAAAGAATGTGTTTACATAGTTCCATGTGAGTGTGGTGAAATGTATATTGGAGAAACCAAACGACCGCTAGAAGTTAGAATTAAGGAACATAAAACTCATACACAAAAAGGGGAAACGTCGAGATCAGGTATTGCAGAACACTCCTGGTATAAACAACACCATAAAAAATGGTCTGAGGCTGCGGCAATATATATGGAACCCAATGTGAAAAAAAGAAAATTTATAGAAGCAGCATACATTAAAAACAATAATGGAATCTTCAGTAAACCGAATGTTGAGATACCTAATCTTTGGCAACCACTACTTTGTAACATCAAATCATTGAGGTGTGTACAGTGAAGCGAAACGTTGCGCTTCAATGGACACAGTTCCTATATAAGCTCGTAGTCTTAAGACAAAACATTCAATTTATACTTGATAACGATTAGAGATACGACCTAATCGAAACGTCGTAAAAATAAAGACAATGCAAGTCCAACCACATTTTAGTCATCCCAATTGAACTTGTGATGTTTTACCTCATGACAATAAAGGCTTTATATTTTAAGAAGATAAAACGAGCATAATAAAACGAGTATTTCTTTTCGGTAAATACAGTTCGATATAAAACATATGCACGCATATAATCAGGTGTACACCAGATCGAGCAACTCTGGCGCCAAGAAAAATTGCGTATTATAATAATATCAAGTTACAACTTAAAAAAGTGTGCTGTTTGTTTTATACTTTTTATTCGATTTAAGTTTTATCAATTATAAACTTCCATTGATCCAATTTATCATAATCTCCTTTATTTTTAAATTATTTATTTGTGAAAGTAATAAACACTTCAACTACTAATCGCTAGATTTTTAAAGAGAAGAAAGTAACATGCACACTAAGCACTATAATGTCTGTCGATTATTTTTCAAATAATCTGAGCTTAACTATCGATAAGATACTTACATGATTTTTTTTTCTTTAATGATCTGAAGGAGAAAAACAGTAGCTTATTAAAATTCCAAGGATATATTAGAAGGGGGAAAATAAAATAAAACGCACCTTAGAACATTTTATCACATTTTCATTTTACTTTACAATCTACATAGATAATAATAACATTATTAACAATTCTAGTAAATAAAATATTAGAACATTAATTGTTAACATTTTAATTAATTAGTAATAAGGACTATCATTATAAAACTATGTACATCACTAATGATCACACATTTATAATAGTTTTCAATGCTTCGTTACACCACATAAGTATTCTTTGTTTTTCTTCTTTCTAAATAATTCAGTCGTTGATCATAAGGTACAAAACTACGAGAAAAATATTCTATTGTCGTCCTAAGTGCCGAAAATAACAGCCTTTCACGCGAAACAATGAAATTAATCATTATGGATTCGTTGCGTACGTTACGTTTCCTGTAAATGCCAATTATACAAGATGGTTCTCGGCGGCGGTAAATTTCGAAAATGTTATTATTTCGTAACTGCGGATCATTTTGTCAAATATTGTATCTTTGTGTGTCACTTATTTAGGATACAAACATAATTACTGTAACTATACAGTAACATTTCCGAATTCATGTCCAAATTCTTCGAAATGGAAGAGTTCCTTCAACTCATGCCATTAAGGAATGGGTACGTAAGTTTAAACAAACAAGTTCATTTAACAACGGTTCGTTAACCATCGTTATGTGTTCACAGTATCAAAAGAAAGTGTCCCGTGAATCGATTGCGTTAAAGCATCTGTAAAACAGAGTCTAAAACGTTCACGCCGAAAAAGAGCTCAGGTATTGGGAATTTTTAGGCTCTCAATCTTTCAAATTTTGCCCAAGTATCTCAATTTTCATTGACGCAAAATTTAGTCCAGGTATTAAAACCAACAGACCTTTGAAATCGTTTACGTTTTGTTGAAACTATCCTTATATTGAGATATTATTGGAATTCAGAAAATCCATAAAACCTCTGCAAAAAGATATTATACAGCTCAGTCTTCAGTGGGAATTATCAGTCCCTACTTTTTTTTTAATGAAAATGCGGTTACAATCAATTCTGTGTCCTAAACCAGTATAGATAACCAGCTGATGCTAGGAGAGCGTCATTAAATTCCCTAAAATATTGTTTTTGAGATCCATTTTTCCCAAAAGAGAAGACATTGTTTGGCCGCCAAAAACGCCAGATCTAATGGTTTTAAATTTATTTTTGTTGGGCTCCCTAAAGGAATATTCAGAAGTTGAAAAGAAAATTATTGAATAATTTGCTAATATTCTTCTGGTAATGCTGAATCGATGAGAATTTCTACGGCAGGCTTCAAGAGTGCATACACAAAAGAGGTATAATTTTTTATCTTATCGATGTTGCACTTAATTTTTTAAAATAAAATAACTTTTAGAATTACAAAGTCTTCAAAATATTTCGCTCCCGGAAACCACCTGGTTATCGGCAAAAATGGCACCTAATTATGGCTACTTCCGTCTCATGTTTTGAGTCTATTAGAGCTACTTGTTATATTATATTTTAACGAGTAAATTTAAGATATTAAATAGTAGTTGTCTAGACTGATCCCAAAAGTTTTTTTGGGACTAGTCTGAGGAGCTACTTTTGGCACTTTTTTTTTATATGAAAAATAACTATTTTCGAAAAGAAGACAACTAATTTTTATAATTATCCATACCACAATTCTAAATTTTATTTTGGCATGACTAAACCAAGTAAATGAACATTTTCTAGTAATAGTTCAATCGAACTGCCTCTACTATAACTTGAAGGGATGCCCATACATGAGTAAAACACAAAATCCAATTCCAACTGAAAAAGGGATTTTTTTTTAAATAATAAAAACGGTAAAGGTTATTTTCTTGGTTTTTTGTTTATATTATGAAAAATAATAAATGATTACATTACTTTTAAAGGATCATTTTTTGATTATTAAAAAATCTGCATAATGGTTTTTGTAGACCCATATAGAATGATCTTTTATTGAGAAAAGTAATGAAAACGCTTAACAATTTTTTTTAAATTTATATCTTTGGTCATTTACAATATTAAGCGAAGATTTTTTTTTGGGAATGGTGAGTTTATTATGTGCACTTTAAAAATGTTAGGTCCAATTTGAATTTACTTAACGGATTCTAAAAGTAGAGATTATGAACTCTAATTCGTCTATCTCAGATTTTTATATAAATTTGTTAAAATATGCTAAAAATGCTTACTAATATAGCATGATACGCATGAACTGGCGTCCAAAACCGAACGAAGCAGTGGTAATGGATGTTACAAGCAGCAGAGGAGAGGAGAGCCGAGGTCGAGTTGCTCACGCCAGATGCTACGACTATATTTTATATGTGGGAATGTATCGCATAATGGACATATAAAGAGATACATTGATTTATTTAAATTTCAAATAAATTTTTGTGTATATTTTATAACATTTAATTTAAAAGTTCAAAGTATTAATACGTTGCCATGCGGATTTCACAGTGTGTAGTGCTCTGTTTTTGTAGAAATATACAAAAATTTGTATGTTTATACTCTTATACAATATCTAAAATTAATTTAGTAGTATGGTTATACATTAAACACCGTATCTACAATAAAGATAAGTATAATAATAGTTATGTATTAAAAATTAGAAGATTTACTTTCAAGGGGATATTGGCAAACATTAACATTTAATTTCTTTTTAGATAATAATTATATGTGTAACTATTCCTTATATTTTTTCATCATTGTCCAACATTTGCTTAACATTGTTTTATAAATTATAAATTTTTATTTGCTTACGCCGTTTATGAAATCGTTTAGGCTATATTTCTAATTAACGGTGTGACGTATTTGTATACATATTAGTTTATTATGTGTGTTGCAAATATTTTATCATTAAAGTTTCACTTCATATATATATATATATATATATATATATATATATATATATATATATTATGTCGGATATTCTCACGGGTGTGATGTGCTCAGTTTGGAGCAGTCGTCGAGGAAGCATCACTTGAAAATGCCAGCTGAGATGTTGGCGAAACGTCGTGAAGATTTTTCTATTGACAAACGGATTGAACACCAGTACACATTCCCCCATCCGGGAAAATCTACGTTACAACATATGTATATGTATATATATATATATATATATATATATATATATATATATATATATATATATATATATATATATATATATATATTAAACCACGTTTAAAAAAATGTTATTAAATATACATAAATTTATTTGAAATATAAATAAATAAATGTATCAGGTTATTTACGTACTTACTTTACTTAAAAGTCATTTATACGATGCATGTTCACATATGAAATATAGTCGTAGCGCCTGGCGTATGTAGCCCACGGCTCTCTTCTCCTCCGCAACTTGTAACGTCCCACTACCCCTGCTTGGTTCGGCTTCTGACGCGAGTTTACACGTATCACGCCATATTCCAAAGCACTTTTAGCATATTTCAACAAATTTATACGAAAATCTGAGATAGACGAATTGTAACTCACAATCTTTGCTCTCAAAATCCGTTAGGTAAATTCACATCGAACTTGTCAGGTTAATATAGTGGCACTGGCAAAAATGCTCTAAACTATTTATATTGCAATGAGGAAAAAAGTACTAATGCGACAAATTTCATGTCCAGCCTGTTTAAAGCACCCATAATAAGATATCATTTTTCGAAAAATTTTCGCTTACCAATGAAATAAATTAAAAAAAAAATTCTCAATGAAAAATCGTCAGATGAGGGTCTATAAAAACAATTTTGTACATTTTTTAACTATCAAAACAAATGGTCCAATAAAAGTAATGCGATTATCAGCATTTTCCATAATATAATCAAAAAATCACCTCTTTTCCGTTTTTATTTTTTTAAAAATCCCAATGCTCTGTTAGAGGTAGTTTTTATTTTTAAGTCATCTGTGAACTACCTTTTAAGTCACACGGCAGTTTCCAGTTAATTATTTTTTACAAAATCAGCATTTCCTTTTGCTCTATTGATTGAGCTATAAATTTATATATCTAATTGTTGAAATTTTATATCGAAAGTTTGTTTTCAAAATATTTAACATAAATATAATTTTGTGTTTCTTTCTTAAATTTTATGACCAACGACTGAATTTTCAATTACAATTAACATTATTTAAAAAAAAAAATAGCGTAAATGAGATACACTGCAAAAAGATGCTAATACATTTTGCTGACGTTCAGTCGAATCCTATTTTAATTAAATTTTACAAAAAAAAAACATCTGTAGTTTAGCCATACAGTATTTTTAAACACTTTTAATTATAATTTGTTATGCTAAATTAATTTGGAGAGAAAGATGACGATAAGAACAAATTTACATCTAAAAAGTTAAAAGAACCAGTCAAATGGTTCCTTCAAAATTTTGATAAGAGATCAATACACAATTAAATATATTTCTAGCTGAACCATATTATCTAATATTCACTTTTACAATACTTTTTCCATCATATTTCTTGTATTTATTATTATATATTTTTTCTACTCAAACTATCCTCTATAAACACCTACTAAGCTTCGCTTTCGAGGTATTTTTAATGATACTTTGATCTACAACATATTCGTCACTTATGCTAGAACCATTGACACTATCCGTAAACTAGATTTTTCGTAGTACACTCTATCTATTTTTTAGTTTCTAATTATTATTACCCTTTAGAGCACATTTTAAAAATAGTCATAAAAACACTATTCGGCAAAACTACAAATGTTTCTTCCAACTAACTTCAGGATGGTTAAAATTAATTTAACTACTTATCAGCTCTGAATCCTGAGTATTCAGTACTTAACAAGCCCTACTTTATTTTTGTAGAGCTTTATTTACACTTATTAACATTTGAACTATTCGTAATATGAGGCCATCTATAATTATACCGGGCAGTTAAACTAACTTAAGCTTTATTTAAAACTTAAAAGTAGTGGGGTTTAGGTTACAATCATTTATTAAAATATTTAATATGCAAAATAGGAATATCATAATTCAAATTCTATATTTAAATTTCCAATTTTATTTAATAATTAAACTAACGAAAAAAGCAGAGAGAACCTCTAACTACTGGGTTCTGTTAAAAGCGCTATGATCGATAAAAAACTAAAGTTATTTTTCCTACCCTGTACATTCTTTCAAAGCAATAACAACATCGTTCTACATGTTACAGATATTTAACAACAATACAAATATAGGCGTAAAATGTAAATGTAAAATGGCCTTTATCACAAACAAACGAGAATTACCTTTAGACATCAAAAGGGTATAAGGTCTAAATTGGGTATAAGAGAATATTTGATAAGCAGTCGAAAAATTGTCTTCACATCAAAAGTCACAAGTTTAAAATAACCTTTATTTTGTTATAACACAAATTTTTTTTATGTAAAAAAGGGATTATATTGACTTAAATTACATTTAGGGTGGTTTTATTTTAACAAGTGCTATCGTAGTAGTTTAAATAAAATATACTGCCATTTATAAATCTTATTTTTCAATATGGAGTAATACCAGTTATAAATAATGTACCGTAAAGCTATCAATAATAATTTTGTTTGACTTTACTTTTATAATCAACAAAAAATTGGTGATCTTGCTTTCACCAGAGCACTGTATTCATAGGGTTAAAAAACAAATCCAGGTTACTTAATTGTTGTTTCGAAATCTTTATCTTGTGAATGATGACAAATAATATATTATTATCAGTCGTTCTAACAATCACGCTAGCCTTCTTCCATTAAAAGTTATACTGAGACAATCAGTTTAACAATTACGCAGGCTGGTTTCCTTATTTACGACGGAAAAAATGACTTGGTTTTAAAAAAATGTTTTATTAAGATTTTTATAATCTCATCACTTAAAATTGTGAGAAATTAATTATTTATGTAAATTGGAACAAGTTTACTTTTCATTGTTTGACTTATAATCTATCTATATCGATAAAGAAAATACTAATTTTAATTTTACTTTATTAGAGGTGTTAAATTTAAATTGAAGAAACTGGTTCTTGCTTTACATAAAGGGTTATATTTTGGTCACCATTATCATCATCACCATCAGGCAGCTTCACGTCAATACTACAGAATCTACACTTTCTATCAAAACTTTCCCACTTTTCCCTATTCTAGACAATTAGGTACTACTAATTTTAAAACCTCTCTATAAAACTGGTGTATCATAAATACTCAGATTATGATATTTTACTTAAATTAGCATTTTTATGCTTACAGATTAATATTTTTAATATTTCATTAAACTCTTGATACCATAATTTTAACCGCCATTAAAAAAACGTATACCGACACGTCATATATTAGTTGATTTGCATTGCATCATTGCAGCAGTATATTCAATTTTGTCGTATGTGTCGTTATGTACTATAGAACTATGCAAATTAAAATATTGTCTTTTACGAAAAACGATACCTTGCAAGTAATTTTTTGCAAGAAAAAACGGTACCTATCGATATCTAACATATTAATCTTAAGGACATTGGTAAAAATTTCCGCTGAAGCAACAAATTCTTATTAGTGGTATATTTCAAACGCTCGGTACTGTTCAGAAGACGTTAAAAATAATCCTAGTGTATTTTATAAAATTTTAGCAGGTTGAGAAGTAATACGGACCAGGCACCAACAAAGATTTGGGCGGGGATCATTGAGAATGATTTGATTGGGCCTTTCCTAATCTTTTAAAAGATGCACCATTTCAAGTTAGAGCTCAGATGTTGTTTATACATGATGGTGCTCTACCTCATTTTAACAATTTCGTGAGTCGACATTTAACACATACTTATGACCACCAAGATCTCTTGACCAAAATTCGTTACATTTCTTTATTTAGAGGAATCTTAAAAGATTTTATTTATTCAACGCCAGTAAGTATCAGAGAAGAGTTGCTAAAAGGATAATCCATTAAGATAAGGGAACCAGTTGCGTACAGTGATCCAATTGTTGGCATTTTAAAGTTCAACGTCACCAAAATGTTAGATTTCCTATTTGTTCTTTTTATAATAGCTGATGTCATCTATTGTTGTTGACAGTTTAAAGTTCAACGTCACCAAAATGTTAGATTTCTTATTTGTCCTTTTTATAATAGCTGATGTTATCTTATTGTTGTTGACAGTTTCAAGTTCAACGTCCCCAAAATGTTAGATTTTCTATTTGTCCTTTTTATAATAGCTGATGTCATCTATTTGTTGTTGACAGTTTAAAGTTCAACGTCACCAAAATGTTAGATTTCCTATTTGTCCTTTTTATAATAGCTGGTGTCATCTATTTATTGTTGACAGTTTAAAATTCAACGTCACCAAAATGTTGAATTTCCTATTTGTCCTTTTTATAATAGCTGATGTCATCTATTTATTGCTGACAGTTTAAAGTTCAACGTCACCAAAATGTTAGATTTCCTATTTATCCTTTTTATAATAGCTGATGTCATCTTCTATTTGTTGTTGGCAGTTTAAAACTCAACGTCACCAAAATGGTAGATTTCCTATTTGTCCTTTTTATAATAGCTGATGTCATCTATTTGTTGTTGACAATTTAAAATTCAACGTCACCAAAATGTTAGTTTCCTATTTGTCCTTTTTATAATAGCTGATATCATCTATTTGTTATTAAAATATATTAGATTTTCTCACCCCTCATAGATTTAGTATAACGTCTTTTATGGTTTGCTGAGTCAGGTGCAGTACGTAAATTAAACATTTTCTAGAGTATCAGTAGATGTTAACAAAGTCATCCACTGAATGGACGTTATTCTTTCTAAAGTTAAACATCTATTTCAACTTATTACCGAAGCAAATTAATTTAAAGATCTTATTTTAACTTGTACTAATGGATGACAAGCAAGATCATGTGATTCTTTCAGATTCACTATGCCTCCAAACAAGAATAAATGCAATATAAATGCTCAGGAGAAAGACGAAGCGAAAAAATTGTATTTTAAATATGTATATTGGCTTAAAATAGGCATTCCAATTGGTAAAGAAGTATTATTTACCAACATTCAACATCTGATAAAAGAACTTCAACATCCAAATCCTTTTAAAGATTTCTATCCTCTATCAAAATAGTATTAGAATTTTTTAAGAGAAATCCGAAAGTTGTTACACGAAAGTTCAAAATTTAATCATCGGCTGAGATTAAGTATTCAAAGAGAGGTTATGTATTCATGTATTCCGGAGATGATTACAACCTAGTTTCACTTCCGTGCACAAGAAAAGGAAGCGAATATATGTGATCTAGATGACCTGTAACGAACTAAATTTGCATGAAAATGGTGTTTATATTATTAAAATGTTCCGAATTATAGAATAATTAGAACTTTTCAATATAACTTGCGGTGGGAATAGATTGAAGTATGAATTTAATAGGAAACTTGGTGTTTATCGATAGCTGATTCAAATGTCAACTTTTAGTTCATTTAAAAAAAAATACTGGTCAATTTTCAAGCTATTATTTTAGTTTCTTTGGCTCTAATTTAAGTTCCAGGATTATTTTTGTTTAGTTTATCACTATGTGAGCATTAAGCAAGACATTTACACCATATATGCAAACTTTTTCTTCTTTGAGGTGTCATGTATTGGTTCCCTTACCTTACTGCAATTTTATATGAAATTATTATGGAATGCAATTTTGAGTACATCGATAATAAAGTGCATTGAAGTACAAGGCGCCCATTTTGAACATCTATTTTATTAAATAACTGCTACTACTAGAGTGTGTAGAGTAACTTTTTTATATAATTGTCTAAGGGATATAAAATAATTAAGTTTTAGCTGTGAAACTTGACAATTTTCAAAATTTTGGATGTATGAGTTTAGTACTGAGTCCGTTCCTGATTTCTATAATAATATCAAAGATTTTTTATGACCTGGATACATGAGCCTTTATCGGTTATACAAAATGTCAAAAGCCCTGAAGGTAAATCACAAGGTACCCATTTTAGGCTTTATATCTTCATTATGGGATACCTTAGAAACAAGAATTAAATTGAACACTAGGGTTATTTTGATGCCTTTTCTAAACTCTCTCTCTCTCTCTCTCTCTATATATATATATATATATATATATATATATATATATATATATATATATATATATATATATATATATATATTAAGAAAAACTTTGAAAAGGATCTACGAATATTTTACATTAGTAACCAAACCAATACACCATGGTGTTCTGTAGCGGGAACTGGCCCCTTTTGGCTTTTTTCAAACGATGCTTATGCATGTTAAAAGTACTTTACTTAGATTAACATCCTTCTTGTTAAATATAATACAAAGATTATTCGCTGTTTAAACTCGATGCTGCTAGATGGTGAAACTGTTTTATTTCAGGAAAAACAGTTATTAATTTCCATAATGTTAAGCGTTTTTATTTCACTTTTATCGCTATTTGCCTTAACATCATAGAAAATATTGGTGACAAAATATATTTATTAGTACATATAAACTTAATAATTTTAATTTGTAAAACAGATAAAATTTATGTATTTTAAATAACGTAAAAAACGTCATTATTGCGTAAGAAAATTTTACGTCGTATTGTTGGTCACTTTTTGCTTCGTTCTTGAAAATATTGCTAAATTTTTATACCAATTAATAGATAATAGATACAAAAGATCTACTTCTACGGACTAGTGCTATACAAAATAATTTGCATGATGTTAAACAACTTCCTGTTTGCAGCTTAATTTTAGTAACGATACGTACTCTTATATCTTAAAGTGAGCTAAAGATTACTCAGAAATGTCACCACATTTAATTTAATCCACTTATTTTGTGGTAATTAAATCTTTCGAATTTTGTGGTTGCCATATGTTGAATTAAATTAACTTGAACTAAACCTATTATGCTTTTCAACATTTATGTCATTGGAGCGAGAAAATATTGATTTCCAGATACTCACAATTTCATTCTACATACATATGTGAACTATTAGTTCAGGTTAGGCCCCTATTTCAATACTAATAATTCCCAATTTTCTAAAACTTTGTGAGTGGCTTCACTTTGGTGATTTCGAACGCGGGAAATTGATAGTTTCCGAGCGTCGAACCGAAAAAATGGCGTATTAAATTCGTCAGACAATATGACCAATCGATTGTACAAATATTAATTAAACAACTGTGAAAAAATCAGTTGGATAATAATAAAAAATATATGTTGCGTGTGTTCATTGATTGCAAAAAAATTTAAAATACAATTTTTCAAAGAACAATTGTAATAATTTTATGCAGAGCTGGTCCGAAAACATGAACGATTAATTTAAATAATAATCCAATAATATAAAATCTCAATGTCTGAATATTGGTACTGTTTCTTTGGATATTTTTTAAAACCATAATTAATATATTCTGTGGCTAAAACACTATTTTGAATGGCCAGAAACCTAAGGGAAAAAAATCCAATAATAAACGTAATATTAGAAAAACGTTTTCAAAATTTAATATTTCAAATAATTGCACAGACGAGAAAATGCAACCTTAATTAAAAAAAAAACATACGATAACAAGAAAGTGTAAAATATAACAATGAAACACTCCAATGTTATCATTTTAATATTTCCTTAGTTAATGAGTAACAATTACCTATTATATTATATTGTATTTCTTCACTCGATCATTCCAGACCAAAAAGATACCATTGTTAATGTAATCTAAAATACATTTTATTGTGAAAATTCATTTTTTTATTATTATTAGATAACGTATATATTACGTAATTGTCTGGATTTTTTATTCTTTGTGGTTTGAATTTAAGGCTATTGGCTATAATTTTTTATAAGGAACAAATTAGTTACAGTATTTTGATGATTGAATATGTATTTTTTCTGCAAAATAAATGCAAAAAAACCAAAGGAAAATTAAGAATTCTCAATTTTTTTTTCAAACTTTTGAGCAGATTTTCTGAGTAGATATAGGTATAGGCATTACTTGAGAGAAAAGAGAGCTGACATTTCACTCGTTAAAATGAGTTTCTGAAAAAATTTTTGCAATCAAATTTGGCTGACACGTAGCCATTTAAAATTTACCACTTTTTTGCATTTTTTATCGATTTTTCTTTCACTTCATTTTCTTCGCATTTTTTATTTAAAAAAATGTATATTTATGCGACGAAAGTTAATGTTATATTAATTTTATAATGATAAAACGTGGTTTTTAAATGTACAACAGAAATGTTGAGTTTTATGTTGAATCTAAAATCTTTTTATCAATAATCAGAATAATAACATAAAATGAAAACAATAGTTTTATGCTGAAGGTAATACAACTCAATTTATTTTATTTCTTCATTTCTTGAAACCATCATACATTGTCAAGAGCAATATCTATCTCTTCATCAACATGTTCTTCAATATCCGCTTCAAAAATGTCTTGATTAGTTGCATTTTCGCAGTGGACTCCTGTGCTTCCTTTACAGAAAATAGAGCATATAATGCTTAATTTCCTGCAACCACAGTTTGCTTAACAATCTTTCAAACATTTATATGTTATTTGTTCAAGCAAAAACTCCTATGCAGGTGGTTGGGTTGCGGGAATCGACATCAAACCATTTTTCATCGATTTCCAAACCCATTCAATATCATATAATTTGTGTCCTTTCTGTTGTTGCATTTAGAAATAAGTTCGCAGTCCATGCAATCTTGCGGTATCAGATATCGGAGATAATTCTGACAATCATATTCTTGGAGTTGATTTTAAATGATGCTAAACGATATTTAGCTAGATACTTATTCAGTTTTACACCATATAATTCTGGTGCATTACCGATTACTTCCCCATTTGCATCATCTTATAAAAAAACGTTTACATTTTCTTCTATATGTACAAAGTTTGAAAAAAATACCACGAACATCTTATTTCCCATATTGGAAAATGCAGATGTGGTATCAGAAGTACTAAAAGCATAAAAGCCAAGAAATTGCTGGTATTGTGGATATTGGAAGCTACTGGGATCGTACAGTTGATCGAATAATGTTATTATTATGAGTAGATCCACATCTTGACCAACTGAAACTATATTAACAAATTGTGTAGCCTTTTCTTTTGCAGTACTAATAATTAGCTCATCTGCATCTTCTTTTGCCAGTGTAGTATCAATATCAACTCTTTTAAATTTATCCCTTAAAAATGTTACAAATTTCCTTTTATTCACTTCATTGGCAAAAATGTATCTCCTTTCACAGCGGTTTCAAATCATCCTTTATTTGCATGTCAAACTTGTTTTTTTCCAGCGTAATCTCTGCACTTTTTGTACCGATATCGTCGATATTATTGGGGTACCCATCAAAAATTACGGTACAATTTTTATAAAAAGTTTCAAATGATCTATATATTTTCCACTTATTTCAGCAAAAGTCTCGCTTGTAGTTCGCCTAATTTTATGCAGTCCAAAAAAAGATAATGCTCCATTTTAATAATACGTGATTGTTGCTCAACAAGATCATGAGATGTTGCGTTGCCACCTGCATATTCCGAAACTAAAAAGGAAGGTAGGGAACAATATCTCATGCTCAGTGAATCCATGTCTGCGCCGTAGAGAAATGGATACGTTCACGTAAAATACGTAGATATTATACACATACATAATACCTCCCCTCATATTACCTTTTATTACATGAATATATATATATATATATATATATATATATATATATATATATATATATATATATATATAATATATATATATATATATATATATATATATATATATATATATATATATATATATATATATATATTCATGTAATAAAAGGTAATATGAGGGGAGGTATTATGTAAAAAAATCGTTAAAAATTGCAAAAAAGTGGTAAATTTAAAATGGCTATATCTTAACCAAATTTGATCGAAAGAATTTTTTCAAAAACTCATTTTAATGGGTGAAATGTCAGCTTTCTTTTCTCTGAAACAATGTCTATACCTATATCTACTCAGAAAAAAGTTATGGACAAAAGTTTGAAAAAAAAATATGAATTTTTGATCTTTTTTCACTTTGTTATTTTTTTGCGTTCATTATGCAGAAAAAATTTTTTTTTGACCCTTGAAGAATCCGTTTCGATAGGAAATTCAATTTTCCACAAAAAATCGTAACATGCTGTTACTAATTTGTTCCTTATTACCACGATAGTATTATTTGTCGATCTTTAAATTACGTAAAATATTAAAAGTGCTATCCATATTATAGCATTATACTAAGGTAACTAACTAGAAATGTCTCACAGGTAACCAACTGAAAGAAACTGTTGGGAAGAAGACATTTATGCTAATATTGCATCAGTTAGAGAATGAAAAGCTTCGACACTAGATAGAATTATCAAGTCTAACACATATTGTGATTAAAAATGTGTTATTAACAGATTAATAAAATTCAGTAAGCCACAGTTTGGAACTGTAAGACGGCGAATGTTGTGCTGTTTCAAGAACCTTGAAGAATCGTTGGAGAAAGATAATTTTTGCTGGGAGAGTTTAAATAAATCTCTACCAATGCAATACTCGATTTTATGAGAAAGATGGATCTGTTGAAACAAATCTAAATATCACACTAGGAAGCCACTGCAATCCTTCATACATATATAATGTGTGGATCAGCTTTTTCATTGCCAAGAGTTAGTGACATAATAAGTAATTTTCAAGAATCTTTTTTGATTCCGTAAACAATTAGAATTCTATGAATTTTTAAATCTATATCAAATATTTTTTTTTGATTTGAATAATGTATAGCACTAGCACAATTTCGAAATAATAATGGTAAAAAGAGTTAGTCAAATTTGCTACTCGTTATGAAGCCAAAATTTACACACAACAATAACGTTCACACACATACTAACACTACTCCTACAACACATATAAATATTATATAAGATAGTATATGTGCCTATATGTTATACATACGAAAATTCATTAGATAATACTTGTAACATTTATTTTTTTTTATGGGGACCTGAAGGTTGGCCTGCACCGTTTTGATTTCAACCCTGCGGCCCGATTTTTTCTTTTAATTGTCTCACAGCTAAGTATATATTTTAGGTTATATACTAACGTTTACATATAACGACAAATATAATGTTATTTTTTATGTTGTGCATATTAAGTATATATAAATACTAGATTATTACAACTAGGGTGTAATTTTTGGCTCCAGTAAAAACGTATTAAAAAGGTAAATAACAAACAACAGGTATAACTTGGGCTCAAGTTTAGTTCCTACCTGAGTCAACGTTTTCATCTCTTTAATACGATCCATATTTAAATTTCTAGTAGAACGACTGATAATATTTTTAAATTAATGTATTTTAGTTTAATTTCAATTTTTAAGTATAGAAAACATATTTTTATATTTAAATCGGTAACATTAATTTAGAAATAATCACCGAGATCAATAAAATTAATTTTTTTAACATAGGTACAACATATTTAACCTTTAAAAGTGCAATGATACGAGAAAGACAATATTCAAAATCGCCAGTACTTCAAACAGGTAATTAGGATTAGAAAAAGTTCAGGGTTTAGAAAAAATGGTTTAATATACAGAGTTAAAGATAACTGAATACAAATTTATTCGATCGAAATATTTTGCAAAATACAGGATGACAAAAAAGTATGCGAAGAGACTTTTCTGTCTCAAACTTCTTGTCGGCATATATAGGACTTAAAATCAGTTTTTTTCAGTTCTTAGGGTCTCTTAAATAGGAATTGTTTGAGAGAGATAAAGTTGAATGTTACATTCTCATTTAGACTCATTGATACAAAATTGCATATCGCAAATATTATTATATTTATGTTAAATTTATGAAAACTGTACTAACATATATGAGTTCTCAATGGCAAAAATTCAGGTCATCAATAACTTTTTGCTTTTTTATAACATTTTGTAATATTTTTAAATCGTAAAAATGTTAACATTTATTTTTCAATATCTTTAACTTAGAGGGTTGAGGAGCCCTTACACTGCAGTCTTGAGACTTATTGTATCATCCGTTATATCTGGTCTATGTGAACAAGTTGGTTGCCTTAATCAGGTTTAAGAGGTTGTCCAATAGTTTGTCCTTCGGATATAAAACTTCCAGAGAGTATCTCTACTAGGTTAAAGTTTTTTCTATTTCGTTCCCTTCCTCACTTCGTCTACATATAGTTTCTTCATAATTTTCCAATCCGTATCATTTCTCTATAAGCTTCTGAATGCGAGGATTGATTGTTCATTTCTGCTAGAGCAACTATAATTTCGCATTCCCTATGTTGGTGCCAGGCATCCATCAGCTTTCTCCACTGCCCTTGCTAGGTCAAACATTTTATTCTAATGTCTCATCTACATTTTGACGGTCTACCAACTACTGTGAGACATCTGCGCGAGGTGTCTGGGTATCCTTTGTAGCTTGCTACTTTGCTATGTATATGGATAGTTTATGAGAATATTGTATGCCTACAGCTTGTAAATCCGATATTTAAATGGATGGTGAATTGGATTTAAATGGGTCCTTGGTCTTAGTTATAGATTAACTGTAGCTTTAGTTAGTTTATTTACATTATTCTGTTAGCTTGTTTATCTATGTTTGAATTTCCTGTAAGAAGGCCGTTGGCCTGTTAGAAATAAATAGCTATTTATTTATTATAAATGCCCATTGTGTGTAAGGGGGCATACCACTTCATCATATTCAAAATATCGATTTTTTTAAATACAATCTTCAAAACTATGATTGTTTTCAGAAAATTTCATGAAGATCCAAGTAGCCCTTCTATATTTTTGAGAGCATTATTGAATTAATCCCTGAATCCTCGACTGAGCATGGGCGCGCTCCGCCTCTTGCGTGCATGAGCAGCATTGATCGTTCTGATCTGAACCGTCGCAGTTCTGAAGCTCCCAAGGAGTCCAAAATCTAAAGAGATGCTAGATCACAATAATATGCGCTTTACCAAGATGATGTTAATATTTGTAATAATGCAGGATTTCGCAGCTTGGTATGCTGGATGGTCAGCTCAGCAATAACCTACTATGCCTGTGGTCTGTAAGGTGGTTTCAGTGACTGTGGGGTCGATGAGCCAAACTACGATTGTTTTCAGAAAATTTCATGAAGATCCAAGTAGCTCTTCTATATTTTTGAGAGCATTATTGAATTAATCCCTGAATCCTCGACTGAGCATGGGCGCGATCCGCCTCTTGCGTGCGTGAGCAGCATTGATGGTTCTGATCTGAACCGTCGCAGTTCTAAAGCTCCCAAGGAGTCTAAAATCTAAAGAGATGCTAGATCACAATAATATGCGCTTTAGCAAGAAGATGTTGATATTTGTAATAATGCAGGATTTCGTAGTTTGGTTTGCTGGATGGTAAGCTCAGCAATAACCTGCTATGCCTGTGGCCTGCAATGTGGTTTTAGTGGCTCTGGCGTCGATGAGCCAACGCCCATGGTTTCTTAATTACCATATATTTATCCAGTATTTTCTGTTAAGGAAAAAAATTCTCTCTCTTGGTTGTTCCCATTTTTCTTCAGCAGCAATGTCTGTTCCAAGTTTTTATTGTTCTCCATATCGGTAACATGGTTTTGGATTTTGATAAAAAATATTATTATTAGTAGCAACTCAGATTTTTTATGGAATCGAACCTATTGGGCTATTATTTTCAACGCAAATAAATATGTTAGTGTTTTTCAGTGACGTAAAATATTTACCTATATTTTAAGTCAAATATAAATAGTGCTTATTATGGTTTACATGGAAGATACCCTTTATTTTGCTTATCTTACAGAACGCATATTTTAAATATTTTATTAAAAATGTGTTTTAAATTATTTGAAAACCATTTAATCCATAGTGGAGATTCTTATTATGTTGTTGTATCTGATTGAAATAGTTTGATTTGGTGTCAATAGTACTGACTGAAGAACTTATGTAGATTGTAAGAGGAAGGTTAACGCTTTTCTTGCCCCTCCACACTACCTTGACCTATAAATTTATTATTGTTCGAAAGGCTAAGAACCTTATTTTCTCTGGAGTCAAGGTAAGGTATTTCAGATATTTATGTCTCTATGCATTCACAAAGCAGGTTTTCCGCTATTTCGGCTGGACAGTCATGGTAAATATCCTTAGTCTTGTTCATCTAGTTCAGATAGTATTTCAGAGAACAAATATTTCTTCTTGTTTTCTTCAGCGATAAATTTATATTTTTTTTTTTCGCTTGTTTGACACCAGGAGTGTTGTACAACCTTAATTTTATCTGATTCTGTTTTCAACTTCGTAGTTCCTCTTTTATGTGGCTTTTAGTAATCCACAGAAAGATTCTGGACCGAGAAAAGGAGTTTTTGCCCCTTCTTTTGCGATGCTACCCACTTCCATATTTCCTTTGAATCTCTTGTGCTCTAACACTCACATCAGGGTTACCCTATTGTTATTTTCCAATTTCTTTAGTGTTGAGAGCTTATTTTACTTAATATCATCTCTGCTATCTTCTTCTATATGGACTTAAATATATTAAACCATTTTCACAACACCCTGTTCTTTTAAATAAACAATGTCCAATGATATTTAATTAAAATATAAAATTGGCTGCACAAAAAATTAGGACGCAATGTTCATTGCTTCTCTCGCATCATTATTCTTTATTTTATTACGTCGCCTTTCAGTATAAATGTTCTGAAGTTCATTCTATCAATAAACAGTGGTAAAAAGTAACAATATAACAAATAAACTCGAATATTTGTGAGAAACTTTTTAATTGGGCACTTAAATAGTAAAAAGTTTCTTGTAATTAAGGTATCACTCTTGAAAACAAATGCATTCCCAATTATAAAACCACATAATATTATATAGTTTTAGCAGACAATTGATGTGCTGTCAATTCTAAATTTACTGCTCAAATATTCTATTTAGTTCTATCGTTTATGGGGTCTATTCGTTATTTAAATTAAATTTTCTTATGTAACGTTTATTTTTATAAATCAATATAACAATATTCTAAATTGTTCTTAAATTTATTACAGTAGTAAGTATTAAAAAGCCTGTCAGTTTTATGATATCGTCATAATGCGTGATATAATATCATAACGTTTGTAGGAGTTATACCAACAATTACTTATTTAGAGAATTTATTGGTGATACCCAAGTATATCCTTAGTCAGATGATAAAAAATAATTCTATAATTTCTCTCAAATTACCAGTAATTTATAGAATAATATATGACTCTCAAATGAATGAAACACTTGCTGTAACATCTACCCCTTATCTTAGTTAAAATTAATATTGTGTTCATTTTAGACGATAAAACCACAGATGTTTTCTTATCTTCAGAAGTGAAAAAAAAACATCATCGACTACAAATATAAATTTTCATTTATTTGAAAAGTTTTTAATTATCTCATCATTTTCTCTTTATCCAAATCGTTCTATTAGTCACTGAAGATACATTTATTATTATTATTATTTCCTATATCAGTGATTGGATTTGCTAGATCCAAGCATAATGTGGAGAAATTTTTGGAGTAGTTTGAAGTTTTGGGTTTTAAAGAAATACGAATGAACGCAAAAATTACATTTATAATATTAAAATTTTAAGAGGGTATACCTAAAAACCAATGGCTTTTATATACAGACTACTTTTATGTCCGTTTAAATATACTATTATTTTGATTATATTATAGACCCTGCATAAACTGTAAAATGAATATCAATTATCAAATTATATGAAACGACTGCATTAGACAAGTTATATTTATTAGAAATGGATGAAAAAATTTAATTAATTAAAGTCACCATATACTGCATTGCATTAAACATATAAGAGCAGCAGTTCTAGGCAACCATTTTTAAAATAGTTCAAAATTTAGTTTATTTCTTTATTCGTTGGACAAAGATATTTTTCTTTATCCAGACATACTTAAAATACAATTGATAGATAATTGGTAATTTTCCTTTTACATATCCCTTGGAATTTTCTCAACATATATTTTGACGGAAATTTGAAATTTGAAAATATTTAGATATTATATCAATCTGAGTTTAAAAAATATATGTTTTTCCTGCCAACAGCCGCCGATGTATTACCGTACCTTTATCAATTAAAAACTTTTTATTGATTACTAGCTTCATTACAAAACTATAGGTACCAAGAGAAATATAATATCTAATTGAATCTATATATGGGTCATATAGATGCTTGTACCTTAATTATTAAAAATAAAGTTTATTTGAGAATATAATTGTATTCACTAAATTAAACAATTGTCTAATGCAGATCCTTTTAACAATTTTAAACACATATTAATATTTCTCTTTATTATTTGTGAAATCGCAGCCTTGTTAGAACAATCTGTCAAATCCTAACATTTCCTACATATGCGGTAAACTTAAGGGTTTTTTCTGGTTGTACAATGTAAGCTAAAGAAATTTAACAGTTACTGCTTAAAAGCTTTGTGAACTCAAATATACAAAAAATCTATTAAAATGTAGCAGGTCATATTAGCTGTAACCACTTTTTTGGCAACTTTTCAAAATTTAACCCAAAGATTATATTAAACATGACACCATTTATTATTTACAGTTTTTTTTTGGTTAAAATGGGCTACTCCATTAAAATGCACTAATACTAATACAAAAAATAGGTCATTGTTATTTAGTATTTTAAAATTTATTTCTAATAATACTGTTAATTTTTAGGTTATGAATTTTCAGGTATAGGACGAACACTATTGATATTTACTATGACTGATTACCTTAAATTCTGTATTAGACAAGAGTCCAGCTCAACATTAAGTTGAAGCTACAGTCACTATTTTTTATGTAAAGGAATGTTTTAGTACAGAAAAATTATAAACATAGCTGTGACATATTAATTTGGGTCATGGAAGTCAATATGTCCGAATCTTCATTTTAGCGGCATTTGCGTCTAAGGTATCATTACATGTATAATTTGATTGCATCTCTATAACTATATTGTATCAATCATCGCACCTATTCTTGTGGAATAAGCGTAGTTGGAATAACTGAGAAAACACTGCGATAGGGAATGGTTTCAATTGTTGGTAAAAGAAATGGTCCCTGTTAACGAATATTCTTAAAGCGAATTTTCTTAGATACATTTATAGTGTGTTGTTTTCAGATCTACCTCGTATACATCGTCTTTACTCTCATCCATCAATTATTAGCTTGTAGCTATCCACTGTTGACGAATGTACCTGTTCCTGGACGTCCTTTATTCCTAAAAACATTCTTTCTTAGTTTTCACCTCTATATGCCTGTTCCTGCTATCATCAGCTGGAAACATATATTGCCCAATTTTATTTCAGACTAGTTACAGTATCATCTGCTTCAATTTTGCGAATTTCTGCGTTTGATATTCGATCCATGACATATATATATATATACCCTCATGAATCATTCTTTGCATCCAGTATCACTCTAATTTATATACAGTTTGTTCTCCTCTATATGTCAGGACACATTAGTTGAAAACTTTCCTTTTCAAGTAAATCGGAAGGTGTCTCGAAGACTTCCGAAAGGAATCAAGGTCAGTCCCATTTTGTGAGAGACTTCGCTGGTTTAACTGTCGTGTCTTATACTTACAGGCAGTTTCTTTTAAAATGGCCCTATATATATATGTATATATATATATATATATATATATATATATATATATATATATATATATATAACATCAGATTATAACGTTCTACGCCGTCTTCTGTTTTCCAGTCTCCATTGATCTCGGTTTGTCCATAAGTTTGCATCCATTCCTCTTGTTCTTATATCTTTATCCATTCCTTCTCCTTAACTGAGTCTGAGTCTACCTCTCTTTCTTCTTCCCTGTGGTGCCCAATTTAAAATTTTTTTTGGAAGGCTAGTATCGTCCATTCGTTGAACATGTCCGTACCATCTAAGTTGGTAAAATGGTCCTATCGATACGAATACTACAACCAAGCACAAGATTTGTCATGATTTGGTTTTTCGACATATTGAGCCTCTAACCTACTTCTTATGAGGCTATTGAAGCTTTCCAGTATGGCAGTAGCGTCGTCTATCCCTTGGGCCCTTCAATTTATATCGCCCACTTACATTATTGATTATTCAATCTCTGCCATTCCAGCCCTCCCTGCTAAAAGTTGGTAACTGGCATGAAATTTACACCTGCATTGTTTGAATAAGCAGAGGGAGGGTTTTCCGATCGTACCTAACTTCAAAACGTTAAAAATCCTAATATCAGCAACATAAAACAAAGGCAAGGATTCCATATTAAGAGGATTTTTGGGTCGCTGAATTCAAATTCAATGTCCATTTTCAGAAATTCAAGATGCTGGATCCAAAATTGAGGCTATGTACATAAAAAATATTGTTAGCCACAAAGAGATATCAAAAAGGTCAATAAAAATCAATCTGTCTCGAATTTCAAGAATCGTATTAACATCTATTTTTCTAATACTTTTCTATTATCTACTAAAATAGATAATAAAATATTCTTTGGGTGCGCAAAGTAGGCATTATTTTCTATAGTTCTATTGGCAATTGTTTTCAGTTGGACTGCAAGATATGCCGATGATTTTATGAAATAGTGAAGATGTAGTGGTCCATACTTGCATTACCAACTTTGTTGACACGAAACCAAACTGGAACACACTTTCATTATGAATATTACAATTTGCTTTATGTTCTCCAATATAAACCCTCAGAAATAATACAATATTCGGCCAATGAGATAATGACATCTTCCTCGGTGTTAATGCCTCTGTTTTTTTTTCTGAACATCTTCCACTTGAAACTGCGTAACCTACAGTTCATAAATACTTCAGGTCTGTATTCAATACTTCAGAATTTATATTCACAAACCCACTTTGGATTTTTCAAAAGTTTTGACTGCTGGTAAGTTTTCGCACGTCGACAGGATTTAAGTAAGTCCTCTAGAAAATGACGTAGGCCCAGTTGAAGCTTCATAAAAATGATTTAACAAATGCCTCAAGGGCAACTCGTTAAAGTGGAGTAAGCATCCTAGCCATTGAAGGGATCTTTGAAAATGTTTTTCCATTAATCGTATGACTTTTGCTTTTCCTGATGGTAGAGTAACGTGTAAGATGTATTTTGAAATAGCTTCTTTTACTAAAGTTAAATACAATAGTTTTGATACGTTCATTTTTGAAACGCAAGTCTCCATTAAAAGAAAGTCCCCAGATGGTTGTATCTTTAAATTAGTCTTCTTATGTGCAATTCCTACTTTTTTTTCACTCACGACGAACTTTACTCTTATAATAATTAGGAATCGCAAGGCCAAAATGAACTTTAACATCATGCAAAACTGCAGATGCAAGATCTACGGCGGCTTTGTTTGAGACTCTACGTCTATCGCATACCATCGAAAATTTAAGTAATTAAAATCTTGTTTGAGAAATTTTTATGAGTGTCATTGGTTGATCATACTGTCGCGAAGCACTGGCTCAACTTCTAACAAATCATTCTCCTTTAGTTGTTCATTTTGATGGATACTTACCTTCTTAACAATTTTAACGCTTTTTCTTGATATAATTTTAATAAAATTTGTTGTCATTCGATTTAATATAGAAGAAAGCATAAAAACTGTTTCAAATTTTCAGGACCTTTTTTGTCTATGGCAAAAGAACAATTAACTCAATAACGTTTTCGCTTCTTGGTGATATCTGTACCGCATTTTAAGATGTGACATATGCTTGTAACTCTTCGTTATTAACATATTAATTCTTCTTTTACTTAGGATAAGAGCAACTACTCTCTTTTAAATATAATATTGATGGATTGCATTATTTTCTTTTAATCTCAAAAATTCAATATGTTGCATAACACCTTTAATCGTTGGTAATCTATCGACAACCAAGTCAACAGCTATATCTAAGATATGGGGCTGCTACTTGAATGGTTGATGCCATGCTAAAAAATGTTCATTATGACAGTATTTCGAAATTCTTGAAATGATAATATTTAATATTTAAAAACTACTTTGAATGATTTTCTGGTCTTCTGAGGAAAAATCAAAATTTATAAACTTTTTCTGCATCGATCGCACTAATATATCCAACATAATTCAAATACTCTTGTGTGTTTAAGAGTTAAGGTACTCTTTATGTTTATTATTTGATAATTTTCACTTGTATACCGCCATTTTGAAGCTGCCATTTAGAATTTCTGAAAACAGACGCCGTATTTGTATTCAGCTACACCAGAAACTCTTTTGTAGAGTATACAGTGTCGTTGACTTCGTTTTATGTTTGTGGGAGAACGATTATTTTTTTCAGGTTAGGTTCTAGCAGTTTTCTTGTAGATTACATCACCGAACACCTAATTGTAACTAAAATTTAATACTTTTTGCACACAGAGCCTCAATTTTGGATCCGCCATTTTGAATTTCTGCAAATGGACATCGGATTTGAATTCAGTGACCTCAAAAACCTCTTAATAGGGTATATAGAATCCTAGCCTTTGTTTTATGCCGCTGAAATCATGATTTTGACATTTTAAGGTTAGGTACGATCGGAACACCCCACCCTATGCTTATTCAAACAATGCGGTCGTAACTTTTGTGCCAATTACCAATTTTTAGCCGGGAGTGCGCGCAGCAAGGGCCTGTAAATTTTCAACCTATATATATATATATATATATATATATATATATATATATATATATATATATATATATATATATATATATATATATACTTTTGTGGGGCTACAGTTGAAAGGATGGTTGGCCAGAAAAGAAAACTCTTTTTGTTAATCTAGCTTTCCAGAAATTTTATTTTCTTCATCAGGACTTCTGCAAAAGAGAAAATAACTTTCCTTAATTATATTTATCACAAGATAAAAAGATTCTTGAAAAATAATATGTTATTATAATATAATACTCTTCAGGAACTGTTACCTCCACCCCCAGAACGATTGCCAGTTTTTAGGCAGTGTAAAATTTATCTATTAAAACGGGGTTTTGACGCCAATTGTCAGTTGTCAATTTCATTCATAAATTTAAAATGGCGTTTCAACGACGTCTACGTGCTGGAAATCAGGTTCTTAAATAAATTAAAGAATTTTTGTCTTTTATAATATTTATTTTGATATTATGTGGTCTTGGTGTTAAGTGAATAATGACTGTTTCGGTTGAACGAGACTTGGTGTTTCATACATACTCACTTTGGAAGGTTTTTTTCTTTATTTTTATTTTACAATAAATAGATTTAAGGAAGGTTATTTTCTCTTGTGTAGAAGTCCTGATGAAGATAATAAAAATTTTCTGACTGCTGCCCCACAAAGGGCCTTAAACCTCTCAGTTTAGTTGGCTTTTTCTTAACTAGTCCAGTCACGAGGGTACTCGTGCAATTACAAAAGTATTAGTTCATTCGTAAAGTCTAACAGATGCTGTGGTATATAATACGGGCTGTATAACGACAGTTAGTTACTGCCTTCAATATTTCATGTTAGTTCCGTAGTTAGGTCTAAAGCTATTGTCTCTATTGGTAAGCATCTTAAAATAAATTGCTTATTATTTTATAGACACTTTATACATTTGAGGAGTCTGAATAATTATGTTAATTTTTGTGAATTAAAATAATGACTGTGTGCATTGTGTCACTCGATAGGGGGCTATAAAGTCATTCATGAAAAATAACTTCGAGCACTTTTAATAGTTTGCCTTCTCTTCATTTTATGACTTCAACAGCTGTGCCATCTGCGAAAATTGGTTATTTTTTATTTATATCTATGACAGAGCTTTTCTCGGATATTTCTTCCGATCTTGCATTCGTAACTTTTTATAATGTGAATCTTGTTTTTACTAGTTTTGGGTCTTGATATAATACTTCTCTTATTAAGATTCAAACAGTAACTGTGAAACTTCTTTTAAAATATTTGATCTGGGAAGTGATAGATATACTTTAATAAATCAAACTAAACTAAATTCTTATCGAAACAAAGACGGCAGTAAGCTGGTGTTAAAAAAGGGTACAAAAAAATTTTGACAAATGTCTTTGTTTCTAAACGCAAATATTTTTTTTGAAATTATTTTGCGTTTCATTTTAGCACATTACAATTCTCCACGTTCGTTTTTACACTTCCTAGACCAAAAAAGCACTCACCAGTTATATTTTATACAGCTACAAGCAATTTAATCTTTAACATGTTGTTTTAAATCAACTTTTAGTTTTGTTAAAGGGTTAAGATTCACAAACACCGCATTTTAAATTATATACCTTAGTTACGATTTTTGCATTTCCAGCTGGTTAAAGATATCCTAAAGTTGCATATGTTTTGACGAACGGTGTATCTACTTTACAGCTTTCCCTGGAACATAAAATAAATACATACAGTCAGTCACAAAAGTCGACATATATTACACTTTAAAAATTAATAAGAGTAACTAGCTTCAGCTACAAAGATCGACCAAAACTTCGGCCGAGCTGAAACATAGTGTTCGTGAATAGTCACAAATCGTTCGACTAACTTCGGGTGTTTTCGTGGCTCGTGATTACCGGCTCAGTTCACAAGTAAGTGCGATTCTATTGATGGTTCATGGAAATTAGACAAACCTGTACGGTTTTTTCGAAAAAAATGTAACCTGACATTTTATTATTGGAAAGTGTATATTTTGGCATCCTAAAAAACATCTCGATGTTAACATTAACTAACAAAATGGAGGACCAAAAATGGTCACTTTTTTCGGTTTTTCCCGTTTATTTCGAAAACTAAAGATTCTATAAAAAAAGTTTCAAACACAAGTTGTAGATAATTGAATTATCTATCGACTAGTATAAATAAAGTTATAAGTGGCGCTACTAATTATTGAGATATAATTTAAAAAAAAAAACCTTTTTCTTTGTTGAAAATAAAACCATATTTATTTACAAACTAGTGTCTCAAAATTAACATATATATATATATATATATATATATATATATATATATATATATATATATATATATATATATTGTAGTCCAAAAATTGTTTTTTTTTAAATTTCTCAGCCCAAAATTAAAAATAATTAAAAATAAATAAATCTTAAAAATATACGTAATTTTTAACAATCTGCTGTAAAATTGGTGTTGTGAGAGCGAAAAATCAAGGTCAAACTTTCAACTTAGTGCTCAGTTTTCTCAGAAAATATTAATCACACAGATTTCGGGTTTAGCATTCTTTTTTAAATAATTTTGAGACAATAGTTTGTAAATAAATATGCTTTTATTTTAAGCAAAGAAAAATGTATTTTTTTTTCGAAAAAAATATATCTCGATAACTAGTAGTGCCACCTATGACTTTATACGAATTCAATTATCAACAAGTTTTGTTTCAAACTTCTTTTTATAAAATCTTTAGTTTTCGAGATAAACTGGAAAAATCGAAAAGTGAGCATTTTTGGTCCGCCATTTTGTTAGCACAGGGTTGCCAATGTTATTATCGAGATATGTTTTTAGGATGCCAAAATATATACTTTTTAATAATTTCGAAAAAGCAGATTGGGTTTATCTAATTTCCATGGACCATCAATACAATCGCACTTGCCGGCGAACTTAGCTAGCGACCATAAACCACCAAAAACACCCGAAGTTAGCCGAACGAAGTGCGACAATTCACGAACATTGTTTTAAAAAATTAAATCTCGATAACTAGTGACACCACCTATAATTTTATTTATACGAATCGATAAGAAATTCAATTATCTACGACTTTTGTTTGAAATATCTTAAATCCAATGAAATGGATGCTGAAATGACAGAAACAGCGCTCTCCAAGCCCCTGGCAGTACACTATCAATGGGAGAGATTTCCACCTTATTCTGGTAGTTCCTTGTATTTTGATGGAGTGTTTTGATTCTTAACTAGAACAGAGCATGTATATCCTTATAATAAAATACTTTCTTCTGTTGCTTACTCTTATTTTTCATGTACTTATGTATACATGTTATATTTTTGGAAGATTGAAAACGGCCAAATTCATTAAATTGGATTATTAGAAAACTATTTATTTTACAAGAATCAGAAAGCAAGTTGCAGTAACCCGCAATATTTTTACTTACTCATCTTCCCAGGGACAGACATCAGTATTTCTTGCTTCGCTTTCCTCCCCTTCAACATTTGGCTTTTTAGCTTCTTCACCTTCTGGCGCTACTTCCTCCTCGATTGCTATTTCAGAAGGTGGTAGTTCGCTGGCCGGCGATTCGCTGTCGGGCTCTGCAAGAGGGGCTTTGGGTTCTTGAGTACTGGGGCCCGCAGATGGCGATACTGGCTCGGACTGGCTTGGACCGGGAGTTTCAGACGGGGGAGGATCTAGAGCAAAAGTGTAAGGTTTTTAAAATATTAGTCTTTGTAGTTGTATCTAGATTTTCAGCTGACAGTCGAACCAATAAATGGTAGATAAAATTTTTTGAAGCCGGGTTTGCCAGTGATTGATTCGTACTGATAAAGGACACGTCAACCTATGAAGGTCTTTTAGTGTCCACGAAGGTGTAATGTTGAGACCAGGGGCGGATCCAGCCTCTCTCTGTTTGGGGGGGGGGGGCGGTGATATTACAAAAGTACAGTATGGCAAGCGAAAGCAAGTTGTTGATGGGGGAGGGGTAGACGCCAGCAACATTCCGATTTCTAGTGTAAAGGTTAGGGTCGGGTTTATTTTGCTGAATTCGAAGGTGATCGCAGGAATAAACAAGTTGTCGACGGGGGTGGGGGGAAGTCAGCAGCATACACATTCCTAGTATGAGAGCCAGAATCGGGTCTATTATCTTAAACTCAAAGGTCTTGGGGGGAGAGGGGGGGGGCGATCGCAAGAAAAAACAAGTTGTCGACGGGGGAGTGGGGGTTGGAAGCCAACAGCATACACATTCCTAATATAAGAGCCAGAATCGGGTCTATTTTCCTAAATATAAAGCTCTTAGGGGGACGATCGCAACAAAAAACAAATTGTCGACGTAAGGTGGAAGCCAACAGCATACACATTTCTAGTGTAAGAGGCACAATCGGGTGTATTTTCCTGAAATCTAAGCTCTTGTGGGGTGGGGGGGGGGCGATCGCCCCCACCGCCCCCCTTGGATCCGCGCCTGGTTGAAGCAACCCTACGAAAATTTTGATATGGGCATACACTATTAAAAAAGAACACCTAAATTATAAGACACTAAGAGGATTAGCAGATATAAAAAAACATTAGTAAAAAAACAGGTATGACATATATGTTAAATAACATGAGAGGACTAGCACACATAGGAATAAACATGTGTAAATGAACATATACGTTTGGGGTTTGAGATGGGGGTAACAGAGAGGTGTCTCGGACAAAAGTGGTTATCCTCATTGTGTTGTAATATTAGAAATTTTCTTGGAGGGGCCTTTGATGACGTGGTCGATTAAGGGCGAGAATATTTGGAACATGAGTCCAGAATATATTTTATTGAGAAAGCAACTTCACATAGGCAGCAAGTGGAAGGATCAGAGTGTTCGATCAGATGGGCATGAGTCACTGTAGTGTGGTCAATTATGAGCCTGTCCATAAGCGGTAGAGGTTGTCTGGGATAGTTCTTCAGGATAGAGTTAGTAAATATAGGATCTTTCATCTCATGCAGTTTGTTATCTTCCAGGTGAAGGTCCCATTCAAGCTACCAAAGGGCTCTTATTTGGAGAACACACATCTACTGGACAAGAAGTGAGATTTATCGGTAATGTTGTGGGTCCTCTTTTTTTTAATGTATAAGCTTTTTTATTGTCTTCGATGCCTGTATGGCTAGGAATCCATAGGAAGATCACTCTCTTTCTTTGGATATTTATTTTTTCCAGGTTGTATCTCAGGTTTTTAGAGATATGAATTGTTGAATCCCTTGCCAATAGATAATTGTTTCTTAGGGGAAAGAAAATTAGAAAATTCGTGACTATGAAAGGTATCTATCCCCTTAAAGTGACACAATTAAAAATCCTAAAGAATTCTTGGTTTGGAAAATGTTTTTATTAAATACAGAACTGGATATGTTATACTCTCTGATTTAAGCAGACCACACAACAGTCCTTTTTACTAACCCCAACGGCAACTACTGTGCTTTACTACTTATCGTTATACAGACCAATTGAAGATAAAATTCGTATATTATGATTGCGAGTTTTAATTTTTATAATACTAGCTCATATATACAATACGAGATGGTTGTGGAAGATATATGGTTCCAGCTGGACGGTCCCACGGCACACACAGCGCATATGTAAATGACTGTTTTGCGGCAACACTTCCCAGGATGCCTCATCTCTTTGAAACTGGCCAGCACGGTCGGTATTTATCCCCTTGCGACTAGTTTTTCAGGTGCTTTCTAAAATAGCCTGTTTACAATGATCGTTCTAGTAGCTTGGCTCATTTGAAGAACGACATTCGTCAAGCTGTTGCCAACATACTCGTCGATATGCTGGAAAGAATTGAACGAAACCTCCGAGTTCAATTAACGCAATGTATTGAGAAAAATGAACGCCCTCTGCTTGATATCATCTTTAAAACATAAAATTTAAATGTTGTACTTGATGCTGTATTAAATATATATCTGCATTACTTTTTTAATTGAATTTTTAAATAAGCAATTTGCTCTGCCCCATCCTTTATTGATTTATATATTTCATCTCCTTGACCTGCAAAGATGGGCAGTCTCGAAGCCGAATAGAGTTTGCGGTGGTCTAAATTTCAGTTACAAAGATATATAAAAAGAACTATAAAAGATAATAAGACTACATACCCAAAGGAATTGGATTTTCCTCTCCTCCAGTTTCTTCCGGTGCCACAGCTGATTCGGACTGGCTTTCAACGTCGTCGGTGGCCGAACTAACACTAATAATAGGCGCGCCGCTCGTCATTGAGCAAGTCTTTGCTATACTATAGCTCTTTTTAAGAGTTTTTCCGTTAGTACTAATACTGAGACCATCGTCCGGTTTATTGTCTTTGTCACTAGGAATTACGAATACGGAGGATGCAGCGCTTATCGTTGCGGAACTACTATCCTCAAAGGAGGAAACTTTGCGTCGCGCACCCTCTAAGCCCGAACTATGCGTAATAGGCACGGAAACGGAGGCGCGACGTGGCGTCTCGTACGTATCTACGTGGAGCTTTTTGCCACAGTCCAGTGTATGTTGCTGGGTCAGCAGAGAGCGTTGTACCTAGAAAAACATTATTATAAGATAAGTGTGAGCAGTTATACCAAAATCGTGCATAACTAAAAAGTTGTTATATTACTTGGCGGATAAAATATCTTACTCTCCTTCCCTTTCATTACAATTGTATTTAGAAACTACAAAGTCATATGTTTTTATGAAAAACTTTATTATAAAATCCACACACACTCCATGCACATGTTTTTGCCATATCTAGATGAAAATCTGAAAACACAAAAAGTTTTATAACTTCAAAAGAAATGGTCGCAGCGTAAAAATTCCAACGGTATATTAAAATTTAGATATAAATCTTCAAAAAACCGTTATATTTATCTCCAAAACCCATAAACATAGGTATTATAAAAAAGTAAAAAAAAAATTGGAAAAAAGTTTGATGATATTTGTACTGTTATAATTTCAAGGGCAAATATTACAGAATACAAAAACCAAGACAGTTTGAAAGAGTATTGTTTTACCTTTAAAATGAACAGTAGATCGTCCAATTTGGTCCATTTGGACCAAAGTTAGATCAATTTTTGTAAGAAAGTATGTTTTTTTTTCGAAACGTGTCTGTTTAAAAAACTAAACAAGCTAGAAAAAAAGTGTAAATAGAAAAAAGACGTGTTTTTATGTAAAGAATGCAGGTATATAATTTTTAAAAAAATTAGAGAAAAAATTTTTCCTATTTTTTATGACACAAAAAATTTCAGAATTGTAAAATTAATGAAAAACATGATACGATATTTTGTTGAAGTTAAAGAAAAACAAATTGCAGAAAAGTCAGTATAAGTAGACGTACTGTTGATTACAATGATAGAAAATATATTAAGAAAACAGGCTCTATTAAGTAATAGAGAATATCTGAAGAAAATAACTCTTAAAGAAGACAGATTACTGTTCACATTGCTTTACATAATAGACCTTTCAGTGTTTCTGATATAACTGTGCAAATTAATAAAAATTTGAAAATTATAATTAATATATTGTAATTTGAAAGTATAAGTACGTCGGAGACTTCATGAAAATGGAATTTTTGGACCACTTGCTAATAAAAAACCGTTGCTAACACTCGTAAATATAAAAAAAAGAAAAAAATGGACAAGGCAACAAAAAATTTGAAGCATTGCTCAATAGAAAAAAGTGCTTTTAGCGATAAATCGAAGTTTGCAGTTTTTTCATCGAAAAAAAAGTGTATGTGCTCAGAAAAGCAAATGAAAAGTTTTTAAAGATTGTTTGGTTCCTAGTGTCAGTAATGGCTTGGGGTTGCTTAGTCGTGTTGGTGACCCTGTAAACGTAGAATGAATCTTGAAAAAGGAAGGCTATAAAAACTTCTACACAAGAACGCATTGCCGTCTGGTACTCGTTTAGTAGGTACTCCTTTTACTTTCCAGCATGATAACGACCCCAAACACACTGTAAATATCTGCAAAAGTTACTTGGAAAGTCTTGAAAAAAAGAAGAAATTTAAAGTCATGGAGTAGCCACTACAGGGCCCCTATCCTCGAAAGTGTGATGTGAAAGGTGATGTGAATGGCGATGTGAACTTTTTGACAGTAAAAGCCGTATTCTTGAAAAGCCAATATGAACGTGTTAAAACCCGAGAATTTCAAAAAATAAAATGGATGACAGATTGAATTGAGCTGTCAGACCGAAAATATCCGTAATATATTTTGTTGCCATTTTAGGTAAAAAGTAGTTTTGGTACTTTAAATTATTCGTCAAAAGTAAGAAAAATACTGCTGCTGTTGTTATTTTTGTGAAGTTATTGATTGCCATTACAATATTTGTACTTTGCCTGGATTAAATTTATCTTAAATTGACACTCTAGAACTGTTAAACAAAAATGCATACAAAGAGCCAACAACTAGAAGATTCTAATATATAAAGAAAAAGGGATATCAAGAAACGCAGCAATCATATATAAAAAGTAATATACTGATAGTAATTGCAGAAAGTCAGCACTGATAAACCTTGAAACGGTGGAAATTACAACTCTACATAGTATGACTAAAAGCCATCATCCCAATCCATTACGGAAACTATCCAATCAGTTATTTATTGTATGAATTCACGAAGTCTCAAGCCTCTTACTGCAAGATGTTCTGTCCTGACAAGTAAATTTAAAAGAAAACCTGAAACTTCAACAATGATAGTGAAACTGTTTATGACCAGGGACCGAAACCAAAGGCCAGACAGAAGACGTCCATTAAAGATACTGGCGGATCTCAAATTCAACTTTTAATATATATTTTTTTATTTTATAAAGATTTGTAGAGACTTGAAGATCAAATGTACTATAAATAAGGTTTTTATGCTGAAGGACCTCATTCGTTGGTCTGTAGGGTTCATATTTATATGTCCCGATAAATTATAATCATAATATTTATTTAATTGTAGTGTCGTATAGTGTTTAACACAGTCTAATTAAGAAGTGCTGTAGTTAACATAATTTAAATATAAAATTTGTTACTTATTTAAATAAAGGTTCAGATAGCTTACAAATTGTGATTTCTCAAATTTATTATAAGTTGCGTCGTGAAAAGAATTATGTTAGATTTAACTGTTTGAAACTAAGATACTCGCCTTTTATGGACACAAGTATTTATGTTAAAGCCATAAGCACAACTGGCCCTAGAAAAAGATCTTTAAATAGCACGCTCATACAATTGAGTTATAAACAGAATCTCCTGTAATAATTTTATATGTCTGTAATCTCAAATTTACTTAATATTTGCGAGACCTATTCAACTTTCTAAGGATATTTTATCAAAAAATTTGAAAATATCGGGGTACCATCTAATTAATGTTTCAACTGTTTATTCAGAAAATAAAACGTCTTAAAGAAACGGTTCGTCAATATATTTTTTTAATGCGAGTTTTTTTGAAGAACCAAAAATAAAATAAAAATTTTTAATTCTATTTTATTTTTTGAAATCCGTGCGTTAAAATTGTCATTTAGCAGCTGACATTTCATTTGCGCATGTTTCACCGTTCTCTTACCTTCCACCGGGCGAACGAGGATATGAGTGATGAACATTTCAAGAACACGCGTTCGCCACCTTTTTAGCGTTCACTTCACGTTCCCCAGTTCGAGGATAGGGCCCCAGACTTAAATCCGATAGAATTATTAAGGATGAATTAAACAGCTGGTAAAAAGCAATGCCTGACATCAGTTTCTTATTATGGGAAATCTTACAAGGCGAGTGGTAAAAAATCAAGGCAGATACACTCAACAAATTAATCTTGCGAATGCGGAGAATCTGCCCGGCTGTAGTTAAAAAAAAATGTTGGGACGTAATTATTATACTAACAAATTGATATTTACTTTTTTCGTTATAATTGTTCGTTAATATTCTTTGTTTGTATTATTTATTGATTTAAACTTTGAATTCAATCCATATTGATATTTAAGAACTGACCGCTAATTAGTTAGAAATGACTGATATTTATTTTTGTTTTCATTCAAAGGCTTAGTACCTAGTAAATGTAAATATGAATTAAAATTGTCCCTTTGTTAAATAAAAGTGTTTTTCTTTAACTTCAACAAAATATTGTGTAATGTTTTTCATTAATTTTACAATTTTGAAATTTTTTATGTCATAAAAAATAGAAAAAAAATTTTTCTTCGATTTTTTAAAAACTATATATCTATGTTGTTTGCACAAAAACACGTCTTTTTTATATTTACACTTTTTTTCTATTTTGTTTAGTTTTTTAAACATACGCGTTTCAAAAACAAACATATTTTCTTATAAAAATTTGTCTAACTTTGGTCCAAATGGACCAAATTGGACGATCTACCGCTCATTTTAAAGGTGAAGCAATACTCTTTCAAGCTGTCTTTGTTTTTGTATTTTGCAATATTTGGACTTGAAATTATAACAGTACAAATATCATCACAATTTTTTCAATTTTTTTACTTTTTTATGATATTGCTTAATATCTATATTTATGGGTTTTGGTGATAAATGTAACGGTTTTTTGGAGATTTATACCTAAGTTTTAAAATACCGTTGGAATTTTTACGCTGCGACCATTTCTTTTGAAGTTATAAAACTTTTTGTGTTTTCAGATTTTCATCTAGGTATGGCAAATACTCTACTCGTCGTAAAAACAACTTTACACCTATTATCTATGTGGGGGAATATCTCCTAGATATGGAGGCTACCAGTGAAATAAAATAGCCGGGGCAGACCAAAACGGACACTGCAGCGTCTGATTCAGAGTATACGGCTGCAAACAGCGGTGATTCTTCATGTTGTGAAGGTAACGGGAAACCACACTGCTAATGATTTCCCAGGATATTGATATGGCGAAAAATTTTACAGGCTGCCCTTCGATGGGTCAGGGGAGCTAAGAATCTCTCGGCTCAAAGTAGGCAAGTCCAATTTAAGGAAAGATACATGGAATACGCGGTTAGTAAGTTTGATAATTTAATTCAAGAGACTAAACGCATGGAGATAAGCGAATTGCGATGGACCGATTCGGGACCATGCAGATAAGGGATGGTATTTTATACTATTCTGGCAACGAAGATGACGATACATTACCCAGAAATGTGGTTGTTATTTTCTTAAAGTCGAAACCAGAACAATTTGTAGGAAACTTAGTTCCTATCAACGAAAGAATAATGCTTCTACAATTAAATGCCCAGCCATTTAATATTAACTTCCTGCAAATTTACACCCCTACAACAGAAAAGAAAAGCTACCATAACGTTGAAGTACTGTATCAGCAACTAACTGACACAGTAAATAGGCTAAAACCCGATGAAATCACACACATTCTAGGTGATTTTAATGCAAAAATTGGTAAAGGTCATAGATCTGACTTGGTAGGAGAACACGGTTTGGGTGAAAGCAATGAACGTGGTGATAGACTGTTTAAATTTTATCAGGATAACGACATAGTAATAAACTGGATAAGCCCAGGTGATAATCCGACACATATCATAAGAAATCAAACTGATTACATACTGGTTAACAAGAGATTCAGAAACTGCGTAAGAAAGGTCACAACATATCCAGATGCTGATTCTGAATCAAACTAAAATCCTCTAATTACCGATATTAATGCTAAATTAAAAAGATGATGGAAAGTACTCAGCTGACCAGTTATTCGAATATTGATTTGTTTCTGAGATATAAAGAAATTTGTATAATATTAAGACGTTGTATGATAAATCACTTCTATTAGAGTAAACGTCTGGATAAACTCACCTTTTCAGTCAATTCAGTTACTCCTACGCTAACATCGGACGAGGAACTTTCCGTATCCAGATGGGTGGAATTTTTTCGATTTCTAGTTGGGGTTCTCGGTGGGGAAGCTGGAGTCTCCCAGGGACATACTTCTTCAGATGTTGAGGCTCCAGGAATTATACTTGGCTTTTTAACTCTGGTTTAAGCAAAAGGCGGTATTAAAAATAATGTAAACTTTTTAGTGATGTACAGATATATACAAAAAGTCAAGCTAAGAGCGAACAAATGAATAGAATAGAATGATGTTTAGTTTTATGCACACATAAAAACAACAACATCCATACAGAAGCCTAATCTAAAATAAAACTTGGAGCTACATTCATTTAAAATCTTGGTAACGCTAACAATCAAACATAAATAATATTTTGGTTCACCTTGCCCCCCCCCCCCAATAACTACTTATTCGAGGTGATCATTCTTAACCAGTCAACCATTCCGTTACTTTAAAGCGTAGGATGCGCTCATACAAAATTATATAAGATTCTATTAGCTGTCAAATATACTGTAACTGAATGACAAACTGGTTAATTTTTTAGGTTTCGATACTACTACTACGGCTACTATGATGGCTCTAGAGTCCAATTCGAACCCCGACACCCCTCAATCTTCCTTTTTCAACTATCCTTGTCCATCGACACATCACAGAAATTTTCTGCTTCTTTCCTGATTCCAACCTCCCATCGTAGCCTTGGTCTTTTATCATGTTCTTTCCCAGCAGCTGATCTTAGAGAGCTCTTTTTGGAACTTGATTCCCATTCATTATAAAGCTGATATATCTCGTAATTCATGCGGGCTCTTCAAAAAACTATCGAAACTTTTTAGCAGTTCGGAGTTTTTGGCGGAGTCCACGTTCCTCGTCTACGAACACCTCTAGATTTGAATTTAGGAAAGAGTAAACAAAAGATTCTTGTTTGTTTTTGTTATTTTTCTGGTATCATTGGATTAGACGTTGTTATGGGAAGAATTTGTTCCAAGTTGACTTAACAGTCAGACTTTCTTATTACACAGCCTAGGGCCAAATTGAACAGTATTGATGCTATCCGTCATCTTGTTTAAGACTTTGCCATCAATTTTCACTAGGTATGTAGTGTTGCTCATTGTCATCTTTTTTAATTTAAGTAGTTTTGATGGGATGTTCAGTTCTAACATTATTTTGAAGAGTTTTGTCGATTAACACTATCATAGAATTGTATAAAGTCTACCAAAAGTGTAATTTTATAATCGTTTATAACATCTGGGTATTATGCAGTGCTTTGCCGAGGTGGGTTTCTCTTTTGGCTGGGTTTTCTTAAATATTTTAAATTAATATTATGTCTAATTTTTTAGGAGATTTGCTGTATTTCAGAATGTGTAAATATGTCTAATGGTTTTGCGTTCTATCCAAACTAGAAGCTTTGCAAAAAATCAGCGAAAAGTTCAGTATTAATAATTAGTAAAATATATGTATTACATCAGGATTATAAATAAATATGATTATTTTAAAGTTTGTCAGAATAATTAAAAATAATGTACTTTTTAGTGGAAATATTTCAACTCTCATTGTAGCTATAGGTGCACCTCCGTTACATTTTTGTTCTACAATGATTCCGATTTACTAGAGGAAGTTTTTATTTAATACTAATTTGATTAATTTTCGAACAATATCCATCAGGTAACTATAAGTTCGATGACAATATCAAAAATCTAAAGAGATATTTGATTTTGTCCGAAACCTCATTGGCGTTAGTTCACGTAAGGCGTGAAAACGAATATTTATTTAGTAATGATTTACAAAACAAACACCAACGGCCAGATTTAATAAAGAGATTTAACGTCCACACTCGATTTAGTTGAAGTAGAAATTACACCTTTTAGTTAGTCACTTTGATATTGTTTTTAATGTAGTAATATATATATATATATATATATATATATATATATATATATATATATATATATATATATATATATATATATATATATATTATAAGCAATGTGCATATAAGATATTTCAAAAAAATAATCATTACTAGTTAAACTAACTGATCTCGATTACCACACTAATACTCAGATTAATACCGTGTTAAGAGTCCATACCTTATTATGTTTTTATTTATTTATTTATTTATTTACTGCAATAATAGCACGTCACAGAATTAACCTAGGCAGTATAGCGATTAAAAGGGAAGGAGCCCCAAATAATAAAGGTAGTGAAGAGTAAAGAGGCAGTCACAGCCAGGTACGCTATTCAAGGTCAATCTCATTGTCCTCTTGAAAGACATAGAGGTTCAGTAAAAATCATGGTCACAAGGCAGGAAAAAACTGTAGTGGTTTATCTGTTGGCGAAACTATTTTTGCCAATACCGACCTGGTTAGAACATGGCAAGGATCCATTTTACTGACGGGTAGTTCGCGCAGGGACACGAAAGTTAAGCAGTGCCACTAGATTAGAATAAACAACCACACCTGCAAACAATGTATGACCAAACATCGAAGTGAGCTGAATTTTTCGCGCCTCCGAGGAATCTAAGGTGCGGAGTCTAAACCGTGGGTAATACTGCAGCTGCAGCGATGAATTCTTCACTTATAGAGCAAGAAATTTATAAATTTGAATTGAACTCACTCGATTCGTGCAGTGTGGACCATGTATAGGGGTGATTTGATCATGTAGCAGTATTCCAAAATTATTTCTAATCACACCAAAATAAACGGCATGAAGAATTTCAATGTCATTAAAATCGCGACACTGCATCATAACAAATCAACACATCTTTAAAGATTTTGCAATCATGCTATCGATGTGTGTATTATCGAATATGACTCCTAATCGTTATACGGGTCACTCTAGTAAGTTCAGAGTCAGCGTTCGATAAACTCATGGGTTTTTTTCTTCCTAGACAGTCATCCGACTCCATATTGTTGATGTTTGTTCAATAAAATGTGATGATTTGCTGCATCAAATGCTTTTCTGAAGTCAAAGTAAATCGAATCGACCTGCAAAGAAAGAACAAAGGCGGCAATCAAAAAAGTAGAATAAATTGCTAATTTAATCTGGCATAATTTTACAGACTGAAATTCGTGCTAATGTTCTGAAATAATTCTATAAATATCATCTGTAACTAGCAACTCCAATGCCTTACCAAAACAAGACAAGCCAGATGTAGGACGGTAGTTAAGAATGTCAGAATGATCTTCACCTTTGAATGAAAGCGTTATAAAAGCGGGCTTCCACACCGAAATAAACACTTCTAAATGAAGAGACCATTTGCATATTGCCATCAATGGTACAGCCAGTATCACACAACAATTTCTCACCAACACTGGTGGAATCCCATCAAGGCCACTATCAAGAAGCACCAGCTTTTTAAATACAATATCGTTGTGAACCAGCACAGAGCACATATTTATGTTGTTCAAAGGAAAGTGATGTTCACAGTCCGCACTCTGACAGTCATTGTTGTCCACCACATATACGGACTGGAAAAACATAGCAAATACATCAGCTATCTTTCCTGGATCCTCATAACTTTTATTCACGTAGCTCATTGGTTTTGAGTTTAAATACGTCCAAAATTATTTAATATTCTGTACAATGCTACATTGTGAAGAGGCGATAGAAGCTTGATAGTCTTTATTAATAGAGATTTTAGCTTGTGCCCTTATATATTTTAAACGGTCTTTAAGTTCTGTGTAACAACTTCCATTTTTCACAGTTTATCAGAAATCATATCCTTATCTTTAATCAACTTGATAGTTTTTTGATCGTAATATGTAGGAAACTTTAGATTGTAAATTAATTTATTAGTCATATAAAGCAAAATATATAATAGAGTAGATAATTTCCATCTTAGTGTCGATACATTACGCAGCCGATCCCAAAAAACCCCAGCCGGCTGCTTCAAAATAGTTATTAATCAGGTTATAGTCCGCCTTGAATGATTCCAGGATAGATTCTGTCAAAGCACTCTTAATCTAAGGATTATATCCAACGTTGGATGATGTTCATCAGGTGCTGACAGTGGCGCAGTATTTTCAGTAATAACAATATTTTAATAGTTAGAGAAGACAACATCACTTGACGGAAGGTACAATTAAACAATGTCAACTCGCACTATTTGAGACAAAATCAGAGCCAAGATCATCCCACACAGCACTAGACGTCTTATGGACGTCATTTTTATATCCAGATTATGTCTGAACGTCTTAAGACATAAATAAGGTGTCTTATAGACGTTGTTTTAAAGATGTCCATAAGACGTCTATATACAACGTCTTTAAGATATCTTTTAAAAGTCTACATATTACATTTTATATGAAAATAAATACAGTTGTGTATAATTTAGTTGATAAAAACTAAAAAGCATTTCCTTCCCTATGGATTTTGTCGCAGTTGGGTAATAAGTTTGCAACGACGCACAAAGCTCAGCTGAATACAAGTTGAGGTTAAAATATTTGATTGAACGACAAATTTTTAGTAGCCTCACTACAATCTTGGTTAATGGACTGTTTAATGTACCGATAACAATAACAATATGATGTCAACTAACTTTAAAAACCCCGCCTTTTGTTTCTGTCAACTCTGTCATTTTTGTTTTTGTATTTCGTCATGTTATTCATTTTTAATGTTGTTGGGGTGCCGACTCTGAAAATTTAGCTTTTGAAAGGATTTTATTAAATATACTTGATTTATCTATGTGCCTCTGAAAATCTTTTTTATTCGTGTTTATGTAATACTTAAGGTAAGATCGAGAATCATATGTACTTAGGAAAAACAGTAACGTTATTTATAGGTTGTGTTACAGGAAATTTCCGAATGCTTTACCACTTATATTTTTGTAGTAACTCTATTTTATTAGAAGTATGAAATGAAATCTTCAAAAATATTATCTGTGCGAAAAAGGCTTGTACAGCTCATCCAGACCCGGTCCTAAATATTACAAGAAATATTACTAATGAAGTGGAAGGCGAAATGTTTGTTTATGGAGTGCTCGACTAATGAAACCTGTAAGATTTATTTTGTTCCTGATGATTGGTTATATTTAAAGATAATAGAAAATAGAATTTTTACAAGAAGTAATTTTGTTTAAGGTTTTAGAAATTTCAAAACTGGGAGTAGGGAGCATATATGACTTTGTAAAGCGAGCTTGTAAAATTACCATGTACAGTTGATTAGTACGAAAAGGAAAGAGAAAGTTCTACGATTGCAACTTGGCGAGACTTATTATGAGTAAGTTCTGTCTTTCATTATGCATATTAACCTTGAAATAGCATAAGTCACGATTCTATAGTAGAGGACAATTATAAAAATTCGCAAAAATATCACAAAATTTACTCCCACAAATGATAAACTTTATCCTATAAAATTAAAATCAGTTTGTCATTAGGATCTACAGAGACAACAGGACTGGCAAAAAGTCGGAAGAATGAGGAAATTTCAATCCAAACATGGCTGAAAAGGGCATCAGACCAGATTTGTTATTCGACAAAATAAAAATTCTTGTTTTTAAAACTATTTAAAGATTTGTGTACTTTTTATTTCAATAAACTTTTATTTTGTTGATAGTCTACCTTTTAGAGTTATTATATCAAAGGGATAAACTAAGGCTTAAATTTAACAGGTTCACTTATAGTTCGAACAGTAGTAGTTCTGAAAATATTTGCTCTTCTACCTCACTTCTTAAATTTCAAATTAGAAAAAGTTTACATTATGCTTCAGTTATGTATTTTTTTGTATAAAGAGATTATGTTGAAGATATTTTTTAAAGCAAATTATTCATGCGGAACTTGTAGTTATGTAAAATGGTAGCGTATATTTTGCTCTTGATTTTTTCTTAATTAAAGTTATTTCTTGGGCTTTTGAATAATTAAGGTTTGACTTTGTAAACAAGACAAACAAAAAAATTAAAGGGACCCTTTTTAATATACATAATTTTATTGGTGGAATATATTGTTTTAATGTTGGGAAGGGACGTCCATAAGACGTTGTAAACAAATGTCTTAAAGACGTTACCTTTTGTAACATAAGACGTCTATACAACGTCTTATGGACGTCATTCGTCTTTTATGGACATACATAAGACGTCGTGAATGTTGAGATCAAATGTTTTATGGACGTCTTTAAGACGTATTTGTGCTGTTTGGGATGATTGTTAGGAATATATAAATATGGAATGGAATCGTCGTAGATGTGGCTTTCAATTGACTCAATATTTTGGTAATAGTCGCCTAAAATTATTACATTTGAATTTCGCATTTTAGCTGTAATATAATTCATTGTCCCAACATGATCATCATAAAAAGCAATGGGAGATAAAGGTGGAAAATATAATGCACAAAATAAGAACTGTACTCTTCTTAGACTTATTCCAACCCAAATCTCCTCCCCCATTTTATTAAGTATGACAGAACCTCTAGTTTTATTAGTAGAATCAGGATCACGATCGTACACAACTTAGTTACTAGGAAATAATTCCCTATCAAAAATATCCTCATTCGACTAACTCTAATATTCATAATTCACCACTTCATTGTAGAAATTAACAATTTTAGTACGAAAGCCGAGTGAATTTTGATAATATAACTTGAAAAACGAAGAAATTTCCTTATCGGTTTCACTGGACCAAAACTGGTAAAGTAACTGCATGTCATCAGCAAACATATGGGTCTGGCAGTGCTGCGGAACATCCACAAGATCAATAGTAAAGATACCAAGTAGAAAAGGTCCAAATATCGATCCCTGAGGAATCCCAGACCGAAGCCTTCCAGGATCCAACAAAGAAATCTTATAGCAGCTAGCTACTAACTTGAAATCGATGACTTAGGTAATTGGCGATGACAAATGTTTTTTAGTAATTATGGCTCTCATCAGCACAGATTATGCCCCATTTTCAGCTCATTATTGCATGACAAAATATCAGGGTAGTGCGTAAACCGAACAATAATCTTCCTGGTAATATAGGGATCAATCGCCTGAAAGGTGGTTCCGCATGTCAATTGTTGTCCCTATGATCTGTAAAGTTGTCCAGATAGAAAAATAAGATTCTAAGACCATCAGTAAATCCATCATTATGTACTTTTATCTGCCTCGTAGATAAACTGATTGTAAATCTGTCGGTCACAGGCAAAAGACGATCCAACCATAATTAAGTTTTTCCATCCACATATTCCCGCATTTAAATCATTTTAAAACTAATTTAAATTGACGTTATATTACATTTTTATTTTCAAGAGCTCCGAAGTTACTTTTTACTCTTGTAAAAGACGCTGTAAAGTGTTATTTAGAAATAAGATACTTTGCAGGATTATTTATTGGATCTTAAATGGAATTTATGTGGCTATAAATTTCAGATAAACAAGATTGCAAGTGAAATCTTGAAAAGAATGCCCTGTCAGTTATCGAATAAATATGACCTTCAGAGTGTATTGTGCTGCTCAAATTGTTAATGATCAAATCGTGGTGTATTTATGCTCTTTCTTCCTATTCAAAGGATGAAAGGCTTATTTATCCGTGACGATTGATTAGTTTGTCTTTTTAAAATTCTGCTAATAAAATTAATCTGTTTATTGGTCTAGGTATTATATCCTTTTTCTGATTCGTTTTATTAAATAGAAACCTAATATCCTTCGACATACCTAATTTAATAAAAATTTTCCGTGATGCTTGTTCAATTTTACGTTCTTCTTTATGGAATTCTTAACCGTTGGGTTGCCATCCACAAGAGGATCGCCTTGGCTTTTCTGGAAGGTTGCTGGTTATCAATTTTAAAGACCAAAATTAAATTCAAAATGTAAAGGCAAAAGTTCAATGTGCTGGTATATTCAAGCGATCAACTATCTACCCTAAAATCTATCGTATGAATGTGAGTTTGACGAGTTAATTAAAGTCAAGGTACTGGGGAATACCAGTGTTTAAAACTTTCACTGCAAAATACACGTAATGAATAAACCCAGCTTCATTAAGTTTAAGTATGCTTAGTTCACGAATTAAAGGAGTTATATGGGGGCATGTAATTTTTAACAAGTGCCTGGCAGGGAAAATGATTCCAACAGATTGGAGGAGCTCTTACATAAATTCTGTTTATAAAAAGGAATACAGGAGCGACTGCAATGCATCGGGATATTAGTATTACATTGTCCATTGGAAAGCTTTACGAAAGAGTCCTAACAGCTCGAATAGAAGAGGAAGCCACGGAAATAGAACAAAGTGGATTTCGATCTAGGCGATCTTACGTGGACAATATATTTACAATAAAACAACTGGCGGAAAAGAGACTAGCAAGAGGAATGGATCTTCACGCTACTTTCATAGATCTTCGTAAGACATTTGACTCCGTCCTTTTTAAGAAATTATGGATCGCAATGAAAGAAGCAGATATAAACAGTTTATATATAAACGCCGTAAAAACACTGTATAGAGAAAACCAAGCGGTTGTTAAGGTAGGAAATCAAACTTCTGAGGCTTTCTCATAAACAAAAGGTTTTAAACAGGGCTCCTGCCTCTCTCTAACTTTGTTTAAAATTTATCTCTGCAGCGCTTTAAAACATCGGATAAGAAAATATAGCCCCATGGTGACATGGATAGAGGACACTCACTTGTAGACAATCTTCTTTGCAGATGATCAGTTTTTGCGCAAGACCAGCAAGAAATGATTTAGAGTTTAGAGTTAAACATACAAGACACAATACTTGACACTAGGAGGCACAGGACAAAACATCGAAATAGAAAGCGTAATAATAAAAAACGTTAGACAATACGAATACCTAGGAGTTGCAATAGATGAAGACGGAAAATATAATAAAGATATACTAAAGAAAATAGGTAAAGGAAAAAATATGATTAAAGCATTACATCCAATTTTGTGGAATAAGAACCCAACAAAGAAAACAAAAAGAAGGATATATCAGGCTATAATTCAGCCAGTATTTGACGTATAGTTCAGAAGTGTGGGTCATAGATAAAAATATGTCACAAAAACTTCTTTCAACAGAAATTATGTACTAGAGAAGATATTCCGGTTTAACTTTACTTTATCATGTAAGAAATGCGACCATCAGAGAAAAAATAGTAGTAAAAATACCATAATCGACAATATATATATATATATATATATATATATATATATATATATATATATATATATATATATATATATATATATATATGGGCACATCTAGGATGGTAAGGCAAGAGTCATACACGATGTCGTAGTAATTAAAATGAGAAAGATTAAGAAGTTGTTAAACAATTTCTTCATGTCAACATCCAACAATTGTTTAAATGGTAACAGCTGTTTCAGACTCAAGATATACTTTCCAGGGAACTCTAATAACATGTCTATTAAACTTAAGGTGACGGGCAATAATAAGGCCAAAATTTCTAGCATATTCTACAGTCCACTTTTAGGTAAACCAACTAGTAAGTGTAGTGTTTTAGATGAATTCACAAAGCAGTTCACATCATCTCAAGTTTTAATAAATTTCCTCGTCCTTCTCACTGGACCAAAACTGGTAAAGTAATTGTATGTCATCGGCAAACATATAGATCTGACAGTGCTGTAGAATATCCACAAGATCAGCAGTAAAGATAGATAATAGAAAAGGTACAAACACCGATCCTTGAGGATTCCCAGACCGAAGCCTTCCAGGACCCAACAAAGAAATTATATGGCTGCCAATTATGCTAGCTAGCTAGTAATTTGAAATCGATGCCTTAGGGAACTGAACAAATCCCATAAAAGTTGAGCTTAGTCAACAAGTTATCAAAGTTAACTGTATCGGAAGCTTTAGACATATTCAGGAGTGTAAATGAAGTGTCGCTGTTCTATTATTTACCATTTCAGTGGTGTTATCTAACTCAAAATGTTTTAAAAATTATTTTAAGTATTTTTTACAGATATCAATGTCACGGAAAAAAAAGAGAACCATTTAAATTTTCAATTTTCGACTGGTATTTAATAACTCCCTGTATGAAATCCTCAAACGTTACGTAATAATAAAGCATTCTGAACATATTGCAAAACATTTGGACTTTTTTCAGTGAGATTGGACTGCCTTAGCAGGACAAAAGTTGGATATTACTGAGACGTTTGAAAAACAAAGCCAAGGTTCAGTTCAGACATCATATGAAATATCAGATATGTTTAGAATTATAGACCTTATTGATTAATTTTGTCTATGCGAACTTCTTCAATCACTGACTTATTCTATAGAAAATTGAGGTTATCACTAAATAAGCGTTCCAAAGTTCATCAGTGGGTAAATGCTTGGTAAAATAGATTTTTTTATATGCACATATCCAAAAAGGCTTAAAATCTCCATAAACAGGAAATTAAAAAATATAAAAAATACATTTATTTTAACTTAAAACTATATATTTAGAAACTGTAAAAAATCTCTCGTTTCGACTATTAAAATTTATCTGCAATTCATCAAGGAAAATAATTTTGATTTATGGATAACTTGCCTTCCGGTATCAGTTTTTTTTTCTAATTTTACAAATATTAAAAAATATATATTTCACAAGTTACAAAGTGTCCTGTTTGATGTAATCCTTTCTATTTACGGTTTTATTAAAAAAAGGTTGTGGCCAACAATATATGATAATATATATTCCAATTAAGATGCCAATTACACGCCAGACGTCAAAACAAATCTAGCGACATCAATTCGGTTTAGTTTAGACCTGCGTGTCAAGTTAGAAAGGTCCAATTAATAGAGATTTTTTCATATAGTGGTAGTTGGATCTTACAAGTAGCGGAGAAGAGAGACGCTACGGCTATATTTCATATCTGATAAAGCATCGCATAATAATCTAATCTATAAATAGATTAATAAAAAATTAAACGATACACTTATTTATTTACATGTCAAATACATTTTTGTTTATATATAATGAAATATTATTTAAACGTGGTTCAAATCTGATATGAAATCTGTCGTCAAAAAGAAAGAAGAGATGATAAAACCTGTTCTTGTAGTTTCTTTACACGTTTCATTATTATGCCTATTCCTCCGTCTTGAGGATGAAAATGATTGCATGAATAATTTATAAGTTATGAAGTTGAAATGTCTCGAAAAAAGCGTAAAACTTAGGTTTATTATTTGTATTGCATATATTATTTCATTAATTTTTTTTTACTGGATATATAAAATTTATTCAATCATTATGATAATGATGGTTAATAATTTATTTGCTACTGGATTTACCAGAAAAAACATATATTTACAATATATAATGAAAAAATAAAGAAATATGTAGTTTACAATATATATACATACGACAGATTTTATGTATATATACTTTCAATCACGTTTAAATAAAATGTTATTAAATATACACATAAATTTAATTTAAATAAAAATTAATAAATGTAGTCGTTTATTAACTTATTTATCTACTGTATAAATCCATTATGGGATGCATGTTCTCATACGAAATCGTAGGGCCTGACGTGTGGAGGCCGCGGTTTTTTTTCTCCTCCGCAGCTTGTAACCTTCTTCTACCTTCTATTTACTCGGCTTCGGATGCAAGTTTACACTATGTTTGGAAACATTTTTAGCATATTTTAACCAATTTACACGAAAATCTGAGATAGACGAATTGCAGTTAAACTTTTTTGCAAAATTAGCATTTTTTTGAACAATTGATATGGCTATATATTAATTTATAGCGAACCACTCGTCTCTATTTTGAATTCAAGTATTTATTTTTGTAAGAACAGATTCCTTAAAATGCCTTAAAATTGTGAAAACTATCCATGTGTTTGGTGAACTAATTTTGAAGTCTCAAAGAAGGAATACTACTCGCTTGATAAAAATACATATGAATTTTATTTCGGGTGTCAAATCGGTGATCAGGAATAATCTTAGACACCCCATATTTAGTGTACATCTCGTGTAATATTACTTAGTGGTTGACTTAATCCAACGTCACGACATATACCATTTGCAATTCCAATGGTATGGAGGAAATCAAAGAACCACTCCACCGACTGATATTTATGCTTTACAAAAATTGCTGGTATAACAAGCAAGACCCAAAAGACCATTAAATATACCAACTTCCATTCAACTATCAAGCCTATTTTTGACAGCGATGAGCTTCCAATTCTAGCGCCTCCTGAAAATTGGAGTTAACATTCAGAAGACTCTGGCGATGAAAATTTATAATTAAGTCCAGGAACAAACGACATTGTAGACTCAGATTTTGGTAAAACGTGTACAGAACTTCATACAAAGGATTAGCCTGAACTTAATGATCTAGTTCGTGATTTAAACTGTTAAATAATCAAGCAGAATTATTGTAGTCGAGATTAAAGGATTGGAATCTCCTTGAGAAGGAAACTACAATTTCTTCTGAAGCCCATGTGAAAGAGATGTATGACTATATGAAGATTTTGTTATCAAGGGTACAATACCAACAGAATTCTTGGAATATCTACGGCGATTAGAAAGTTCTAGCACTCTTGTGGGATGGCAGAGACTGATACCTGGGCTTAAAGCGTAACTAATCAATCACTTCTAAATCTTGATGGATAACAATGGTCCAGGTTTCCTGTACTTACAGAACAAGTTCATTAGGATCAGTAAGGCTAGAATAAAAAAAGATATATTTGTAGGCCCATAAATAAGTGAGCTTACGAAGGACTATGACTTGAGGAACGTTTGAATGGGGTTGAAAAAGCTGCATGGAAGTATTTTAAAAATGTTGTTACTAAATTTCTTGGCAATAGTAAAGCTGAAAAATGTGAAGATCTAGATTCAGAACTCCTTCAAAATTATAAAGTTTAAGGATGTAACATGTCCCTAAATATACATTTTCTGGATTCACATTTTGACTTATTTCGTGAAAATATCGGCGCTGTTATCAACAAACATGGTGAGCAATTCCACCAAGCTACTTCACCAATGGAAAAATGTAATCAGGGAAGATGGAATACAAATATGCTTGCAAACTCTTGCTGGACATCAAAAAGCAAAATATAGTACAAAATCGTTAAAAACTATATTTTATTTCAGGTTCAGGTACACGTGTAAGAAACTTAATAAAACTAATTACTATAAAACAGTATAAACTTTTTAATTTCGCATTACAAAAAACCTTACCCGTTACAAAAAATTGTTACGCAAATTGGAATTTTGTCGATCAGTGTTATCGTATTCTGTAGCGCAAGTGTACCTGTATTAGTTCTAAGCCTCTGACCCTTATAATAAAAAGTTGATAGGTTTGTTTAAAGGTTAACTCGAGGACTAAGCCGTGCTTGTACTTGATAACTGATGATATCTTGAATCCCTGCTATTTAAAGAGATAATTTAAAACGGTGAATTGCATATAATAAAGGTCAATTGGTTTAATCCAACTGAAAAGTTAAAATTTCTTTGACGCGTTATTTTATATTATTTGGTACTATTAAAAATATAAACATGATATGGTTTCTTATTGTTCTGAAATATATAAACAAAGTCTTTCTGGATCTAGGTACATATAAATCGTATTTTTTTTTATCAGCATCCTGCAAATGAAAGTAGCCTAAATATAATTATTCTTTATTTCTCATAAAGTTAATATCTTACTTGTGTAGTGACATACAGATATTAACCTTTCAATTTACAAGCCAATAAATGAGTTTATCTTTTTTACCAAACATTAACCAAAGTTTTATTAAAACTAAATAGTATTTACATGCAAATAAATAATCTATGGTAAATTTGTATATAGTGATTTTTACAAGATGCCGTTTGACGTAACTAAATTTTATAGCTTGTATCAACGCTATAATAATAATATTCTCATCATGCAATGTCTGGAAAAGCTAGTTTTAGTATATTAATAAAATCTTATATCTAAATAAAAATGAGCTTTATATTATTTTCCCATATCCGTAGCGTCTGTGAATAAATACATAAGTATGCCAACTTGGTAGAAATACTATAATGATTTTTTACGCCCCTAAAACTTCGAACTTTTGGCCAAATCTTTTAGAAGCAGTAGCCACACTATATCTTTCGAATATTCCAAAATATATAAGGTGGTCCAATAGTGTGGCCTAATAGTAGGAAAAAATATTTTGTATGAAAGTTATAGAAGATTAATATGTCTATATTCCACAATTATTTTTGGTTGATATGGAAAAGTAGAAAAGCGAATATATATATATATATATATATATATATATATATATATATATATATATATATACATATAATGGAACACCCTATATATACAGGGTGTACGGTAAGTGCCTCTAAACGAAAATAGAGAGTCCTAAAGGGGTACCCAGCGATTAACCTTATCGGCTCCAAGTTTTGAACCGATTTGTATAATTTAATGAAATTTTAATATTTTATAGAGGCCTTGAAGACTCATTAAACCAGTACAGCGAAGTAGACGTTTTATATCATCAGAGAAGTCAGAAACGGACTTGTAGCCAGACTCGTTGGGCCTAATTTGACAGGTCTCATTTTATAGAGCTGAAAACTGATTTTTTTACTATTTTGCGTTTTTTTTTTAAATTTCGTACTACTCCTGTGATTTATAGATGTAGTTCGACTGGCGATATTTTTCAGCCTGACATCAAAGTCGGTAGGAGGCAGGTTTTTAACATACTGCTGACATACCTTGGAATTTATGTCATATAGCATTGGTTTCCTGCGAATGTTGCTTTCGGTTCAATACAACTCCACTGACGAGACCATGAAATGGTCGAAAAGCGTATAGAGAGAAGACCAGAGTGGTATTTGCAGGAAATAGATTGTTTATAAATATTCTTTCCTTTTCTCATCCTGAAACGATAATACTTAGTTTTTTTTTTAATTTATAGATATTCTCATCAATTTGATAAATATATAGGGTATATATATATATATATATATATATATATATATATATATATATATATATATATATATATATATATATATATATATATACAGGGTGTCCAAAATAAGGATCCTAACCATGGGGATCTCGGAAACAGTTGGAGATACGAGGTCGGTTAAATTAGAGAAAAGTTGCGCAATTTAGTGCTAAATTAAACGCAATTTAAAAATTTTAAAAATTCAAAATACTTCCGGAGATTTCCGGAAAAAACCGAATTTTGGCAAAATCGTTTTTAATTTTTGTAGGCTTTATTTAAAGAGATATCAACAAATAAAAGGTAGATTCTTCTTGCCACTTTTTATTTTTTATAATTTGGTCTAAACAAAATTTAAATCCGACGTTTCGTTTCTGAGATACCATCATGAACTTTCATTTTTTATATGGAACAAAAAAAAGTATCCCATGTATTTGATAGCATTTTTTATTACAAATTCAACGGTGTATCACACTTGCATATCAAGTGTGTAGTTCATTGGCTTTTATAAAACTGATATACCTTTCTCTCTCGCTCTCATGGAGCTCTTATGGAAAGTACTTGAACTACGTATTCGATATGCAAGGGTGATACATCGTTGAATTTGTAATAAAAAATGCTATCAAATACATGGGATACTTTTTTTTGTTCCATATAAAAAATGAAAGTTCATGATGGTATCTCAGAAACGAAACGTCGGATTTAAATTTTGTTTAGACCATATTATAAAAAATAAAAAGTGGCAATGAGAATCTACCTTTTATTTTCTGATATCTCTTTAAATAAAGCCTACAAAAATTAAAAACGATTTTGCCAAATTTCGTTTTTTTCCGGAAATCTCCGGAAGTGTTTGAAATTTTTAAATTTTTTTAACTGCGTTTAATTTAGCACTAAATTGCGCAACTTTTCTCTAATTTAACCGACCTCGTATCTCCAACTGTTTCCGAGATCCCCATGCTTAGGATCCTTATCTTGGACACCCTGTATATATATATATATATATATATATATATATATATATATATATATATATATATATATATATAAATTGTTTGCTTCCTACTTTTCATATCACCCTGTATAATCTAAAACGATTTGAAATATAGGCATATTAATATTCTGCAACTTTTATATAGAATATTGTTTTTTTACAGTTTTTATAATAACTATTTATAAAGTGAACTTAAATATTTAGTACCGACGCGACGTCACAGAACAACATATTCAACCCCACTGAAAATTAACATCTAAACGAACAACCACTGACACCGATTCAATCAAGGCAAACTGCCATGCGACTTACGGGCTGGAAGTGGCCACGGGGCTGGTTTTGTTCAGGTCTAGGTCTCCCCTGCAATTAAGCATCTAGCTACATCTATACATCTAGAATGTATTTTTGGCCAGTGAAAGGTTTTAAAGATAGTTTTATGAACAAAATACCCTAAACTTTTTTATTTTGCCAAGTTTTCTATACATAGTAATTTATTACCTTCAATAACGGTCATATTTTCTGAAACAGATTTAAATATATATATATATATATATATATATATATATATATATATATATATATATATATATATACAAGGTGTCTAAATCAAATCCAAGATAAGGAAGGCCAGTATGGGAATCTCGGTAAAGTAAAGATTTGGATTTGCTTAAATGGAAAAAAGTTACATAATTTTAGGACTAACAATTTTGAGTTTTTTACAAGAACAGATTTTTTTGATTTTTAATTATATTTTTTGTGGAGTTCATATTAAAACTAGAACAAAACCGATAAAACTTATTACGAAAACCTTTAAAGATTTTAAAGATGACATTGTTGATTTTCTTATTTGACGTTTCGTCTTCGAGTAACCATCATCATATTATTTTTTTTAAACAGATTTTCTAATGTCAGCAGCACCACAAAAATTTCAGATTCAAATAGAAAAAAAGCTTAAAGGATTTGTTCTGGAAGCATTGCAAAGTATAACGTAAGTAATGCTAAACAATCTATTAGATTCAACATTATTCTGTTCATGGTTAGAGAATGACTGCATTTTTTTAAACACCTTCTGAAATCATGATTTATTTTAATATTCGTATTTTTATTATCCACATCACTTTATTTTTCTATTTATTTGTTTTTAATGGTTAATAGTTAAAGGTTGATAACTAAAATAACGGTTTATAATTAATATGAAGCGCATTTCAATATGAACTTATTTTTACAAAATTAATAAAAATGACAGGTCCGTATTTTAGAAATTTCTTAATAATGATTAAAAAAGATAACGTGTGCTACATAGTGGAATTCAGAATAAAAAGGTCCTTAAAAATTTTATATTAGAATATCAGGACTGTATTTAAAAAAAAGATGGGTAATGGTCGCTCGAAGATGAAACTTTAAATAAAAAAATCGATAATGTCACCTTAAATCTCATTAAAAGTTGCTGTAAAAGGAGTTTATCGTTTTCACTAAAACTAAAATATTAACACAGAAAAAACTTATAGTTGAAAATTCAAAAATTCTGTTTTTTTTTTAAATAACTCCCACACTAAAAGTCACATCAAAAAGTCATGATCATTATGTAGTTGATTCTTAAATTTTGCAGTTTTTTTTCTACCTATTCAAATCTGTATCTGTTACCGAGATTCCCATATTGACCCTCCGTAGCTTGGGCACCCTGTATCTACAGCTCTTGTATAAATAAGTTAGTAATAATTAAACAATGCCAAGAATTCAAATTGCTTCGTTTTTTTTCACGCCGATTAGATCGACACTCAGAATTTTTAAAGAGAGAGGAGCAAACCAAGTAATTTCACTGTCAATTAATGTGTCAATAGTAAACAAAGATAAGGTAAAATAAGTGTTTAGAGCAAAAAAATACTGTATCAAAAATTTAAATAAGTACCGATAAAAATTATTTTTATAAAACTGTATCAAGCAGAACTTGATAGATCCCAAAAATATTTTTGGAATATTTAAAAGTTTTGTACTTAATATGAATATTGCGGATAATTCAATAATAAAAGTTATCTATGAAAATAGGAAAATAAAATATATTAGGCGGATGGATTATTAATTCAGGAAAATTATGACATTTAAAATAATTCCTTGTTATACGTAAAAACTGGAGTCGGTATTAGCTGATATAGCTCAATAAAACAGAGATCTTTTCATATAGAAAAACTTAACAGCAACCTATCTGCATCATGACTTGAAGAGTCATGACTAAAACACAAAATTCAACTTCAACTGAGCATTAGTATTTGTTTCAAACTATTGAAAGGGTAAAAAAGGGATTTTTTTTAATTTTTTGCTTGTATTATGGAAAGTATTGAATTAATCGCATTACTTTCAATAGACCCTTTACAGATAATTGAAAAAATTATAAAATGATCTCTTATAGACCCGTATCAGACGATTTTTCACCGTGAAAATCCGGAAAATCTCTTAAAAATTAATTAAAAAAAATATATCTTTGGTAATTTACAATATTAAGCGGACATTTTTTGGGAAATGATAATGATAGTTAATAATTTATTTGCTATTACATATACATGAAATAACATATATTCACGATATTTTGATATATAAAAAAATAAATGTATTCGTTTATTTATTTATTTATCTTCTTATAGATCCATTATGCGAAGCATGTCTACTTTCTCCTCCGTTGCTTGTAACCTCCCACTACCTCGGCTTCGCTTGGCTTCGGACGCGTTTTAAATATATTTTAACTGATTTATACGCAAATCTGAGATAGACGAATTGTTGTTCATAATCTCTTCTTTCAGAATCCGATTGGTAAATTAGATCGAACTTATCAGGTTAATACAATGGCATTAACAAAAAATGCCATAAACTGTTTATATTAGAAATAGGCAAAAACTACTAATGGGACAAATTTTATTTCCCGTCTGTTTAAAGTACACATAACAAAGTATCATTTTCCGAAATTTTTTTCTTTAATATTTTAATTTACTAAATATATAAATGTAAAAAAAAAATTTTTAGCGCTCTTCCGACTTTTTTCGTTGAAAAATAGTCTGACAGGAGTCTATAAAAAATCTTTTGAAGGATTTGTAATTATCTTCAAATGGTCTATTAAAAAAATGTGATCCATTCAATACTTTCTACAATATATTCAAAAAACGAAAAAGTTACCTTTTTTTACTCTTTTTATTAAAACCAATTCCAATGCTCAGTTGAGGTAGTCATCTGTGTACTACCATGGTGTTAGCAGTATGCTATAATTTTCTTTTTGCAAAATTAGCTTTTCTTTCTGCTCTATTGATTGGGCTAATCAGTAAAATAGATTATTCTCAAAATCGCAATTTTGTTATTTTGTGAGATAATAGAACTAACCCGAACTAAAACAAATTTACATATTAACTCATTCTCCTCTCACGCTCAACCTCAAACAAAATTAGATTTTAATTAAGTTTTAATTCATAATGGTCAAATTAGATTCATCTCAGTTGATACTGACCTCATATTATACATATGTCCCTCTCTAAATTGTAATTTATAAATATTTATTAGCAATCCTTTATATGGTATTTTAAAAATAAATATAAAAAATTGGTAGTTTTAGTAAATCGTTTCAGAGAAGTATCGATAATCTTAGAAAACTTTCACTGGCCATTCCATCTCACACTTGTCATGGTAAATGGATTTTAAAACTATCAACTGTAGGCAAACTTACGAATCTGTTAATTATATTTTTGATATTTATGTATCTAAATATTGTATATATATATATATATATATATATATATATATATATATATATATATATATATATATATATAGATAGATAGTTTGTCCGCGGATAGGGTAAACTTCAATATTTTTGATTTTTCGATGAACAGTCATTCTTGACAAAAAGTTTTCTTTGCCTTCAAATTTTATAAATAGTAATCAAAGAGTCATGATAACGTATTAAATGAAGTCAAAATATTTAAAAATTTATTAATCTTAAATAAAATATTCTTATTTGTATTTTTTTACAAATTTTATGTAACTAAATTGTTCCGAAATAAAAACAAAGCCTAAATACGTAGTTTAATAGAAAATATTAAAAATTATTTTTCACCAAAAAAATAAGATTTTTGCGATAAAGCATTGTAAAAAAACATTCCTCTTCTGTCAATGTCAACGTAACAGACATTATTTGTGTTTTGCCAAAAATAATTACTAAATAACAAATTGACTATGCTAACCTTCGAACAACGGATTTATCTAGAATAATGTTCTGGAATTATAAATGTATCTGATTGAAGTACTCAATGAAGAGTACCCAAATGTTTAGGGAACTCGAAATATTGGTAGTTATTGACGTACGACAAAATCTTAAATTATCCTTAAAAAAAGAGCAAACACCTTAGGTTTTATATTGACAAGATTTTAATAAGCAACAAATTTCGGGCGTCCAAATTAAAATTTATTAACAAACTGATAGATGCTCGCCGTTTGGAGTTTTGTTTGATAAAGGCTGTAAAAATTTTAGTTAATAGTTTCTTTTATAGAAACATTTTAATTTTATTTTCTGAAGAGGCAACTTTTACCACTAATGGGCTAGTCCCTTTACAAAATCATTAGTACTGGGTACAGGAAAATTCTAATTTTAGAATTAATACTCACAGCTAAAAATTTAAAACGGTTTAAGATGATTGGTGCGGCGTAATGTATAATAAAATAATTATACCTTATTGTTTAGTAGGCAATTTAAATCAAAATTCTTATATAAAAATTTTAACCAATTTTATTATGACCGTATTGGAGGATGGATATTTAGAGTTTAGAAGAAACATTATTTTTCATCAAAACGGATGTTTTGCTCGTTCTACATTAGACGCGACAAAAATGATTAAATATTCAGGATAACTGGATTGGACGTTTTAAACCAACGGCCTGGCCTGCTCGATCTTCTGATCTAACCCCATTAGATTATTTTCTATGGGGTTATCTAAAACGAAAGGTTTAGAGAAATGGTTTTAATTACAATATTAACCTAAGACCAAACTGTGAAAGTTATTGCAACTATAAATGCACACATCATTGCATCTGTGTACGAAGAATTTGGAATACGATGAGAAAAATGAGCAGACATAATTGCATTTGTGTACGAAGTATTTAGAAAAAGATTGGAAAAATGTGTACTGGTAGGAGGGCAATATGTGGAAAAATGTGTACTAGTAAGAAGGCAACATGTTTGAAAAATAATTTTTAATTTCTTATTATTAACGTTTCTTAACATTGTTTAAAAAATAAATTAAAGATAAAATTAATTTTTGTACTTTTTTTATAATTAACTATATTTCTATTTCGGAACAATTTAGTTAAAATTTGTAAAAAAAACATAAATAATATTAAAATTAATTGTACATTTTTGAATATTTTGAACACCCTTTAGTATACGTTATCATAACTTTGAGCACTGTTTCTGAAATCCAAAGGAAAGCAAAACTTTTTATAAAAATTACTTTTCCTCGAACAATCAAAAATAATAAAATTTAAGAGGCGTTACCCCATCCGTGGACTCCCTCTATATATATATATATATATATATATATATATATATATATATATATATATATATATATATATATTACCTACAGTGTATTCGGTTAGTATATGTCAAACTCTCGTCTTACTCAGTGATTTACCTTTTCTGTTGTAAATTTTAAGCAGACAGTATTTTAATGAAATTTTGGCATATAACCGACAAAGACTCAGAAATCCAGGTCATAAATCTTTAACAATACCAACACGGTAGAAATGAACTCACAACTAAACTCGTAGGCCTAAGATTTTGACAGGTATCAGTTTTAGAGTTAAAACTCGATTATCTAAAAGATAAGTACTTAGTTGGAAAAATCAACCATTCTCGTTTAAGAAGAGCAGGCAATCTTGAGTTAGAAAAACCCATTCAAGGTAAGATGGCTCATGATCCTTCAAACAGCGTAGGAAAGTTCACAGCTCAAATAGGTGCTACAAAATGAGTTGTTCATGAAACTTCACAAAAACAATTGCTTCATACTTTCCTTGATCAATAGGTACAAGCAATGTTTTCTACTCAAACCGATTTTTACAAAAATTTAGAGAAAATGCACATTTCACCAAAATTGTTTTATTTACAGCCGAAACCCGCCGCACAAGAGACGGAGTTATTAATTCTCATAATTTACATGTTTGGTATGAAGAAAATCCAATGCAATAATACAGACTAGGCACCAATAAAGATTTATAGTTAACGTTTGGGTGGCGATCGTTGAGAATTATTTGATTAGGAAGAAACATTAACTGGTATTCTCTATTTACAACTTTTACACCAAAATTCAAGTAGCCTTTTAAAAGATGTATCCTTGTAAGTCAGAGTTGAAATGTGGTTTTGGCACAATAGTGCTATACTACATTTTAATAATTTGATGCATCACCATTTAACAGATACTTTTGGTAATCGTTGAATGGATTGAGACAATAGAACAATTATCCACCAAGATCTCCTGACCTAAATTCGTTTTTTTTTGGGGGGGGGGAATCTTAAAAAACTTGTTTATTCAATGTTACTAAATACTAGAGAAGAGTTGCTTGAAAAAATAATCCACTACTACATAATATTATTTTGAGTAAAGCGGAAAATCCTCAGGATAAGAAAGTGTATTTGAAGAACAAGAGGCTCATTTTCAACATCTTCTCATTAAAACACTAACAGCCAGATTCACAAAAAAAGATTTAAGATTTAAGCCCGATCTAGATGCCATAAAATTTAAATCTTATAGTCGGCCAGTTTTGTTTTGCCTATGATATACATATATCAACACATAAACGCTTATTTAGGGATATTTAGGATAAGAATTTTGCAATAAAGCATTGATATATGTAAAAGAAATAGTCGTATCCCGAAAATATATAAAGTGCTCCGTTTTTGCCAGATCAGTTTTAAATTAATAAATAAAAAAGTTATTAATTAAGAAATATTGCTTCGTTAATAAATGATATTTGTCATAATTTTTTAAATCTAAAATTAAGTTAAAACCTTCACCATAGGTCAAGAAATAATAAGACTATAACAAAAACATCCTCATTTAAAATAGATTGATATAAAAAAGTTATAACAAAAAAATGTGATATCTTCATTGTTCTAGGAGGTTTTTTTTTCAAAAATTAGCGATATTGTGTATTATGCACTTTAAAATTTTGTATAGTTTGATTTATTAAGATGGAACAACTATTCTTGTAGCTTAATATCATTTTCACCCCATTTCAAGGATGTTTTTGGCTCTAGCTAATGATTTTGGGGGGTATACGATTTTTTTCAACCTCGGATTTGGATTCAACGACTAAAAATATATAAAAATACATGGGTCTGATTTGCCGGTCTGAAAAAAATTTTTTATTTGTGGGGCTGTGTTATCTTAAGCTTTTTTCATTATACATTCCAGCCAAACAACGAAACTCAATTATTTGTCCAAAAATAACGAAAAACTATTGCATAAAAATCGCCATATTGCTATTCTAATTATTAAAGTAATAACTCAATTACAAGCTCCTTCTAGAACAGTGAAAAATGTCAAAATTTTTTGTTGAAAAAACTTGTTTACATCCAATCTATTGAAAGTGAGGAAGTTTTTGTTATGGTATTATTGTTTTTAGACTTATGCTCAAGGTTTTTACTCAATTTTAAATTTAAAAAATTAGGAAAAATATAATTTCCTAATTAAGCAATATTTGTTAATAATAAATTGTTATTTATTAGCGTAAAAAATGGATTGTATTTAACTTACACTATTTGGCTTTGTGGTGTTCAACGAAGTTACGTGTGATATATCAGAGGTTTAACTCGATATTTGTAGGAAAAAAAAGTTTTTGTTTATGATGATGTATTTCACGGGCGCAATTTAGTGACAATAAACATTTGTTTTCAACAACCTCTAAAACATAATTGATTTTTCTCAAATTTTGAGGAAAATTTTTTTTCCGATGATTTTTAAGACTTACCCTATTAAACACTAAAAAGATGTACCTAATGTTTTACAAAACTTTGGGACGATTAGTCACTTCCGAGAATTTATCCAAAATATATTTTTATTTTTTCTGAAAGTTTTAGTTACCATTTCAAATGTTCGTCGATCTGGCAAATTTCTTTTCTTTGGAAATTCCTTGACATATCGTCGTTATGGAGCATCTTAGCGAAAAAATATATAGAAAACTAAAGTTATTTTGACGCCTTCTGTGCACTGCTGAGAGTTTGACATAAACTTACCAGACACACAGTACAACTAAATCGAAGTTATCATAAGCGGTTAATTCATTTTATTCCTAAAATACGTCATGTTCAATTTATTTAGCTTTATCGATTCGTAAATTCTACAAAAAAGGTTATTTTGTGCCCTACTGTTGTAATTGGAATTGATTCTCGGAAAGCCATGCACTGAGCAGCCAGGGCACTATTAATTTGCAGCCTACGTTGCGCAGTTGTGGTTAAAGCACTTCTTCAAATGTATTTCTTATAATCTTATATTTGTAATATTCCAAATTATTACACTACAAGTATTCTTTCTTCTTTGCACTTGATTGTATTTTACTATATTTCGGAAAAGAAGGCACTTGTTCATCTGCCTCGATTTAATACTGTATTATTATGATGTCAAAATATTGAAAAATACTTAAGCGCGCAAGAAGAAGGTGTTAGCAAAATGATTGTTTTGAAAAGCCAAGCATAAATGCTTTTTTTGTAGTGGTCACGAAACTGTTAGCCAATCACTTATTTTGTTACGATTTATTACACGGATTTGCTATATTTCGAAATAATGTGTGAATACAGCTAATTAAATTTGACTACCAAACTTCTTGTGTAACTATCAATTTTTTTCCACTTTCGATGTTTCAGGAAATGACGAACACTTTTGATTTTTAAATTAATTTTAAAAGAATCGCATATTTAACTAAATTTTTATTTTTAGGTTAGGTACACTTACCCAGATCTAACAAAAATAGCAAAAAGGAATATTTTGACATTAACTGAATGAATTGGCTTTACCAACCATATATCCCATGTCTGTTACAATCACAAATCAAATTTGTTTTACCACGAGGGTAGCAATTTATATTTCGGGAACTGGCAATACCGGCGTTGCTAGCTGCCATCCGACGTATCCACTATAAAGTCGGACTCTTTTTGTGTTGTTACAGTAATTTCTTCTTGGAAAAAAATGAAATTTATTCGTAAATACAGGGTGTCCAGTAAGTACCTTCTAATTTGTCAAGAGCATATTGGGAAGGTCAAAATAACCCTACTTTGTCATAGAAAAAAAAAATCTTAAAGTGTTCCTTAACAGGGACGCAGAGCCCTAAAGGGATACTCAGTGATTTACCTAAATCTAAGTTTTGAAACAATTTGTATAATTCATTGAAATTTTAATAGGCCATTAAAACATACTAAGTAGATGTTTAAGATCATCAGGGAAGTCAGGAACGGACTTGCAGCTACACTCGTTGCGCCTATTTTTGTCATTTTACAGAGCTGAAAACTGATTTCTTGAACACTTTGTTCATTCCTCTTCAAAAAAACTGCTCTTAATTTATTTCGATAATACTGGCGGTTTTCGAGATAATCGGTTTTTAAACTCAAAAGTTACTAATGATAAACATAAACAGGTAAAAATAAAATACGCAGTGTGTGCTGATGTGCTTTAAGTTATTGGGAAGCGCTATCTTACTCTTCGAGGGCAAGAAGATGTTATGCTGAAAGATTTCCAGCTAAGACATTGTCAAGTCCAGAACTTTCAAAGCGTTTATCGGGATTGTAATATAGTTTAATGAGTTTTTACGGCTTCTATAAAATATTAAAATTTAATTAAATTGTACAGATCAGTTCAAAATTTAGAGCTGATATGGTAAATCGCTGGGTACTCCTTTAGGGCTGCATATCTCCATTATGGGGAACTTTAGGATTTTTTTTTCTATGACAAAATAGAGTTATTTTGACCATCCCTGTATGCTCCCGAGAAATTAGGAGATACTTGCCGGACACCCTGTATAAATGACAAATTGTAGAAGCAGAATAGAAAATTTACACTGCAATCAGTTGTACTGCAACAATGAAGAAACCGTTGTCCTGTCGTTTTATACTGTTTCTAGGCATGTATGGTTGGTTGCATACGATTTAAATCCAAACATGTAATACGATGTTGTCACGTAGACATGGATTTTAAATTCCGTTAGGAACTTGATAGTTCAAATGCAATTAATTGTGGTCATTCCTGTATTGTTGCGTTAAATGTGGTAAATGTGCAGAATCGGGAAGCCAAACATAAATAGATCGTTCCAGAAGCTACATTGATCTAAAAACGAAAATCATAACCAAACTAACCTGAACTGACCTGAACTAGGCTTATCTAGATTTCATGGAAAAATCACGCAAGATCGGTGAAGAAAAACTGGCATGACCACAATTGTTGAGTTTTTCATTCTAATGGAATTTAAAATCCACGTCAACGTGACATCATAGCATCACGTGTCTGGATTTAAATCGTATGCAACCAACCATACATGTCTAGAAACAGTATAAAACGACAAGACACCGGTATTCTTATGTTTTATGGAAAATTGGTATTTTTCCGTTGTTAGTCATGTTAATTTTCTTAAAAAAGTGATTAAATATTGTGTAGTGTTTGTGTATTTTACTATAAATGCCCAAAATTTAATGGTAGTGATCGGAAAATACAAGTTATACGAATGCATGAAAACGAAGATCGCAAGATCGGCGAAAATTAACAACATATTCATATTCTACGATCCAAAAATAGGAGGTATGTAAAAAATCATCGAAAAATTCGGAAAATGGTGTGTCTCCACCTTCTCCAAGGTTTAGTAACTGTCTTAATATAAGTCAAAATTCAAATGTTCAAGAATGGATTGTAACATAGTGATAATTACATGTAGTAGGTGGCAACCTCATAGCATCACAAGTTTAAGTAAAATTACTCGCGTACTCCCATTCTAAACGTAAATTTTAATAGAAAATAACAAATTTGTTTGTAATTCTGGTGTAACAAAAAGAATTACCCAAAATGTAATGTTGGCTAACAAGTTTCTAGTCACCAGATATATATTATTATAATTTTTAAGTTCACATCAATAAAGGTTTAAAATAAAAGTTATTTTGTTAGATTTCCAGATTTTATATCTCTAATAGCAATTATTACTAAATTATATTAAGTTTCGTGCTTTAACCACACTTCTTTTAATACTCCTTTTTCTTACCTGTATGGAATATCACTTAGGTTGCTCTGCGAATGCGAATGCGGTACCTTAGTTTCCTTTATCACAGTAGTGTGCGTTCCGCTACTAACTCCAAAGTGCGAGATTTCGTGTGCAGATCCGGACAGACTTCGGTCGCTACCGCGTCGTTTGCTCAATGCTCCTCCGCAGGGTGCTGTAGCTACTCCCACTTGTTGCTGCGCGGTCTGGGGATAATTCGGTTGGGAGCTGGTCGATGCTTTCTTTTTCGTCTGACCGAAACCAAAGAATCTGTGGATTTTGGGTTAGTTAATTAGGAATTTATTAATCAAATTGGATACTTAAATATAGAGAAAAAATTCATAATCACACAAAAGTGGAGTTTTCTGGAAATTGTGCAAAGCTCATATTCAAGTAGTGGACAAATTCAGGTTAAACTAGACATTTACCAGTTGACGGTTTGGTTACGGGATTAGTTACCAACCACGTTTAAGCGCAATTCTTGTGATACGGTAAAGAAAAATGGCAACATCGCTTTGGCTTACAAGGTTACGACTATCTTACCCAATTCCAGACTTTGATCACGATCGTGGTTAAGATGAATTATAACCTTAAAATTTTTTGTTAATGTATTATTTTTTTAAAGAGGAAAATTTCTTTTCTTTTGTCATGTTTTCTGATGAACTTCATCCAGCAAAGGTAAAGTGGTCCATATCCATGTCACTATCTCTTTCTTGCATTTTTACTGATATGGAAAATAAGAAACAAAAAGTACCACCAAAAATCATTCAAAAACACACGTAATTTCAAACATAAATTTAAGATTACATTAAGGTTATCACTTTACAAAAATGCGTTTTCGCGGTTTGTCACGAGATCGTTATGCAGACCATTAAAAACGTCACCATTCTATGTCAAAGTTATAACCCGTTACCCATAACCTGGTAAATGCCAAAAAATGTCTACTGATAAATTACTGCTCTATAGTATAAGTTTTATAAGGGCTATCATTGTTAATGGTTAGTTTTTACTTTTTTGGGTTTCGGTCATATTATTACTTTATAAAAAAAAAATTAACACATGTTTTTTTTCTGACGTTTCGGTTTATTTTATTGATTAAACCATCTTCAGAGAATTACTGTAAATATGAAAAGGAATATGTAAATTTATGCTATATAAACTGAAAATTTTACTTTCTTACCTAATGTTAACAGGTGGTTCACTTGAAAAACTTACATTTAACTATTTTATTACTTTAATATAATATAATTAAACACTTCTTATTTAATATAAATATAAATATAAATATAGAAAACTATTATTTTTTGATGCATTTTTTTTCACATCTGGTTTGTTGTGCTTTTGACAGAGTACTACCAAAGGGTTTGAAAGTTTCTGGACCATCTGCAATTTTATTGCCCTATTAGATTCGTATATACATTACTCAGGTCATTTGTGTCCGTTCTGAAATTCATTGTACCGGGTGTTCTTTTAATATGGATCATTTCTTTAATTGTTCTTTTTTTGTAATTAATTTCTTTGTCTAAAATCTCCACGTTGTTAAAATCGATGTTGTGCGTTTAACAACGTGGAGATTTTAGACAAAGAAATTAATTACAAAAAAAGAACACTTAAAGAAATGATCCATATTAAAAGAACACCCGGTACAATGAATTTCAGAACGGACACAAATGACCTGAGTAATGTATATACGAATCTAATAGGGCAATAAAATTGCAGATGGTCCAGAAACTTTCAAACCCTTTGGTAGTACTCTGTCAAAAGCACAACAAACCAGATGTGAAAAAAAAAATGCATCAAAAAATAATAGTTTTCTATATTTATATTTATATTTATATTAAATAAGAAGTGTTTAATTATATTATATTAAAGTAATAAAATAGTTAAATGTAAGTTTTTCAAGTGAACCACCTGTTAACATTAGGTAAGAAAGTAAAATTTTCAGTTTATATAGCATAAATTTACATATTCCTTTTCATATTTACAGTAATTCTCTGAAGATGGTTTAATCAATAAAATAAATCGAAACGTCAGAAAAAAAACATGTGTTAATTTTTTTTTTATAAAGTAATAATATGACCGAAACCCAAAAAAGTAAAAACTAATTAATAACTACACGGTCAACAAATAGAAACAAAATTGTTAATGGTGTAAGTGAAAATTATTTAAATTCAAACGAACCGTTTTTTCTGCAGTGGCTGAATTCCATTTGTTAAGAGATTTTTGTAGTAATCGGATCTAATGAATCTAGGATAACAATCTTTCTTAAGCAACAGATTGTACACGTGTTCTTGGGCGGCGTCAAAACAAAACCGGCTGTTGTTTTTCATTCCTTCTAGTACTTTGTCCATCGTTTGATTGTCGATGTTTACTTCTGCTGGAGACCCATGCTTAACATAATTTCTACAAAAAAAAAATAATAATAATAACAGTAAAACAGTTAAAAAAAAATAATTTTTAAATTGTTTTGAACTAATATTATTTTGTAGCTATTTATCTGACAACATATACAGTACACATCCAAAAATCAAATTCACCATGCAGACAGAACAGGAAAGAAAACTACCTTTTCTAGATATCCTACTGAAAAGAAAAGAGAATGGCTTGCTTTCGTACACTGTTTACAGAAAACCCACTCACACTAACAGATACCTCCGATTCACATCACCACCCCGCCCAATTATTTGCAGTAGTGAAATCACTTGTGTTTCGATCGCAGTCTCTTGTAGATCAAGAAAATTACCACAAAGAGATGAACATACTACAAGATGCCCTAACAAAAAACGGTTATAAAAAAGAACATATAGACAAGGCTCTAAAATATAAACGCTTGGCTCCGAAAACTCGCGAAAACCATAAGAATACTTCCAAAGTTTTTGTTCCTTATGTCAGAGGCACCACAAAAAAAATCGCAACAATTCTCAAGAGATACAACATTGAAACCATTTACACCACAGAACGTAAAGTAAACACCTAAAGAAAAAATCCCTCTAGATACCTAGGGACTGTACGAAATTCCATGCGGAGAAAGCAGGCCAAACAAACGTAGACGAACATATAAACGCTTTCAAGCAAAGAACAACTTCTTTTGCACTGACCCTACACTTGTTAAACATAGGACATAAGATAAATTTGTTAGAAACAAAAATGCTATCGAGATGTGAAAACCTGTCCACAAGAATTATAAAAGAAGCCATCGAAATTGCAAAGAGGCCTAACAACTTAAATAGCAGAGATGATAGCCAGCGATTGCCTAATACTTGGAAAAAACTCAGCAACACGACCTCAAACTTTGGCAATAGGGCCGATGACACGCAGCAGGTCTCACAACCTAATTGGTCAGAACTATCCGGCCAACAAACACGCCCCAGGTGACATGGAACTGACAACAGCCGAGTCACAACCGTCAGTTCATCCACAGACACTGTACAGTGAGCTTTGAAAATAGTGAATAAGATTTTTGTAGAAACGGCAGCTGCCTTACATTCCTGAGAAGCACTCAGCTCATACATGGGATACCCGGCGAGATGGTATATTACTGGCCTACACTTCATTCAACTTTGTTGGGATTGTCTCGTCGTCGAGTTTTATGTGAAGAGAGACGTTTCGATAAATATTCTCAATGAGTAGGGTATATTTTGAATCAATCCTAGCATTTTTCGTGGATTTAAGCAGTTGACATATTTCAGTTATATCGAATGCTTTGTGAAAGTCAATAAAAGACACATAAATAAGTATATTGTATTTTGATGTTTTTTCTATTAGAGTTTGCAAGTGATTCATTGTATTATAGACTTTTCGAAAGCTGGTCTGCTCTATGGGTTGATAAAAATCGAATTTTCCATGTTAGTCAAGTCCTCCTTTTTAAACAACAGCATAGCTTCTGTCTCAAGCCAGTACCTCGGCACGCTGTCCTCATAAAAGCATTTATTGAACAGTATTCCGATAGATCTCTCTTTCTCTCTCTCTCTCTATTTTCAAGACTACAACTTAATTAATTATTTTGCAGTTTTTATTAACTTTTTTAAATATGTGCATAGAAATTTTATATTCAAACCAAATTATTTACAACCAAAATATCTATGAAAACGTTAAAGGCATCAAAAAATGTCTGGTTGCCTACCATACGCCTCTTCTTTTTTTCCACATATTTATGAATTTGTTTATTTATTTAATTATTTTTACAAATTACATGTTATTTTATTATTGTTAAATATTCAGTTCCTTATGTATCGTTAAAATAGCACCAAAAATCGATTAAAATGGAAATAATATCAGAAATGAAAGAATTGTCACAAATTACAGCACAATGACTACTGATAAGCAATATTGCCAGGTTGTGCAATTAATCTGGAAAAGTTATAATGTTACGAATTCTAGCTATTTTTTCGGCAAACATTATAGGTAAAACCTAGGCTTTTTAGGTAAAAGTAATTTTTTATAAGTAGAAAAATCCTAGACATTCCAGAAATTCCGTTATGTTATATCATAATATATAAAATACTTAAAATTCCATATCTTCTTATAAACATAGCAACAAGGCAGATCATCATCGGGTAGTTACCGTGGCCAAACCAGTAGTCTTAGACGCTCAGTATTGTGGTAATTTTTGACGGTATTTCTTATCTGTAAAATCTATTTGAATTTGTGTATTACTTACTCGTATATTTCCTGTATCTTCCATAAAACCTGGGACTGTGAGGACCTTCTTAAATCATTTACGGCTAACCAAAATAAAATATTCTCTTCACTTTTTTCTTTCTGTAAATAGTTAGTAAATTCCTGTACACCAGTCGGATCTGAAAGCAAATCCTCCATCGACAGTCCCCATTTTCTCACTCTTTTTTCGGTCGGGATCTCGACTCTGCAAAATATGCAAACAGTATATAAATGTTAAACAAAGAAGAACCTAAACACACAAAATATGATTTATTATTGTTTAAAGATAAACTTAAACAAAATCTGTTATTAAAAAAAAGTAAACATAAACTGATTTAGGAAGTGTCGTTGGTTACCCAGGCAGGCTTAGAACAATTAGTTACAAATTTTAATTTTGTTAAGTAACTTTTTTAACACTGATATATTTGTTATTTTTTTATTATCTTATATCTATTGTAATACACCATTTTGTATGACACAATTTGCTTTATATGGTAGCAGGTTTTCCATGTTGCATAATATTATTTTATTTGATATACAGGTATTTTACAATTTTGTACCTAATTATGCAAAATGCAAAAATAGATCAATAAAACGAATAAAAATATTTAGGTTAGGAAGACAATAACTAAGTGCAGCAATAATGTGATTTGTTGATAGTTTAATATGAAAATTCATTTGATAATGTTGCTCATTTTTCTCAAAATTAATATATATATATATATATATATATATATATATATATATATATATATATATATATATATTTAATAAAATAAGGCAAGGTTCAACATGCAGTTAAAACAATAACAAGCAGAAAAATATAATAAAAATTTTCGGGTGTGGATAAGTGAATACACTTTTTTTTCTTTTTTACTCAATATTTTGTCAATGTTTATTGACTCCTCAGGAGTAAACTACAAAATCAGAAACAACAGACTCTAAGTTTTATGTATGACAAAATGATAATTAAAATTATACCTAAAATAATAAAATTACTTACTAGTGTCAGTCCTTTCTAATTTTAATTTATTATCACGTTGGAAGCTTCATTATTTTAAGGAGGCCAAACGCTTATGACCTTGAAACTGACTTTAAACTTATGTATCAAGATTATTTCAAAGTCAACTTTGTTTTTTAAATAGCACTTTCTATTTTTTATTGCAAAAATATAAATTAGGAAAAATTTCCAGTTCGACGATATAAATATGATTTTTTCATATTTAGAGGTCATTTAAAGTACCTGTCTGATAGAAAAACGCTTAAAGTTTTAAAAACCAAGCGGTTTAATGACAAGGGTTTTACGTCAAAAGTCATAAGTTTCTTTATGTTGCAAGGGCTTAACGTTTATGATGTTGCAACTGACCTTGGACTTGAATTTCAAGAACAACTTTGTTCTTTCGAATGGGTTCCCCCGTACTTTTTAATGCCGCAATAGTAAATATGGCATATAATTCTTCATATCTAGAGGTCTTTTGAAGGTCACTCGCACTTGTCTGACAGAAGTTCAAGGTCAGTTTCAAGGCCATAAACGTTATGCCCTCTCAACATAAAGAAACTTATGTATTTTGTCAGTAAACCGTTTGGTTTGTAAGCCTTTTTGCGTTTTTCAGTCAAACGAAACACCTCTAGATGTGAAAAAAGCATAAGATATATTCATATTGTTGGATGGAGAATTCTCCTCTTCTTATCATTTCTGTAATAAAAAATAGGGGTTCCTATTTGAAGAAACAAAGTTGATTTTGAACTGGCTTTGATATACAAGTCCAGTTAGATTCAAGGTCATAAACGTATATATATATATATATATATATATATATATATATATATATATAAATATTGTTACGATTTTGTCTCTTTAAAATCGTTCACTGGGTTTGCCGAATCAAACACCTTTCACTAATATTTCCAGTACTTATATTATCACACATTTACATTAAAATCACAACTAACTAATTTTTTATTTCTTAACATTTCCACTATTCAAAAACCACTCTTCAAATATACAACTCTTAACAATACAACTATATGACTCTCTATATCGACTGACTTCCAACTAACTAACTAGGCTTATTCTATCTTTATCTATATACCTATTGAAGTTCCTAAATAAATGTAGAGCATAAACGTAGAGATCTATGTATAAAGATGAGTCATTGAGACACTATTCCTTTCGGCACAAATAAAGATAAGTTTTAGTCCTTTGTAACAATATATATATATATATATATATATATATATATATATATATATATATATATATATATATATATATGCTGTACAAATGAATAGGAGAAACTTATTAGTACGCCCTCGTATACAAATATTTTGATACGATGAGTCATATTTATTATAATGTACCAAAAGGAATATTATATCGATGAGTCATATTTCTAGATAGATCTCAGCTATTATGTTAGGAAGTTCTAGATTTGTATAGAAATTTTATAGGTAAAAAATAGGGATACGATAAGAGTTTAAAGGATTTATATAGTTGTATTTGAATAGTGAAGATATTAAGAAGTAGTAATAAAATAGTTGTGATTTAGCTGTATTAGGAAACAGTTAATATAAGTACTGAAAGTATTAATGAAATGTGTTGTGTTTTATGTTGTGAACTCAGTGGACGATTTTCAAAGAGACAAAATCGTAACAATTGATATCAGAAGTGAGGATTATCACTGGGTTCCAGAAAATTATATCAGTTTTGTCATTAATAAAAGAAATCTAGAACTGAATTTTTGACAGGGATCTATTTAGAAACTAAAAGTGATAGAAAAAAACTGACTTCATTATAGCATTTGTCATCCAGAAAGAACTTTAGAAACGAGTTTTCAAGAATATATAAGAAGAAGTTTTTGTGGTAGATACTAGACAGCAAACAGCCGAAATGGAGCAAACATTGGCTGATTTTATGGAACATTTAGAACAATATCGGCTTCAAAACAAACGAGAAGAAGAAGAACATCGTCAGAAAAAAGAACAACGTCATCTAAAAGAAAAACAAGAAGAAGAAGAAACTTGTCAAAAAGAAAAACAGGATGAAGAAGCGCGTCAATAAAAGAAAAACAGGAAGAAAAAGCACGTCGCCAATAAGAAAAACAGGACGAAGAAATTGATAACTGACCCCACTAAGAGCTCTCGTATTACGGGAGGAGCCGACGCTAATCAATAGGTACTATCTATAATCGTAAAAATAAATATAAATGCACACTACTTCAGTTGATCTTTAACCATCAAGCAGGGAAGATGCCAAATGACATTTTGGCGAAATATCTGCCGGTTTCCACAAGAAAACGAACTAACAAAAGGATGTTTTCCCGAATTATTATTAACGCTAGACTTAACATTTGAAGGGCCCAAAATATACTTTTATTTATCTAGGTCACAATTTGCCTTACCTATTTTTAAAATAAAATATAATTATATTTAAAAATGCACATGTGAATACTATTTTTGAGAAACTATCCCCAAATATGATTCATATTTCAATATTGCAAAACATAATTTAAAAATTGACTAGTATGATACCGATCGAAAGATAATTAGAAATTTTAATGAATTAATAAAACAATAATGCACTAGCGGTAAGTTCAAACTTAATTATCCTGTCCAAAGTGATTCCTTACTAATCCTCTATTTCCAATCTTTTTTTTGTTTAATTGTTAAATAAATGTGACGTCTGCAAAAGATTGATTGAAACACTACGCAATTGGAATTTCTAATCATGCATCAAACTCCCAACACTTAAACAAACCTCATGTTGAATATGTGCTATGAAAACAAATTAATAATTATCCAGCTTTAAATTATATTTTTATTTAGATTAATCAAGTACTCATCATATATTCTGGTTTTAAATGAAATGTTACAAAATTTAATGATTAATAGTTATAATTATTTATGAAATGCTTATTACCTATTGTTCTAATTGAAGTGTGTGATTGTTAATTTAATCAATCAACAGTGAATTTTCAGTTCTTATTATTTAATATAAATCTACTTTTAAGTTTATAACGACGGTATACTCACATCGCTTTAACTCAGTACCTTTTTATTATGTAAAATTATTTTATGTACAGGATGTTCTTAAAGCTGAGGCATTTATTTTAACAGTTTGTAACACTCGTAAAGAGAAATCGATTTACCAAAAATCGTTTATATTAAAGGTGGAAAAGAAAGAAATTATTAACAAGTATTTAAAAAATTTAAAAACTGTAATACAAACCTTATATCATGATATTTTCAACCTGCATTGTAAAAACTTTGTTTACTACACTGAACCGATTACATCTTGTTCTACAAAAAGTGCTCAAAGTTGTTACCATTTATTTGATTAAAGCAGTCTTGCTAGAAGTATCCATGAGTAACCACACGCGTCAAAAATAAAATCCCGGTCTCCACGGATAACATCACCAGCATTTTCAATGCGCTATTGTAGTTTTTCCATAGTATTCACTTCCCCATCGTGAGAAACTGTGTTAAATACCCCACAAAAAAAATCACAGGGATTTAGAACGGGGAACGTGCAGCCCAAGAAATAGGTCCATTTCGCCTTATCCATCTATTAGGAAACACATTATTTAAATGTTCGTGAACTTCGCGGCTGTAATCTGGCAGAAACATTTTCTAATAAGTGTGGCAGATTGTTTTAAATAAATTTTAAATAATTTTCGCCTGTTAGTCAATTTGCAAAAAAAAAGAAAGGCCCTATAAGCATGCCATTTACTACGCCAGCCCAAAGATTTACTGAAAATCTGTGCAGAAAATGACTTCTTTTCGCTGCGAATTATCTATTGCCCAAACAACTTCAACTTGACCTGCTTTGGATCTAAGGCTCGTTGGGCTCGTTTTATACGATTTCTAAAATTTCTTTCTTGATCTCCATCATTTCGCGTGGAGGAGGTCTTCCAGCGTGATCTCCTGGTTGTTCCTTTAAATACCTGGTGTCGCGAAGTCTTATAACTAAATTTACAAACATCTGCGGAGGCGGATGGTTCCGTAAAGGAAATCTCTCTGCGTACAAATGACATGCTGCGGCTGCATTTTATTGGTACTCCCCGTAAGATAATGTTACGTCTACTAGTTCACTGTTTTCATAAACGTGCCCATTTTTATTGCACAAAACACCCACAAATGAAAAATAATATCTCGCACTCCTGGACGAATTATTTAGCACTGCTCAAAACAAACATTGCACTGGGCAAATAAATAATCAAAAATCTTTAATTAAAAGTACAATATCTACCTTTTTTGTATATGATTATACTAAAGGTGACCTTTTAAAGCTTTACAACCTAATACAAGAAACAAATTGATCCGAAATAAAAGAAATTACAGATACAAATGAATGTGTTGGCGTATTTTATGACAAATTACTTAACTGCTTAAATAACGCAATTCCAAAAAAAAAAACTAAATCCGTTGGTAAAGGTGAAGTAAATTATTGTAAATATTCTCTTTGGTTTTCAAATGATTTAGTACATAAAATTAAATTAAAGAATAGGATGCATAGACATATACAATGTGGCAAAGCTAGTGTTTTTTAATATGAAGAATATCGTAACTTAAGGTATAATATTAAAAAACAGATTGATAATGACTCCTCTTTGTATTTAAGAAATATAGAGAATAATGTAAATTTTGATCCTAGCAATTTTTGGATGTATGTTGGCTCTAAGAGTAAAAGGTATGGTATACCAAGGGTTATGTCTTATAATGGAGTATCATTGGAAGAGTATGAACATATTATCAATGCTCATATTTGTTACGTTGCCCTAAGAACAAAAATTTTTCTCAATAAACTAAAGACAGCAATTATCTCTCCCATACTTAAAGGTGGTAAACAAACAAATGTTGAAAATTATAGACCAATTAGTATACTTAATTCACTTGCTAAGATATTTGAGATGATCCTTTCAGATGACATTGTAACCAAGATTTCTAATAAAATAGTATGATCTGTAAGTGGAAAGTTGTAACAAATTTATGTGTTTTTACAAATGATGCCTCCGATGCTATTGATGGCGGGAAGCAGTTGGATATAGTGTATCTTGATTGTGCAAAGGCGTTTGATAAGGTGGACCATCGGGTGTTGCGGGCTAAGCTTGTTAAGTTTGGCTTTTCTAGGAATGCTTACCTCTTTATGAAAAGTTATCTTTCGTGGTAAGGGTGAGAGGGTCATTTTCTCAGGGTTTTATGGCAACATCTGGTGTACCGCAGGGTAGCAACCTGTTATTCTTAATGTTTATAAATAATTTACCTAATAGTGTTTAACATTCTGATGGTCTCTTATTTGCGGATGACTTTAAAATATATAGGAAAGTAACAAATAGTAACGATTGTAGTACACTGCAAGCAGACCTAAATTCAGTATCTGAATGGTTTCGGTTAAATAAAATGTTTTTAAATACTAATAAATGCTTCTTTATATCTTATACAAATAAAATAAATCCTAATAGATTTAATTACTTTATTGATGGAGCAAAACTACAAAAAAAAACAGAATGCAGGGGTTTGGGGGTGCACTTCCAGTCTAATTTGAAATCTAATACCCACTATCGCAATAATATTAATAAGGCTTTAGGGTGCTTGGTTTTGTGATTAGAAATACAAGTCAGCTTAATAACCATTATATAATAATAATATTCTACATTACACTTGTTCGTCCTCATCTAACATATGCATCTAATATACGGTCTCCTAGTGCAAATGTGCATTGTGATGCTACTGAGCGTGTTCAAAAAAGGTTTTTGAGATATAACTTATATCCATATCTGATCTTTTATAGCGGTATCCTAGAAACCTTTAAATTTCAAACCCCGCAGAAAAGAAGACAAATTCAATCTATGATATTTTTTTTTCTGTATTATCAATAATATAAAGTTTAACAATTGTTCTTTGGTTAATTATATACTTCTTCATGCACCTAAGATAGGATTAAGGATACAAATTGTTATGTTTCCATTGGTAGTCGTTCTCTAATGAATTTAATGTTAACTGAGTGCAACATACTATATAAGAATAATGAAATTAACTTATTTAATTGTACTAAGAAATTGCTAATGCAACTTATGCAGAGACCTTTAGGTTTGTTCAGGTTCTTGTCTGTGCTCTCTTTGTTCTGTGTTAGTTAAGTCTGTTAAATTTGTCTTATAATTACCTTGTAGCATGTTATGTTTAGGTGTTTGTAAGAGTATCAAAATAAATAAATAAATAAAACCGTGCAACAATTACATACAAAAAATAGGCACACTTAGTATCAGTAGTAAACAAAGTTTTTACAATGCAGTGGTAGAAAATATCAGGAAATAAAGTTTGTACTTAAATAATTGTTAATAATTTCTTTCTTTTCCAACTTTTATATAAACGATTTTTGGTAAATTGATTTCTCTTTACGAATTCTACAAGCTGTTAAAATAAATGACTCCTTATATATATATATATATATATATATATATATATATATATATATATATATATATATATATATATTTAAATCGGAGGTATTACCATAAAAATATAATTATGAAATAATCGTTTGGCCACCTGGTACGTTAAAGTTTGATCATAGAACTGATTTAGAAAATAAAAGAATAACTTACAGTGGAGCATTCAATTGCCAATACGTGACATCTTCGTTCACCCATGGATTCGATGGCTGCGGTGGCACTAATAAGGGATCAAATTCCGTATAGGTATCTACGTGCTGTACTAAGCTCTCTAATGCTTGGGACACTTTTATTCTCGTTCTAAAGAGACATGTTCTAAGTAGTTCAACCTAGAAAAAAGAAATATATTTTTTTTAATCGTACAAAAACTATTTCACTTTTCATTTCTATTACATATTAAATTCCCCGGTCATCGACGACAACTACTTATCAAATTTTAGACCGGTTTTCATCATTAAATAGACTTATTACCCAATACCCTCTTGGTATACTCGTAATGTTACATAATATTCCTAATATCTCAATGTTAATATCACACATTGGAAAATTTATTTATAAAATGATACGTCTAGCAGATGTAACTTTATATTTCAAACACTATGTGTTACATGCCTTATAAAATAAATTGGAGACAAAAAAACATCAGTATGTAAGGTTAGAAACTAGAAAAAAAAATATTGTAATAATATTACCTAATCTCTAAAAAATATATTTTATTTTAAAACCCTGAGATAATTGTCTCTACAGCTATTTTGTTTTTATATGAACCTTCATACATAAAACAAGACTTCCTGCGCTTTTTTATGTTGTTCATGGCCAATAGATTTTGTATCGGAAAGGATCGGATTTAAATTTTACCTCTCTAAACCTTTTTAAAAAAGGATTTTTCTTTTACTCCTCTATACCCTTTTCTTATCTATGTGAAACTTTAATACGCCAGATATTTTCACGGGTATTATGTCGGAATACCTTTTTTTATATCTTTTTTACCGCTTCGAATAGCTTGCCGGTGCTTTGATGAGGTTAATACCAAAAATTAATTGGACGAAACATTCGGTTATTAAATGAATGAAACGAAAAATCGATGAAAAAAGTTTCCTTAGATATTTTTTTGTAATAGCAACATTTAAAATTAGTTTATATCGGACGCTATATGCACTTTAATAAATAGTTTACAAGTTTATGACATTGAGATGTTAATTCAGTAATATAGTTTAACATTAAAACCGGCCTAAACTGACAGTAGAGGGTTTAAATTAACCAGTTTTAAATCTTATAAATACAAGTATATAAAAATCGTTTGTATGTAATACCGAACCGTTAAAAACGAAGCTTTTGTTTATTTTCAGGGAACAACTATTTCTTTTACCGATTTCAAGACTTTATCTATTTAAGTATTTATGTCTTGACATATTTGATTCAATATCACAAGCAAAACAAAACGGGCCAAGTAGAAGAGCTTCCTTCCATGGCACCTAGATTGGGTCTAAGTCTTAGTGAATCTGGCTATTAAAGTGATATTAGAACACTGCGTTACTTAAGTACGCTTACGGTAGGACGATGTCGTCTTGTTTCCGCTTTCGCAGTTCAAGCAGATGTCGCACCAACCATTTCCCTCCGAGAGCAATTCATGTCTCGCTTAGAGGGAGATCGTTGGTACGTCACCTGATTGAACTCCCAAAGCCCGCGGTTTTTTTTTAGTTTAGAAATAGTAGAGAGGGCATGCCTGCGAAATTAAGGATTGTACTAGATGTAATGCTCTGATAAGTCTCAAATGAGAAGTAAGCAGCTTTGTCGTCATTTTCCGGACTCGGAGTTTCTTCCTTGTTCTCCCCACTCTTCAATAAGAGAGTAATGTTTAGCAACAATCTACGTCCGCAAATTTTAAAATTATACGCATTCTCTTTGTCTTTATATATATATATATATATATATATATATATATATATATATATATATAAAATAATAGGTGGGGCTCGTTCGTTGACTGGATGGTGCTTGCCAATCAAGTTGAGAGCTCTGCTGCGTGTCATCGGCTCTATTACCAGTGTTTGAGGTCGTGTTGCCGATCTGTGATCCGTTTCATTACTACCTACTATTGGTTAATGTTTCGTAAGCAGGTTTTTCCAAGTATTAGGCAATCGCTGGCTATCATCTTTGCTATTTAAGTTATTGGGCTTCTTTGAATTTTCGATGGCTTCCCTCATAACACTTATGGAGAGGTTTTTACATTTCGATAGCATTTTTATTCGTGAGCAGTTTATTTCATGTCCTGTGTTCAACAAGAACACCAGTCTGGCCCTGCTTCGAGAAAGAATACATCAGACAAGAACAAGTCTAAATTCCATCGATTGCCAGTTATATAAATTACGGCTCCGCTTAAGCAACGCAATACACGTATCACTATGGTCCACTATAGACACTCTAGCAGAATTCAGAGCCGAAACAGAAGCCTCAATAAGAACAAACAGACAGAAAAAAAAGTTATTCGACTATAAGAGTCATCAAAAACGCCAACGGAGCGAAGTCGTACACAACTTATCTGACAAAGGTTTGGTAGTGGCAGCAAAAAGTGTTTTAACCAAAGGTTTTAATTTCGCGATAGCACCATTACGTATTTCAACCGATAACATAATATATGGAATTGAAACAGTTCTAACTAAAACAACGACACAGCAGAAACTATCCGCCAAGAAATTTCAGCCCTATAAGACCTGCGCAAAGATACCTCTATCGTAATAATTCCAGCTGACAAAGAAAATTATCAGCCGTTGATAAATATTATTCTCATTTTTAGCATCTGTTTATACAGACACAGATGCGAAATGATGGTTTTTACCGAATGCAATGGCCTGACGAGTCCCATACTAGGACGAAACAGCGCTGCCGTCATTTTTCGGACCCGGAGTTTTTCCATGTTCTTTGGAGATCTCCGCACTTTTTAGCATGAGAATAATATTTATCAACGGTCTTTGTTCGAATGACCGATAATTCCTTATTTCATATATATATATATATATATATATATATATATATATATATATATATATACATATATATATATATATATATATATATATATATATATATATATATATATATATTTTTTTTCTTGGGATTAGGTTCATATTTAAAATACAGTTTTCTTTGCTCTGACGTTTCGTTCTTTATGTGGAACATTTTCAAAAATAATCGTCTAAAATTTAAAACGAATTATGAATATAATATACATACACCTATAATAAAGACTTAAAATTCAACATTTAAGACAATAACATTTAAAACAATATCAGAAATTAAAATGATGATAATTTAAAGGATTATTTTTAGTAAATTTTATGTACCTTGAGATTTCGTCAAAACTATCGCTAACACCAACAAACCACCAAGGACTTGTATTTTATATGCGGGGATAAATAAAAAATTAAATGCTATAGTAGCATTTTTGGTATATTTATGTCCATTTAGTCGATTTTTTAGTAATTGACTTGTCATTCCTATATATGTTTTGGACAGTTTGCCCACGGAACTGAATATACAAAATTGGAAGTTTTCATAGTTGGTGTTCTGCTTTTCAATTTTGTAAACATTGAGTTTAATTGGTTGTAACTCTTGTGGCATGCTACAATATTGTGTTTTTTTAAATGTATTTTAATTTATTTTAAATCTTCTGAAAGGTCTGTTGTAGTAGTATACAAAACCAACCTAGTCCGGAAGATATTTGAACAACCTTTCAAACCAAAAAGGACTGTAATCATGAACTTGGTTGACAGAGCCATTTTATTAACGTCCCCTACATTCAGACCCTCGATTCTAAGAAAAGTTAAAAACACACTTATACAGAACAATTTTAATATTAAAGATATTGACGAAATTATTAAAAAAAGAACATACAAACAATACAACAACCTACGAACCAAAAAAAGGATGATTCACAACAGGAAATACAAAAACAAGACATAGCATTACAACAGACCTTTCAGAAAAATTAAAATACATTTAAAAAAAACACAATATTTTAGCATGCCACAAGAGTTACAACCAACTAAACTCAATCTTCCAATCCAATATTGTATATTCAGTTCCGTGTGTAAACTGCTCAAAACAATATATAGGAATGACAAGCCAATTACTGAAAAATCGACTAAATGGACATAAGTATACCAAAAATGCTACTACAGCATTGACAAAACATGAAAAGAATGAAAAACACTATTTTAACTTTGAAAATACCAAAATAGTCGATAGGGACAAAAATTATCATAAATTTTTGAAAATGTTCTAAATAAAGAACGAAACGTCAAAGCAATGAAAACTGTATTTTTAATATGAACCTAATCCCAAGAAAAAATCAATAAATTAAAATGAATATTAACGGTTCAAGAAAATCAATATATATATATATATATATATATATATATATATATATATATATATATATATTTATTTTCTTGATTCTTGAACCATAGATTATATCATTTTTCTTAATTTTGTATTTTCTTGGGTTTAGGTTCTATTATTAATAAAACACAAAACGATTGACGTTTCGCCCTTTATTCAAGGCATTTTCAAAATTTTTTCCTTGACATTTTGCTGTTCTGTTTCTAAACAGAACAGCAAAATGTTTAGAAACAGAACAGAAAAATGTTTAGAAACAGAACAGCAAAATGTCAAGGAAAAAATTTTGAAAATGCCTTGAATAAAGGGCGAAACGTGAATCGTTTTGTGTTTTATTAATATATATATATATATATATATATATATATATATATATATATATATATATATATAGATTTATTTTTATTTTTTTACTTAATGACTTATTTAAATGTGGTGGTATAGACGAATGTTAAGGTTATCATGAAGGTATCACATCATGGATTAAGAAGAATAAAATGATTGAAGGATCCGAGTTTGACAACATTATTTAGATCAATGAAATAGTCAACATCCACGGGGCATTGGCACACTTTATTTTGTTATGTTTTCATTACTAAATATTGTTTTTCTTACCCTTTTCGATCCAGTCTAACCTTTTAGCTTAGAACATTATAAATATTATCTTATACGTCCTATATCCCTCCCTATTTATCAGCAATAAAATAATAATAAAAAAGAGTACGTATCTATCAATGAAATAAACTCTTACTCACCTCCCTTCTACAGTCTTCTATGGTCTTTTTTCTTGGCTTCAAGCCATTCCAACTTCTAGTGGGCACCGGAACTTGTTCTAAAGAACTTGGAATACCTGGTGGGGGACGGTGAACTCTCCAGTATGCTTTTTCTTGCGAATCGCTTATTGATTTATCAGGCTTTTTCATTGCTTTACTAAGTTTTACCTAGAATTAAGAAAAAAAGTGAATTGACGTTCTGTGGACATACGAGAAAGAAAGTACGGAAATAAAATGCTAGAAAGTAATATGTAAAATGATATCAAAATCTATAAAAATCCACGGTGTTTTAATTTCAAGCGGCTGAAAGCGATAATAAAAATACTAATTACAAGATAAAAACTATTTATGCAGGTTTTGAACGATGCACGCACATTTTATGTTTTAACACGTGATTCATATTAATTTTCATTAACATTTTTTTTTGTAAATTTATTCTATGAATTGCAGTTCGTTCTTTATATTTCGTATGATGTACAGGAGGGATCGTGTTCGATGTTTTTATACTCTATCTGGGAAACCTTAAAAGATTTTAAAAATCTAATATAGTAGTCCCGAGCTCTTTTTTTTAAGAAAATTATATTAGCGTAAACAAATTACGGCTATCGCGATCAGTTTTGGGTTTAAAGGAAGATTTTCAACTTTTACAATTTTCTAAAATGCCGTATATTTTATTTATCAAAGTCACTACGATAAAACTAATAATGCATTCTTAGGATACTTAGGATACTTTCTTCTGAAGTCAGATTTTTAATTTTAGTTTTAATTACGGAGATATACCAAGTTTAAATTTTTTAAATGTGTATTGTTTTACATATTTTTTTTTTGTATTTTGCATGTTCTTTAAGAATATAAATTGACAACAAATAGGCTAAAAACAGTTTTCAAATAGGAAATGTCTATTAACGAAGCTATATTGATATAATATAAAGTCATTTAGTAAATGCTCAAACCTATTTAGACATTTTAGTAAGACATATCGCCTCTTTTATGTCTAATTTACCTGCGGAAAGTAACAGATTATATTGAAAATCATGGTTCTTGAGTTTAGACCGTGTCAAACTGGAATTAGTATCCGACGTTTCGCCTATAATTGCACGAGATATCTTCAGGGATCTTTAATCCACGAGAGTAGAACACTGAATGACTATCGAGGAGCAACGGTCTGGTATTTATATCCGATTGGTGCTCAGTGAAGAGTGATCCAGTGTTACAATCGATTTCCACGTGTGATGTAGACTATAACCCGCCTCTCTATTAATATTATTTGGATATTTACAAATTTCGATTGATTCCCTAATTTTAGGTTTAAAGAAACCAGGCACTGATCCTAACACCTTAATTTCTTTTACATTAAAAGTGTGACCTGAGCAATGTTGTTGAGCTGCAGATTGTATAATTTGTTTCTTTTTAACACATCTTTCATGTTCCTTATGCCTAGTGGATATAGACCGTCCTGTTTCACCTACATACACTTTACCACAAGAGCAAGATATCTTGTAAACACCTTCTGCTTGAAATGGAATTGCGTCCTTTGGAGACTTCAAATATTGTCCAATTTTCTTAGATATATTGAAAATTTTTCGATTTTGGGGGCAATCTGGCAATCTTATCGGTGGTTCCGTGTATGTAAGGTAAGACAACACTATCTATAGGAGGTTCGTTTATGACATATTGTTGAGGAGTTGGGTTTTTATATTTATTAATAGAACTTCTTACATCTTCAGCGCAATATCCGTTATTTCCCAGGGCATTAGTCAGGTTTTCTGTTTTTGATTTCAGTGATTGTTCATCACAAATTGAAAGTGCTCTATGTACCAAAGAATTTATGACGGATTGTTTTTAAGAACGATGATGGTGTGATGTTGCATTGAGATATCGATTTATATGTGTGGGTTTTCTCTACACAAAATTTCCTAATTTGCTATTCTCTTTCCTTTGTACTAGTACATCAAGAAAGGGAAGGGCACCATTTGATTCAGTTTCCATAGTGAAAAAACTTGATTTCTACCAACAAATAGAGCAAGCGGTGTTTCGTAATGGGTTTGGAACAAACGATTACCTACAGAGCATCAAAACGGTAATAGAAAAAACTATCGAGTACAAACGACCGCTCGTTCTGGCTTTTGTAGATTTCCATAAGGCCCTTGATACGGTAGAGCTTGACAAAATTATAAAAGCATTACAAGCATGCCGCATTGACTATCGATACACAAAGTTAATTTACAATGTATACAGGAATGCAACTATGTCGGTGAAACCACATAGAAACACGGATCATATCCCAATTAGCAGAGAAGTTCGACAGGATGATACCTTATCGCCTAAACTGTTTACTGCAGTACTAGAATACGCCTGTAAAAAAACTTAACTGGGAAAAAAGAGGCCTGAATGTAGACGTCCAAAGATTACCAAATTTGAGGCTCGCGGACGACATAGTTTTGTTTTCCGATAATCTCAAGGAGATATGTACAATGTTACATGAACTTCAGCTAGTGTGCGCCAATGTGGATCTTAAATAAATATATCAAAAACAAAATTTTTGATTAATCTGTTACCTAGTGTAAATATCAATATTGGAAACAACGAAGTGGAGCTTGTGGAAAAATACATATACCTTGGACACGAAACAAGAGATAATCAAACATGCGAGCTACGGAGAAGAGTAAATCTCGCATGGGCAGCCTATAGAAAACTTAAAGACATCTTTAAAGGCATGTACCAATTTCCTTAAAACGTAAAATATTTGACCAATGTGTGTTATCGGTTATGACCTACGGTGTCGAAACTTTGACATTGACAACTGCAACTTCTAAAACCCTGCAAATAGCTCAGAGAAAGATGGAAAGGTCAATGCTAGGTATATCGCTGCGTGACCGACTTAGAAATGAAGACCTGAGACGAAAGACAGGAGTACCGACGTAATTTTCCGAATTGCCACACTCAAATGGAACTGGGCCGGACATGTCGCCCAAATCAGTGATGGAAGGTGGATGAAAAGATTACTCGAGTGGAGGCCGAGATTAGACAAAAGAAGTAGAGGAAGACCCCCTACTCTTTGGACTGACGATCTCAAGAGAATCGTAACAAATTGGATGCAAATCGCTCACGATAGAGCACCATGAATAAGAATGAGGGAGGCCTATGTCCAGCAGTGGACGCAAAGGGCTGGATAAAAAAGAAGAGTGAATTTTATGTTAGGATCTTGTTGATTTAGATGATCCAGGAAATTATGGAGGTTATCTGCGTCATGCGGCCAAATTACGAACGTATCATCTACATATCTGCACCAAAATTGAGGTTTTAGAGGAGCAGAAGACAAGGTGTTTTCTTCGAAAGTTTCCATAATGATGTTAGCTATCACAGGTGATAGCGGACTTCGGAAGCGGCCATGGGATCTCGACTATCACCAGTGGTAGCTAACATCTTCATGGAAGCTTTCGAAGAAAACGTTTTGTCTTCTGCTCCTCAGGTCTTATGGTTGAGGAGATATTAGAATATTAAATTTTATGTTTGCTTTTACTAGAAAACCCCAGAATTTTTGTTAAGCAAAAGTAGCAATTATCAACATGATTTGAGATTCCAGCCAAATCATTGACACTCCAAACTTCAAAGACTTTTGAGCACCCAGTAGTCATCCTGTTAAGGTTCTTGAGCAAGTATCGCAGTAAATTTTGGGAACTCAAGTTTTGTTTTAATCGCCAACTTTCTCATAAAATATAATTCGTAGGCTTTTCTTATAAGTGGGCTCACAGTCTTTCGTTGATCTTGCAGTGTCACTTCACCCTATATATAACAGAAACTGTTCAGTTTGTTCACAGAAGATGGCGACGACATCGTTTACATTCGGCGAAAATAATAGCACTACTACAACGCTCTCACTATTTGCTAGTTCTTTGCACTTTACTCGTATATACAGTACTGATGCTCCGACTACCGGCAGGCTGCTTATATACCTGCTTCGTACATCTGGTGTTTTCTAGAAACATCGGGTATCGTGAGTACCAGCTGCGATGACATAATTCTTGTCTATAGCAGTCCATCGATAAGCAGCTGACCCTTCGACGACTACAGGGTATGGCGAAATTTGGAATTATTTGGGTTTTAATGAGTATCTCCGCTATTTTAAGCCGTAGGTTACTGAGATTTCGTAGATGGGGAGGAGGGTAATCCCTAGACGTCTCCCCATGCAATGTTGCGAAATTGTGCAAACTTTCCCTATACGTAGAAAAAAACGCAGATTTAACAACGTCGCATCAGAAGCGACCGCATAAAGCCTGCATATAGGAGCCTTCGGTAAGAAGCTTACCTATCGATGACTACAGGATATGGTGTAGTAGGCTGTTAAAACTTCGTAGATGAGGGGTCATCCCCAGACGCCACCCATGCGGTGTTCTAAATAGTGCGCAATCTCCCCAAATTTAGAGAAAACGTAGATCTGGCAACGTCGCACACTAGTTTGCTGTAACAACTCATGCAATTAGCAAGCTTGATATCAATAGATGATAGGTAGTTTCTCGTTAAAACTTATAGTTTCGCAATTAATTTTGGTAAATATGATTTTTGTTAGTACACAATTTGCCCTTGTTTATCGATATATCTCAGAATAAACACTATCAAATAATAAATGGTCCAGTTATTAATTTATTTTAACCCATGGCACAATTCTATTTAAATGACTTTAATAACCTGACATCTAAATAATTTCTATCCAAAACGAGTTCTCGAAATTGATCATTAAACTTTAATCTGGTTTCATTAAAAAGGGTTTAAAACCTTTTAAATTTGTGAAAGGCATTATTTAAGAAATGCGAAAAAAAACTTTGTGAGGTTTAAAGTTAATTTTGTTAAAAACTTTTGGTGCACAGATGGAAACTAAGAAAAGAGACGTCTTTGAAAAAATATCAGCTTTATTTTACTAGTAAAATCTCTTTCTTATAAAACAGTGCCAAAATATAATGGATTATAATTGGAATAATCGTTAATTTTCGTATATATTTGTGTGTTTGTTATCTTATTTTAATAACACAGGACAAAATTTAATCAAAATTACTGTAAGGCTTAAATCTTAACAGCCGGATTCACTAATATGGTATAACTTTAAAACCGTCCTAAATTGACAGCAAAGAATTTAAATTGACAAGAGCAACAATAAATCAAGCAAGTTTTAAACCCTAAAAATACAAATATAAAAAAGTCATTTTGTTTTATTACTGAACCGACAAAAATGAAGAATTTTATTTATTTTCGGGATACAACTATTTCTTTTACATATTTCAAGACTTTATCGCAATATTGTAATATAAATTATGACAACATCATAAGTAAAACAAAACTGGCCAACTATAAGATGTAAACTTCACAACAACTAGATCGGGTTTAAAGTTTAAATCTTCTTGGTGAATCTGGCTGTAATATTTAGCGAGCCAGGTTTTGTTTTAAATTTTATTATTAGAGACATTACTAAATTTGGATGTCTTAGGTAACTCCACTATAGCATTCCCAAGCCTGGGGTCTCATTATTGAAGAGATGAGAAAGGAGGAGGAGGGGAGCAACAACCTCATAAAAAACTTGTGTTCATCTGGCCTGGATGAGCCCCTGCTTAGGGAACAGGCGAAGATGCTGCCTTGCATTTAGCTGTTGGATCATCAAAAGCTAGATAAAGAAAACCTGCACAAAAAATAACCTAGCCTTGCAGGTTGGAGGTTAAAGCGTAAGGATAGCTACCTTAGACTGCTAAAAATTCTATATCTCGCCTCGGAGCACCGGACGGATCAACTGGTAAAATACATAAAGCAAGGAAAAGGTATATTAATTATGGAACATCAAATGCACAGGGAAGTAAAGATAAAATGGATGAGATTTTAAAGGCATTGACAAATTTGAAGATAGGTATAGTAGCCCTAGCTGAAACAAAGAAAAAGGGATATGGATTGGAAACATTGGGAAAGTCCGTGCATCTATTTAGTGGAGTTCCCAAGGATACTCATGCAAAAAAAGGAGTTGCGATATTAATATACAAAAATTTAAGAAATATATCACAAACTGGGACCCAATTAATGAAAATGTAATAAAGATTAATGTAACAATAGAGGGTAAGAGATTAACATTTCTTGGCATATACGGTTCATTCGATGATGAATCTGCAACAATAAAAGAGAACCGTTGAGGCAGAGAAAAGGAAATAATATATACAAACAGTTCCAAATATCACTATGGTCCTCTCTCTAAACGCGTTTCAACCACCTCATGGTCTCATCAGTGGCGCAATATATATATATATATATATATATATATATATATATATATATATATATATATATATATTTATATATATATATTTAGCGATGATTCTGTCGTTTTTGTTCACGACTGCGCAATGTGCCCGTAAAAAAAAATTATTAAACTAAATTGTTTAGTATTGGAGAAATCAAAATTATCGACATTGACATATGTATATATATATATATATATATGATATTGTTGAGAGCCGGGCTCGAATAACTATACCTTAGTATAATTGATTTGTACCAAAAATTTTTTATTTTCAATAAATATTACTCAATTACACATGTGCTGTATTTCTGAATGTATCCCGTTTTTAGTGATTAGAATTTTAAAACATTGATGTAAATTTTCTCTTTCTCAGGTGAGTTCAGATGAAATTACAATTATTATTAGAAAAAGTCAAACCAATAATTCAAAAACACAAATACAAACTTTATTTAAAATAATACAATAATGTCAGTGGGTGCAGTTTTATGTAAAATTTATAAATCCCCTTATTTATACCTAATTAAATTATCAATATTATTCAATATGCACTGTATTCTTTTATGGGATTTAGAATTATTAAATCTGGCAATATTGTATAAATGTCTGAACATTAAAAATGACTAGTGTCTTAATATATGTGATTTTATTTTAAACAATCTAAAAATAATTTATTGTGTACCGTTATTATTAAAACTGATCTTGTTACAGTGCAAATTAAACAATTTATTTTATTACTAACTATAACTATTCATAATAAGGTTAATATATATCTATTTTATCAAACTATTTTCAGGCAAGTCAAGAATTCCTATATCTTACACATTAAATAAATACTTTTTAATCTCCAGAAATTTTTTATATCCACGTTTTAGATTTCTTCCTTCCTTTTTTTAATAAAGAAAAACTTAAAAATCCTTTCTCCTTTGCCAACTATTGTAACTTTTAAATATTTTTCACAGCTGCTTGCTTATTGATATAATGTATTTATTAATTTATTAAACTTCTTTTCCTTCCTTTAAAATTGACTTTCAACCTCTAGATATTTTTATATCCAAGCTCTATGTTTCTTCCCTTTTTTAAAAATTTTAATAAATGAGAGCAGCAATGTTAACTCTACCACAGAATAATCTGCACTATCTCCCTTTATTTTTTTTATAAAATAACAAATGAAAAATTTTGAAGTTATAGTCCTGTTACTAAAAAAGATTAGCGATTACAACTACAACCGATTAATATCCACTCCATTTTTTACTTTTCAAAATAACAACTGAAAATTTTGAGGTTATGTTACTTTTTATGAACAAGACTAACGATGTTTACTGTACAACTGATGGACCTATACTCTTTGTAAAAAAAATGAATTTTGGCTTTTATAGTGCGTGGTGAAGCACTATAAATTTTTGTTTTAATTTTTTTCTGATTGGTTGGCCATCTGACGTGAACTGGCAACTAGATGGAATTTTAAGCTTTGAAACACAAAACCAAAATGGATTCCTAGTTGTCAATTTACGATCAAATTTCGATATTTTATTGATATTATAAACTAAATATTTGATGAGAATAAATTATGATTTAAGTAAATTTTGGACTTTTTCTGACATTTTGATATATCTACACTTTACTTTTGGGTATCGTTTACCACATGATAAATAAAATCTGATTACATCTAACAAAATTTTATATATACATTTAAATTTTATTTGTAGTGTCTATATTTTACTAAATGATTATTATTTGAAGCTTATTCTCACTAATATTATCTTTACCCGCACTATTTATAAAATGGGTGATTAAGATTCTCATCTTTGTGGATGTCACTATATTGTTTTAAAATTCCTTTTTTAGTCACTATCTCTGGTCAATAACACTTCACACCTTATTCAAAATATCACTTATTTATTAGTTTATATGATTCGTGTCTTTCTGAGTGAAATATGTTTATAATTCTTACTTTATATGCACTAATGTCCAACTTTTCACACTAATTTTTATACATATACAACATGTCATTACACAATTATAGGCATTTTCTTTCCTTTTAAAACATAATTCAAAATATGAAGTAAAATGCCAACCAATCCGTGAAAGCCGCATAAGCATATATATATATATATATATATATATATATATATATATATATATATATATATATATATATATATATATATATATATATATATAAGGGGGAAGTAGTCGCGACTGACTAGTCTAGAAACAATATTCCAAACTAGGGTTGCCGACGATGCAGTCTGTTTAAATTTGTAAGCCTTGGTAAGGAAAAACACTTTTTTTTGTCTCTTCTTCAGGACATTACCTGAAAATATTAATTAAACAGTTGGAGTATTAACCTAAACTATAATTATTCAGTAAGTCACCAATGTGGTTTGAATATGAAACAAGTAAATGTTTGAACAACAGGGGAAAAAACCCAACATTAGCATTTTTTAACTATATTTAGAGGCGTATTTGAGCTTCCTGGACAGTCCATCTCCAGATGAAGAGTTTTTTTCCATAAAATTTTCTTATATTATGTAAAAAATATCAAATAAGTAATTTTTTGAATTTATATTATATTTGTGCCAAATTTCATGTTTGACTACGCCACTGTTTCCGAATCCGAATTTTCCCCCACTACTTATACCACCCACGACAGTTTTCGGTTGACACAAGACATGTGTCACTACAAAATGGTGGAATAATTAAGTACGCTGTTTTTCAGTTTCCTAGAATTTTGAATAAAATTTTTTACAATCATATCAAAATATGCCTCCAAATATAATTAAAAAGTGGTAATGTTGGGTTTTTCCTCTGTGTTTTAAACATTTACTTGTTTCATACAGATTTAAACAGATGCATTACCAATAACTCTAGTTTGGAATATATATATATATATATATATATATATATATATATATATATATATATATATATATATATATATAGAGTGTTTTTTATAGAGGTATAGAACTTTCAATTGGCAACACTTTTTTAACTGGCGTCCATTTTGTCAGCTGTCAAGTGATTTATGTTTAGTTTGGTTTGGCATTTCAACATGAATAGACTGACGCCTGAACAACGCTTCCAAATTGTGCAAATTTATTTTGAAAATCATGGTTCTGTTCGAAATACGTATCGCGCACTACGTCCATTTTACGGTCAACATAATCGTCCATCAGAGCAATTAATTCGATTAACTATGGAACGTTTTCGCACCATGTTTACTCTAAATGATAATACGCATCCACAGAGACGTCGTACAGTGTGTAGAGAAGAAGTCATTGCTGCTGTAGAGCGTAGCGTAGAGGAAGACCCGAATCACTCTATCCGCCATCGTGCACAAGAATTGGATATGTGTGCATTCACTTTATGGAAGATTTTGCGGAAAGATCTTGGTTTGCGTGCTTACAAAATCCAACTCGTGCAAGAATTGAAGCCACACGATCACCTAGCAAGGCGTAGATTCGGTGAAAGGGCCCAAAACAAGATTGCCGTTGATCCCGATTTTCATAAGCGAATTTTGTTTAGCGATGAAGCTCACTTTTGTTTGAATTGATACGTCAATAAACAAAACTGCCGTATTTGAAGTGATGATAATCCTCAAGTGTATGTTGAGACACCGTTACATCCAGAAAAACTGACTGTTTGGTGTGCTTTATGGGCTGGTGGAATCATTGGTCCGTACTTCTTTAAAAACGATGCTGGTCAGAACGTTACAGTCAATGGTGACCGCTATAGAGCCATGATTACTGACTTTTTCGTTCATCAATTGAACAACCATGATGTGCAGGAGCTGTGGTTTCAACAAGACGGCGCAAAATGTCACACAGCTCGTGCCACAATTGATTTATTGAAGGAAACGTTTGGTAACCGCATAGTTTCACGTTTCGGACCCGTGAATTGGCCTCCAAGATCGTGCGACTTAATGCCGCTAGACTATTTTCTGTGGGGACATGTTATGTCGCTAGTCTACGCCGATAAGCCCGAAACGATTGATCACTTGGAGGACAACATTCGCCGCGTTATTGCCAATATATGGCCACAAATGTTGGAAAAAGTCATCAAAAATTGGACCTCCAGATTAGACTACGTCCGAGCCAGCCGTGGCGGTCATATACTCAATTTTTGTTACGAAAAATTACCATAACCGGAATATTTGATTTCCTACTCAAAAGTATCTTATTTGAACATATTCATTTCAAATATAAAACAGATCTGTCAAGAAACGTTCGAAAGGCCTATATTTAAATATTCATAGCCCGTTTCTCAAAATTTCTGTTTCACGAATACCTTATTTTACCATAACAGTATACAGCTAGTAAAGTTGAACCCTCTCCAGAGCGCCGAGTTAACAATGATATTTTATTACGGTCTTTTTTATTGCAGTCAATAAACCAAAACGATAAAACACACTCGACACCTGCTATTCTAATATAAACACTCGTAAAATGCTTAATAGTTCATAAAGTTTTTTTTTGGAAATATACAAGACTTTCATAGAGACTACATTTAGGATAAAAGTGGCATAAGTATCTCTTAAAACTTTTTTCCGTGAAAAACCTTTAAATATACTACTCGTAACTTAGTAAGAGATATCTTAAAAGAGTGTATATAGTACAAAAAATTGTAAAAAAAATCCTGGAACATTGAACTACCTAAGGGTTTCCGGAAACTTGTGTTATTTGTAAGGAAATATTTTCAAAGAATTTCGTTTAATATCATAATTTTTAGAATTAAAATGTGTTAATGAATAGCAGGTTTGCTCTATTTTTTATTTATAAAAAAATATGGGATGACATGCTTGGAGGTGAAATCCCGTAGTTTTCCATTTAAGTAACAAGTAATTTTTACTCTATTTTGTATAGATATCTTAATTAGAACTTGAAATAATTAAGAAAAAGTGGTTTTGAGGATAAACTGTACAGAAGGTCCGTCGATAAAAAAAAACGTCTCTCTGATAGTCTACAAGACGTAACCCCTATTTCAACATTAATAATAAATACTCTTTTGAAACTTTGTAAGCAGAATGACAATGAAATGGTCAGCTAGATCACCAGATTTGATCTCCCTTCATTATTTCTTGTGGGGATACTTAAAAACTAAAGCTTACTTGACCCAGCCCGACAATTTAGAAGTCCTAAAAGTTCAAATACGCCAAAAAGTACGAAACACAACCGCAGACATCATCTACAATGTGCAAAAAGAATTTATTCATCGACTTGGCAATTGTCAGATTGTTAACGGGGCCAAGTTTGAACATTTCATTTAGATGGTATCAAAATTTTATTATATATTTTAATGCTTTACAGTAATTTTTCTTTTCAATTTCCTTACGTAACCAGCATCGATATTTATCTTATGTAAAAAAATGTGCCCTTTCTGATTTTAAAAGAAGAAAAAACTCTAAACTAAAAATAAAATTCGACGAGTCCAAGCATTTTTCAAATAAATACCCTTAATATATATATATATATATATATATATATATATATATATATATATATATATATACAGGGGCGGATCCAGCCTCACTCCTTGGGGGGGGCGGTGATATCACAAAAGTGCAGTATGGCAAGCGAAAGGAAGTTGTCGACGGGGGGGGGGGGGGGGAGACATCAGCAACAATCCCATTTCTAGTGTAAAAGGCAGGGTCGGGTCTATTTTTTAGGAATTTGAAGCTATTGGAGAGGGGGGGGGGCGATTACAAGAAAAAACAAGTTGCCGACAGGGAGGGAGGATGCGAGCAGCATACACATTCCTAGTATAAGAGGCAGAATCGGGTCTATTTTCCTGAATTCAAAGCTCTTGGGGGGGGGGGGGCTATCGCAAGCAAACCAATTTGTCAACGGGACTGCCAGCAGCAGACATTCCTAATATAAAATGCAAAATCGGTTGTATTTTCCTGAACTCAAAGCTTTTGGGAAGGGGAGGGGCGATCGCAAGCATACACATTCCCATACTCTATTCAAGAACTATAGAGTAATAAAACTGTTATCGACACCTCCAACGTACCTGCTCCAGTGCCGCAGGTATCTTAGGACTGCCGTAAATCTAATTATATTTAATTATATTTAAACATTATAAACTTTTATAAATTTACTGCTACAATAAAACTTCTGGTAGTTCAATTTAATTTCTGTCAGTGAGCAAAGTACACCTTACAGTGTGTCCTTAGTAATTTATCTTGCTGTGTTTGTTTTTACATATTATTTGAGATTAGTGAGATACCCAAAAGATATGGCTTCCAAAATCGTTAAAACCAGGGCATTTTTTTCTCAACGAAAAACTTATTACGACGAATATTTATGATGCCTTAAGATATCAATATCTAGATAATAATGTTAAAAACTCTATTGAGTTGTGTTCCAACATGACAGGAGTTGAAAAATCTACTATGTGCCCAATACTGAAGGAAAAAAATGAATTGTTAGTACTCCCAAGCTACATTCGATCATGTGCTGACGAAAAACCTCGTTGGAAGAAGAGATGTAAACTGAAATAAAAGAAGTTGTACACACATTTTATTATGAGAAGCAGATCCCAACCGTCGACAAAATTCTAAGTAAAATCAATGAAAATCGGGATTTACCTGAAATTAAAAGAACTGAACTCTGGAAATTGCCAAGAGAACTTAATTTTTGCTGGAAAAAAAGCAGATAGGAAATCTGTTCTTATAAAGGGTGTTTTTTATAGAGGTATAGAACTTTTAAATGGAATAAAACAAAGATGAATTTTTTAAATTGACATGAAATTTACTTTATTTGAAAGATAACCTTCTAGCATTATCATTTAAATATGACTTCTGGCATATGACCGCCACGGCTGGCTCGGACGTAGTCTAATCTGGAGGTCCAATTTTCGATGACTTTTTCCAACATTTGTGGCTTCATATCGGCAATAACGCGGCGACTGTAGTCCTCCAAGTGATCAGTCGTTTCAGGCTTATCGGCGTAGACTAGCGACTTCACATATCCCCACAAAAAATAGTCTAGCGGCGTTAAGTCGCACGATCTTGGAGGCCAATTCACGGGTCCGAAACGTGAAACTATGCGGTTATCAAACGTTTCCTTCAATAAATCAATTGTGGCACGAGCTGTGTGACATGTTGCGCCGTCTTGTTGAAACCACAGCTCCTGCATATCATGGTTGTTCAATTGATGAACGAAAAAGTCAGTAATCATGGCTCTATAGCGGTCACCATTGACTGTAACGTTCTGACCAGCATCGTTTTTAAAGAAGTACGGACCAATGATTCCACCAGCCCATAAAACACACCAAACAGTCAGTTTTTCTGGATGTAACGGTGTCTCAACATACACTTGAGGATTATCATCACTCCAAATATGGCAGTTTTGTTTATTGACGTATCCATTCAAACAAAAGTGAGCTTCATCGCTAAACAAAATTCGCTTATGAAAATCGGGATCAACGGCAATCTTGTTTTGGGCCCATTCACCGAATCTACGCCTTGCTAGGTGATCGAGTGGCTTCAATTCTTGCACGAGTTGGATTTTGTAAGCACGCAAACCAAGATCTTTCTGCAAAATCTTCCATAAAGTAAATGGACACATATCCAATTCCTGTGCACGATGGCGGATAGACTGATTCGGGTCTTCCTCTACGCTACGCTCTACAGCAGCAATGACTTCTTCTGTACGCACTAAACGACGTCTCTGTGGATGCGTATTATCATTTAGAGTAAACGTGGTGCGAAAACGTTCCATAGTTAATCGAATTAATTGCTCTGATGGACGATTATGTTGACCGTAAAATGGACGTAGTGCGCGATACGTATTTCGAACAGAACCATGATTTTCAAAATAAATTTGCACAATTTAGAAGCGTTGTTCAGGCGTCAGTATATTCATGTTGAAATGCCAAACCAAACTAAACATAAATCACTTGATAGCTGACAAAATGGCCTTCAGTTAAAAAAGTGTTGCCAACTTAAAGTTCTATACCTCTATTAAAACACCCTTTACAAGCACAAACAAGGACACACTGTAAGGTGTACTTTGCTCACTAACAGAAATCAGAAACATATAATTAGATTCACGTCAGTTCTCAGTTCTATACCTCTATAAAAAAACACCCTTTAGATCGTCTGGAATATGTCCGTTGGAGAACGAAATATCTCTCTCAAGTAAAAGGTAGAGTTGCTAGAAATATTACAACTTACAAAATTAGTAATTTAACTGAACTTTTGAAAGATTTTTTGAATAAAGTTAGTGCAGAAAATTGGGAACAATCCATATAATAAAAGCATAAAAGAAAATGTGAAAACTCGATCTCATGATCGGTGAGATAGGAGATCCAATTACAATTAATCTGAGCGAAGATAGGTTCACTGACTTTTATTACGAATTAGATACGTAATGTTTACCAGCGTAAACACAATTTATTATTTAAATTTTCTGTAACTTATAAAAATAAATTACATTTCAATCCCTTTTTAGTGTTTAATTTTAGTTCTGCAGTTCTGGTTTCAGAAATAAATAAACGGAACCGTTAAATATCCTAAAAATGTTTTTAATTAATAATAAAAAGACCGATAGCCCCAAAAAATTTTTAATATTATATGGACGAATTTATTTTTTTTATATATGTTTAACTTCTTGTATTTTTGACAATGGGTATTTTGTAAGTATTTAAATTATAACTTAGAATTTTTTGAGAGAAAAAGGCTACATTTTAGTCAGAATTAAAATTACTAAAAATACAGTTGTGATTTGTGTGAAATATGTCAAAATTTTCTATATTTTCAAATGTATGTGAATTATTAAGAAATCATAAGAAATTAAATAAAATTATACTAACTTTTTATTTCAGATTTATTACCGAAATAATATTCTATGCCACAAATACTTAGTGATAAAATAAACCTCCTTCCGACGCCTATGACAAGGATTAAAATCCTTTTTAACACTTCACACATCCAAATATCTATTGTTATCCAACCAAATAGTCCATTATTATAGACCAGTATTTTTGATTCTAAAATTTCTAACCCATTTCTATGAATAATATATGTGTCTAACAGATTTTGCCAAAGAAATCGGACTAAAAAACAAAGGTAGTTTGCGAAGAAAAAAAAGGGTAAAAAATGATTTATTACTGTCTCTAGTTCTTGAATAAACTATAGCATAAGTGGCAAAATCGGGTCTATTTTCCTGAACTCAAAGCTCTTGGGGGGGGGCGATCGCCCCCACCGCCCCCCCCTTGGATCCGCGCCTGTATATATATATATATATATATATATATATATATATATATATATATATATATATATATATATATATATATATATATATATATGTTTATGCGGCTTTCACGGATTCCTCCGTGTGAGATGCAATAGCAGTGGATATATCCACATTATGCCGTTATATATATATATATATATATAAGATTTGGCGAAACGCCGTGAAAACGATTTTTTGAACGAACGGATTGAAACCCGGAATAACCAAACTATTCATTCTACCATCCGTAAAAATCTACGATATAACATATATATATATATATATATATATATATATATATATATATATATATATATATATATATATATATATATATATGGGACGTTTCATGTGAACCGGATCACGTGCGTACTCAAATTTTTGATTGGTGGATTTTTATGATCGAAGTGTGGAATGCTTGATTTCAAAAAAAATGGTGGTGTTTTGAAAAATTCAATATGGCGAATAAAATATGGCGGTTATAAGCCGGCATCACAAGTTAAATTTGAGAAAAATACTAATGAAATTGCTGTAATCTTTAAAGTGTATCTTCTAATTAGGTTTAAAATAAGTGCGGGGATCAATGATGCTACACCAACATTACCAAAAAAAATGTCGGATCCAACATGGCGGATACAAGCCCCATAATCCCATATCTTATAGCTAAGTTATGAACGGATTTTTGGAGTTTTTGGTGAAATACTCGGTGAGATGGCGGACAAAAAAATTAAAATTACATGAATTTGTAACAAGGGAGGGGGAGACGCCAACAACATCTCCATTTTTAGTGTAAAATCAGGGTCGGGTCTATTTTTCTGAATTCGAAGCTCTTGGGGGAGGGGGCGATTGCAAGAAAAAAACAAGTTGTCGAACGATGGGGGAGATGCCAGCAGCATATACATTCCTAGTATAAGAGGCAAAATCGGGTCTATTTTCCTGAACTCAAACTCTTAGGGGGGGGGGGCAATTGCCCCTCCCACTTTGAATTTAAATTTTTTTGTTCGCCATTTTGAATTTTTCCTCCAAAAACCCTTTGGTTCAAATTTTTGCTCAGATTCATGTAATTTTAATTTTTCGATTCCTCCGTGTAAGTGGATATATCCACATTATGTCATTGTAGTGCTGGAATCACATTCAGCAAACGTACAACTATATGCAACACCGTGTATAAATGAAGTCAAATGCGAACAGTAAATGTAAACTTCGTTCCATCATATCCTTTCCGTGTTGGAGGTTGCACAGTTTGAATAAATTGTTATTGATGAACTGTGCAACCTCCAATACGGAAGAGGTCAGAATGCAACTCTAGGCAATCCAAGCAGGATATGGTCAAACCAAAGTAACAGGTAGAAGAAAGAAGAGGAGGGAAATAAACAAGAGAGAAGTCAGAAACAAGAAGAAACGGTATGCAGAGCTAGGAGGAAAACCTCAAGGGCGCTACCATACTACGAACGAACGGAGCCCCATTAATAAATTTTTCTTTTCAGGAATAGGGAAGAAGATATACCGAACAGGAAGATCAACCTTACATAGTATGGGATATGTAAGGCAGTGCAAAGCAATGAGCGCACCAACCTAGAGCAGAAAGACTAAAGCGTGATGGCAAGAGGTTTAAAAAGGCCACGGCCCGGAAACCAATGGACACTCACAGAGCGCTTCTGTAGATTGTCACTACAGTAAATAGAAGTAGATCGTGGGTTCCGTCAGTCCAGCGGGGGGGGGGGGGGTAAGCCGGTAGGTGTCTATGCAAGATTTTCCCTCCCCTAAAAAAATATAAAAATACAGTACATTCAGTTTATACTGGATAACAATTAGAGATACAACTAACTAATCGAAACGTCGCGCGAACAAACAAAAATACAAGTCCTACAACGACATTTTAGTCATTCGAACAAACGTTCTGTTTGGTTATTACGGGGAAACTTTAGCGTCGCTCTATCACGGCTATCCAAAAATCTTCTAATTTATTAATTTATTAACAAACAGATGGCAATAGTAGAGAACACATTCATTAAAAGGGTCTGTACATATTTCGATATTTTCCGTGGCACTCAATTCAATTTCTAAATGGTTCTTAAAAAAGTTCCCACATGGTGCGAACTTTAAAAGGTATATTATATTATAGAAAACCCAAGCCATTTAACGAATTTTCCCCTTGTGAATTATTAATAAATCTCTGTAAGTATTATTACGCGAATGACCGCGTATAATTAACCCTCTTGCTTAAATAATTTCTAATCTAAATGAGTTCTCAAATTGACCATTAAACTGTAATGTTGTTCTATTAAAAAGGGTTTGAAACATTTGAAATTTGAATTATTAAATAGGGTTAATCTTTTTTGACAATTAACACGTGCAATACCAGAGCTCATTTGCGGGTCTAATTATTTTTTTATAGTTTTTGTCACAATCATCATTACTTTTAAAATGTTATCCCATTTTTGGGAAGTAATCAACCGACTCGTAATCGTTTAAAATCTATTCATTATACGCGAATCAAGGTTACAACAATCCTAACCATTGTATGAATAAATTTGCTATCTTCGACTTAGAAAACTCCCAAATTTATCCAATCAAATAGGGATTCAACCTCGGATTGAAAGACAATAAACTAAACTTGAATAGATCTTTGAATATTTTATGTTAGTCCCATAGAATATCGTGTACTTGAATCAAGACATTCAAGGTCAAAAACCACAAAAATTTTCTCCTTGTTTCATCTTGTATAATTTGATAAAATGTCAATTTTCTTAGACACCGCATACTGCTTACAAGATCTAGTCTACTACAGCGGTACCCAAACCTTTTAGCCTAAGGGCGATACTGCCTTTTTCACTAAGTCTCAAAGGTCAAGTGTAATTTTTAATTTTAATTTTTGGTTTTTGAATTTCACATTATTTTATAAACTGATATTTTTAATAATATTGTCTTGTGAGTGTGCGTTTATGACCATGTTAGATTATACTTTTGAAAAAGCCCACTACGTTGGGCGAAACGTCAAGAACAGAATAATAGTATTAATTTTGAAACCTAATCCAAAGAAGTTACCATACATTTATATATATATATATATATATATATATATATATATATATATATATATATATATATACCTAGAGAGTCATCAAATATCAATTAAGTTTAAAATCATACATAAATACACGGATATTTAATATGCTGTATTAAAATTTTAATAATGTTCTCAGCATTGGAATTTTCCCTAAATAGTTCCAAGCATAATGCAGAAAGTTTAATCAAAATCGATTTGCGAGATAGCAGAGCCTGCAAATCCACATACATAATATATCAACAATCCGTACCGTACAATGCTGTGTGGCTTTATTTACTTTATTTTTTATTAGGGATTAGATTACATGCATGTGCTTTAATTACTGTAGCTGTTCTGCAGTTTACCCATTAATACTTCAGAGATGCACTTTGCCCCATTAACAATTTATTCTATTTATGATCCCCTACCAATACACCAAATTACACTGCGCAATAAATTTTAGTTTATTTGTTGTATCTTGAATGAAAAGTGCATTTTTTTGGGGTGCTGAAACAAAATTGACAATAAAATAAAAAACTTAGTTGGAATTTTTAAGAATAAGTTTTTTAATAACAATACAAATATACCACATGCTTTCTTGCGGTTACATTGTTAATATACAGGGAGACATGAATACAAGGAGACACGACATCAAACATTCGTACAACGATTTAAATTTGGAAAACTATGCTTCTACCCGTATCAATTATAGAAAACCTATTATATTTAGCCAGTATAATTTTTCTGTGGCGACAGCGTATTTACTGTTGTTATAAGTGAACTTTCCCCAATATGGTGGATAGCGTGGTCCGGATATTTTCAGTTTGTTACACGATCAGTATAGTTACTTTACATGTGCGTGAATATAAGTATCATAGCACCTTCTTTTGTTTTTTTTTAGGCTCTCTACGATTTTTAATGAAAAAATTACAAAATACAGCTTATCTTTGCATTTTGACATAAAGTGTGGTATATTGTTATAAATATAATTAAAAACTCCACCTTATCATTTAAAAATATATGGGGTGTTCTATTTAAAATAACGACATTGGGATAAATAACTTTTTTAACACACCTCGTATTAAAGTTGCGATTGGACCGTTAGATTACGCTTAAACTATTATATAAATAGGTTGCTTAAAATATTGCAATATCTTTTCAAATAAGACCGTTACAGGGCATTATAAAAATTGTCAACTTTTAAACTTTACCCTGTATCTTGAAAATGTGGTCGGACTTGCATTGTCTTTATTTTTATTTTTACGACGTTTCGATTAGGTTGTATCTCTAATCGTTATCAAGTATAAACTGAATGTTTTGTCTTAAGATTACGAGCTTATATAGGGGCTGTGTCCATTGAAGCGCAAAGTTTCGCTTCACTGTACACACATCAATGATTTGATGTTACAAAGTAGTGGTTGCCAAAGATTAGGTATCTCAACACTCGGTTTACTAAAGATTCCATTATTGTTTTTAATGTAAGCTGCTTCTATAAATTTTCTTTTTTTCACGTTGGGTTCCATATATATTGCCGCAGCCTCAGACCATTTTATATGGTGTTGTTTATCCCAGGCGTGTTCTGCAATACCTGATCTCGACGTTTCCCCTTTTTGTGTATGAGTTTTATGTTCCTTAATTCTAACTTCTAGTGGTCGTTTAGTTTCTCCAATATACATTTCACCACACTCACATGGAACTCTGTAAACACATTCTTTCACATCGGTAGTTTTAGGTCTTGTTTTTGTTAAATGAGTTCTAAGTGTATTTCCTGATTTAAAGACTGTTTTTATATTATAACTGCTGGCAATTCGTCTTATTTTCTCCGAAGTTCCCTTAATGTACGGAATTGTGAAGAAGGAATGTGTTTCTTGCTGTTCGGTGTTCGTTGTTCTAAAATTATTTATAACATCGTCAATTAGTTTTAAAGGATAACCATTCTTTGTAAATCGGATTTAATATTTGCTACCTCTTTTTCCAATGATTCGGCATTATTGTATATAGATATAGCGCGATTATAGAGGTTGCGTATAATTCCTCGTTTTGTTACAACAGAATGGTTAGAACTATGATTAAGATATTGTCCAGTATGTGTTGGCTTTCTGTATACTGAGGTTTTAATAGTTTCGTTTGAACGGTTCACCATGACATCTAGGAAGGGCAATTGATGATTTACCTCTTTTTCCATGGTAAACTTAATTGTAGGTCGAATGGTATTTAGATGTTTCAGGAAATCATTAAGTTCTTGATCATTGCCCTTCCATACGATGAAAGTATCATCGACATATCTCAACCACACTTTCGGTTTTACTGTTGCCGTCTCTCTGGCATGAGTTTCGAACCATTCCATACATATATATATATTGGCGACGACTGGAGAAAGTGAAGAACCCATCAGAAGCCCATCGTCCTGAGCGTAGAACTTGTCCTTTACTTGAAAGTAAGCACTACGCAAGCAACACTCCAAAAGGTCCATCACCCCGTCCAGTGGTAACGTGGTTCGATCTGATAAAGTAGTATCATTTGAAAGTCTAGTTTTGATTATATCTAGTGATTCCCTTAATGGTACATTAGCATACAGACTTTCCACATCAAAGCTTATTAGTCTGTCGTCCGGCTCTAGATTGATCCTACTAATAATGTTCACGAAATGTGTGGAATTTTTAACATATGTGTTCGTCTTACCTTCTAAAGGTTGTATGAGTTTTAAAAGAAACTTCGCCAGTGCATTTGTTGGGGATCCTCTGGAGCTGGTTATTGGCCTCAATGGTATGTTCGTTTTATGAATTTTTGGTAGTCCGTAAAGATGTGGTGGTTTACTGTAGTATGCTGTGAGCGCCGATCGTAGGTTGTCAGGTATGTGGTCTTGGCATTTCCTTAGTGTTCTGTAGATTTCTGACTCTATAGATTTAGTGGGGTCACGAGGAAATTGTCTATAGTTTCCTTTTTCCAGGATATCTCCGATTTTTTGGTCGTACGTTACAATGTCCATTATCACCGTTGTATTTCCCTTGTCCGCTGGTAAAATCTTTATGGATTCATCCTTACGAAGTTCTTTTAAGGCTGATGCTTCAAGCTTGGAGAGATTTTGAACTGGATTTTTCTTGTCTTCCAAAGTTGATTTTATTTTCCACCTAAACTCGTCGGAATGGTTTTCGTCGACGTATAGATTCTACAACCGACAACCACATTTTAGTCAATCTTCAACATTGTCTACCACCTTCAAACAAGGTCAGTACAGTCACTTTACATGTGCGTGAATATAAGTATCATAACAACTTCTTTTGTTTTTTATTTATGGCTTTCTATGATTTTTAATGAAAAATTTGCAAAATACAGCTTGCCATTTCATTTTGACATAAAGTGTGGTACATTGTTAAAAATATAATTAAAAACTCTACCTTATCATCTAAAAATATATAGGGTATTCTATTTGAAATAACCACATTGGGATGAATAACTTTTTAAACACACCTCGTATTAAAATTGCGATTGGACCATTAGATTACGCCTAAAATAAGTTGCTTAAAATATTGTAACATCTTTTCAAATAAGACCGTTACAGAGCATTATAAAAATTGTCAACTTTTAAACTTTACCCTGTATCTTCAAAAAAAAGTAAATTCTTGAGTTCTGTTTGCGACATTTTGAGTTTCCCTAAAAACAGCTTGCTAATGTTACATTCGTTTTTTGGTAACTTTAATAATTAATTCGAAACCTTATAAAAGTATGGAATATGGATTACCCTGTTGTACATGTAAAATAAAATCCAAACTTTTTAAAACTCCTTTATAAAATATCGTAGAGAAACGTTTCATTTAAAGCATCACGCCATTTTATATTCGGTAGAGTCGTAAAAATAACTGTCAAAGATTGTGCAACAAGCACATCCAATGAATGCAAGTAGTTTTAGTTTGATAAAATGATATAAATGAGTGCTTGTGTAAAAAGCTGTATACACCAGTATAGAGAGAATAAAAAGGTTATGTCCTGATAAAAATGTCACCCGCAAACCAATTGAGTCACGATTTAAAAGTAAGTTTGTAAATCAAAATGTATATGCTTAAAAAGGGGTAAAACATGTTCATTTTGGTTTCTCGCTTTTCAAATGAAAACATTTGAAGCAATTATGGGACTCCAATAAGAAAACTTGTACAGGTCGATCAACTACTACTAATCTGCTTGTCAATGAGCAGTAGTTGATGGAAGCTTTGGACGAGAGGTGTCAAGTAGATGCGATTTACACTGATCTTTCCAAGGCTTCTGACAAGGTTAACCATCAACTTCTTATGTACAGGCTTGGACACCCTTGAGTCAGTTTTTCAATGGATAAATTGTTATCTGTTTAAGAAAATACAACGTGTAAAAATTAACAACTGTCAGTCATATGATATATATGTAACCTCTGGTGTTTCTCAAGGTGCTCACCTCACTCCGCTCCTTTTTAACTGCTTCTTTATGCAGATGATTTAAAGATATTTTGGGTTGTTAGCGGTAGCGACGAGTGCGAGGGCAATCAGCGTGATCTAGATTGGTTGTCTGATTGGTGTAAATTAAATTTTATATACTTTACTGTTAATAAAGGCTCCATTATTAGTTTTTATCGTAAAAGGGAGTGAGTATCTTTTGATTACTTTCTTGACAATAACACGATCAATCGTGTTAAATATGGGCCCTTCGCTTTGACACACATATTAATAATATTGTGAACAGGGGTATAAAGTTGTCCGAGTATGGACTGCTTTAAAGTGATATATATATATATATATATATATATATATATATATATATATATATATATATATATATATATATATATATATATTACTTTTTTTTGTTTAAACAGGGGGCAGCAGGGCTGGCATGTGTATAATGATATTGCTACCATTGTGTTTGAGGCGCATAAATCCTCGCCTGATTCAGCTTAACAAGATTGTTACTCTTGTATTGATCCTCCTGAAATGCTCAATAAAATTGGATTATCGGTTCTTCAAAGAGCTCTTAGAGCTCATGGTTTGTGTGAGGTGATATATCACCGAATGAATTATGACATTAACGGTCCTATTTCTCGAATGTTTAGGGAAATGAATTCAATTTCTACCCAGGTTGATATTTTCCATTTGCCAATTATTATCTTTAAATTAAAAATACGGCGATTCTTGAGACATTAAGTTACTGCTGTCAACTGTCAATATTTGTTTTTTTTCGAAGCACTTTTTATGCATTCTTTAATTTGTAAATTCCTTAATTTAAATTTTGTTTTTAACTGTGTTTTTTTTTTGAAATAGATTGTATTTATTAATTGAATCCATTAATATACCATTATTATTATTATTAGAAATAAGAAAATCTATAAAAAGAGAAGTATATCGAGACATTTTTAAATGGAAAGAAAAACCAATCAAATCAATTGGTTGAAGAGGGAGCAAGCAAAAAAAAAGTCGATGATTGCCCGAGTCCAGTCTACGTAAACGACCATTATTGAAAAAAGAAGAGCTCATTGACTTATCCTTTGACAATTCCCTAAAACTGTTTTAAAGATCATTCTTTAATTGATTTTTAGCTCAATGTAAGAGATGATCATCCTGTTTTGGTGGAAAAAAGCATTAAAGTTTTACTGCCCTTGTGTACAACATATTTATGTGAGGATTTCCTATTTCGGTTCCATTTCTTATGATATGGATCGATATTAAATATCAATACTTGTAAGAGTATTTCTAACATAAACTCTTGTGTTTGGAGGTAACATTCATATAAGAGATAAAATCAAAAGTTATGAAATATCTAAGATTTACACGAACAATATTTTCAGCGTTTTTATACTTGGTAAGTTAAATATTAATCACAATTAAATTATTCTTACCATGATTAGAGGTAAGATAATTGCCGATATACATGATTTATAATGATTCTATATTTTTTCCTACTACCTGTCTAAGTAGTTTGGACCGCTACTGCTATACATCCAGTTTATGGAAAACACAGTATTTCCAAAAAATATGTTTATGTGCTTATGTGTGTTTTTTATTGCTTCTTTCTTAAAAATTCAGCTGGGATATAAGAGCATAAAAATGCCACATCATAGCTACTCTACGCTAGTGTTTAACTTAAGAGTAAGATAAACTGACCTGTTCCTCCGCTTGTGAAGTAATAATGTCCCACTTATTTGACAAGTTTCTTCTCAGGTTTGTGAACGCTTCCACTTCGTAGTCCTCCAGACCATGCCGCTGTTTATTCCTAAGCGTCCTTTTCGTTAAGTAGATGGCGTAATCTACGTTGTCAGGGGGTTTATTTCGCCAAGGCCAATAATAAGGAGACTGAAATAAAAGGAGCACAAATTAAAAATACCCTAGGCGTTATTAAAAAAATTTAAAAAGATATTATAAAGAGATCCCGGCAGATAAAATTAAGAAAGTATACATTTCAGTTTAGGAGAATTTTTATTTACGAGTTGGAAAGTAATTACGTTAAAAGTATATCTTTATGGCATTGAAGTCCCTTTTTATGAAGTCGAGTTACTTTTAATTAGGTAAGTCAGTGGTATTCATTACAAGTTTTTAAAATTTAAATGTTTTTGTACAATTGTGTTTTTAAAATACAATTATAAATATACAAGTAATGGTAAAATTAACAATTTACATTAACAATTTTCACTTACAAGTATATATATATATATATATATATATATATATATATATATATATATATATATATATTTCAATATACTTTCTGCACAACTTTAAAAAACATGAATTGCACTTTGTAATTTTTCGTGCATTATATAAAACTGTCTTCTTTTGGTACAACCAGATATTAGATTAGATATTATATATTCTTGTTTTACCAAAAGTATACAAATTCTAATATTCAATGTAGAGATTAAAAATCAAGACGGCAATATGTAAGTCATTTTTCTCTAAGTTAAACCACTGAAACCACGGCCTATCGAGAATAAAAAATGTAGGCCTTCAGATAGAAATATTTTAAAAGCTATTATATTTTAATCTTTGGAATGTTATATGTGTTATATTACAAATAAAATTCAAAAAACATAACTTAAGTTTAAACAACAAAATTGCCAAAATTTTTTAAATGGATTGGACTCATCTAATGTGTATTGTATATGTATGCACCGGATCTCCAGTTTTCGACAATTTTACAGGTAACTCCATTATTATTAATGATAGAAGCTTACGATTTTCCCGAGGCTATACCACCTTTTTGTTTAACAAAAGATACAACCAACAAAATTTTCCTAACTCTCTCTGTTTTTAAGATACAACAAACAAACACATTTTAGTTATTATTTAAGTAATTGAAAAAATGAAAATGGACTATTTTAGAGTTTTTACGTAAAATCCGCTGACGAGAAATAGATCAAATTTATGATTTTTTTTAAATAGAACACAAGGTAAAATAAATTACAACTGTATATATATATATATATATATATATATATATATATATATATATATATATATATATATATATATATATGCATTTCACTTCCGGTGTATGTATTCATTTTTTTAAATGCTTTTAGTAATTTTTTAATAATTATAAATGATAAGATGGGGTTTTAAGCTAAATTATTGTTTTTTTTATTAAAATATTAATTAAGGAGGACATTGTGGTAGATTTCACTTACGCCCTTTATATCCGTTTTGTCATTTATATAGTTTCAGTTTTTCTTCATGTAAATCATTTCTAAAATTTCTCGTTTACGTTGATCAAAGATATTTTAATTAAAAACAGCTACCCAATAAATCGTATTAACGCAATTTTTAAGTCACGTGGGCAAAAGTTAAATAATAATCCTGAACGCATAGAAACCAACAAAAAACATGAAAAATACTTACCATTGCCATAGATACAAGGTTTGTCAGAACAATTATAGAAGCTCTTTCAAAAGCAAAATATATCTATGTGTTACAAGGCTCTAATCTCCTTAAACAGAATTTCAGTTCGCTAAAGGACAAAATTTACAAAAACAAAAAAACCACACATTATATATGACATCCCATACAATGAATGTCCTGGAGTCTACATAGGACAATATTGGCCACATTTACAAAACCGACTAAATGGACGTCGATATGACAAAAAAAAAACAGCCTTAAGCAACCACGAATCGGCATACTTACATAAATTTAATTTCCAAGAAATAAAGATACTTAAAATCGAAGGAAGCCAACGTAAAGGTGAAATTTTAGAAATGATTTACGTAAGGAAACCCTTAAATTCTATAAATGACAAAACGGATATAACGAGCTTAAGTAAAATCTACCATAATGTCCTTCTTAATATTTAATAACAAACCCAAAGAATTAGCCCAAAAGCCCCATCTTATCACTACATAGTATAAAACAAAGTCGCTTTCTCTGTCCCTATGTCCCTTTGTATGCTTAAATCTTTAAAACTACGAACCGGATTTTGATGCGATTTTTTTCAGTAGATAGAGTGATTCAAGAGGAAGGTTTATATGTATAATAACATCCATTAAATAATGGAGAAATACTGTTATTTTTGAGGTTTCTAATGTGATGTCGTTAATTATCATATTTTTTTCCGCTTACATTGCAAACGCAGGCTGAACCCTACGAGATTTATCAAAATAATGTACTAATTATTTGTACACATTGAAAAGGTCTACAGAAAACTCCGCGATGGTATATGTCTATCTCTCATGGATATCCCACAATAACATTTTTTTGTCATTTACTTTTTACGACAAATAATGGCAAATTTTGAAGCCATTTTAACCAATACAGCATTAATCCTTATCCAATTAAATAGCTTAAATACATTGTTGATTTAATATAGATCTATATGGTCCTTTACAGCACAAGATTTAAATGAATATTTTCGAAGATATTACAGATTTAAAATTGCGGGAAGTAGCGCTTGCGGCGGTACTGGCCGACCGGGGCGGCGGCAGCGTGCCTATAAATAGCGCGTCGGAGGCCGATGTAATAATTGTTGTAAAAATAAAATAAATAGTCACAGTTTTTCTGTAGTGTATTTAGTATCAGCATTGCACCCGTGCGAAGCCGGGGCGGGTCGCTAGTTATTTATAATTATTAAAAAATTACTAAAAACATTAAAAAAAATAATACATACACTGAAAGTGAAATGTAGGTAACGATATAGAAGATAAAGATTTAGTCAGAATTCAACTACCAAGCGGAATGGTATTTTAAAATGTTAATTTATTCAACTAAATTCTGCACTTATTTTTAATATTGTATCGTGCTTTAAAAAGAAAAAGTTTAAGGTGTAGATGAATCTACGTGTAGTTTTAGGAAAATTTATGACGAAAAATAGTAAGTCAAAAAAAAATTTATCTCTGTTTTTTTATCACTGATTATGTATTTCATTTTGCATATAATAATAAACAATGAATGTAACGAAAAGATGGATGTTTGTATTTTTGCAGATAACTAATGAAGACCATAAAATGGAATATATATATATATATATATATATATATATATATATATATATATATATATATATATATATATATATATATATATATATATATATGTTTATGCGGATTTCACGGATTCCTCCGTGTGAGATGCAATAGCAGTGGATATATCCACATTATGCCGTTGTAGTGCTGAAATCACATTCAGCAAACGTACATACAACTATATGCAGCTCCGCGTATGAATGAAGTAAAATGCGAACAGTAAATGCAAACTTCCTCTCCATCATATCCTTTCTGTGTTAGAGGTTGCACAGTTAGAACAAATTGTTATAAAAACGCAATTTATCCTATTCCACCATCATCGAGATGATGGCCTACCTGCACCACCATACCGAGAAGAAAGTCAAAACTTACCCTCCTCGCCACAGTGATACGACAGAGGTACATGTTTCGTCTCTACTAGACTCATCAGGGTACCGACATGCACCTGGCTGTGCAAAGGACAGATCCGAAGGAAGCATGCAAATACTGAACGCGGCTTCTCCGACCTCCCGCCGGATGGCGTATATATGTTTATGCGGATTTCACGGATTCCTCCGTGTGAGATGCAATAGCAGTGGATATATCCACATTATGCCGTTGTAGTGCTGAAATCACATTCAGCAAACGTACAACTATATGCAGCTCCGCGTATGAATGAAGTAAAATGCAAACAGTAAATGCAAACTTCTCTCCATCATATCCTTTCTGTGTTAGAGGTTGCACAGTTAGAACAAATTGTTATAAAAACGCAATTTATCCTATTCCACCACCATCGAGATGATGGCCTACCTGCACCACCATACCGAGAAGAAAGTCAAAACTTACCCTCCTCGCCACAGTGATACGGCAGAGGTACATGTTTCGTCTCTACTAGACTCATCAGGGTACCGACATGCACCTGGCTGTGCAAAGGACAGATCCGAAGGAAGCATGCAAATACTATTGCATCTCACACGGAGGAATCCGTGAAATCCGCATAAACATATATACGCCATCCGGCGGGAGGTCGGAGAAGCCGCGTTCAGTATTTGCATGCTTCCTTCGGATCTGTCCTTTGCACAGCCAGGTGCATGTCGGTACCCTGATGAGTCTAGTAGAGACGAAACATGTACCTCTGCCGTATCACTGTGGCGAGGAGGGTAAGTTTTGACTTTCTTCTCGGTATGGTGGTGCAGGTAGGCCATCATCTCGATGGTGGTGGAATAGGATAAATTGCGTTTTTTTAACAATTTGTTCTAACTGTGCAACCTCTAACACAGAAAGGATATGATGGAGAGAAGTTTGCATTTACTGTTCGCATTTTACTTCATATATATATATATATATATATATATATATATATATATATATATATATATATATATATATATATATGTATAGCCACTGGACATCTGAAATCTTTACATTTTAAAGAGTTATCACTATTAAATAAGTAATCAACACCAACTGGGTATATAGATGGACTCTTTTTTGTAAGCACCAATCGAATATTCCGCAAGACCCAGCTTGAGCTTGAATAGTGTAACTGCACCCTTAGACATGTAAAAAATCGTATTTCAAATAGATGTAAAAAAAATTAGGCACCTGATTTTCCTCGAGGTGCCCTTACAGGGCATTTTGTAGCGATTTTTAAGAATATTGTTACTTAATAATAATACACAGTTGTTACGCTGCTGACCTCCCATGTAATTATTCCAAACATCTGTGTCGCGTCGCTTCTAACTAATATGTCTTAATCTGCGTTGTCAGGAGATTTGTTGATTTTAGTTAGTTAGGGAGAGTATAATATTTAGATGCTATTAGCGATATAAAGGCCTATTAGGGAAGAATAAGCCGCCATGTAAATGCGCGGACAGGCATGTAGTGTGAGACAAGAATAATATTACAAAACCGGGTAACAGAGTATTGTAATTGAGAAATCAGCTATGGAGAATTAGAAGTTTGGTAGGAAACTAACGACATATTAACACAAAAGCAATAGAATAGATTAACATCGTAACAATGAATATTATGATTTTCTTATTTATTTAGAAATAGAACCAAGAGAATCAGCAGATTGTTTTTTTTATATACCTACAATCCATAATTTCTGTCAGTGACCAATTCTAGTGGTATGCGCATTTCAAAAAATGATAAGTGATGAAATTTCGTGAAAATATCAAAATATTTTTTTAAGATAAATTTCTTTCCACACATTTTATCAATCCTTACAATTTGTTTTTCTGGAGCGGAGACTTTGCATAGACATTCACAAAGTGTGAAAAGTACTGTCGGATTCTTACCGTCTAAAACTCCCCCGAACTGAAGGTTGTACCGATTTTCTTTGGTCTGGCTGCTGGCAGTCCAGTGAGAACTCTGGTTTCCAAACAATTAACCCTTAACAAACCTTTGTTCTTCACTTAGTGTAGTTACTTCAGGTACTGGTTGCACCCATTGCTTCGCACTCTTTCTTCATTTTGCTTACAATGTACTGTTGACATTTTAAGATATTTTATATACACTTTAAGTGCTCTTAAAGCACATATTCTTTTTTCGAAACCACTGCTAACAATGAACAACATTTGCGGGGTTACAGTTTGAAAAGCGTCTTTTATGCATATTTTCATATCTTGTGGTGTTGTCGGGGGCGCATTGTAGACAATTCCTTTTATGTATCCTTATAAAAAGAAATCTGATGGAGTTAAGTCCGGAAATCTCGGGGTCCAATTTTGAAATCCGTCTCTCCCAATCCACCTGTTTCGAAAGTTGACATTTAAAAATTTCCGAACCTCGCGATGATAATGAGGTGGAGCTCAATCTAGTTAAAGCCACATAGTTGTTCAAATATTTAAAAGAACATATTCTAATAACACTGGAAGTTGATCTAAAAGAAAATCGCGAAACATCAAACCATTTAAAGGTCCAATTAAGTATGGACCCAGTATTTCCCCCCACACATTAACTGATCACCTATTCTGGTTTCGCATAACTCTGTATTCATGCGGATTTAAATCAGAACAGTAATGAAAGTTGTGTCTATTCACGAAACCATTGTTATGAAAAGTGCATTCATCACTAGACAACACATTATCAAAAAAGTGTTCATTTTCTGCCACTTCATCTAACACCCACAAGCAGAATTCAGTTCAATTGTCAAAATCATTTCCTCTCGACAAAGCTGGATTTTATAAGGATGAAATCTGTATTTGTTAAGAATCCTTCAAGCATTTGCTTGGCTAATGTTAGTATTTTCGGACATATGATCCTGACTAATATTGGGATTTTCGATCACTGAACCAAGTACAATAAAAACATTTTCTTCATCCTTAGTGACAGGTTTTCTCATAACAGGTTTTTTATAACTGACACTTCCACTTTCCCGAAACTGGTTTAATAGTCTCATAAAAACGGCTGGTTTAGGATGGTTTCTTCCAGGAAACCTTTAAGCATAGACTCGAGAAGCCAACAAACAGTTTGGATGACATTCTCCAAGAATAGAAATCATATTAATACGATCTTCCTTTAGATAAATCTTTTTTTAACACGCAAGGCATAGCTTTAAGCTCTTTCAGCGATGCGCTTTTAATGCCATCTATACGTGTGAAACCGCCCTTTAAGTTTTTATTTTTGGAAATAGGAAAAAGCCACACGGAGCTACGTCTTACGAATATGGAAGCTGGGGCATCGTTACACTATTGTTGTTGGCCAAAAATTGACGAACAAGCAATGACGTGTGAGCAGGTGCATTATCGTGATGCAAAAGTCATGAATTGTTTCTCCACAAATCTGGGCGTTTTTTTCGGATTGCTTCACGCAAACGTCGTTGAACTTGTAGGCAGTACTCCTTATTGACCGTTTGACCTCGTGTCAACAATTCATGATGTTTTCATCGGTTGTTGATGTGCTGGGGAATCCGGGGCGTTCGTCGTCTTCAACGTCTTCACGACCATCTTGGAAACGCTTATACCACTCGTAAACTTTTGTTTTACTCATAGCAGACTCACCATAGGCCTCTGTTAACATTTCACACACTTTGTTATACTTTATTTGATTTTTTACGCAAAATTTGATACAAATTCTTTTATCCATTTCTTTTAACAAACGAAAATCGCTGAGCTCATAAAAGCGGCTGCCAGAGACAAAGTAAACAATGAATACAGCTCAAAATTTTATCATACTTCAGGAGCATGTATGCCAACATAATAAAAAAAAATTGACAATCGGACTCTCGAAATTTAAAAACTCCCGTTATTTTCTGAACACATCTCGTATATACTCCAAATATATACTATAATACATTATAATAACACAATACTATACCTATATACAACGAAAGTATAGTAATTAAATGTGAACTCACAGAATATATCCATGAATCAATAATAAATCAATAAAATATTCAAACAATGCGAAAACTGAGTCTGGTCGCTTATTTTCAAGTCTATTTAAGATGGACATTCTATGTATGTGTATTGCCCCATTCATTATCTTCGCGATAAAAAACCAAGTGCATGTTTGTCGGCATCACCGTGAATTAAATGAGAATAGCTTATTCCACTCACGGGATGTACTTTTCGTGCTACGTCGCTGTTGTCTAATTATTCCAAGCGTTCCTTCTAAATAATAATATGTCCTAAATTGTGTTGTCAGGAGATTTGTTTTGTTGATCTCAGTTCGAGAAGGGAGAGTGTAATATTTAGATGCTATTAGCGAATTAGAGGCCCATTAGGGAAGAGCGAGCAGCAATTTTAATAGGTTGACACTATAGGAATGAAATATAGAGATTAGATAATTAAATGTTGGCGTAACAGTGGTAGTGGATTAATCTGAGATATTATGAGGATAATAAGTCAAGGATCTGGGAGTTTTGGCAGTATCGTTCAGTATAGGACATCAATTGATATACATGGTGTTCCCAAAGAGTGCAAAAAATTTTAAACAGTTATTCTTGAGCTAATTTTAAGCATAAAAGTTCATATAAACATATGTCCTCAGAAGGAATCCCAGGAAAACATATTGGGAAAAAAACAGCACTAATATGAAAGCAAACTTAGCACGCATTCAGATCAGAGACCCGCTAAGCACCATCTGGGACTGAAAAGCGACCTGAAAGAAGTAAATGAAGCAATACTCGGAGCTTATGAATCGAGCTGTCCTTTACAAACAAGCAAAAGCTGTGGAGATGCACCTTGGTGGAATGACCATTTGTCAGAGCTAAGATCCGAAACGCGCATTTTTTTATAGGGCTAAGCGTGACGGAAGACTCTGGCAAAGCTACACCGAGAAACTTACAACCTACAACAAGGAAATTAGGAAAGCTAAAAAAACAGCTTTAAGAAATCCTGTGAAAACATTCAAACTACATCTGTCGCAGCTAGATTTTACAAAGTCATGGCGAAGGGTAGGATAAACACAGCAACGGCAGCATCACGGAGAGCGAGGAAGGAAGAGCATTACTCGTACTCAACACTCACTTTCCGGGGAGCAAGCCTAGTAACGCGAATGATGTGGTGGAACATCGCGAAAAGCCCACCAGAGAAGCTACAGCAATGGCCAGACACATATGCAGTAGCGGTCGTTTAAAATAGACAATGAACACCTTTCAACCATTTAAAACCCAGGAGTTGATAGAATAATCCCGGCCCTGCTCCAACGAGGAGAGGAAGAGATTTTACCACACATTGTACGCATCAGTCAAAGCAGCCCTTCTTGAAGAGGTTCCTCTTTAAGTTAGACAAGAATTATAGTTTATGCAGGTGGCGCTCCAGCATATTTCAGTGTCCATGTACGCCGTCACTCAACACTGGCCTGCCCGATCTCCAGATCTATATCCTTTGGATTTTTGCATCTAGGATTTCCTTACATCTTTGATTTATGCATCTCTTGTTGAAGATGTTGAAGATTTGAGAAATCGCATTATTGCGTCTTGAGAAAGAATAAGAAATACTCTAGGATTATTTCAACGAATACGCTCTTCAATGAGACGAAGATCGGATTCCTGTATTATGACCTCGGGTGGACATTTTCAACATTTGTTGTAATTTCTGTTATCAATATTTTGTTGCTCAAATTCTGTTATTATTATGTAGTATTTTTTTTCTTCGTCCCCGTTGATTAAAACAAATATGAATGAAAATTGATTAAAACAAATACATTACAACTTTTTTACTTATGTATTTTCTTTTTTGTAGAAAAACTATTGACTTTTAGAGGAAAACTTAAGAGAGAAAAAAGTTTCACAATAGGATGGAAAAGCCAACTGAGCAATCAAATCTAGTCAGGGGTGCGCGAAAAAAAAGTTCGAGAGGGTAAAATTTTACAGACCCGGGAAAAAATACCACTCTGTATATTATTTCACATAATTATAATATTTTTTAAAAAAAAACGTAAATAGTGTTCCAAATCTGACTTAACTACCTGTAAAAACAAATGATATAAATTCAAAAAAACTAAAAATAATAATAAATTTTAACACCCTGTATCTTAAAAACCAATCATTATCAGACATATGTTTATATGAACTTTTATTTTTAAAATTAGCTCAAGAATAACTTTTTAAAATTTTTCGCAATTACTTGAAAACACCCTCATAAATTAAATAATTTTAAGGATTATAGATCACAGGATATAATTATTTGTTCAACATGATTATTACTCTTCTGAAACTTTGTGAATACCTTCAATTTGACCAGATCGACTTGTTTTATTGCAAAAATTTTCATATACGCTTCGTTTTCGAACGTGGGATATTGACAATTTCCGAGCAACGGACTGGAAAAATGGCGCACAAAATTTGTCAGGCAATCTGACCACTCGATTGTACAAACATTAATTGAACAACTATGGAAAAATCAGCGGGTTGGTAATAAAAAAACATGTACATGTTTATCAAATATCCGGACTTGTTTGTAGCACCCAGTTTCCTTTTTTTTTTGTTCCGACATTCTTTTCTAGTAGTAACTCTTAATTGTTTATGCACATTTTCACCACAAGCTACTTTTATTTCCGGATTTTCAATGAACTTTCTAACAAAATTGTTTGAGTTATTTCCGTTTTTTTTTATGCCAGTCATGATTATTGGGTTACAACAGAGATATTGAGTGAATTCAAATAAAAATGTAATTTTGCCGCAAACAAAAATACTAAAAAATTTTTCTTTATTTTACAGAAACTTAATTTTTATTTAATAATCAAAATGTAATTAAATCTTTTTCAAGTCCCGTGACACTGCGTCATAAACGTCATCGCTGTCAAAGGCTATGCTGCTAGTTTAACATTATTTTATATTGATTTTCGTGCAATTTCTTCGGAATTTGCTTACTACTCCCTTTGAAATACGATTCTAAGAAGTTTTCCCATGATGGAAGGTAGATTTATTGAGGCAATTTATTACAAAAATTACGAAAAAACTTTATATCTCCTTGTCAGTAAACCGACACGTGTGTGAAGTAGCGACGTTTTTCAGAAACGTCTTTACCAGCAACGAATTTTAGAAGGGAACTTGTCAATTGTGCCTATCGCCTGAGCATCAAATTAGACAATAAAATTTGGAAGATTAAGTGCTTAATTCCATGGTATTCCAAAATATTTTATTATGAGGTTTCCTAGTGGAAAAATTTAAAACTGTGAAGGATAAGTTATAGACACCTAGTTCTAACCAAAAGCCCGTACGAGTTAAGATATAAAATATGTCAGCAACGGAAAGTGGGTTAATAAGGAAATATGCAATTTTCACAAAGAAAGCTTCGAGTCTACAACTTATTCGAAAACTACCATTATATTGAAGAAAATAGAACACGTTATAAGAACCATCAACATCCTGTACGAGTTAAGATACAGAGTTAAATGTGCTAGTAACGGAGAGTTTTATACTTTTGCAGGATTTTTTTGAAAATAACCATCGAGAACATATTGACATTCTCTAGTTGTGTATTTTGTAAAGAATGCAGTTTTTGGTAAAATATTTCATTGATTTTTAAAACTTCTTTTTGATTTGTAACAACTTTCTCATGCTTATCTTGCACCTTACCTTTGTTTCTATTTCCTATTGTATTCTCACTTTTTCAAACTTTTAAATCTTTATTTCTTTTAATTGCTTGTTTGATTGCTTCTATTTTTTTACCCCTTTATTTCCTTATTTTTTTTTGGAGATCTCTCTATTAATATTTCTCTATTCTTCGGTGATTTAATCCACAATTTCACGTCTTTAAGGCATTAGTTGTTTGAAGTGATATATGTTGGAATAGCGTTACTGCTTGTTTAGAAATGTGAGGGAAAATATTAAAAATCTATGAGGAAAAAAAAGAGATTGATTGCGCCATATACCAAACAGTGTCCAATATTGGACTTAAACGCACAGCAGAAGAATATCTAAATATTTTGAAACTATAACAGTAGCCCTCGACATTTTGCAAAGAAAAAATGCAACTATTTTAGATGCTGTAGAGCAATGGAAACATTTACAGCATATTTTCGTAGCAATAAAATTGATCGCCCGTTCCAGTTCCACTTTAAGAAAATGGTTTCGGAGGAACTCAGAAAAAGTATAAATGGGATTCAGTGGTGGAGCTTACAAAATGATGAGCCTAAATAATTACCAGTAATAAAGCAGTTCCTTTGTGCAATTGCTTTTTCAGCGTTAGTGAAACGTGTATTTGAGGTTTTTGAGGATTCAAAAAGGTGGAAAATTGGTATTTCTATTTAAATTTTACAGTGAAAATACAAATGGTGACAAAGTTTATGATTTTTTAACTGCTGTAAGTTGAAATATTTTAGAATCTAAATTGTTTCATTTAAAAGTTTATAACATTTAAGTAGTTTAAGGTAAAGTTCATCATTTTTATGTTCTTAGGCGTGACATTGTAGCTATTAAGTCGATTGACAAAGACCGCCATTTTTGTTAATTTATCTGTCCTCCATAATTAGTTGAAATGATTATACTAGAGGTAACCTCTATGCAGAACAGAAGTAATAGAATTATCTTGAAAAATAAAACCTTAAGTACTAAAAATAACCACAATTACTCTAAACCACAAGAGGATTTAAAGAGTTGTTTCTAATCAATAAGTATTATTATGAATTATTTACATATTGAAAATAACATAATAATTTAGATAATCAAAAATTCATACTTTTACTTTATTGCCCGGTTACTTTATTCACTAGTTGATGTATCGATTAGCAGGTTATCCTGATTTAAATAATTGAATTAGAAAATAAAGACATTTATTGGTGTGTGTACCAAATTAAATAACTACAACTATTTATTAATACTTTTGCAAAAAGAAAAAAAAAATATTTTCATTTGATTCATTGGCTACACAACGGACACTAACACCAACGATATATTAATTTTACGGAAAAATTCGTAGATTCCTCGCTTTTATCACTGATCTTATTAATATAAACGTTATATTCATTACTTTACTCCCATCAGATCTTTTCAAAATCATATGCGTTTTTATTGAAAACTGTTCCGTCGGATTGACTAATCAATATATAGAATAGGCTACTCGTTCATGTTCTGGATTTATTCCACTAATATTATTAAGATATAAACACGAACTTGAGATATAAAACTGGACTGCTCGTGTTCCATATCTCCCTTATAAAAAAAATGACCCCACCGTGCTCCGTGCCAGTAGGTGCAAATAATTGCTTTGGCAACAATGAATTCCGTAAGTTTTTATGATATTGGTGAAGTGTATTTTTGACATTGACTGAATAATTTTCATTTTGACAATAATTTATTTTTGATTTTGCTGTTTTATGGATTTTATCACATTTTATGTAACGTTTTACTGAAAATTTCAAACAGGAATGTGAACTTTAAGGTTTTTTTTTGTATTTTAAAAAATGTGATTCTTCATCGAAAGACGTGCAAATACCTCATCTGGTAAATTGGAATTTATTTAATTGGTAAGTTATAAAGCATTCAATAATAATTATATAAAATTTTACCTTAGAATCAAATTGTAAATCTAAGGGTAACAATCTTATGGATATGATATATGATAATTATTAAATGCTATCAATATTTTAGTTTTCTAAGAGAAAAGAATTTTCAAATTCAAGAGCTGAAGTAAATTGGTCATGATTATAATTCTTTTATACATCAGATAAGTAACTCTGTTCAGAGCACTTTTCTGGAAATTATTTTATACAAGAAGATGAGCAAAAAGTTTGTGTTGTGCTTCTTACAAATAAACTGCCTGAAAAAAACTACGAAGCACTGTTTGATGTAAACATCTTGAAGCAACTAAACTTGTACTTAATAACATACACTGGCTCTCCAAAAAAAAAAGTCCTGAATTAGGTGTGCATTAACCAACAACAATATCGTTTCACCATAAAGTTAATGTTCTACTGACATATAAAGCTGAATATCGAAACTGGTATGGTGTTAAAATTTAAAATGATTAGACGTTTAAAAACCAATATGCCATATTAAAATACAAAATAAATGATTGCATATAATATGAAATTTTTCAATATTATTAAGGATGTTTGGAAATCACATAAATTTTACTTTTATGTATTTGTTTTGTCTAAAAATAAAATAATAACCTTTTGTTTGAATATGTTATTAATTCATAAAACAAAAATTCTTGATTTTAGCTCAGATAGTCAATTTGTGTCATGAAAATCCTTTGTCAAAGTAGTGAGAAGCTGCGATTGATTACCATTTCAAAAATTCAACTCTAGGAAAGGTCAATTCCAGATCCTACAGTTAAGTAAATTAAAAGTTTGACCTAGTGTAAAAATTAAAAGTTGCTAGTAAATCTTTATGTATATATTTAGATTAAAAATGATTGTATTAATCTAAGAATTCTCTTGTATTTACAAGCTTCTTTATATTTAAAGTGTCTTAATAAATATTGTTTTGTTTACAATTAAATATAAACTGCTTTAACACTATCCCCTTTAGAGTTTAATTTTTTTTTATAAAAATGGTTTAGTACATAATGTTACTTTACTTCATTTAAATTAAAGCTCCGTTTTTATGAAGGAAATGTCAACATTATTATGAATGTTGTTAACCCTATATAAATACCTAACATATCAGTTCCCTAAAAGCATCGAGAAAATAATTTTAACAAAGACCTAATCGAAGCTGGTTTTAAATGATGAAACTATCTTACTTTGCAATAGATTATGCGGACATTTCGATACCTTACATTAAACAATATACTATATTAATTCATGATATAAAATTTTTAAAAATAAATGCCTTAACACTTTTCGTTAATTTCTTATACTCTACGTCCGAATAAGGATGTTTCTAAAACAGATATTTAAAAAAAAAATTAGTCTCGATTTGTTTTTGGCGCATATTTCACATTTTAGCTATTTTGCTAAATAACAGTTTTCATCGGGATATGTTTTATAGGATGCCGAAATGAACACATTTCAGCAAAAAAAAAAACAATGTTACATTTTTGTTACTGACTGAAAGTCTATTTTCCATGGAGTATATAATTACTAGTACGTTTTTATTTTAATTTAGAATTTTTTTGAGGGTCGCGCAAACCTGTAAACCGCCGTCACTGCTTAAATCTAATTCAGAAGTTCCTGGCATCCATTTTTCATGGATTCGTTAACGCTTTAAAAGGGAAAGGCTAAAGGAACATGTTTACCGTCAAATGCAAAATATATCGCTCTATTTCCAGAACTTATTTGTATTTTCGTTTACATTCGCACGTTTAAATTCACAAGCGATTCTTTAACCCATCCGTTTTCATGATGCAAATGTTAGCTAAAGCAGAGTAGCGTGTGATTCGTGTTGAAATATTATTGCTGTGTTTCATGTTGACAGCTCCGGTTTGTTTTGTATTTTCCCTTAGAAAAAAAAAAGGAAACAGAAGGTGTTATATTTACTAAATGCGAAAATGTAAATGTTTTTGTTGAAATATTATATTTTGGAGTAGGTTGTTAAAATGCAAATACCGTTTAACACCAGTTCCCCAAGGTTTTTGTTGGTAGACGGTTTATATTATTTATAGTTCGAGTCCTATGTTTATTAACTTAGAATGGTGGACCTTTGGGTTCTCCTCTGAAATTAATTTTAATGTTGAGAGTCTATGAAATGGAACGGCTTTTTAGCTCCTGCCTCATGAAGTCCCTTAATTTTTAAAGATATATTTGAACGATATATCATTTTGATTTTGTTGGTCGCTACTTGGTGAATATCCAATAATAGTTTTAGATTCTAACATAAATTTTCTGTGTATTTTTGTAATTGTACAGGGTGTCCCTTATTCGAGAAAAAATAATGAGTTCGAGGCGTAGTGAGACTAGTTGTGCTATATTAGGACCATACAAAAAACTTGACGATCAACAGCTACCACGTTGTTTTGGCAACAATGAATTCCCTAAGTTTTTATGATATTGGTGAAAGTGTATTTATGACATTGACTGAATAGTTTTCATTTTGACAAAAATTTATTTTTGATTTTGCTGTTTTATGGATTTTATCACATTTTATGTAACGTTTTACTGAAAATTTCAAACAGGAATGTGAACTTTAAGGTTTTTTTTTGTATTTTAAAAAATGTGATTCTTCATCGTAAGACGTGCAAATACCTCATCAGGTAAATTGGAATTTATTTAATTGGTAAGTTATAAAGCATTCAATAATAATTATATACAATTTCACCTTAGAATCAAATTGTAAATCTAAGGGTAACAAGTTTAATCTTATGGATATGATATATGATAATTATTAAATGCTATCAATATTTTAGTTTTCTAAGAGAAAAGAATCTTCAAATTCAAGAGCTGAAGCAAATTGGTCATAATCATAATTCTTTTATACATCAGATAAGTAATTCTGTTCAGAGCATATTTCTGGAAATTGTTTTATACAAGAAGATGAGCAAAAAGTTTGTGTTGTGCTTCTTACAAATAAACTGCCTGAAAAAAACTACGAAGCACTGTTTGATGTAAACATCTTGAAGCAACTAAACTTGGACTTAATAACATACACTGGCTCTACAAAAAAAGTCCTGAATTAGGTGTGCATTAACCAACAACAATATCGTTTTACCATAAAGTTAATGTTCCGCTGACATATAAAGCTGAATATCGAAACTGATATGGTGTTAAAATTTAAAATGATTATACGTTTAAAAACCAATATGCCATATTAAAATAGAAATAAATGATTGCATATAATATGAAATTTTTCAATATTATTAAGGATGTTTGGAAATTACATAAATTTTACTTTTATGTATTTGTTTTGTCTAAAAATAAAATAATAACCTTTTGTTTGAATATGTTATTAATTAATAAAACAAAAATTCTTGATTTTACCTCAGATAGGAAATTTGTGTCATGAAAATATTTGTCAAAGTAGTTAGAAACTGCGATTGATTACCACTTCAAAAATTCAACTCTAGGAAAGGTCAATTTCAGGTCCTTAGACAGTTAAGTAAATTGAAAGTTTGACCTAGTGTAAAAATTAAAAGTTGCTAGTAAATCTTTATGTATATATTTAGATTAAAAATGATTGTATTAATGTAAGAATTCTCTTGTATTTACAAGCTTCTTTATATTTAAAGTATCTTAATAAATATTGTTTTGTTTACAATTAAATATAAACTGCCTTAACACTATCCCCTTTAGAGTTTAATTTTTTTTTATATAAAAATGGTTTAGTACATAATGTTACTTTACTTCAATTAAATTAAAGCTCCGTTTTTATGAAGGAAATGTCAACATTATTATGAATGTTGTTAACCCTATATAAATACCTAACATATCAGTTCCCTAAAAGCATCGAGGAGAAAATAATTTTAACAAAGAACTAATCGAAGCTATTTTTAAATAATGAAACTATCTTACTTTGCAATAGATTATGTGGACATTTCGATACCTTACATTAAACAATATACTATATTAATTCATGATATAAAATTTTTAAAAATAAATGCCTTAATACTTTTTTTCGTTAACTTCTTATACTCTACGTCCGAAAAAGGATGTTTCTAAAATAGATATTTCAAAAAAAAATTAGTCTGGATTTGTTTTTGGCGCATATTTCACATTTTAGCTATTTTGCTAAATAACAGTTTTATTGTAAAAAATAAAATATGTAAACAGTCATAGAAAAAGCATTTTCATTTATTTATAAGAACTGACATTTCATGCTTGTTATCTAAAAATAATAAAATTGTTACATATTTACGCTGTTCCAAAGAAGTTAAAAAAATTTGCTTTATTGGAGTTGGTTTAAACAGAAAAATTATAATTTTGAGGAAACTAAAAGTAGAAATTCAAGTTAAATATTGTTTTACAGAAACAATTATCCTGGGCTGCGATTTTATAACTAACTAACAGGTTTAGACAATAACTATCTCTTTCTATACTATATCTAAAACAATAAATCGCTCTTCCTTCTTTTACTTGACAGGGTAATTGAGTATATTCAATAAAAAAGACCAGGGCTGCGATTCTATAAGAGTAAAGGGAAAGAGGATGTCATAATAAGGATCTTCTATCTTTGTTCAGTCTGTATTAACACATAAGTATATCACTGTCCTAAAAGACATAAGGAAAGAGAATGTCAAAAAAATATGCTTACAGAATTGGAGCTCTCAAAAGACATTGGAAGTATTGTTATAAAAAGCATTTACTTTGACAGGTGAAAAGGCAAGACTCTAATAAATGAAAAAATAGGGGATAGTTACCAGTGTAAAAAAGTTTTGAAAGAACACATATCAATTTTAGTACAACCTTGATCAAGTTATTTGGGACACACAACGCCAAGTCGTGGCACTGCACAGGAAATTCTTACTTTGATCATAACTTTATTAGAGGGTCAAGGTTGGAATTTAGAAGACGTCATTTGTGTTGGATGTGTTGGAAGAGCAACTAATACTGGTTGGAATGGTGGCGTGATTCAATATTTAGAGCAGTACTTGAATAGACCATTACAATGGAGTATTTGTATGCTTCATGCCAATGAGTTACCCCTTTTTCATTTATTCTTGACCCTAGATAGTTGCACTTCAGCACCTAGAAAATTCCGGATAACAATTAGCTGGTTGCGTCAGGTAATTTGCCTGACTTGCCTAAAAATGTGGTCGATGAACTAAATACGGATCAAAAATATCTTTATGAGATATGTCAAACTGTATCAACTGGTTTCTGTACTCCTGACCAGACAAACCGTTAACCTGGAAAAATGGCGTACTAGAGATGGTTGACTTCTGCTAATAATATACTCAGACTTCATGTAAGTACTCATAAATCATCAGAAAATTTGCAGTTGCTTTTCAACTATGTGGTTAAAGTATTCGCTCCTATTTGGTTCCTAATCAAGCAAAAGACATCTTAAAAAGAAGGAGCCAAACATATTTTTCAACTAATTATATACTCTTGATTTTTACCCGAAAGTTTGAGATGTGTTGTGGATTCTGTTATCGAAAGAAATGCTTTTTTGCGTACTCAGAAAACCTACTTGTCAGTATGTTGTTTGATGGAAGAAACCACATCTAGGAGTTGGTATTGAGAAGAACAATAAAAGCTAGAGAAGCTGAAAGTACCACTAAACGTAGGACATTTAAGCCACCAAAAATTATTTCTCTGCCATATATTACACAGAAATGATTAAATGGCACGAGTGTCAGTTTATAGCACCGCCGGTTCTTCAACATATTTCTAATGGAGACCTTCATATCATGGCAAAAGACAAGACCTTGGAAATTGTTGACTTTCTTTGTCATACAGAATCTGTGGAAAGATGTGTTCAACTGGTAACAGAGGCCTCACAAACTGTAACTAAAGCTACTTCTAGAGATGGCTTTATTCGAACCAGGATTTATTATTAATTATAAGCTTTATTTTGTTCATTTTGTTTTCTTGTCCTTTGTTTTCAATAATAAAGTACCTTGATAATCTGTTTTATTTTAGGCATACGGTTTAAGTCTGCAAAAACGTAAAATTTACAAAACTTCAAAGTGTGATAGAGCAAAATGACACACAATTCTAGATTTTTTACGTTTTTCGAAATCTGCGTAAAATTACGCAAATTTTAATGCCTATGGTGATAGTGTGGCTTGGAAAAAATTTTTTCCCACACATGGGCGGGAGACCCTACTCTATGGGGGATACGACATCACTTCCTAACCAAGCTCCAATGACTTCTTACGAGTTACTAAAGATGAGTGCGGCTTTGCATTAACATGATCGAACACAGTTCTTTTGTAATTTACAAATTATGGCCGTTTTTTTTATTGCTTCATCCGCGTCATTAATTATTGATAGTAAACATCTGAATTGATAGTCTGGCCTTTAGGAAATAGCATAAAATACACAATCCCTTTGTAGTCCCAGCAAACTAACAGCACGACGTTATTTGGATGCAATTCAGCTTTAGATGTGGTTTGTACTAGTTCACCACGCTTGAGCCATGATCGTTTTCGAATGATGTTTCGGTAGATGACTCATTTTTCATAAGGAAAAGGAGAAAAAAATGCTGTTTTTCAAAATTTTTTAAAACTTTTCGTTAAATAAATAAATGTAGCGGTACTTTTTGAGAGGGAGCATTTCTAAATTATAGATATGGGCATTATTCTTGAGGGTTTAGAGGAAAAATTAGCTCGCCTTATCTCAACAACCAACCAAAAATAGATCAGTCCGGGTCTAGAATGAATTGAATCCAAATTGACAAAGAAAGGTCACTCTCAAATTTAGATTTTTTACGTAAAAATTTCGAGACAAAAACTTTCTTAAGTACTTGTAATTTTATTAATTCGAGCAATCAAAATGAAAATCTGTTATTTACTTACTGTTATGTCAAACGATTAAAAGCGGCTTAGCTACAAGTAGACAGTAATTTCAATGAATAGACGGTATAGAATAATGGGGCTGAAATATAAGGATAAGCTAACTAAATTAGGGTTTATTTTGGTAATCTTTATTAACTAAAGTTATTCTAAAGATTATTATTGCTTTGGGAAACAGCCCTGAAAGGGTTATGACAATGGGAATAAACACAACTTTATTCACTAATCTAGATGAATTTCTAGGGAGAAAGTTATATAGGATAAAGTAAGTAACTATTAAGATATAGTAATGGATCACTTTTCGCAAATGTGCTCCTAAACCAACGTATTCGTTGGAACGCGTCAGTTATCCATTTTAAACTTCGGCGTCTATAACACACAATATTCAGGATATGTCATATTTATATCACTGGATAAAATATCTTACCATAAACTTAAAATATCGGAAGGTAACATTTTTGGATTAGATATTCAACTGAAATTCTGTGCAAGATATTGTCAACGTGTAAAAAAAACTACTTAATTTAAGTATTCCTGTTTTGAAATAAATTTTTTTATTAAATTAAAATATGAAAAAATATTTTAAGTACATGTTTTTCAAAATAAAATAAATACATTACATATTTTTGAAAAGCCTAAATTATACTTAATCCATATCTAAAATAATATATAGGGTGTCCTATTTAAAAAGTCAAACATTTGGTTAATATTGAAAATCATCCTGTAGAGTAAAAACTAAGAGAGCCATGATAAATTTGACACCGGAATCTTACGTTTCGTTAAAAAATAGGGTACCAAAGTTAGAACCGCAACATTCTATCTTCACTACATAGTATAAAACAAAGTCGCTTTCTCTGTCCCTATGTCCCTTTGTATGCTTAAATCTTTAAAACTACGCACCGGATTTTGATGCGGTTTTTTTCAATAGATAGAGTGATTCAAGAGGAAGGTTTATATGTATAATAACATCCATTAAATAGTGGAGAAATACTGTTATTTTTGAGGTTTCTAATGTGATGTCGTTAATTATCATATTTTTTTCCGCTTACATTGCAAACGCAGGCTGAACCCTACGAGATTTATCAAAATAATGTACTAATTATTTGTACACATTGAAAAGGTCTACAGAAAACTCCGCGATGGTATATGTCTATCTCTCATGGATATCCCACAATAACATTTTTTTGTCATTTACTTTTTACGACAAATAATGGCAAATTTTGAAGAGATTTTAACCAATACAGCATTAATCCTTATCCAATTAAATAGCTTAAATACATTGTTGATTTAATATAGATCTATATGGTCCTTTACAGCACAAGATTTAAATGAATATTTTCGAAGATATTACAGATTTAAAATTGCGGGAAGTAGCGCTTGCGGCGGTACTGGCCGACCGGGGCGGCGGCAGCGTGCCTATAAATAGCGCGTCGGAGGCCGATGTAATAATTGTTGTAAAAATAAAATAAATAGTCACAGTTTTTCTGTAGTGTATTTAGTATCAGCATTGCACCCGTGCGAAGACGGGGCGGGTCGCTAGTTGATAATAACTTCAATATCCCCTAAAAGTGTCAAAAATAGGACACTCCCTTACTCCCAGATTTAACATTGAAAATTTATTTATATATCTCAGTAAAGTTACACAATTTTTCCTTAAATTAGTTCCTAACAAGACAAATAAATAAAAAAAAACTCTCACTGAAGACTATGCTCTACGTGGGTCCAATTTCATTCATTTTATCCTATTCCAAACAAACAATCCCATTTGTCACTTTAAAACTACAGAAACAACGAAAAAAAAAATAGAATTTACGGATTGGTATATATTAGTTAACTAAATACGTTTGAAAGAATGTATAGAAAAAACGATACCATGTTTTGTAATGATAAAAAAATGTAAATTTAGAGATTTTGGTATGCAGTGTCGGCGACTAAAAATGAGATTAAAGTAATAACAAGTATTTTTAATATTAATAAATTGATGGATTTGAACTCTTGACAAAGATAATAAATTTTTGACTTTTCTCTTAAAAAGGGCTAAATTACTCACGGTTTGAACTTCAGAAGAGATAAAGATAAATAACCCTGGTCCCAAGCAATAAAAATTTCTTTGTAAAATAGATTTTTCTGTCAGTGATATGACATTTAACCGACTACTATATCTTGTATTATATTCATGATTAAGATTTACTAATTCTGATCTATGGACAATTTGTCTAAAGGTACATATTAAAAAATAGAGTTGTCGTATGTCAAATAACTTACTTTCACGGTAAAGGGCGCTGAAAGAATAAGAATATGGATTCTTAAAAATTATTTTAGAATTAACTTTTTTTATAATTTCAAGAATGTTATATGTTTTGTTTGCTACCCCCCCCCCCCCCAGCTATGATATTATAAGTTAAATGGCTCTGTATTAGAGCATAATAAATAGTTTTAAGTTGACTAGTTTCCAAAATTTTTGATAAATGTTTATTTTTTTTTTGTAAAATAAACCTTATTTTTTTAATCACATTGTTTAGGTGCACATTCCACTTAAAGTTACAATCAATTATAAATAATTTATCTCATTAACAGGCTTTATCATAATTTCAGTGCTGTCATTACCTTCAATAGTAAGGGAGTTAAAAATCGTACGGTGGGAAGGGAAAGAAATGTAAAGCATTTCGTCAAAGTTTACTGTGAGTAGTCGACTATTAAAACAACTGTATATTTTTTTGAAAACATTTTGAATTTTATTTTTTAAAGTCATTATACAATGCTGCAATGTCATCAGCAAAATTAATTATGTCCTCTGAGACATCTCATAAAAACAAATCATTCAGATATAAATTAAAAAGAATCGGCATATTCTACGGTTTGCATATAACTAAAAATGTGATAAATTTGCACACATTGTTTCCTGTTACCTAAATAACTTTGCATAAGTGCGTAGGAAGTACTCCTGAAGCCAACTCCTTCCAACATCTACAGTAAACGCTTGTGACCCACGGTATCAAAAGCCTTAGCTAGATCAACAAAGATACAATACGCCGGTCGTATTTTGTCCATATACTCCAGAAATTGGAGCTTTTAAATAGTTTTTCCGAAATTTTAACACAAACTGGGATCAAGGAATTTGGCCGATAATTATTAATGTCAAGTTGTCCTATTGAAGCCGTTTTAAATGCATCTGGATACTGTCCATTTTTTAAAGCTAGATTAAAAACTTGCACTAAGGGAAAGGAAATTTCATTGATAATATAGTTTAATATTTCATCCTTCAAATTACCAATACCAGGTGCATTGCGGTTCTGTAGACTGCTGATCATTTAACCTCACTAACATCCATCGGGAGGAGCACAAAAAAATTTGGTAGGGTTCTTTTTATGGACGATTTAATATTGTTGTTGGCTTTAACTTTATTAGCCAATTTTTGGCCTAAATTTTTAAAGTGATCAGCAAACAGATTTGCAATTTCAGTTTAATAAAAATGATTATTTTATTTATATTGCTTTTCGTATAATTGACAACATTCCTAAAACTAACAACTGTTATAATTTAAATAAACTGAATTTAAGCATGTTGCATGAATTGGATTTGTGTGATTTACAATGAGATACGTGATGTTATTCATTCTCTCAGAAACAAGCACAGCAAAAATTAATATGATACTAACACCTTAAGTGATTTCTTGGAGGACGGTATTTATTCTTGAGCATTTAAGGTTGCGAGAGTGGTTTCAGTTTACAAGAAGGGGGATCGAGAAAAATAATATTAAGAAAATAATTAATTGAAAAGACTCAAATTTTCTAATAAAAAAATCATAATATAAAAATTAAGCGCATTTAAAATTTATTTTCCACTAATACATATTTTACTGATGTTTGTCTTAATTATGATGTGTATTACTTTTAGACAACGTTTTCAAAAATAGTTATTTTATGAAGTTACCTTCAACAGGGTCAAAAACAAATGAATTTTGCATCACATATGACCAAATTATAATAGCTCTATTTGGATTTTGTAGAAAAACACGCATTTGATATGGAGCTACTTTAAACGAAATATGTCTAGAAAAAAACATTGTCAAAACTAAAAAACTTTATGTAGATTGTGTCGAGTTTTATTTTGCAACAGTGGTGCAATTTACAAAAAATGGGCAAAAAATCTAAATTATATAGCTGAAATTTTGTATATAGGCTAAAAATTGCACTTAGAAAAACTTTTTTTGATAACTATTTTCGATATTTTAAGATATAACCCCACTTTTGATTTTTTTTTGGAAAAAAATTATAATTTGACAGATAATACTAATCACGTGAATACTATTTTTTTTTGTTTAATTTTCATCTCAATCGAAGCAGAAATGGTTGCCAAAGTCAAATTCCGAATAAAGCTATTAATAAAAAAAATCCCATATTATGCGGACTTTACCGGTTACATCGTTGTAAATTAATTTTTTTCTGTTATAATAATTTATATATATTTAGTTTAAGGCATACCAATAACTTTATTACTGTATATTAATAATAATATTATAACAGATACTTACCTATAAAATCATTTTACAAATAAATAATTCATTTTATATACAATTATTCCCTGGTGCTAAAAAAATACACCTACTTATAAAAACTAAATTTTAAATAACTGGAGAAAGATGTAAAGTTTATTTTAAAAAAAGAAAAATAATGTTTTAAATAAATCACGAACATAAACACAATTGCAACACGTCATCGTCACTTCGAAATTATGAAACTATTAAAATTCGTGACGTCGACCTGCATGTTTGTGAGTTAATAAATTTGTATTTTCGCTCGTAGGATTTTAAGGCGTATAATTAAAATTGTCGAGAAATTATTTCAATTGCGATTTAAATAAATTAACTATTGAGAAAGTAAACCAGTGACATACGAGGCATGTCCAGAAAGTAAGTGTAATGAGGCTCTCACGGTCGGTGGGATTTTTTTTTCGTCATGTTGGGTACACTGCCGTGTAGCTTGACTCCTCCCTTCCACAACGAGATTGGTTCAAGGTCAGCACGTTGAGAACTCTCAACGCGACATCACGTTTCATGAAAAATGTCGATCCAATCTCCCGCCAAGTGCGAAATGCGCGCCGTCATCCCCCTATCTCGTTTGGAAGGGAAAAGTTCCGATTGAGGTTTATAATGAGGTGAAAACTGCATATGGTGATACAACTATGAATCGTACGAGTGTGTACAAGTGGTGTCGCCAGTTTAAAAACGGTCGTACGTCTGTGCATGACAATGCGCTCCGCGACGATCGCAGATTGACTGTGGATGAACTTTCTGCGATGTTTCTGCAAATCTCTAGATCTCTACTACACGAAACCGAATATCGGAAGCTGTCTGCGAGGTGGGTCCCAAAACAGCTGACCGACTAACACAAGTTGAATCGATTGGAGTCCGGGCAAGAGTTTTTGAAGCCCTACAAACTCCATGGAGATGAATTTCCTCTCCATTGTTACTGGAGATGAAACTTGCGTTACACATTACACGCCTCAAACCAAAAGGCAGTCTCAACAGTGGCATCACACCGCTTCACCGTCCGCCAAAAAGTTCAAAACCACAATTTCAGCCAAGAAAATCATGGCATCCGTGTTTTGGGACTGTCAAGGCATAATTTTGATTGAATATTTGCCCCAAGGGGAGACCATCAACTGCAAAATACCGTGAGACAAGAGGAGAGACATGCTGACAAAGGGAGTCTGACTGCTGCACAACAGTGCCAGACTACACACGGTCAACGCCACGAAGGAACTGCTCGCCTCATTTAAATGGGATGTTCTGAACCATTTCCCTGACCTGGCACCTTCAGATTACAATTTCTCCACCTCCCTGAAGCTGCACATGGGTGGAAAAAGGTTTTCAACCGACGAGAAGGTGAAGGGTAAGGTGGAGAAGTGGACGAAGATGTTGGGGGGAAAATACGTCGAGGAAGGCATCAAAAAGTTGATACCCCGCATTGAGAAGAATGGCGACTATGTCGAAAAATAACTTAGATATGTACTAATGTAACCATGAATTTTTTTTTTAAATAAATATTTTTGTAGCCTACAAAAATTCCGTACACTTACTTTCTGGACATGCCTCGTAACGTAGTAGTTTTTAACAGGAAATGTTGCACATATTTTGGCGAGAGGAGCAGGCCTATTTAATTCTCTAATATAGCTAACTCAAACCTGGCGCCGATCCAAAGAGGGAGCTGGAGGGGGCGATCTTCCCCACCCCCTAGAGCTTTGAGTTCAGGGAAATTGACCCGATTCTGTGTTTTATACTAGGAATGTGTAGGCTGCTGGCATCCCCCCCCCCCGTTGACAACTTGTTTTTTCTTGCGATTGTAACAGAACAAACACTAGTTATTTTACACTGTTTAACGCAAAAATGAGTAAATAAATAATCACTTTGTGGATAAATTTTATCCGTGGAAACAAGATAATTATATTTTTTTAATTTTTAATCACGATTAACAAACTTATCAATTTTTTTTACTTTTAAGTCGTTTCAATGTTTTCTTAAAAATATACAAACTTAGACAGTTTATGTCGACATAAACTAAAAAGATCATCTTTAAATATTCGTAAATAAATCTATCGAAGAAATTCTACCCTGGTTATGTAATTAAAACCGAATAGATAAGGGCTAAGGGAGGTCTTAACATATAGTATCAGCAAAATACCGTTAAAGTATATTAAAATATTGAACGATTTTCCCATTATTAGGAAACAAAAGAATAATCAAATAAACTCACTATAATTTAATATATCATTTGATAAAATGTAAAAAGAATTAGTACAATGATTGCTTTTTTCTATTCACAAGCAAGAAGAAGTTAAATAAATATCTAAGAGAGTGAATAGTTTTTTAAACGGTCGTTAAAATCATTATTCTTTTAGTTATAGGAAGGCGTAGATTAGTTTGATTAACTGTTTTTATATAAAAAAAAAGATTAAGACGCTCAGAGGCCAATTCGGGAATTAAATATTCCGTATAGAATAGCTAATGCCCTCTGGGACAAACTATTCGAACTATTAGGGAATGAAATTTACAGTTGCAGGGATGCATTGGGTGTAATGCGTCCCCGCGGGGTACCGGGGAATGCAAGTTTGACCTTTTAAGAAATAATAAGCTTTAGAGACGATCTGGAAATCGTTAAGTGCGGTACATGGTCGTTGGGAATAGGTCATAGAAAATTATGTGTCGTGTATATTCGGCGGTAATGTTTTTTTTTATTTCTTTTGGGGAATTTAAGAGAATATCCTGTTTTTATTTAAATGGGTAAAAGGGCGACTTTGTACTACCGCCTTTATGACAGCTATATGCAGTAGTTCATCACTGCCTTTATTGGCGCTATGAACCATGGTCGTATAACGCCAATGATTTCTACATAGGCTACCCTCTGAATTTTTTATAGCTCTCTTTGAACTGTTGCCTGCTGTGATCTTGGCTACCAGCTACCATGCTAAAGATATATATATATATATATATATATATATATATATATGATTATAGATTTGATCATTTGATCATTTTAGACCTTAAACCCCAAGTTTTTCCAAAGATTCTGCTCTATGTCTAGCCTGCCACTGTTTCCTTTTGATCAATTATTTCAAAGTGGCTAATCCAGATTACTTTCTGATTTATTATTACTCCCCGATATATAACTTCTTTACAAAACGTCAATATTGTTCCATTTATAGTTGGAGAGTTCCCGTTTAGTTTTCGTCCCTCCGTGAATGGCGCGCGAGGATCGTTCTGTTAGGATTAACATGTAGTCCTGCACTAGTTAATAACTTTGTTTCAGCAGCAGTTTTCATAAGGCTTGTAATAGTCCTCTCAGTCTTGTCTGTGATAGTGACAAAATTTGAATCATTTGAGGCCATATTTTTTAAGGTAGTGTCTGGCGCCACTTCGTTGCCGATAAATGCAATAATGATTCCGTTTTTGAGCATTAACTGAATCTATCTTGTTAAAGAAGGCTCTATTTGTCTTGCCTGTAGGCCTCTAACTATAGAGTTATGTGAGGCTTTATCAAAAGCTCCGTCTATAACAATAAAATCACTCAAAGAGATTTCGTTTGCCATCGGAGTTTTTTTCATAATACCCATTAGACAACGTAGAATATTCACTGTGGATTTACCAGGATGATATGCGAACTGTTTGTTTGTGGAACGGTTTCTGTTTGAGTATTTTGTTTCTGAGATATCGGTCAATAAGTATCCCCATTGTTTTAGGAGAAAAGAAGTAACGGTAATTAGATGGTATGATTTTGGTTGACCTAACGGGCGGGCGTCTTCAGGTTTTCTGTATGATCACCACCCTGAACTCTCTCTATACTTAACGAGCAATTGAACTTCAACATTTCCTTCAGGAGGTAGTCTACGATATCTAAACCGCTTTGAAGTAAGGCGGGAAAAATTCCATTCTTTCAGAACGATTTAAAGTTATAAAGTTTTTAGTCATCCATTTTACTTTGTTTGAGCTGCTAGTCATTTATTGGGGTTGCAGTTCATCTTAATTTATAAGATTCGATTCTGGAAAAGGAATCTGTAGAAGGACTCTTAAACTTTCTTTCTTATTTTCTGTATACCCGCAATTCGTCTTGCCGTTTTAGAAAAATAACGTCACGTCTCAGATTAAATAGATACGGTGATTTAAGAGCTCTTTATTTGCTTTGAAAATTGAAAGTATTTTATTGTTATGATATATATTTATATCTTAAAAATAAAGTGTATCACATTTGTCATCGCTATATTCATTAATTTCTTATTCAATATGGATGTAAAGTCTGAAATAAATTTATTAATTAAATAACGCTGGGTTTTTTAAGAAATTGCTTGGACACGTCGACTTTGTTTTTTTTTTTGGTACAATTTTTTTTGAATATATTAAATCATACAGAGTAACTCGAAAGAAACTGTGTTATAATCAACCTTGATTTGTTAAGTAGTGGCCCCCAATTTTTTGTACATTTTTAGACTCCCTGTAAAATTGTGAACATTTTTTCTTTTACTTGTCCTATAACTAAATGTAACTGTTTTCGGTTTATCGGCAGGCTTCTTCTTCTTCTTCTACCTTCTATAATAGGCCCCTGACCTGTTCCTTCTTCGATTTTCCTCATTCTGGACTTAAATTGTCGCTCCTCCTTTTCCGTAGTCGACCTCTACTGCGTGTACCACTAGGCGATTTATCTCGTGCGATCCTTACCAGTCTATCCTCTGTCATTCGGCTTATGTGTTTGTCCCATTGTGTCTTACGTTGTAGGACCCACTCATTAATGCAGTCTGTGTTGCATGATTGCCTGATGTTTCTCTGTCTAGTAGCGTTTTTCCTGTTATTCGTCGAAGTATTCTCATTTCTGTAGTCTCCAATAGTTGTTTCGTTTTTGTCGTCTCTGGCCGTGTTTCTGAGGTGTATGTCATAATAGGTCTAATTGTGGTTTTGTAGATCCGAACCTTTGTTTCTTGTTGTAAGTGTTTGTTTCGCCAGATCACGTCGTTGAGGCAACCCGCCACTTTGTTTGTTTTGGCCACCTGCCCTCTTACTTCATCTTCGATGTTGCCATAACTAGTTATGTCAATTCCTAGATATTTGAAACTCATTTCTTGTTGGATTATTTGACCGTCTAGTTCTAATTTGCATCGGAGGGGTTCTTTTGAGGTTGTCATACATTTAGTTTTTTCGGCTGAGATAATCATATTATATTTTCTTCCCGTAAGATTAAAGGTATTTAACAATCTCTGGAGGTCGTCTTCATTTTCGGCACATATCACAGCGTCATCAGCGTAACAGAGAATTTTTATTTCTGTATCACCTATTTTATATCCTCTACCAAGTCGCACCTCCTTTATTATTTCGTCCATTGTCATGTTAAACAACAAAGGAGTAAGCGAGTCTCCCTGTCTAATACCGCTGTTGACTGGTATGGGTGTTGATAATTTACCGTTAGTGCGAATCTGAACTTTATTGTTTGCGTATATGTTTTCGATGGTCTGAATTATATTGATAGGAATATTTCTCTTATATAACAGGTGGATTATGTTATCTAGCTTTATGCGATCGAATGCTTTTGTTATATCTATAAAGTATAAAAATTATTGTATTCTATAGATTTTTCGACTATCTGTCATAGAATAAATACTGCATCCACGCAAGACCTTCCTGATCTAAATCCCTGCTGTTCATCTTCCAGTGTTGTAACCGAATTAATTTTATTTTTGATTACTTTCGTAACGAGTTTCAGAGTTGTGTCCAGTAGATTAATACCCCTGTAGTTCCCTGGTTCTTGTTTGTCACCTTTCTTAAACATAAGCATTATTGTGCTGGTTCTCCACCTATCTGGTACTTTGCATTGTGTCAGAATTTTTCGAATGAAGCTTGTGAGTTCCTGTGTTAGTAGCTGTCCTCCGTATTTCAACAATTCGTTATGAATTCCGTCTTGTCCGGGAGACTTTCTATTTTTTAAGGATTTTAGAGCTTTCTCCACTTCTTGAATGGTGACTTCCACATTATTTCTTATTGCTGGTATGTTGTTTTTTCCAATGTTAGCATCTCCCTCAAATAATTTTGTTAGGTAGTCTATCCATTTCTCCTCTGATATTTTGTTTGTTTCAGAGAGTTCAGATATTTCTTTGCGCTGTTGTCTTATCAGTCGCCACATTTGTTTTTGTACACTATAGAAGTCTCCTTCCATTCTTTTAGAGAACTGCTCCCAATGTTCACTTTTTAGTTGCCTGACTAGTAGATTAGTTTCGTTACGAATTAGTTTGTACCTATTGTATGCTTCCGGCGTTTTTAACGTTCTATATGCTAAATATGCTTTTCTTTTTTCGTTACACTTATCTTTAACTTCTTTACGGAACCATGGAGTTTTATTAGGATTTTTGTTGTTGATTGTGATTGTATGTGTGCCCAATGACTCATTTGAAGCATCTTCTATGTTTCCCTTAATTTTTTCCCAGCTATGATTTATATCTTCCTCTTCATTTATTGGTCTTCTTTCAATTTTTTCCATCAATCTTTTTTGATATAATTCTTTCGTTGACGTATGCCACAGAGAGTCTATGTTCCTTTATCGGCAGGCAAAACGCGAAATGAAGTAGTAACAACGATTAATTTTTTCATTTTATTAAATACTGAAAATGCCTCCCATTGGTTAATTAAGAGTAACTTAAGCCATTTATAAATTCATTCTGAACATTTCTTACTACTTCTGCAGTAATTAACCATATTTCATGAATAATTCGATTAGTTACGTTTTCTATGTCAATTGGGATGTTGACTATTTTTGGGAAAATGTTTAAAACCATGCATAAGTACCTAATGTAATACAACTAGTACTTCAAAAATCATAATTTTAAATTCCGTTTTAAATTTCCCGCCAAAATGCCAATACTTGTCACTTGACCGATGTGACGTCACACTGGTAAACTGACGAGGATATATAAATTTTTTTCCTAATTTTTGTGATATAAGATGAGTTCTAAGTTATTTTAAGTGTTGTACGGTGCTTCAGTGTACAAGTACTACAATTAAAACACCTGAAAAGTTATTTATTCACGTTCCACGTTCAGAAAATAATAAGAAAATGTGGCTTCAGCTAGCCCGGTACTACTCGTTTTCTTTTAGTTTTAAGATTATAAATGCCGATTATTGCTATTATGTATTCATTATCAGTTAAAGTTACTGTTTGTTGAGAAGAAATTGGTCACCATTAAACAATGAATTCTCGGTAAATTCGAACTATTCGCCTTTATAAATCCACTTTCCTTCATGCGAAAATTTCTTAGAATCGTTTTCAAAGGGAAAAGTAAGTAAATTTCGAAGAAATTACATGAAAATGACTGTAAAATATGCACTAGCCTACGTCGCCCTTGACAGCGATGACGTTGGCTGTATTCTTTAGAGTAATTATCATATGATCAAAGTGAAAAAGGTGAAACTGATAACTTCACCTTCTTTTGAATATGCATTTAGTTGTCATTAGGTCGAAGTGATCATGATTACTGAAAGTAATAATGACTCAAAAGAATATCCGTATCGGGACGGAGTCCCAGCGATGACATTAGTATGAAGTGACATCATTCACTTCGATTGGTGTTCATTGTCACGTGACTTGAAGGAGATTTAATTACATTTTTATTAATAAATAAAAATAAAATTCCTAAAAATAAAGAAAACTAATGTGTTTTTTATGATTTCTATTGTGAAAACTACTGTTTCGCGGCAAAACTATATTTTTACTTGATTTGAATACAGTCAACATCCCAATTGGCCTAGTTTGGAAAACTTTACCTTTAAGATAACCCCACAAAAAGCATTCAAGAGGGTTTAAGTCTGGAGAACTTGGCGGCCACTTACTAGGTCTCGTGGTGAAATTGGCGAAACAATAGGATAGTCATATTCAAATAACTGAGGTACTTCTTCTTGAGTTCTTACGTTTTCATGACATCCTATCACAATAAGAATTTCTATCCTCTATGCTTCAGTAATGTGATAAAGAAACGCGTCTGTTCTGTTCGAGATATTTCCTATGACCACTTGCTTGTCAACATCCAGCCAAAAGAAACGCGTCAATGAATCAGTTATGCTGGTACATAATTAATGTATTTCACTTCGAATTTTAACTGTATATAAATCGAAAACATTTAGTTATAGGATATATAATAGAAAAAATTATTAGATTTTTACAGAGAGTCTAAAAGTGTACAAAAAATTATGTATCCCTATTAAAACAAGTATTATAGCACAGCGTCTTTCGATTTACCCTGTATGATTTAATACATGGGAAAAAATTCGTACCAGAAAACCAAAGTCAACGCATCCTAACCATTTTTCAAAAACCCAGCATTTGTTAAATAATGACAAAATTTACATCCTCATCGACGAATGCATATTAAAATTATTGTGTTTTTCCAGATCATAAATGAACTTCGAACATACCCCTGTAGAAGTAGCATAACGTCAGAACTAGGGCCCGGTTGTTTGAACGCTGAATAACGTAATAATATTTTTATTTATATTTGAAAAAGTGTTGATAAACAGTAGATATTTAATTTCTTGGTACAGACATACCGATTTTATGCTATCCTTTTCTAATTGCATTATTTAAACGAGTATCATCGGTACGTCCTTCGAACATACCCCTGGGTACGTTAATTGTGAAAACAAAGTATGAATATATGGTTGCCTAAATTTTTATTATTGTTATTTTCAATATGTAAACAATCTAACAATATTTACCGATAAAAATAAGTTTTTAAATCCTGTTTTTGTTAATAATAATTGTAAACTTCGCATTTATAGTAATTTCTAACACTTAAAAACACCGAAAAAAGTCACGACAAGCAATTAAACTGAAAGACAAGTAAAGTAAATATGTTTATGTCTGTCAAACATCAAAAAAGCGTCTCCCCCACCGACCATAAACAGCCTTCAGACAAATCTATTGTTGTTTAAATCTAGAGTATGATCGAAATAAATGAATTATAGGCGATCCACCATTACGATTTCATTTAAAAATGACTCTGATTAAAAAAAAAACTAATAATAAGAAACTGCCGGCTGTATAGAACTCTTAAGAAATTACCATTTCCTGAATCACTTGCCATGGAAAGGCAGTGCATTACGTAACGATAGAATTAGTGGTGTGGCAGAGGCGGCGTAGGGCGTGGGCGACGTGGGCCACAGCCCACGGCCTCGCAGTCCGAGGGGCCTCGCGCCACGGAGATTTATGTATTACTTACTTTTTTGCTTGACTGCACTAGAGACTGTAGTAAAGTAGAACAAATGTCTGTGATCTTAAGATTTTGTAATACATCAACGGGCATGATAGAAGAGCACTTTATTGGATTTCTTGTTGTATGTGAGACAACAGGAGAATATTTGAGTAATGCAATACTAGGAGAGCTAGAAAAGAATGACTTAAATATTCAAAACTGTCGTGGCCAAGGATACGACAATGGGGCAAATATGGTAGGCATAAATAGTGGAGTCAAAACTCGAATATTAAATATAACTCTCAGGGCATTTTTCACACCTTGCGGTTGTCATAGCTGGAATCTGCTGTTGGTAGACGCCGCTAATTCTTCGGTGGCAGCAAAAACATTTTTGGGTTTTATCCAAAAAATTTTTTTGCTGTTTTCAGGTTCCAGCAAACGCTGGGAATTGGTCAGAGATAAATTAAAACTTACCATGAAGCCTTTATCAGACACCAGGTGGGAAAGCAGAATCGAGGCAGTTAAGTCCATACTATTTCAATTTGATGATGTCGTGGGATGCATAGAAAGTTTGAAAAATCAAACGGATCAATCAGACACTCTCAGTGATTGTGATTCAGTATTAAACGAAATGCTCAGTTTAGAATTTATAATATCTTTATATGTATGGTATGAATTGTTATCGCGTGTTAATGTAATAAGCAAACTATGGCAATCTGTACAAGTCCATTTAAGCATTGCCCTTGAACATTTGCATACATTTTGTGACTGGATCAAAGAATATCGGCAAAATGGATTTGAAAAATGCTTGTCTGATGCTCAACAATTTTTTGACAGAAGCTGTTACGATCTGCCAAATGAATTTAAAAATAAAAGAGTAGCCAAAAAGAAAAAAGTCTTTGATTATGAAGGTGAGGATCTACCTTTACAGTCTCCCAAAAGCCGGTATGAAGCAAATTTTTTTAACACTATGCTGGATTCACTTATTACAAATATGGATTTAAAATTTATGGCTTTATATCAACATCATGAAAATTTCGGTTTTCTGTATGATATAAGTAAATTAAAAAATATTTCACACGATCAAATATTAAAAAAATGTCAAGATTTACACACAGTCCTACGAGTGGGTGAGAGCAGTGACTTTCAACCTTACGAATTATATGAAGAATTAAAAATAATGATCCCTAATTTACCTAACTTCGTAACAGATGTGAAACAGTTGCTTCAATATATTACAGAAAATAGCTTAAAAGAAATATACCCAAACATATACATCGTCATCAGAATATTATTAACAATACCAATTAGTACAGCCTCCGCTGAAAGGAGCTTCTCAAAATTAAAACTTATTAAGAATTATTTAAGGAGTACAATGTCACAGGAAAGATTTTCTGCGGTCGCAATTTTGTCTATCGAGGCTGATATAGCATCCAAGCTAGATTACGAGCACGTAATTAAACAATTCAGCAGTGTAAAAAGTAGAAACTTTCTGTTCCTTAAATATTTAATTAAAATTGTTTTTAATGTTGGTAGGCTTTAAATATCTTAAATATTTATATGTTAGTTGTGAGTTTGACTAGATTTTGCATGAATAAAAATTTAATAATGCCAAATGTTTTTTATTTTAAAAAATCTGTATTCATGTGCGAGCAGAGGGCCTCGCAAAATATATCTTGCCCACATAAAATTTTGATCTTGCGCCGCCACTGTGGTGTGGTTAGCAGTAGGTGTTACGTAAAGCTAGATAAGCAAAATCGTTATCGACACCCCTCCTTTATAGGATATTTCAATACAGTGGCTGCTCAAGGAAGCACAAATAGATTTCGAAAATTAGGACATAAACGTTCTATATAATTTAATTTAGTTTGAATTAATTCTATAAAATATACAGGGCTTGCGAAAAAGTGCGGATCAAATGGATTTTTTTTTAATTATGAGTTGTAGGTAAAAATTGATAGAACATTAAATTTTACTTTATTTAAGAACAAAAAATGACGTATCCTAAAGCGGCTTCACGAATTACATTACCTATCAAATTTGACATCCGTGTCAGTGTCAAAAGATGTCCGTTCTTTAATTAATACTTCAAAAAGCCTTATCTAATATTATCGTTGATTTTGACATTTTTATCTCATGTACAGTATTTTGATAATCGATGAATATTTTAATTTTTTGTAAATTGTCAATAAGAAAATTTTTCAAAATATCACGTTAAGATATTAAATAAGGTTTTTATACAGGGTGCGGCATTTATCCTTGAGACAACGGAATATCTCAGTAGGATCACATTTTTTCGAAAAATGTTTTATACAAAAATTATAGGGTGGTAGGGGGGCTAACTAGCAGTGACCTTGAAAATGGCCTTGGCATGACTCTCCAAGGTCATTTGAAGATCAACTTCAGAATTTTAAATGGGATTTCCCAAATTTGACCCCGGGAATGAAAAGGGAGATTAAGATAAAGGTCAAACATCCAGGACATTTCAAGGTTAAACAAAAAGATAGCAGTATTTCATGAAATGTTTCTATAAAAATTGTTGGTTGGCACGGAAGCTAGGTGGTAGTGACCAGGGGCGGATCTAGCCTCTCTCCTTGGGGGGGGGGGGGGGCGGTGATATCACAAAAGTACAGTATGGCAAGAAAAACAAGTTGTCAACGGGGGGGGGGGGGGGGTGCAAGCAGCATACTCATTCCTAATATAAAAGGCAAAATGGGTTCTATTTTCCTGAACTCAAAGCTTTTGGGAGGGGGGGGGGGCGATCACAAGCATACAGACTCCTATAATCTATTCAAGAACTAGAGAGAGTAATAAAACTGTTACCAAAACCTCTAACGTACCTGCTCCAGTGCCGCAGTAACTGAGAACTGCCGTAAATCTAATTATATTTTATTATATTTAAATATATTTTATAAATTTACTGCAACATAGAATTTCTGATAGTTTAATTTAATTTCTATCAGTGAGCAAAGTACAACTTACAGATTTTTCTTAGTGATTTATCTTGTTTGCGCTTGTTTTTATATATTATTTGAGATTAGTGAGATAGCCAAAAGATATGGCTTTCACCTCTATATTTATTCCAAAATCGTTAAACCAGAGATATCAATATCTAGATAATAATGTTAAAAGCTCTGTTGAGATATGTTCCAACATGACAGGAGTTGGAAAATCTACTATGTACCGAATACTGAAGGAAAAAAAACGACTGGAATTGTAAGTACTCCCAAGCCACATTCGATTACAGGCAAACGAAAAACCTCGTTGGAAGAAGAGATGAAAACTGCAATTAATGGGGTTGTATATACATTTTATTATGAGAAGCAGATCCCAACCATCTACAAAATTCTAACTAAAATCATTGAAGATCGCGATTTACCTGAAATTAAAAGAACTGATCTCTGGAAATTGCTCCGAGAACTTAATTTTTGCTGAAAAAAACCAGATAGAAAATCTGTTCTTATAAATCATCCGGAAACTGTCCGTTGGAGACGTAAATATCTCTCTCAAGTAAAAGGTAGAGTTGCTAGAAATAACACAATTAATAAAATTAGTAATTTAACTAAACTTTTGAAAGATCTTTTTGAATAAAGTTACTGCGGAAAATTGGGAAAAATCCATATAATAAAAGAATAAAACAAAATGTGATAACTCGATCCCATAATCAGTGAGATAGAGGAACCAATTATAATTAATTTTAGCGAAGATAGTTTCACTGACTCTGATTAGGAATTAGATACGTAATGTTTACTAGTGTAAACATAATTTATTATTTAAATTTTTGTTTTTGTTGTATTTTATTGTTTAATGTTGTTTATATGTTTTTTTTATTTTTTTATATATTTTTATTTTAGTGTGTCCCACTCTTTAATTTTATATATATTTAATTCTAATTAGCCGTAAGTTTTTTATTATTTTATTATTGTGTTTGTGTCTTTTTCTTAAGTGTGTAGAATTAACATGTTTATCTTATTTTTTTGGGGCTATCGTATTTCCATATATAAAAGTAAATTAAATTAAGATATCAGTACAATAGAAATAAAAATAAGTAGGTCTAATTTTAATTACAACATAAAAAAAGTAATTAAATTAGAATCCCTTTTTAGTGTTTAATTGTAATTCCGCAGATGGTTTAAGAAATAAATAAACTGAAACGTCAAATACCTTAAAAATGTTTTTAATTAATAATAAAATGACCGATAGCCCCAAAAATATTTTATTATTATATGGACGAATTTATTTTTTATATATGTTTAACTTTTTAACAATGGATATTTTGTAAGTATTTAAATTATAACTTTTTCCATTTTTCTAAACTCAAAGCTCTTGGGGGGGGGGGGGCGATCACCCCCACCGCCCCCTTAGATCCGCGCCTGGTAGTGACCCTGTAAATAACCTTGACGTTAACCCTCAAGGTCATTTGAAGCTCAATTTCATAATTTGGAAAGAAAACTCGCAATTTGATCCCTGGAAATGAAAAGACTGATCAATTTCACAGTAATTTTATCATCAGATATGACCTTGACCTCAAGATTAAGCTCTAATATCAAGTCATTTTAAGGTCAAATGAAGATCTTTAACGTCATTATTTTATAAAATGCTTCATGCATTAGTTGTAAGATTGCGAATTTGCTTTAACATACCATCATCTCTACCTTCAGGGCTATTTGAAAAAATTCATTCGTTTAGAAGTGCAAACCAAAACGTAGATGTAGTAGTTGTTCTCCTCGGGTGCTTACTTTTGGTAAGTCTCGCCTTCTCGAATTCTTGATAAAGCTACCGTGTAGCGAAACATGTTGAATATCTTTTTACTCAAGTTTTAATTAAAGTGGAATTTTAAGTAAAAATCCAGTTTTACTACGTTATCTTTTATAAAAAAATGACACCAAAAGACCTCACAATCGACCGATTTCAACTTCTTTGAATTCTTAATATTACTAAAAATTCAAAATATCCAGAAAAAAATGATTCCAAGCGAACCGCGACCCCATGACAATCCGATGCCCAATAAATCACCCATTTTGAACATAGCTTAGACCGTACTAATATGTACTAAAAACCGATATTTCCTATAACGTCATACATATTAAAAATGCTTTTTACGGTTCTTAATGCTTGAAAAAACGTCAATTACGTTATGAAAGTTGGTTTCTTTTGTGCATTTATTTTCTATGCTTGGAGGTATCAAGGAATTTAAATCTATCAACAACATTTTGAAAACCAGGCAGTCGATTCTTTAACTAACATGACGCAATATCCAAAGTATTATTAAATGTAATTTTTTTGCATGAACCTCTCTATTCCTTGCCACTTTTCTTTCATTGAGTTGGACGAGGATAAATTTATGATCCACACATCATCGGCCAGCTAAAAACTCTTATTGTTCCTCGATTTTAGGGAGCTATATTCTGATTCGGTTATGTTTCTAAGCAGTTCTAAATTCGTATATCCTGCTTATTGTGCTGATTACAGAGAAATAGCAACTGTAGATTATAAATAGAAAATATGATTCAGCCAAACATTTTTATCGTTAGTAAAATATAACACATGATACAGAATATTTTTCCATAAATTATAAAATGTCCGGGGTACCGACAAAACATTTAATAATAAGGAGTTTTAAAAACGAGCAATAATATACTTTTATTTTACACCACTGCACGAATAATAAACATACATGTTTTATTTATATGTCTTGTACAAATTTGTTAAATTTAAAAGAAATAATTTCAGGGTCGTAATTACATTAATTTAGTTCTACTGACATAAATTAAATAATGAATTTTATAAATTACCGAAAAATAATTACCGAAAAATCTCCTCTTGTTGTAAATTGTTATATTCAGTTCTTATACTTTTACATTACATTACACTAAATATACTTAAATTTATAGGTACTTACTTGAAATCTATACAGGGAACTATCGTCTTTAACTACAAGATTTTTCGAATCACTTATGGGAAAAAAGTAACCATATTGACATAGTTGGTTGGCTATGTTTAGTGCCTCTGAAAGAAAAAAACTTTGTTTTAGATAATCTTCAACTTTTTAGAGTCAAAATTATATTTTATGACACTACCTCCAGAATCTCATCTTAGCAGGATATTTTTAATAATAGTATTTTTTTAAATTTATGAATATGCATCGATAAACAAAAAAGTAAGCCTGTTTAGAACTTTATTTCTTTGTTCTGAAGACAGTTATGTTTGACTGACTACCATAGTACAAGAGGTGGAAATTATACGTTTTAAACTAATTTTTAAATCATTAATAATGAATAATTATAATAAATAATTAATAATTAGTTAAAGCTAAAGTGAATTAAGACTTCCAACATTCTACTTATACACTTGCGCTTTTTACACACATTTTCTTCTAACTTATTACCAATTCCAATAGGGTATTTAACTACTGTTAGAAAACTTTTTCATATTATTGTTTATTACATTTAATGCACTCTAGGTAACTATTTCCTGGAAATCTATTGTAAAAAGTATCAATGGTAAAAAAAGCGCGATGAAACGTAATTAAAGTAATGGATTTGATCACGTGACACGTATGACATCACATTATAGTAAACAAAGGAACGCTAAATGATATCTACATATCTTTAGCTGTTTGCCGTTTTAAAATGGTATAAAAATTTTGAGCAATGTCACAATACACATCGACGATCATAAGCATTCCAGAAAAGGTGTATGTTTCTGTGCCAATGCATCCTAAAAAATGAAAACAGTGGTTAAAACTAGCTCGTAGGGACCTCAGATGCATAGGCGCTAATTCAATAGTTTTATATGTATATATTAAACGAGCACATATTTTTTTATATTTCTGCAAGATCTTACACCTGAGCCGTTACAAACTTTGATCAATCCATACTGACCTCAAATTATTTATTTTAGAATAAAGACATTATTATTCCCTTTTCTTCTTCTTCTTCTTCTTCTAGGTAGAACCAAGTTGTGTTATCTACACAATACCTCATCGATCCTCGTTTGACGTCGAAATCCAGCTCTCTCTCCATCTTTTGGGGGGCCGTCCAGGCGGCCGTTTGGTGTTTGGTTTCTCTCTCATCACGGTTTTTGCTAGTCTGTCATCGTCTATTCGTACCACGTGATCTCTCCACTGCCTACGATGGTTTCGAACCCACTTCACAACATCCCCCACTCCGCTATCCTCGTGTATTTTTGTGTTTCTTATTCAATCTCTTTAAGTTTTTCCCGTGATCATTCTCAGCGTTTTCATTTCTGTAGTTCTCATAATTTGTTTTGTCTTTGTTGTTTCATTTCTTATTTCTGCACCGTAGGTCAGCATCGGTCTTACACAGACCTTGTAAATTCTTGCTTTGCTCTAAACCGTCATATGTTTATTGTTCCAAATTATGTCTCTTAGTTGACCTGATATCATGGCCGCTTTGTTGGCTTGTGTGCGTACTTCTTCCGTTACTGCCCTGTTACTTGTTATATGTGCTTCCAGGTATTTAAACTTCCCAACCTGTTCGTTACGTTTGTCATCAACCATTAGTTTGCATCTTACCGGTTCTTTTGCTATTACCATTGCTTTAGTTTTCTCCATAGATATTTTCATATTATACTGTTTGGCTGTTCGATTGAGATGGAAAAGCATTCTTTGTAAGTTGTCCTCGCTATCTGCTGTCAAGGCATTTTATTATTCCTTTTGGATTATAATGAAGGGCTAAACTGTATATATGAAGAATAGTTTCTTCCTACTCTACAAATTATTTACCTCTTTTTTAATGTCTGCACATTGTTCCGTCGTAAAATGAGGCAGTAAATACTGCATGACATCAGTATGTTTATAATGACTGATATTTTAACAATTCACAGTTTTCAATTTTTCTTTTTTGCTTCTGTAAGAAATTCGGTTAAAAATGCTGAAAAACTGGGATGATACGGAACTTTTGTACTACATATCTGCTGCACAGTAATGTACTTAAGAGAAACCTCTACTCTAGGCACAGTAGGTTTCTTCCAGTAACATTCTACAGAGGCAACTTAAATCACTGTCTTGTTCTCGTAAACTACCATCATATTATGCTCTGGCATAAAACATGACAAAATATTACTACGGATTGTTTTTAGTGGAATGATACATTCGGTATTCTGATGGTATTTTTGTCACAGAATCCCTCTTTTTTTTTCTTTATTGATTGGCCTATCAAATTTTGGATCTGACTCTTGAATGATTTCTTTGAGCAAGTATTACTTACATTGGAGGTTTCACATTTTTGAGTTCCGCCACATAAAAAACAGGATTATTTTGAAAAAGAGTCCAATTATAAGTGCATCTACTACGGAAAGGTTACTGTTGTCAGTTTGCACAAAATTTATCTCCATTTAAATATTTATAACAGAGTAACTTCAAAATAACTAAAGTATAAAATATTCCTAAGAAATATATCAGATTTAACTCGAAGATCACTTGATAAAATCGCGTATCAGTAAACTAAAATCCTGTTTGTTTACTTATATGTGACGTCACCAGAGTTGCAATCAATTGTCGAGAGTATTCCGTCACGTGATCAAATATAAAAAATATTTTTATTTAGTGTACGTTTTTTACACTGACATATATTCTTTTCTTATAAAGTATGGTATATATACATATATATCCTGCCGATATTTTACGATATGGGGATTTTAAGTAGACATTTGTTCTCTGTGCATTTCACTCTCGGTTCGTTACAGCTCCACTGATGAGACCATTAGGTGGTCGAAACTAGTATGGAGAGAGAACCAGAGTGGAATTCGCAGAGAATATACTGTCTGTCCCCTTTCTTAACGGTCGTAAGGAGAATAAAATAACTTTTTCAAATATATATATATATATATATATATATATATATATATATATATATATAGATCGGTTTATAACATTCTACGCCGCCTTCCGATACCTATTCTTCTCTTATAAAGTAAGGTATATATATATATATATATATATATATATATATATATATATATATACATATATATATATATATATATATATATATATATACATATATATATATATATATATATATACATATATATATATATATATATATATATATATATATATATATACATATATATATATATATATATATATATACATATATATATATATATATATATATATATATATATATATATATATATATATATATATATAGATCATCGATAGATAGATAGATCGGTTTATAACGTTCTATGCCCCCTTCCGATACCCAAACGCCAGCAATCTCGGTCCATCCACTGATCATCCTCTAGATCTTTATTTCTTATTTCTCCGTCGATACCTTCTCTCCAGCTTTTCCCTCGTTTTCTTCTTCCTTATGATATCCATGTTAGTATTTGTTTAGATAGACGTTCCTCTGCCATTCTCGGCACGTGGCCATACCATATCAATTGTTTTGTTCTTATAGCATCTACTATTGAGTACGTGACTCCCATTATTTCTCTGATACGGTCATTGGTTTGCCTGTCTCTTCTGGATTTCTAGCCGATCGTCTCCAGAAGTCCATTTCAGTGGCTAACAGTATTTTCTCGGAGGTTTATTTTTGCTGCCAGACTTCAGAGATGTATGTGACTATGCTTTTAATAATAGTATTATAAATGAGCATTTCGTTTTGCTTAGATATATTTGGGTCCCATAAAATTGGGTTTAGAAATGTAATTACTTTTCTGCCCTGCTGTGTGTTTTCGTTCTTTTATGGCTTGATCAGCTGTTCCATTTGGTGTGAACTTCATCCCCAATTATTTATAATGCGTGTAGTGTTCGATGCATTGACCGTCTTCCAGAATAAGGTCTCTGGTCTCTCCGCCTATGCACATGTACTCAGTTTTGGTTATATTTACCTCGAGCCCCCATTTCTAGTATTCTTTTATTAATTGCCTAGTCATGTATTCCAAGTCATCGTAATACTCGAAGTATACTTTTTTTACAAAGTCCGTAATATTAAGTTATTGCTTTAATACCATATATTCGCCACAAATATAACAGAAACTGTCAGACGAATTCACACACTTCCGCACAGACAACATTGCACTATATTGAACCAAGATCTATAAAACAATGACGAGTTAACACGTAATTGTACCACGCCTATTTGTACTTATTTATTTATGACTTCAAGTTAGCCCAAAAAACCTCTTTTTTATAATAAAATTTTGCGTTTTGCAAAATAACCTGACGTTCTGAAATTTTTTGAGAATTTTTTTAGTTTTCAGAACACCTAAATATATAGAAATCAGTTGAAAACATCCAGACAGCATTTTTGTTGCAGACCTGTGTTATTAACGCATTAAAAAGTGTATTTAAATAGGTTTTTTTTAACAAGAAATCTGTTATTTTACTACAATATCAAAAAAAAAAAAGGAATTTAAATTCCATCTCTAAAACACAGTTGCGAAAGCATAAGTTATTTGTACCGCCTCTAAATAAGGTATTTTTATTTTATTGCACCATTTCAGGCGTCAAAAAAACTAGGTTTCTTTATTTTAACTATATTTTTCTTATATTATTAATAATCTGATCATATAATCAATAATACACTTGTATCAAACTTACCAGATTCTTCAATCTCGAGACGCATTATTAGCCACTCAATTAGGTCATAACCTACAACAAAAATATTAATTTAAACCAAAAAACCATTAATATACAAGAATTTGTATGAAATTAGTTATTTTACAGAAGTAAATCCCAATAAAGATTGTTTTAATAAATTGACATGCATCAGCAACAGTTGTATTATTATTCATCAAATAGATAAGTAATTTTAAAACTACAAGTCAAATTAAAAGTATTATTTCGCATTGTTTCGAGTAGATTAAGTTCTTATTTTTTCGGAATAAAAGCACATGGTATTACAAATAACTAATAATCTTTGGACAAATTACATAGTTATTTTAATTGAATTACCAACAACTCTGGAAGGAATATTTTATTATTTCTTAAGAGCAGACTGTTTAAAATAAAGTTAAATATAAACCCCATGATTTATTGATATAGCATAATATTAGAACCGGTCTAAGTTGATATTAGAGGATTTAAATTAACAAGGGCAAGAAAAATTTAGGCAGATTTTGAACCTTAAAAGTACAAGTATACAAAAATCATTTTTTCTTATTACTGAACCGTTAAAAATGCAAAATTTTCGACATACGACTCTGCCATGGCTAACGGCGAGGGGAGGGGATTTCAGTCGGTAAGAATCCGACGTTACGTTTTACAGTTTGTGAAGGTGCCTATGCAAGGTTTCCCCTCCAAGAAAAAAAATTGTAATATAATAATATAATATAATAATATAATAGTATATTAACGGACCAAATAAATACAATCCATTTCAAAAATAAAAAATACAAACACTATTTAAAACAGTCAGAATTAAAAAACTTACAAATCCATTAAAGTACTTCAAAGACAAGTATTGACAATTTCCATTTCAAAAATAAAAAATAAAATCACGATTTAAAACAGACAGAAATTTAAAAAAAAAACTACAAATCTGAACATACACCAAAGTGCTTCAAGAGACAAGTATTGACAATTGACAATATTAATTAGTTTTTCAAGAATTGTAAAATTTTTAATTTAAAGACATTAATTGGCAAATGAAAAATATCAATCTCGGTAGGAACTGAATTCATTCCCCTACACATTCGAGAAATAGGACTGTTAGTGCCATAATTCGTTCGGTGATATATCACATCAAACAAATTGTGCGCTCTAAAAGCTCTTTGAGGAACCGATAATCCAATATTATTGAGTAGTTCAGGAGAATCAATACAAGAATTCACAACACACAACAAGAACGAGGTCAAGATATATGCGTCTCACACACAATGGTAGCAACCTCAAAGCATCGGCAGTATCATCATATACAGACCGCTCCTGCTGCATTCCCTGTTTAAAAGCAATGAAACTTAAAAACTTTCTTTGTACTCTTTCTATTTTTTTTGTAAGTAAAATAAAGATGTGACCAAACTTGGGACGCATATTCTAAGATTGATCGAATTACGGAGCAGTATATCACTTTAAAACATTCTACACTATTAAAATCTGTAAGCATTCTCTTCACAAACCCGAGCAACTTTAAATCCCTGTTCACAATATTATCAATATGTGTGTCGAAGCAAAGGGCCCGATCAAATGTAACACCAAGAGCCTTCACACATTCAACGCGATTAATCATGTTATTATCAAGAAAGTAATCAAAAGTTATCCAATACCTTTTACGATAAAAACTTATAATGGAGCATTTATTAACATTGAGGTGCATAAAATTTAACTTACACCATTCAGAGAATCGAGCTAGATCCTAAGGGTAAATAGAAATGTGAGGAAATAAATTTAACTTTAAAAAAATATTTTGATATTCCCACTAAATTTCATCATTTATTATTTTCTGAAATGCACACTCCACTGGAATTGATTCCCCTGACGGCCACAAATGTGAGCAATGAGTTACCAACAGAAATTATGAACTTTAGGTATAGCACTGTTAGTGTTGCTAGTTTCCAAAATATAGATGAATACACTGGTAATTTATTCTAATAATTAATTTCTTTAACTTTTTTATTTACAATAAAATGAACAATCGTCACGTCCTGTACTAAATAAAATGATTTTCCCCATATTTGTTTTTCCATCTAATACGTGGTCAATTATATTTTATTGTTTCTTTGTCTACTTTTATTTGCGTGCTTTCTTTTTTATAGTAAAAGGCTAATCATATTTTCCATACAAAGCTAATGCGTTGGCGTCATATTCGTTTGTATTTTATGTTTATTCTTTTCGAGACATTTAATTGATCGCATCTTAAATATGAAAATATTATAAATATTCTTTTTTATCCTTATATAATATATTTTCTAACGTTTTCAAAAAAATAATAATAAACGGGAAATATAAAATTAATAAAAGTAGGTTTTATTTAATTTATATAAAAAAATACAAAAATAAATATTTATTAAATTTTTTATAATTCGTTAAAAAACATTTCTATTAATAGTTTTCATATTTGAGGATATTCACACCATTTTTAATACCCTATTTCCAAAATATTTATATTTATACAAGTTAAAGAAGGTTTTAAACGTTTTAATTTAAAAATAGACTGTGTATCTCTAATGTTATTAAAATATACACTGCAGGAGTTGATAAACGGCACAGGAGTTTTCAAGGCATTTATTATTATTTTATTTATGTGACGATTTTACAGAAAAATTTCTAATGCTGAGTTAAAAATATGATTTTGTTTGAATTTTTTCATTAAAAACGCAATAGGAATAACATAAATATTTTTTTCTGCCTGAAATATAGATTACGCTTTAAATTACTGATACGGCTTCTTAGCCTAATTCAAAATACTTTAATTTTTTAAACTAGGATACTCAAGAAAAGATACGCATACAATATGGCACACCGTGCAAGGGACAGGAATACACAAGTTTGTAGACGAGTGGTATGGTAACAGTTGGAATCAATATCTACAAAATCAGATGAGCTTCCACCTCAAACTTGTCGTGAGTTACTTGATATACTCGAACGGAATCATTATTGTTGCTAATATTGATATTATGATTTCAAGCCAAACGGCTTGGCACTCCCTCCAGGGAATATTAACTCAAACCAGGTATACAAAGATACTAAAAGTATGAAGCTCTGTCGGAATCCTTTCCATGTTATCGGGTTCTAGGTGGCGTGGTCTGCTGTATTTTCTACGAACTTTCGGACGGTTCACGCGGTTGCAAGGAGAACTGCTTTCTGAATCTGTCTATACAGATGCTCACTAAGGCCCAGTCCCTTGATGTTCTGCAGGAGGTTCTTTGGTATTACTCCAGTTGTTGATAGAATTAAGGGAATCGTTTGGACGCTGTTCATTGCCCATTGTGTTCAGATTTGCACTTTCAAATCTCTGTATTTGGCGATTTTTTCGTTGTATTTTGACCTTAGGTTGTTGTTGTTGTTAGGTACAGCAATATTGATTAGTGTAGTTCGCCTAAAAATTTTATCTGTTAGTATAATATCTGGTCTATTATGAGCAACTGTTTGATCCATCAGGAGTGTTCAGTCCCAATATAACTTGAACTGGTTATTCTCAAGAATAGGCTCCGGATTGTATTTGTAATTAGCGGCTGAGTCCTGTCTTTCCTTACACTCGGTTACGGCAAAACGCTTAGCATCTTTCAGTTATGTGCTGGATTGTCTCTGATGTTCGACAGCCATATTTACATTGGACATTTTCTATTAAGGGATCTCTGATGATGAACTTCCGATAGTTCTTCGTTGGAATAATCTGATCTTGGATAGCTAACAAGAAGCCCCCCGTTTCCGGAAACATCTGTCCTGAAATCAACCAGTAGTTCGACACTGAGTTGTCGACATTGTCCTGACTGACCTCATTTGAATGCCCTCCATGAAGTGGTTTCTATAGCCAGGTTTGTAACTTCTCTTGGTCTGTTTGGTGGTGAGAAACAATACGCTGTTCCCTCAGTTGTCGCGGCGTTCAATGGTCTGCTTCGTATATTGCTCGATGTCGTGTGGAAAAAGCCACTAACCTGTGGAAATATGAATGTAAGTTTATTATTTCCTTGATGTCTTGGAAGCATTGTACGTTCAATAGCACTCCGAGGATGATGTTTTCGTGCTTTTGTTAGAAGTGTTCTTATTTTTCTTTGCAGGTTTTGGATGACCACCCAGCTTCATTTTACAATTCCAAAAGGGTGGCTATGTACAGAGCAAGCGTACGTGTTGAGCGCTTTAAACAAATTTCTATTATTTAGGTTAGTTCGTAATACCCGCCTTACGCTCCTGACAAATTCAGTTGTCAATTCGGCTTCCATAGTGCGATGGTCAATTCTTTTAGCCTGTTTCATACCTAGGTATTTGTATGTTTGTTCTGCTTCCATTGCAGCTATATTTTCACCGATCTTCATTTCAAATGCTCCTGGTTGTATCTTACCTTTAACGATCTTCAGCATACGGAACTTGTCAAGTCCAAATTGCATTCCGATATCCCCGGAGAACTTTTCTACAATTTTAAGTATTTATTCCAGCCGGTTTCCGGTAGCAGCCATCAGTTTAAGATCATCCATGTATAGAAGTAGATTCATTCTAACTACCTCTAAGTTGTTATTTCTAATACTAAAACCGCCTCTGGCGGAGTTCAAACGGCTTGATAGTGGGATCATTTCAAGGCAGAACCACAACGGGCTAAGTGAATCGCCCTAAAATATTCCTCTCCCCATCAGAATTGTGTTAGTTTCGACGGTGCCGCTGGATGGCACTTGCAATTGAATCCTAGTTCTCCAGTTAGACATGATGCGTTCTAAAAGGGAAACAAAATGATTATCAGCCCTATACACTCTCAATACAATTGTGAGCCACTCATGCGGCACTGAGTCGAAGGCCTTCTTATAATCCACGTAAGCGGTAAAGAGATTTCTTCGGCTGGTACAGGCTTTGTTACATATGACAGAGTCAATAATAAATTGTTTCTTGCATCCTATTGCTCCCCTCGTGCATCCTTTCTGTTGAGTTGCAATGATGTTATTTTGCTCACAATGTGCATAAATGCGTTGGGTCAAGCAGGAGGTGATCACCTTATACAGTGTGGGGAGGCAGGTGATTGGCCAATACTTAGCTCGGTCATGTGTGTTGTGTTGGTTCTTTTGCAAGAAGTACGTAATACCTTACATTTTTGCTGGGTTAAGAATATTGATAATATGTATTATTGATATTCGTTTTGATATAGTTATTATCCCTAAACTTAACGAAAATTATGGAGAATGAAATTTATTATCAACTAAAAGTTTTTGAAACACTTTCATAATAATATTAAAATTATAATTGCTAGCGATAGTGCTGTTGTTAATACTCTAATTTAAAGGAACTCAGCTGATCAGTAAATTCTTCTTCCTTATATTAGGCACTTGGTATGTTAATTCTTCTTCAGTTCGGTTATTCCTGGGAGGAGGAGGTTCAGCTATAAGCCCACCGTTTTGATAGTCTACTTTGTCCTTTTAGTAACGGGTTTGTTTTCTCTGTCAACTGACATCTATATTATGTGAGCATATCTCACTAATTTTCTCTTTAATTTTTCTAAATCCATAAGAATGGTAGGGGATGACTATCAGCATCAATTTGGAGCACATTTTAACTCTTGTGCCACCTGTTCTTCATTACTCAATAATTTGTTTTGAAAGAGTACCAAATACTAAAATGCAAGAAGTAGTTGCAAAGGAAAAAACATTGAAGAATGGGGGAAATTCCAGGTGAAACTAATGAAGAGACAGAGTCTGAGGAAGAGTCAAGACAAAGATCATTATCAATAATAAATATTATCAATATTAGCAACAATAGCACGAACCATACCACATAAAAAAAATGCGCCTAGTCTCCTGCCTGCGCAATGGTGTAAAAAGGAGTGCTTTTTTCCACGAATTACAGAATTTGCAAGTTTTTCATTTATAAAGGGTGTTTTTTATAGAGGTATAGAACTTTAAGTTGGCAACACTTTTTTAACTGGCGGCCATTTTGTCAGCTGTCAAGTGATTTATGTTTAGTTTGGTTTAGCATTTTAACATGAATAGACTGACGCCTGAACAACGCTTCCAAATTGTGCAAATTTATTTTGAAAATCATGGTTCTGTTCGAAATACGTATCGCGCACTACGTCCATTTTACGGTCAACATAATCGTCCATCAGAGTAATTAATTCGATTAACTATGGAACGTTTTCGCACCACGTTTACTCTAAATGATAATATGCATCCACAGAGACGTCGTACAGTGCGTACAGAAGAAGTCATTGCTGCTGTAGAGCGTAGCGTAGAGGAAGACCCGAATCAGTCTATCCGTCATCGTGCACAGGAATTGGATATGTGTCCATTCACTTTATGGAAGATTTTGCGGAAAGATCTTGGTTTGCGTGCTTACAAAATCCAACTCGTGCAAGAATTGAAATCACACGATCACCTAGCAAGGCATAGATTCGGTGAATGGGCCCAAAACAAGATTGCCGTTGATCCCGATTTTCATAAGCGAATTTTGTTTAGCGATGAAGCTCACTTTTGTTTGAATGGATACGTCAATAAACAAAACTGCCGTATTTGGAATGATGATAATCCTCAAGTGTATGTTGAGACACCGTTACATCCATAAAAACTGACTGTTTGGTGTGCTTTATGGGCTGGTGGAATCATTGGTCCGTACTTCTTTAAAAACGATGCTGGTCAGAACGTTACAGTCAAGGGTGACCGCTATAGAGCCCTAATTACTGACTTCTTCGTTCATCAATTGAACAACCATAATGTGCAGAAGCTGTGGTTTCAACAAGACGGCGCAACATGTCACACAGCTCGTGCCACAATTGATTTATTGAAGGAAACGTTTGGTAACCGCATAGTTTTACGTTTCGGACCCGTGAATTGGCCTCCAAGATCGTGCGACTTATCGCCGCTAGCCTATTTTCTGTGGGGATATGTGAAGTCGCTAGTCGACGCCGGTAAGCCCGAAACGATTGATCACTTGGAGGACAACATTCGCCGCGTTATTGCCGATGTGCGGCCACAAATATTGGAAAAAGTCATCGAAAATTGGACCTCCAGATTAGACTACGTCCGAGCCAGCCGTGACGGTCATATGCCAGAAGTCATATTTAAATTATAATGCCAGAAGGTTATCTTTCGAATAAAGTAAATTCCATGTCAATTAAAAAAAATCATCTTTGTTTTATTTCATTTAAAAGTTCTATACCCCTATAAAAAAAACACCCTTTATTAGTACAAAATTATTAGTTTGATGGAAATAGTCAATTAACTTTTTTTCTCGAAAACAACAGTTTTCGAGATAATTGTAGATCACTTAGTTTTACCTACTTTTATAATAATTTTAATACGGACTTTAAGGTTTTATTTACAATATAAAAATTAGGGTTTAAAAGAAAAATCTAACGTATTAATAATTTGTTTTATAATACTCCCTTCTAATAAGATAATAATTATTCAACTTACCCATAAAAGCAGCAGGAATAGATGTTAAAAATATCTTTTGACTTCGAACTGGAACGCCCCCTGACTCCGTGTCCTGCATTTCTTTGACCAGCTCTTCCATCTGAAACAACATTAATTTGAACTAATGAAAATTCATTTTTAGGGTGTTTTACAGAGAAATACTTGTTAAATTGTGCAAAATTGTATTATATACATTGGACCTAGTTCTAGCATCGCATTTTTGTATCTTACTTTTTAATAAGGTATTTTCAAATTCAGATATGTCACGCAAAGTAACCAAAAAGATTTCTAACATTCTTTTTTATAAACTTTTTAAATCAAGTTAAAATCACAATAAATTTATAACAGTGTTAGATTTTTGTTGCAAAAAATTTCAAAGATAAAATTTGTCACACGACTAACTCTATTTATATTAATTAAATTTTAATTACTATTTTCTCAAGAAGCTTTTATTTTCCTAGTAAAGTTAGACATGTACGCAAATATCTTTAACAAGCATAAAATCTCCTCTTTTCACAAAATTGCTTTTGTCCATTGTAGAAGCTTAAAGCGGATAGCATTGTTCATTTTAATCATTGTTGGGATTTTCTTAAACTTAGAAGTGTATTATATTTCCTGTCCCTTCTTTTAGATGGTTATTTTACAATAGAACTTAAGTTACAATCCTTTATTATAAGGAATCCAAGCAAAATTTTTAGTAGCTATGTGAACTTAAAGAAGAAGAAAACTTACCGAAGCGGTAATAAATTAATAAAAATAAATAATTTTACAGTCTATGTATTTAGAAAAGTTCTTTTTTCTCCTTAAGACCGCTAACATAGATTGTGAAATTATTTGGTTTTATGAATTGCCATCGCTCCGGGGATTTCTATATTGTGTCAATATAAAAAATATAACTATCCAAAGAAATAGCTCATAAAAAAAATAAATTCTATCACATCAAATTAAAATATATTTAATACAAACTCCGAGGTATGTTATCTAAAAAATTTTTTAGTTATATTAACAACGTTAGTGATGTTAAATTAAATGTTAAATATTATACAAAACTTTTCATAGTTTTAAGTTGTTTAAGTGTGTTTTTAAATGGTTTTGTTTTTAAAGTATGTAAATCTTTTATTATAGAAACAACTTGAAAAAGCACGATGTCAAGTGTACCGTTACATACATTTAATCATTTGTTAATTGAAATGTATATAAAGTAAAAAAACAGAGGACCCAGTATTGAACACTGAGAGACACCACATGTGACAATCGCCTGATAAGACTGTTTGCCACTAAGTTTTACGGACTGAACTCTTTCAGTAAGATAATTTCTGACAAACTGACATGCATCAATTCCAAAACCAACGTCTCCCAAAATTCCCACAAGTTCAGTCTGTCGAAGGTATTCGAGTAGTCAAGGAGAATCAGGGCGGTAAGTTCACCACGATCACTCGCCTCCAGAATATCAGACCTTTCCTGAAACCAGACTGATGGAATGGAGGTAAATGTAAGGTTCAACATGATCACGTATTTGGCTCTCGAGAACTCTTGCGAATACCTTCGACAAAATTGGCTTATAGGTCTAAGATTTTTCAGCTCTTCAGGAATAGGGATCTTTGGGATCGGTAGCAAAAAAGATGCCTTACAAATTTCAGGGAATCTCAATGCAACAGTTAATAAGATGTACAATAAGCCGAAGAATGTATGGATAACAATAAGAGAGCATAGACAAACCAGTTCCGTCAGCACCTACTGCCTCCTATTCAATGAAAAGAAGAGCCGCGTGAATCTCGTCAGTTTTTACCAATCTGAACTCGAAATGCCGGGCATTTTATTTTAAAGATAAAAATTTAGGATAGCAGCATCTGGAGTTCAAGACCCGGAGGCTTTAATAAAAAAATTATTGATATCTTTCACATCACCAAGATGATCAGGAAGAGATTTAGAAGCCTTCGAAAACACTGAAGAAATACACTGATAAACCATTAGATGATTTTCTTGAAGCTGTAGAAATCTGCCTAACTTCTACATACTTCAAATACAAAAATTTATTCTTTAAGCAAATTGAGGGTTGCGCGATGGGTGCATCCATATCAAGTGTTATTGCTCAATTAGTATTAGAAGACCTAGAAATTGAAGTTATCAACAACTTAAAATTCAAACTACCATTCTTTTACAGATATGTAGATGACTGCATAACGGCTATACCTAAAAATCAAGATTCATATAATTTAAACAAATTTAACAGCTATCATAAAAAATTACAATTTATCATAGAATTGGAAAATAATAACCACATAAACTTCCTAGATATGACGTTGCATCACAAAAATAATACAATACTAACTGAGTGGTACACAAAATCTACATGGTCTGGTCGCTACCTCAACTACAATTCCCAACACCACATGGCCCAAAAAAAAATCAGTAATAATTGGAATAGCCGATAGAGCCATCATCCTTAGTAGTCCAGAATTTAGAAACAACTGCATCAAAAAAGCAAAAGATGTCCTTATGACAAACTCTTACCCAAATAAACTAATTAATAAAATTTTTAAAGAAAGGCTAAAAAAATACAAACATGGAAACACTAAAACAGAAAATTTGGAACACAATAAAACCAAAAAACAATATCTTTCCCTGCCATACATACCAAAACTTTCCGAAAACTTTCAAACTTTTTTTAAAAAACATAATATAACCACTAGTCATAAGGGCCATAATTTACTTAAAAGCAATTTCAGCAAATTAAAAAGTGACATTCCAAAAAACAGAAAATCAAATGTTGTCTATCAAATACCCTGCAAGGATTGTCCATCGGATTATATCGGCCAAACTAGTCAGTATCTGCAAAATCGTCTAAATGGACATAAATATGACAAAAAAAAATATTACAGCCCTATAAAAACACGAAATAAAACACAAGCACACCTTTGATTATGAAAATACAAAAATCTTGAAAACTGAAACTAACAAAGGAAAACGAGAATTTTACGAAATGATTGCAATAAAAAAAATCCGGATGCCGTAAACGATAAAACAGACATCAATAGTCTAAATCAAATTTATTTCAACATATTAAAATAAACCAATATAAGGGAATTTCTAAAATAAATAAAACAATAAATAAGAATAATTCCCCGGTTTCAATTCTTCTAAATTGAATCACGATATTTTTTCAGAAAGATATCACTTCAATTAAAAGACCCAAACTTTTTACGTCACTTAAAGTACCTAAAACATACACCATCTGGGTTCCACATTCAGTCAAGTCAAGGCAGTTATAGGGTTAAAAATATAGTGTCCATTCTTCTAACTGGACTTTTAAAAATACTTTTGAAAAGTGAATATACAAAAGAGTGGGTGATTACAATTGGTTAGTGATGTAATTAATTTTTGTTTAAAACAAAAATCTCTGTTCTTAATGGTAAGTTTTTAACCTCTTATTCTATATAAAATAATATTAAAAATGTACATTTTTGTATCATCCGCCGAAACCCTCAGATGAAAAAGATTCGAGAGAATCGAAACGTCCTGATAAATAAAAATATATATTTACAATAAGTATGACTACTTTATATATATAGTTTCAATATAAAAATGAACCATATTCCCAAGAAAATAACCAACTAAATATATATATATATATATATATATATATATATATATATACTGGTATAAAATGAACGTAAAACCTTTAGTATTTCCTTCAGTCTTTATTTATGAAAAAAGTGAAAAAAATAAGGGTACAAAATTAGTTATAATAATTTCTGTTAAATATTATTTCACACTTCCTAAATACCAATCATATTTAACATGCAACAATTATTCTTGAAATAAGGAATCTATTAGATGATGGTAGTATCTACCATTAACTTTATCGAAATGCTTCTCGTCACGTTACTTTTCAACTAAACATCTTCTCGTTGTCTTTTTCTGTGAAAGATACATTATAAATCAACCAGGATAATGAAATTATTTTCTTAACCAGCTAAAATGAATGTCTCCGATGCTTAATTTAATTGCAAAGTTTCTTAAAAGCTTTTGTTATTGGGAAACTCTTAACATTAATATTTAATCTGTTAAACCTTATATAAGTTTATTGCAAAGTCATAATACCAAACTTCTAATTTAATTTACAACAATTTCTTTTGGAACCTAACTTTCTTTTAGGATATTTTTCTTTGTGTTGCAGGTAATTGCACAGATTATTTCATCTTACACAAGTGACAAAAGGCGTTCTCGCCGAATCCAAATTTCATGATATTACTTGTTTCGTGACGCGTTATTATATACTGGGAGAATGTATGGGGGTCTGTACACTGCGACCTGGTGGATCTATTGTGCCCCCTATTGCTGCCCAGTCATAAAAGTTATCTTATCGGCTAGAGCAGGTCCTCCAATCCCATTTCCCTTAGGAATCTTAGGATGTTGAACGGCTTCAAGGTGGGTAGCTCCCCTTCTCCGATTTGATATTGGTAAGAACCGTATCCTAGGATTTTCTAGAGCGATGCACTCTGAAAGCATATTAATAGAGATTTTGTCTTCCTTCTCACAGAATCTGCACTCTTCTTTTTCTACCAGTCAGAGTTTCTTGAGGTGTCCCTTAAGGTGACAATGCCCTCTCAAGACCACTGTCAGAACTTGAGTTGGTTTTAACTTAAGCTTTTGCATTCTTTGAATCTCTTTTGGTCACAGTTCCCCAGAAGTATCTTCGCTTGTCTTATTCCTTGCAGCTCCGTCCCATAATTGGATCTCCTGCCATTCTTCTATTTTTAGTTTTTCCAACATTACGCTGCTACCGATTCCACAGAAAGGCTTTCCATTTGGCGGTGGCTCTGTTATATTCTGGGGTGGCATCTGGTTTGACGCTAGCACAAAATTAGTTACTGTACGAGATCTATGAATGTTGATTACTATCTTGAGAATATTGTAGTAGAACATGTGATGCCTTTCGGCCATTTTGTGGGATCCAATTTCTTGTTTATTCGATTATCATAATCAAGTTGATATACCAGTTATGAAATGGGCACCAAAAAGCCCAGATGTGAATCCGATCGAAGGTGTGAAACGTCATATACATTCATCTAGAAACCTGAGGGAACTTGAAAATGCAGTTATCACCGAATGGAAACAAATTCCTCAAGATTTTTTCCAAAATTTAATTAGAAGCATGCCTAGGCGTATAAATGCTGTAATCCGAAGTAGAAGAGGCCACACACGCTATTGGTGTCCTAGTTAAATCATTAATCTATTTCTTTTATGCATTCATTTTATAATTTCAACGATTTTATTAGTAGGTCTTTAGAATAATTTTAATTCAAATCTTAACAGACATATTGTAGCATATTCCCTTTTAAAGTATCCGAAAATGTTTTTTCTAACTGTAATGAAACCGATGTCCATAAAAATTATTAAAATTAATTAATTATAGCGGTTTGTATGATATAATATGTTATTGAGTTAATTCTGTCCAGGAGTGTAGCTATAACTTTTTTAGATAAAATATGTCAAGGAATAATAATTTTAATTAGAAATTTAATATACCAAGACACAAAAAAAATAATAAAGCTTTAGATTTAGGTGAAATGCTACTGGCGGCGCCCTCTGCAAAGTGCATTGAATCTGTAATTAAATTTTAATTTCTCATCCTAGAACATCCCAAAGTAACAAATAAAGCTATAATTAAGAGAAATATTTACAAAAAGTGCAAAAAACTTTGACATCCTGTATTTCGGAAGCTATCAGCTTTTGGACTAAGCAAATTGAGCTCCTCATATTGCATACACATCTTTTAGAGAGACCCTGTATATTTTAATATATATTTTTTAAATTTTAGTCAACATGTAACACGTAATAGAACGGATCGAGAGAAAAGATCAAAAAAATTTGATCCTTCAACATTAACGGCACCGTCAAAGCTACCGCATCGGAAATTGAGCTCCTTATATTGCATACACATCTTTTAGATACACCCTGTATATTTTAACATATTTTTTTTTTTTGATTTTAGTCAACACTATCAGTGCTGTAATATAATGGATCGAGAGAAAAGATCAAAAAAATTTGATCCTTCAACATTAACGGCATCGTCAAAGCTACCGCATCGGAAATTGAGCTCCTTATATTGCATACACATCTTTTAGAGACACCCTGTATATTTTAATATATTTTTTTTTGATTTTAGTCAACACTCTCAGTGCTGTAATATAATGAATCGAGAGAAAAGATCAAAAAAATTTGATCCTTCAACATTAACGGCACCGTCGAAGCTACCGCATCGGAAATTGAGCTCCTTATATTGCATACACATCTTTTAGAGACACCTTGTATATTTTAATATATTTTTTTTTTGATTTTAGTCAACACTATCAGTGCTGTAATATAATGGATCGAGAGAAAAGATCAAAAAAATTTGATCCTTCAACATTAACGGCACCGTCAAAGCTACCGCATCGGAAATTGAGCTCCTTATATTGCATACACATCTTTTAGAGACACCTTGTATATTTTAATATATTTTTTTTTGATTTTAGTCAACACTATCAGTGCTGTAATATAATGGATCGAGAGAAAAGATCAAAAAAATTTGATCCTTCAACATTAACGGCACCGTGAAAGCTACCGCATCGGAAATTGAGCTCATTATATTGCATACCCATCTTTTAGAGACACCCTGTATATTTTAATATATTTTTTTTGATTTTAGTCAACACTATCAGTGTTGTAATATAACGGATCGAGAAAAAAGATCAAAAAAATTTGATCCTTCAACATCAACGGCACCGTCAAAGCTACCGCATCGGAAATTGAACTCATCATATTGCATACACATCTTTTAGAGACACTCTGTATATTTTAATATATTTTTTTGTGATTTCAGTCAAAACTATCAGTGCTGTAATATAATGGATCGAGAGAAAAGATCAAAAAAATTTGATCCTTCAACATTAACGGCACCGTCAAAGCTACCGCATCAGAAATTGAACTACTCATATTGCATACACATCTTTTAGAGACTCCCTGTATATTTTAATATATTTTTTGTGATTTCAGTCAAAACTATCAGTGCTGTAATATAATGGATCAAGAGAAAAGATCAAAAAAATCCTTCAATATTAACGGCACCGTCAAAGCTACCGCATCTGCAAGATGATTAAATCTGTGGTAATTGTTACGTCAGTTAGAAATAAAGTCAAATAACGAATTTCCCGTAATTAAATTTATTTCTTTAAATCCGAACAAACAATATCGGGGCTACTCCTAATTTATAGATCAGAGATTAACCTATTAGATGAATTTCCCTTCTATTTACAGTTACTTTTAAAAAATCCTTGCCCACATCAATTTTTCTCTCCATCGGCATTTGTATAATTTCTTGTTTGTCCTTTTCCATAATGGCTTTATTAAATCTTGGTCTGCCAACACTATCATGAAGTCCAGTAAAGGCAAATCCTTAAAGATCCCCAAAGGATAAGCTAGGGTTGATGGGTTAAACTGAGCTACTAAAGTGTTTACCTTGGGGAAAAGGGGTAGGCATATCATAAATCAGCCTTTAGAAAAAAAAACCTCCGAAATCGTACATAAATTTCTGAAATGTTTATTTTTATTATTCATCCATACAAGATTTGGCTATAAAAGGGAAATAAAATAGAACAGGGAAGTCTGTATGTATTTATGTAAATCAATGCCTATATATTATTATTATTATATGATTATTTTCTTCTTTATATGTCATGGCAGAAATTCAGTTTTTTTGGCCATTCTGTAAATCTGTAGTATGTGGGTTATTACCATAATGAAAAGGGTTTTTTAGCTAAATGCTATCGATTCGTATAATATAAGTTATAGATGGCGCCACTAGTTATTGAGATATATTTTTTTTTTCGACAAAATTTACGGTTTTTGTTAAAAAGAAATACATTTATTAACAAATTACCGATTTAAAATATCGGTATTATCATTCTAAAAAAGTATGTTAAACCCGGAATCTGTGAGTTTTTTATTTTCCGAAAAATTCGATGTTAAAGTTGAAAATTCAACCTCATTTTCCGCTTTCCTAATTAAGATACTATGCTCAGTTTTAATGGAAATTGTTTTTATTGTTTTATATTTTGAAGATCTATTAAAAAAAATTTCAATCGTGGGCCGAGAAATTTTGCAAAAAAAACTAATTTTTGCACCAAAAAAATTGGGATAACTTTTCACCGGATGGAGATAAAGTTTTTTTAATGCGTGCATTGGATTTAGATGTATCATTTCCGATCTCAAAAAAAAAATTTAGTTTTGGATGACGTGGTAAATGAATATTAAGGGCTGATATTTTCAGAAGATGCTTTTTAATACTTGTACTTTACCTGTGAATTTTTTGGATCTAAGAAATACACTTCCATACGATCTATGAACCTTCGAAAATTGGGCCGAATCTAATGGAAAATAGCTGCTGCAGGCCGCTGTCGGCGGGTTGCCGTAGTTCAAGCGCATTATTCATTGGCGCTTCACAAGTAATATTTATAATATTGTTACAAACTTTATAGCATTGTACATTTCCTAGTATTAGTTTGTGTTCGTAGTTTGTAGGGTTTTAGGTATATTTTCTAATGTAATAAACCTTGTAGCGGATTATATTTTATAGTATTAGTTTGTATTCGTAGTTTGTAGGGTTTTAGGAATATTTTCTAATGTACGAACTTTGTAGCATTTTATCTTTCATAGTATTAGTTTGTGTTTGCAGTTCATAGGGTTTTAGGTATATTTTCTACAAGTTTATAATTAATTCAAGTTGCGTCGACAAGCTCTCAAATTACACTGACTGAGAAAGCAGATCTGGACCCTTTATACAATTTTGCTCGATGCCGGAAGATTCCCTAATTCTCTAGAAGGATTTCTATACTACATGGGGTCATCAAAATAAGAAAAAGGAATAATCCGGCGATTTCTAGACCTTCAATCATAAGCGTTCAATGTTAGAAATAAGGAAATCGAATTCTCTAAAAAGTTCCAGACCTTCTTTCATAGTCGTCTCCTGAGGAAATTAACAAAGGTAAAGTTACTTAAATTAATTATAAACTTGTAGAAAATATACCTAAAACCCTATGAACTGCAAACTCAAACTAATACTATGAAAGATAAAATGCTACCAAGTTCGTACATTAGAAAATATACCTAAAATCCTACAAACTACGAATACAAACTAATACTATGAAATATAAAACGCTACAAGGTTCATTACATTAGAAAATATACCTAAAACCCTACAAACTACGAACACAAACTAATACTAGGAAATGTATAATGCTATAAAGTTTGTAACATTATTGATGTTGTTTTATTAATTTATATGATAGTAACAATTTGTTTAGTCATATTAATTATTAATTTGTTTATTAACAAAATTTTTACAAAAAATTATAGAGAAAATCATGCAAATATTCAATTATATATTACATATTATACTTTATATTATTATACATCTGCTTCTAGCGCGCCAAAAATATGAAAATAATCAGCGACCAATGATATTATTTGTCCTAATACAAACTTATAAAATTAAAGAGCATAGTTTTGTTAAAAAACTATTAATGTATTATTAAATATTTATTTGATTTGCTTATAGAAATTTTCGTAAAAATTTTGTTAATGAACTATTAGGTAATAATAATATAAAGGAAAAAAAACAGTATAATATGTAATATATAATTGAAGATTTGTATGATTTTCTCTATAATTTTTTGTAAAAATTTTGTTAATAAACTGTTAGATAATAATAATAATAATAATAAAAAGGAAAAAAACAGTAGAATATGTAATATATAATTGAATATTTATATGATATTCTCTATAATTTTCTGTAAAAATTTTGTTAATAAACAAATTAATAATTAATATGACTAAACAAATTAAGAATTAATATGACTAAACAAATTGTTACTTTCATATAAATTAATAAAACAACATCAATATTATAAATATTATTTATGATGCATAAGTTTCCTTGAAGCGCCAATAAATAATGCGCCTGAACTATGGCAACCCGCCGACAGTGGCCTACAGCAGCTATTATCCATAGATTCGGCCCAATTTTCAAGGATTCACAGATTGTATGAAAGTGTATTTCTTGGATCCAGAAAATTCACAGGTAAAGTACAAGTATTAAAAAGGACCTCCTGCTAATTTGAGCCCTTAATATTCATTTGCCACGCCAATATGAATTTTTGAAAAAAAAAAAAACGTTTTTCAACTTTGACATCGAATTTCTCGGAAAATAAAAAACTCACAGATTACGGGTTTGATATACTTTTTTAGAATAATAATACCTATATTCATATTAAATTTTAAATCGGTAATTTGTTAATAAATGTCTTTTTTTTTTAAACAAAAACTATATTTTGTTGAAAAAATATATCTCGATAACTAGTTGCGCCACCTATAACTTATATTATATAGGTCGATAGGTTTTTTAATTCTCTACAACTTTTGTTTGAAACATTTTTCGATACAAGTTTTACTTTTCGAAATAAACTCAAAAAACTGAAAATCGTGACCATTTTTGGTCTGCCATTTTTTTTTTGCACAGGTCTTTCAGAGTTATCATTGAGATATGTTTTTAGGATGCCGAAATAAACACATTCCAGTAAAAAAAAAACAATGTTACATTTTTGTTAACAAAACAGCTCTTTTTTGATCTAATTTCCATGGAATATCAATTAAATAGAATATCTAAATACCTAAATCATTTCCATAGGTCACTGCTAAGAACACTTTTTAATTTCGATGAATATAACATATTGCATATTATGTTTCAAAATAATAGGCTATGACTATGGATAAATAAAAAATAACTTAATCGACTAAAGCCTGTCAGTTTGAGGTTTATTAGCTTGTCAATTTGCAATTTGTCTGTTTAAAAACTCAAAATGGAAAAATTTCACAATTTCGAAAAGTATGATATAATAGAATGTTATATTGAGTGTAATAAATACAAGCAGAGAGCCTCTAATTTATAAACATTTTGAAGATAAATAATTAAAGCATTTCACAAAAATGTTAATCATTTAAATTTAATTGGATCTTTCTTACCGTATCATCCCACATCACACATTAAAACCAAATCGTACTTGCAATCTTTGTGGTTCGCTTAATTGTAGATTTTCAAAAGTCTAGTAATGGTGATTACATTTAAAATGTGTTCCATATGTCCTTAAAACTTTATCGGAAAAGGCGAGAGAGATTTTCTGAACATTTACCAACATGCCAATTACAAAAAACGACTCTGCTATCAAAATTACCTTCTTGAAGTCTTCGTTTAATTGCTGGTTTATAAGGATGGTATTTAATAACTTTTAAAACATCATGAACAATTGATTTTGGAATTTTAAAGTTGGTGCCAGCAATTCTTGTAGACGACGTTTATTAAAAGGTTAAAAAGCACACTTAAAAATATACCTAAAAGATGAATTTATGACAGTGTAAAAAATTTCATTTGTTTCGGGTCCAAAGCCTACTAAACAAAAATATTTCAATAACCGGATCAATAAATTATCTTGGTTTCTCATTAGGATTTTTAAATACTTTTTGAAGATTATCAGGTAGAGTCAACTTAGGATAAAGAAATATTATCATTAATTTGACTCTAAAAGAATTATTTATAATTTCCGTGCTGTCAAATATTTAAATTTTCATTAAAAAGTGTCTTTAGGTATTTTTAGGTTATAAAGTTATTTTTATGTATTAGTGTTTTACATAGTGTCATAGAAAAAATTGAGTGTTATACTATAAATTTGATGGTGGTTCCTGAACGTTGTAATTAAAATTTGACTAAATTGATGGATTGTTGGATCTGATATTTGGAGGAAATCCATAACTAATATATTAATAGTAAAACACATATTTTTGTCACTAAATTGAACAAAATTTCAGGACATGTTTCGTTATACTATAGCATTTTCAAATTGAAAAAAATAATCTCCAACAGTGGTCTTGTACACTGGCCTGCTAGATCATCGGACCTAACACCATTAGATTTTTATTTATGGGGATACGTGAGAAATGAGGAATAAAAATCTAATTGCCCTGAAAGTAGGGGAGTTCTTAAACAGATAACCCGCAATATTCTTGGTAATATCAATCGAAATCAGAGCCGTTTCAAAAAAAAAAAAAAACAACCGTAGAAAAAATGGTAGACATTTTGAACCTTGATATGACTAGTTTGTAATTATTAAATAACATTTTTACAATAGGGAAATCAGTCTTATGGAGAATTGTCATTCTTAAGTAAAAGAATTATTTAAATTTTCAGTGTTGTCAAATATTCTAATTTTTATTAAAAAAGAGTTTTTAATTATTTTAAGGTTGTAACGATATTTTTTTTTATTAGTGTTTCACATAGAGTTACAGAAAAAATTAAGTTTTTTTCGATGATTGAAATTGAATTTTCATGGCGGTAATAAGGAAAAATAAAGTTGATGATGGTTGCAAAAAACTGAAACGTTGTAACGCATTCTCCGTAAAAGTGAACATACAAATTTAAATATATATATATATATATATATATATATATATATATATATATATATATATATATATATATATATGAAGTAAAATGTGAACAGTAAATGCAAACTTCGTTCCAACCATATCCTTTCCGTGTTAGAGGTTGCACAGTTTGAAAAAATTGCTAAGGAACACAATTTATCCTATTCCACCACCATCGAGATGATGGCCTACCTGTACCACCATACCGAGAAGAAAGTCAAAACTTATACCCTCCCCGCCACAGTGATATGGCAGAGGTACATGTTTCGTCTCTACTAGACTCATCAGGGTACCGACATGCACCTGGCTGTGCAAAGAACAGATCGAAAGGAAGCATGCAACATTGAACGCGGCTTCGCCGACCTCCCTCCGGATGGCGTATATATGTTTATGCGGCTTTCACGGATCCCTCCGTGTAAGATGCAGTAGCAGTGGATATATCCACATTATGCATCTGCATATAGTTGTACGTTTGCTGAATGTGATTTCAGCACTACAAGGGCATAATGTGGATAAATCCATTGCTATTGCATCTCATTAGGCACACGTTGGCTATCATCTCTGCTATTAAAGTTGTTGGGCCTCTTTGCAATTTCAATGGCTTCCTTTATAACTCTTGTGGACAGGTTTTCACATCTCGATAGCATTTTTGTTCCCGAGAAATTTATCTTATGTCCTGTGTTTAACCAGTGTTGGGCCAGAGCAGAAGAAGTTGTTTTTTGCTTGACAGCGTTTATATGTTCATCTCTTCTGGCGCTTATTTTACGTTTGGTTTGGCCTACGTAAGATGAGCTGCATTCTCCGCATGGAATTTCGTACACTCCCTGGTTTTCTAGAGGGATTCTTTCTTTAGGTGTTGGCAAGAGATCCTTTACTTTACGGTCTGTGGTGAAAATGGTTTCAATGTTGTGTCTCCTGAGAATTCTTGCGATCTTGTCTGTGGTGCCTCTTACATAAGGCGCAAAAACTTTGGAGCTATTCTCTTGGTTTTCGCGATTTTTTGGTGCCAAGTGTTTGTTTTTTAGAGCCTTATATATATATATATATATATATATATATATATATATATATATATATATATATATATGTTATATTAATAAAGTTTTGATTCTGCAAAAAAGATGTTTACGGTGTATTTTTGCAATGAAACAACAAGACGGTTGTAGAAATATCTTTATTAGTAACAATATTTTGACGGTTAAAGCTATGTACATTTCGGATTCGGTGATGTTTATTGTTGATAACAGGGATCTTTTTGAGGGTGCATCTATTAAACATAAGTACATTACTAGAAATAAAAGAAATTTGCTTCCTGATAAATATATCTTTAGTTATTTGCAGAAAAATGTCGAGTTTTCTAGAATAAAAGTTTTTAATTCTTTAATTGAAAATGTACATTTACTACTCAGAAATAGATTAAAGGGTGTCCTAAAAATTTTTTTGTGTAAAAAAGCTTTCTATACATCGGAAGAGTTTTATGAGTATGATAAAGGCAGCATTGTCTCGAAGTAGAATTTTTGTCGTTGTATCATTAAATTTTAAATGTGTTTAAGTTTCCTTGTTATTTAAATTATTTTCATTTGTAATATTGCCGTTTATCTTTAGTTTAAATTGTTTTGTTTTTGCTACATTAATTTGATGGAATCATTCAAGAAAGGTATTTAAAACTGTATAATTATTGTTGAGGTTTTTTTTCTATTAATTTTTTTTATCTAGAGCTGAGAATGAACTAAAATTTTTAATATGATGTTTATTACAGCAATTGTATTTTTTTTTTGACATTGTTCCAGGCCCTTATAGGTTTTTTTTGTAAGTGATATTTATTGAAATAAATAAAAACTTATCTATCTATCTATATCCATATATATATATATTACTTTTTGGTTTTTTGGGATTAAGTTTTTTCTTTGTTATAATTTTTTTTATTAGTCCACTTTATTTTCCGACTAGAAATTTTCTTACTAATATTTTGCAAAGTTAAAATCACAATATATATATATATATATATATATATATATATATATATATATATATATATATATATATATATATATATATATATATATATATGTTTATACGGTTTTCACGGATTCGTCCGTGTGAGATGCATTAGCGGTGGTTATATCCACATTTTGCTGTTGTAGTGCTGAAATCACATTCAGCCAACGTACAACTATATGCAACTCCGTATATAAGTGAAGTAAAATGCGAAACAGTGAATGCAAACCTCGATCCATCATATCCTTTCTGAGTTAAAGGTTGCACAGTTAGAATAAACTGTAATAAAACACAGTTCATCCTATTCCACCACCATCGAGATGGTGGCCTACCTGTACCACCGCACCGAGAAAGAAAGTCAAAGCTTACCCTCCCCGCCACAGTGATACGGCAGAGATACATGTTTCGTCTCTCACTAGACTCATCAGGGTACCGACATGCACCTGGCTGTGCAAAGGACAGATCAGAAGGAAGCATGCAACACTGAACGCGGCTTCGCCGACCTCTCGTCGGATGGCTTATATATGTTTATACGGTTTTCACGGATTCGTCCGTGTGAGATGCATTAGCAGTGGTTATATCCACATTATGCTGTTGTAGTGCTGAAATCACATTCAGCCAACGTACAACTATATGCAACTCCGTATATAAGTGAAGTAAAATGCAAAACAGTGAATGCAAACCTCGATCCATCATATCCTTTCTGTGTTAAAGGTTGCACAGTTAGAATAAACTGTAATAAAACACAGTTCATCCTATTCCACCACCATCGAGATGGTGGCCTACCTGTACCACCGCACCGAGAAAGAAAGTCAAAGCTTACCCTCCCCGCCACAGTGATACGGCAGAGATACATGTTTCGTCTCTCACTAGACTCATCAGGGTACCGACATGCACCTGGCTGTGCAAAGGACAGATCAGAAGGAAGCATGCAACACTGAACGCGGCTTCGCCGACCTCTCGTCGGATGGCTTATATATGTTTATACGGTTTTCACGGATTCGTCCGTGTGAGATGCATTAGCAGTGGTTATATCCACATTATGCTGTTGTAGTGCTGAAATCACATTCAGCCAACGTACAACTATATGCAACTCCGTATATAAGTGAAGTAAAATGCGAAACAGTGAATGCAAACCTCGATCCATCATATCCTTTCTGTGTTAAAGTTCACTGTTTCGCATTTTACTTCACATATATATATATATATATATATATATATATATATATATATATATATATATATATATATATTAAAATCACAATAAAACCTTTGAAAAGCTTCAAATCTGAATATTTGTACGTATGGATAAAAACTATTTAATGATTTTTTCGCCAATAAGAAACATCCTTAAGATATAAAATATCAACCTATTTTCTCAAAACTCCGTGACCAAAGCCGAACGACTTGGGTTGCTAGACCCCCATTTAATTAAAAAGTCGTAGGTATTTAATTAACCAGCCTTCTTAGTTCGCTCTTAGGTCACATAGTTTAATTATTATCAGATTCCTAGGGAGCAACTACGCGAGCGGCAGTTTTCCACGTCAGCTGGAGTTCGCCTGCATTTATTAAATAACTTCACGTCTTATTTCACTGACTGTCACAGTGAAACATCACGTAACCAGCATGAAATTACGTGCGCTTAAAATTAATTATTTCATTAAGAGGAAATGGGCAACAAATTTGTGTGTATATATATTTGAGTGAATGTTCCCTGGAGGAAGCGCGAAAGCAGTTTGGCTTGGAAGTCTTGAGACAATGTATATTATTATCAACCGAATCATTTACATGGCAAATCATGATAGAGCGAAACAATTATATATATATATATATATATATATATATATATATATATATGGCGGAGGGGGTAGGTTTTGACTTTCTTCTCGGCATGGTGGTACAGGTAGGCCATCATCGCGATGGTGGTGGAATAGGATAAATTGCGTTTTATAACAATTTGTCCTAACTGTGCAACCTCTAACACAGAAAGGATAAGATGGAGAGAAGTTTGCATTTACTGTTCGTATTTTACTTCATTCTATACACGGAGCTGCATATAGTTGTACGTTTGCTGAATGTGATTTCAGCACTACAACGGCATAATGTGGATATATCCACTGCTACTGCATCTCACACGGAGGAATCCGTGAAAGCCGCATAAACATATATACGCCATCCGGCGGGAGGTCGGCGAAGCCGCGTTCAGTATTTGCATGCTTCCTTCCGATCTGTCCTTTGCACAGCCAGGTGCATGTCGGTACCCTGATGAGTCTAGTAGAGACGAAACATGTATCTCTGCCGTATCACTGTGACGGAGGGGGTAGGTTTTGACTTTCTTCTCGGCATGGTGGTACAGGTAAGCCATCATCTCGATGGTGGTGGAATAGGATAAATTGCGTTTTATAACAATTTGTCCTAACTATGCAACCTCTAACACAGAAAGGATAAGATGGAGAGAAGTTTGCATTTACTGTTCGTATTTTACTTCATATATATATATATATATATATATATATATATATATATATATATATATATATATATATATATATATATATATATATATCGGGTGTGACATTTATCTTGAGACAACGGAATATTTCGGTGGGATCACATTTTTTTGAAAAATGTTTTATACAAAAATTATAGGGTAGTAGGGAGACTAACAAGTATTGACCTTGAAAATGACCGTATTCTTCATGGTCGTTTGAAGGTCAACTTTAGAATTTTAAATAGGACCCCCTCATTTTGTTCCCGGAAATGAAAAGGGTGGAAAATTTTACTATCCGGTATGACCTAGACCTTAAGAAGAAGGTCAAATCTCAAGATCATTAAAGGTCAAAACAAAAAAGACCGCTGTATTTCGTGAATTGTTTTGTACAAAAGTTGTTGGGTAGCACAGGGCCAAGTGGTCATTTGAAAATAACCTTGATCTTGAACTTCAAAGTCATTTAGAAGCTCAATTTCAAAATTTGAAAAGGTAATTTGAACAGCGCAATATATCGTGATATTTTAGAAAATCAACTTTCATTTTTGCTTGAAAATGTATGCTTAGATGTAAAGTAACAAATATGGTTTCAACACCATGGATAACCAGCGCATTATTCCCAAAAAAATCGTGTTGGAACGCGAATTCGATTGACTGGATTGGTAGAGGAAGTCCAGTAAAGTGGCCCGAAAGATCTTCAAACCTTACGTCACCATGTTTTTGTTTAGGGCGTTATTTGAAGAGCGAAGTAAATAAAGACGTGCCAACAACTCGTGAAAATATGAAGTAGCAAATCAGAGATGCTTATGCAAAAATAACATCTCAAATACTCCACAGTTGTATGCAATCTTTTGAAATGCGGATCAATAAGTGTTTTGAAGTTGAAAGTAATCATTTTGAATACTTTTGAAATAAATTCTTATGAAACCTGGGACATGAACATACAAAATGATAAGGGACCAGGGGACTCATAGAAAACAAGTACCCCGATGGTGAGAAGCTAAAGAACTCACCTAAAAACAAGCACCTCGATGGTGAAAGGCGAGAGGACTCACCGAAAACCAGCACCCCGATGGCGAAAAGCGAGGAGGCTTACCTTAAACAAGCACCCTGAAGAGAACAAAAACTACTACGTCCACGTCGTTGTTCCTGGGTAGTGCTAAAAATAGTTAATCATGCATATAGTGGTACTAAGTACAATTTTTCCTAACAATCCTGAAAGAATGAATTCTTTCAAATAGTCCGGAAGATCGAGATCAAGGTAATATTATAGCAACTTTGCAATCTTACAACTTTAGTATGAGCCATTTAATAAAATAATGATGATGATAAAAAAATTGATCGGTCTCTCCATTCCCGGGGGTTAAGTTAGGAGTTTCTTTTTCAAATTTTGAAATTAAGTTTCAAAGGATCCTTGAAGGCCAAGATCAATGTTATTTTGCAAGGTCACTATCATATAGCCCACGTCTCACTTAACAACTACGAAACATTTCACGAAATACTGCGATTTTTGTTTTGACCTTGAAATGGCCTTGACGTGCGACCTCCACCTCAAAGTCAAGGCAATATATAATTGAAAATTTTCCGCCCTTTCCGTTCCCGGGGTCGAAATTGGAAGGTCCCGTACGAAATTCTAAAGTTGACCTTCAAATAACCTTAAAGGTCACAAATAGGGGTACTACTAGTTAACTTCCTTGCCACCCTATAATTTTTGTATAATATATTTTTCAACAAAATTTAATCTCACCGAGATATTTCGTTGTCTCAAGATAAATGCAATATATATATATATATATATATATATATATATATATATATATATATATATATATATATATATATAAAGTTCACATTTAAAAAATCGATTTAAAAAAAATCAGGACTTTATTGAAAAAATGTTTATTACATATTAAAATACATTGTTTGGGAATTTATTTTTTAAAAATGATATCGTCCCAATGTAATCCGTTGCGCTCACGGCATTCATTTAATCGAGCACTAAAATTGCCCATGACGGCTCGGCAGGTATTCTCCGTGATGTCTGCCATTTTGTTGCGGATATTTTCTTTTAATTGTGCCAGGGAAGTCGGTTTGTTGGCGTAAACTTTTGATTTGACATAACCCCATAGAAAAAAGTCCATAGGTGATAAATCAGGACTGCGTGGAGGCCAACTTATGTCACCTTTCTTTGAGATCAATTTGCCAGGAAAAATTTCACGCACTCGTGACAGAGACATGTTGGACGTGTGTGAAGTTGCTCCGTCTTGCTGGAACCATGTTCTTTGGTTATAGCCAGGAAAATTTTGCAGTTCAGGCACGAAGAAGTCGTCTAACATCTCCACATACCGCTCTGAAGTCATTGTTACTGTGCGTTCCCTTTCATCTTCAAAAAAGTACGGGCCGATAATTCCTCGCGCCGACATCGCAGCCCATACAGTCACTTTCGGCAAATGTAGAGGTTTCTGATGTTTGTGTTTTGAATTGTTTGCACTCCAATAGCGGCAATTTTGTTTACATGACGATTAAGATGAAAATGGGCTTCATCCGAAAACAAGATGTTGGTAAACGTTGAAAAGCGTTCAGCCATCTGGTTTACGAAGTCAAGCCTCTGACCAGCATGCTGAGGCTTCAATTCTTGCACCAACTGAATTTTATAGGGGTTCAGCTTTAAATCTTTGTGTAAAATGCGGAATAATGATGACCTATGCACATTTAAAGCAACAGCACGCTTACGAATCGAAACGTTTGGGTTATCACGAACAGACTGAGTAACACTCTCTACGTTTTCGACCGTTCTCGAAGACCTCGGACGCCCGGATTTTGGTTTATCTAGTGTTGAACCGGTCTCTTCAAACTTCTGGACCCATTTTCCAATAAGCCGAGCACTTGGCGCATCATTTAAGTGACGAATATGTCGAAAATTGCAGAATTTTCTACGCGCTACAGTCGCCGAATTACTGTTTTTGTAAAATTCACGTACGCACAAAGCACGGTCCGCTCCCGAGAAACGCTCTATAGCGACTAAATTCCCAAGAGCCAGGCTACCGATTGACATACCCCCCGCGCCGCTCGGAATAGTTGCGTTCACGCAATAAGCAAAACAAATGTGTACTTTCTTTTGATACACCCTGTATATATATATATATATATATATATATATATATATATATATATATATATACCGCTATTTAGATATTTTTTTCTTTTTTTTTTGGGGTTTTGGATTCGCTCAGGGGAATAAAGATTAATTTATTTCTTCACATATGTTTTTTGTTTTTCTGTCACAAAGGTTTCGACCTTATTATTGGTCTTCATTAGTGTGTTTTCTATAACAATAGCATTTCCCAAAACATAAATACATCATATCAGGTAAAACTTTTCGTACATGAATTTATCTCGCGTTCATAATTAAATTAAAGATAATAAAAAATAATCAAAATGCACACTAGATATATTTGTTATAACAACTGTATAATAATGTTTAACTATCTAGAGAATGTAGCTCAAGGTATCCACACAATATTTCCTGGTCAGAAGGATCATAAACAATAATTTTCGTTCTTATTGTCCCATATAAGGCAGGAGGAAGATTGTAGTCATCTCTAAATACTTCCAAATTTTCTACTTTGTATTCAGTATTCTAAAAAAATATTTTTAATATATCTAAATACAACTTTTTAATAAACAAACATAATAAAAATAAAAAATTATTTGTCCAATTAAATATTATAAATAAATATAATAATAAAAGTTATAAATTTAAATTTGAAGTAAATTAAAAAGAATTGATTTTTTCGCGATTAAATTATTGAATCTGTTAATAAGCGCAGTCTAACACAGTAATTTTCGGTAGAAAATAAACATATTTTCAGCACGAAAGAAACAATCCCGATTTTCTAAAATTGTAATCAATTTCATACTTTCTGTCAGTAAATAAAAAAAAAGGGTCTAGCTGATTAAGAGGATTGAAACTGCCCCCTCAGTAATTAAAAAATAAAAACACCTCGTTGAAATTTTAATATTAGAACCGTAAATGTAGTTTTTGAACACCGTAAATCTTTTTTTGAATGCATGGAAGAAATAGAAAATAGTTTTAATAATCAAATAGCTTGTAGTGCCGCGTCTTCTATTAAAAGAATACTAGTAGATGCAAATTTCATTTTTTAGTTAACACTTTTCCCTAAAGTAACGTCCCATGTTGACATTTTATTTAATGAACCACAAAAAAGGAAAACGGATCCATCAGAATAAGCTACAGAAGCTTCTAATTTATGCACTGAACAGATGCCTGCTCAAAAGAAAACGAAAGAATGGTAGTAAATTGGACCACTGAGTTGCTTCAATAGAAATGATATAATTATAAACTGTGCAAAAGATCGTTTTGATTATAAATGGCGTCATTATTATGCTCTGATAAATTTCATTAATATTATGGATTTTTTCCTGATGATACATTACAATTAGTTAAAACAATAGTGACATATGAAAGGGCGAAATGGTCGATGGAAACTTTTGCTCCTTTCAAGTCACCTGGTAAGGATGGTATATTTCCAGCTTTACTACAAAATTCCTCCGATATTATAAGCCACCTGGTGAAACTATTTCGTTCATGTTTGAGCTTCGGATACATACCGATGGCGTGGAGGGAAACAAAAGTAGTCTTTATTCCCAAGGCGGGAAGAACAGATTACACAAATCCTAAGTCTTTCCGCCCTATCAGCCTGACCAGTTTCTTATTAAAGACACTGGAAGGGTTGGTGGATCGACACATTAAGGAAGGAATTATGGTGCAATATCCCTTACATCCTTTGCAATTTGCCTATCCGGCAGGAAAATCCACAGATGCGGCGGTACACCGACTCGTCATAAGAGTCGAGAACGCACTGTTGGGTGGACGATCTGCCTTAGGTACCTTCATCGATATCGAGGGGGCATTCGACAACACGTCTCACGATTCGATATGTAATGCTTTACAACGACGAGGCCCTGACCGACAGAAGTTGCATGGATCAGAGCAATGTTACCTAAGAGAATAATATATGCTTAGCTTAACAATGTAACTGTTAAAGCACTGCCAAGTAGAGGCTGTCCACAGGGAGGAGTGCTATCGCCTTTGCTGTGGAGCCTTGTGGTGGACAGCCTGTTGAGTGAACTGAATGATGCGGTTTGTATACATAGGCCTATGCTGATGAGTTAGTCATTTTGTGCCCTGGTCGCCATGTCTGAGACCTGGAGGGGCCAATGATGTGGGCCCTCCGGATTGCGGAATGATGGTGCCGCAGGGAGGGGCTCGGAATAAATCTGGACAAGGCCGAGATGGTACTCTTTACAATAAAGAGGAAAATGGGTTATTTCCCACAATTACGTTGGTGGGAAGGACTCTTCAACTTAAGGGGACAGTTAAATTCCTGGGAGTAATTTTGGACTCACGACTGAGCTGGAATGATCATATTGAGGCTCGAACCAAAAAAGCCCTACGTGCTTTCTGGGCTTGGAAACGAGCCTATGGGTGTACATGAAGACTGACATCTAAGGTGCTATTTTGGATATACACTATGGTGATCCGCCCCATGATAACGTACGCCGCTATTGTATGGTGGCGTAGTACAACAAAGCGCAAACACATTCTTCAACTTGATAAAGTTCAGAGAATGGCTTGTGCGGGAATATTGAGTGCGATGAGGACTGCTCCCACCACAGCTCTGGAAGTCCTGGTAAACCTACCTCCTCTTCAATTATACATAGAGAACGAGGCCCTGAAGACTCTTTATCGTCTCAGTTGACTAGGACATCGTGGAATTGGGACGAGCGGCTACTCAGGTGTGTGGGAAGGCGCGGTGGAGAGGTATCCATCACTCCTCATGTAAACAGATTACATGGGGCCACTTTTAAAACCCAACCACCCTCTGGAGATATTTCTGCCAAGTAGAGAGGATTGGGAGGGAGAAGTCTTCAGAAAAATGGATCCTGGTGGTATACTGATGGATTTCGACAAGATGAAAGAGCTGGAGCCGGAGTATTCGGCAGGAGCACAGGAGTTAGAGAGTACTACCTCGGACAAAGCGCGACAATTTTCACAGCGAAAATTTATGCTAATCTACAGTGTGCCTATCTTTGTGAGAGGGACATAGATAGGAATAGAGTAATAAATATATGCTCCGACAGTAAGGCTGCGATATTGGCACTGAAGTTCAGTATCGTGACTTCGCGACTAGTGTCTGAGTGCAAGGATGTATTAAATTCTATGACAAGGAAAGGCTGCACAGTCAGACTTGAGTGGGTCCCGAGTCACTCGGGCATATGCGCGAATGAGGAAGCAGACTGTCTGGCAAAGTTGGGTTCGGCGACTGAACCGTATGGACCCCAACCAATATTACCTGTCCCAATTGCTATTAGCAAAAGGGAATTAAAATCGTTGCTGGAAAGCAAATTTATTGAATCGTGGAGGGGAGCTCCTGGAATGAGGTGTGCTCAGGAAAATATAACTGAACCTAGTGTTCTTCGGGAGATGTTTAAAAAGGCACTACTATGTTTTATACCACTAAATTTATTAAGAAAACAGTGACTGCAGTTTCAACTCACAGTGTCATTTTCAAATTGAATTACAAAGGTAGACTAAGTACTCAATACAGAAACATGAGAAAATTTAACAATAAATAAAAACTACCTGAGAAATTACATTATTACAAAGGGGAGGTACTAAATTTTGGGAACTAATTATTATTTGGCAACAACAAATAACGGGGAAAACCCAAGTTCTGTCTGGTCATTAAGCAAATTTACATTTTTATTTTTACTATGTTTATATATTTCTAAGGATTCAAGAATATTTAACTTTTGGCCCTTTGTTGAATAATGTAATATGTCAGTGTTGCTTAAATCAGGAAAACTGTGGCTGTGTTCTAAGCAATGGTTGGCAAAGCTCGAGTCCGTTTTTTGTAGTCTATATGATCGGTGGTGTTCTAAAAAGCGAGTTTTAAAGCTTCTACCACTTTGTCCAATATACAAGCTATCACACTCTGAACATTTCTCCCGATTTATCAAATTTATTAATTTTATCTTTAGCAATGTAAAGGATAGTGGACAGATTGTGTTGAGATTTAAAAGCTACTTTTATGCTATGTTTGGGAAGAGTATTAGCTATTTCTGATAGGGTAACACAGTATAACAAAGATATATAAGATGAAATATCTTTATCATTTTTTATTTTGGGATATATCGAATTTTGTTTTTTAGTTATTAATTTCTTTATGGTTAGTTCCTCTTGAAGATCTTCTCTTTGCCTCTCTCTGAAGAAGATCTTCAAGAGGAACTAAATATCATTGAAAGGATTGCAATATCAAACAATTTCTCCCAACAAACCATAAAGAAATTAATAACTAAAAAACAAAAACAACTAGCTTTTAATTCAATATATCCCAAAATAAAAAATGATAAAGATAGTCCATTTTATATATTTTTGTCATACTGTGGTACCCTATCAGAAAACATAGCTTATACTCTTTCCAAACATAACATAAAAGTAGCCTTTAAATCTCAACACAATCTGTCCACTATCCTTTACAATGCTAAAGATAAAATTAATAAATTTGATAAATCAGGAGTTTATAAGTTAAAATGTTCAGAGTGTGATAGCTTGTACATTGGACAAAGTGGTAGAAGCCTTAAAACTCGTTTTTCAGAACACCACCGACCATATAGACTACAAAAAACAGACTCGAGCTTTGCCAACCATTGCTTAGAACACAGCCACAGTTTTCCTAATTTAAGCAACACTGACATATTACATTATTCAACAAAGGGCCAAAAGTTAAATATTCTTGAATATTTAGAAATATATAAACCTAGTAAAAAAAATGTAAATTTGCTTAATGACCAGACAGAACTTGGGTTTTCCCCGTTATTTGTAGTCGCCAAATAATAATTAGTTCCCAAAATTTAGCCCCTCCCCTTTGTAATAATGTAATTTCTCAGGTAGTTTTTATTTAATGTTAAATTTTCTCATGTTTCTGTATTGAATACTTAGTCTACCTTTGTAATTCAGTTTGAAAATGACTGTGAGTTGAAACTGCAGTCACTGTTTTCTTAATAAATTTAGTGGTATAAAACACAGTAGTTCCTTTTTAAATATTTCTCGAAGATGATTAACTACCACATAGTAATGGCTACCAGCATCAACCTAGTGTTCTCATATAATTTCAATCAAATTAAATGTGATTATATTTACTCCAAGTTTCGTTTTGTTTGATTTCAGAATATGTAATCTTAGTCAAAAATGATCTATATTCGTTACAGTAACTTCTTATTTTCCAATGGAGTAATCTAATTTTCACCCGTAATTTATCATATTATTTACTTTGAGATCGGTAAATCTCAAAAGAACTAGAATTGTAAATTTCCTTCATAATCTCCACTGGAATAAAATAATTTTTGTTTGGAAGAGGTTGAATATTTAATTTGAGAATTTGTATTATCAGAATGATGAATATTATATTCAGTTAAGTAGCTTTGATATTCAAATGAACGAAAATGTATTTTAAGTTAGAAAATATATTTACTTGCCTATATACAAAGCTAAGATTTTCTTAAAATGAGTATATTTTGCTTTGATTTGAGTAAACTTTTGTGGATCAGTGGCCCCACGACAATTTTCTGTAGAGTGTTTCTGGTAGAAAATTTGATAAAGCCAAAGATAGAACTAGGAATGTAAAATTTTTATATTGTTGACATCACATCCAATTTTTTTATTTTAAATTCAATATTATCTCTCTTCGATTAAGATATTTAGCCTATTGTATATTACCGCTTTTCCTTTGCATCGCGCTTCTGGTTGTGGTTGGAGACTATTCATTATTTTGGTCCCAATATCATAAAAGAATTTATCAATGTCTTCGCAAATATATCCCTTTCTTTCCCACACAGCTTCTTGCCAATCTCCATTGGCATATTTGTCAGCTTTTATATAATACTGAAATTATAAAACGGTTATTTATGATTTAAATGTTCGAAAGGCGAGAGCATAGAATAAAACAGAATGTGAATGCATATCGTACATAAAGCTATCTATGGAAGGAATGAGCATCCAAACCAGGGATCACCAAACTACAGCTCGCGGACAAACACCGGCCCGCGTGCACCAGTAATCCAGCCAGTCATAGTCAATTTTAATTACGTTGTAAAATGTAAAGGTGCATATAAATATGACGAGACGAGCACGTAACGAGTATGCGACGAGCTTGCAACGCATCTTTGATGTTTTCCGTTTCAAACCCTTCTTCGACGCTTGGCGCCAAAGGAGATTTATAGTGTGTGGGCAGTGTAAACCAATAAAGGGTAAAGAAAAAAAAATATTTAATTTTTGGTTGAAGTTCAGCACACCACGCAAATTTGTCAAGAACGTTTTAATTAATAGAATGTGAGCGAAGAAAGTAAAGTTACCTGCCATATGTAACGACGAAGAACAAACGACAGCTATATTAATTTTATGCAGAGGGGTTTTATTATTATCAAGTTGTTAAATAAAAAACGAAAACTTCGACGATCCTGCGTACGGTCAGGATCGGAACTTTTAGCCGATTTTAATTTCCAACATAGTAGCGAACAATACAAAAATTTAACGAGAATGTATCATACCAATTTTGAATACTTATTAAACAAAATAGGACCAGTTATATACAAAGAAAACATTTTTCCAGCATAAGTTCAATGAATTTTAATTAACAATGGTATGGTGGTGCACGAAGCACAACGTTACCACGTTCTTTAGCCTATCTGTCTATCATATGTTTCTTTAATTATCTTTATTTCTCGGTCACAATGTTTCAAAGTTCCTTCTTTAGCAAATCGTTAGTAAAGAGAATATGTTTTGTTGATAACCAATCTGTAACATCACTTTTTTCAACTATGTTAATTTATTCATAGTAATTTTTGGTAGGTTTCAATTTGAATTGCAGTAAAACTCCTATAAATCTATTAATACCTCTAATATGAGTTATAATGAATTCGCTGCCTTTACCGAGTAAGGGTTTTAACCTTGTCGACAACCCTTCTAATAATACTTCACGAAAAATGATCATATTTTTATCTTCATACATTTTTTGTATTATGTGTCCTTCACTGAGATTATATCCAGATAAAAAATATTTTTGCCTTCTCTGTAGAATCTTCTAATGTCCCACAAATACTGTCTTCTCTAAAATAGTGTTTCCTCTGTATCACCTCTATTTTAACTTTCCCTAAGAGAAATTCATTTTGGTTTTTCCCATGCTTGGCACATTATCGTCTTGTTTCACAACTTTCAAAACTTTATCTATACTTGCTTTTTATCCTCTAAGATATTATTCGTAAACGTGTCTTCTTAGTATGCTATTGAAGCATTCGTATAATTTTTTTTCTTCTTGGAGACGGTTTAGGATCGCATACAGTTCCACTTTTCCTTTTCTTAATTCGCCCGTAAGTTGTAGATTCGCTAAGTTCCGTTATGCCAGCATGTTTTGAAAATAAACTACACACCCTCATCAGAGTTCTTGATTGAACAAGTGAATTTTGCACATTTGAAAGTATTGTCTTGGATTTTAAATCCAAAACACCTATACAAAGTTTTGGAGTAAAAGTAGACATTTTCAACAGCTAGCACTGAAAGTTGTAAGACAATAACATAGCAAGGCACTTACAGACATCTGTATTATACTTAAAAATGTCATTACTGTTAATTGTGCAGTTAAGATGTATACTTTTAAACCTAATTATCTTTTAAGTATACTACTCTCTCCTCAAATACATACTTCAGACACATACAATATCTACCTCTTACTTTATCCAAATTTGGAAAGCTGAATTATTTATGAAATATGTTCCGAGAATTACTATGCTTTTGGTTTGGCTCTTGCAAGGTACATAAATCTCTTGTGCATATAATTGCCATACTTTGTCTATCAATAGAGAACAAACGACAGCTTTGTTCGTTTTATGCAGTGGGGTTTTACCGTAAAAAAGTGTATTAAACAAAAAACCAAGTTTCATTAAAGATTGTTTTTCTGAACGGCATTTTTAACTCATTTAAAAATATCTTCTCTAGTGGTCGTGTCGTGAATGCTATGTACGTCAAGAAACTCTTCACATACTTCATAGCTCGAATAAAAAGTAATACCAAGGCCAAAGGGAACTATTTTAAGTGTCGATTTTTCTCAGACAATTGAGTTAATATATTTTCTGCAATATCACTTACTTTCCCAGCCACAGTGTTTACTGACAAACTGACGTTTTTAAATAACACATGAATACATTTATTTTGCTACAATCATACAAACCTTAATTAATTCGCCATCAGTAAATGGTTTCCCATGATTCGCTATTCAATAAGCCACAAGGAAACTAACACGAGTTGCTGCTTCTTGTTCAGCACTTACTTTTTAGACAACAATTGCTGAGATTTCAACCCGCGTTTCAAAGATTCATATTTTTGTAACCGTAAGCTTTTTGAAAATTTGGTGTAATTTTAAGAATGTGCAGTCTCATAATACCCTTTTATATTGTATTCTTTGAGAACTGATATTGTTTCATTGCAAATTATACAGATTGCCTTATTACTTCACCTATTAGTTAGACTAACCAAGAATAATTGACGTCTTGGCGTAATTTCGCCGCTCTTTACAAGATGGCGCTGTACTGCTGTAGCTTTGCTACATCCTCTTCTCTACTCTCCGCAAGATGTCGCTTTTAGTCACATTTAGCATGATCGTAAGTAGTCGTAATAATATAAAACGCACAGCACGCGCGTCGGCTAACTCCGCCGTAATGAAATGTCCTTGACACTTGCCCGTAAGTACCAACAAAAATTGCGAATGGAGTAGAGTTTACCCCTGCGCCCTAAACATCTCACTTACCGGCTAGTCCTAATAAAAAAATTTACGCGTAATTCAAAACTACAGCACGTTGGTATGATGCTAACCAGTCATTAGCTCTTTAGACTTAGTAGTGGAGTCAATGTGACCTAAAGTAAAAAAGTTTGGAGACCCCTGATCTAAACAATAGATTCAAAATAGGCTCTTAAGTAAAAACATCCTGTACAAATACCATTTTCGGTGCTTTTTTAAGTTGATTTTTACCTGCCAGTCATCATTCAATGCTACTGATTGAAATGCTACGTCAACAGATACAGATTTATATCCTTTGGAGTCTACATTGTTTAGTCTGATATTTTTTATAAAATTGTTCTCTGATTCGGGATCACACAGGTAAATGTTATCAATCATATATACCTAAAACATAAATATTGCTAATGATTCACTTGATTCAGAACAGTCAGATGATCACAGAATATGAAATGTTGAAAAATAAAAACTAGGCAGATACGGGGTGTCCGGAAAAATGTGAGAAATCTCCCGGACATGAAAATATCACGTGAAAGGAATAATACAAGTTCATATAAATTTTTTTCGTTTAGGCCTCCTCTTCAGAGATATGGGCTCCCAAAGAGCAGCAATGGAATCGAGTTTTCACACATAATTATTAAACCACCAGGTATATTTCAATTTTTTTTAATATGATGTATACTAGGTAAGACTTTTCAAATTAATATCCAAGAAAGTGTTGTGACTTACTCACAGCTGCAGGAACGGACTAGCTGTGACATTTATGACCCCTTTTTTTACGCCCTTTGGACAACGTTTTTTACATACCTTTAACTGTTGTCTCTAACTTCGAAAAACGTCATTTTATTTACACTGTTAGTCCCCTAACTTCAGATATATTGAAAAAAAAATTTTTTTTTTGATTTTCCGTCCAGAAAATTGCGAAAAACAGTTTTTTACACTCGAAGAATTGCAATAACTTTTTTGTCAGTGTACTTTCGATTATCTTAATACGTCTATATATCATTTCTGATCTCTGGAAAAAAAAAATTGTTTTAAGATCAAATTTACCTTTTTTTAAAAAAATTCGCAACGTGGCGGTTTATAAATATTAGGGGCTGAAATTTACAGAAGACATTATTGAATACTTGTAGTTTATCAAGAAATTTTTCGGTTTCACGAAAAACATCCCTTTAAGATCTATGGACTTCTGAAAACTACCCACAGAATCTATCCGACGGTATTCAAATAGCGCGGGCCTGCAGCATAGCAACCCGCTGACTAGCTGTATCTGCGCGATTTGACTACCGTCGGATAGATTCTGTGGGTAGTTTTCAGAGGTCCATAGATCTTACAGGGATATTTTTCGTGAAACCGAAAAATTTCTAGATAAACTACAAGTATTCAATAATATCTTTTGTAAATTTCATCCCTTAATATTTATAAATCGCGACGATGCGAATTTTTTAAAAAGAAAGGTAAATTTTATCGTAAAACAATTTTTTTTCTTTTTCAAATATCGGAAATGATATATCTAAATCTAATAGACGTATTAGAATAATCGTAAGTAGACTGACAAAAAAGTTATTGCAATTTTTCGAGCGCTAAATACTGTTTTTCGCAATTTTCTTGACAGAAAATCAAAAAAAATTTTTTTTAAAATATATCTTAAAAATGTACGTCATTTCAAACAAATTGCTGTCAACCTGGTTGCTGTATCTTTATTAGGAAAGATAATAATCAACATCGAATTTTCAGCTTTGAGCTCGAATTTCTTGGAAACTATTCAACTCACAAATTTCGGATTAAACTCACTTTTTTTGGGTCAAAAATATTTATCATATCCTAGAATATCATTTAATTATAAATTAAAAACAATGGAATTATCCGAGAAAAAAAATATATTTCGATAACTAGTAGCGCTACCTATAACTTTAATTACATCAATCGATAGGTTTTTCAATTATCTATAACTTTTGTTTGAAATATTTTTTCATACAACCCTTATTTTTCAAGATAAACTGGAAAAACTGAAAAAAGTGACTAATTTTCGCCGCCATTTTGCAAGCCATGGACCGTATGAATTTCCTTCGAAGTATATTTTTAGTGATGCTAAAATATACCCTTTTCAGCAATAAAATCGCTAGTTACATTTTTTCCCAAAACGGCTCTGTTTGAGTCTAATTTTCATGGATCCATTAAAAATAAATAAATGAAAATATTACAGATGCTTATTCAAAGCCCTATATGTCGCTATTTAATATTCAAAACCCAAAAAAAACCTAGAAAACATTTTAATAATTTTAAAATTGCATTAATTTAAATAGACTACCAATTTATATTTCCATTTAATAAATGCATACTATCTATATAAATATTATTTTTGCCCCATTTAATGTTATTTTTTTAATTCACATTGCTCAGTAAGCTTTTTATTTTCGCCAGTAGGTGTCTCTAGAAACTGTTCAGTGCCAATACTCTTTAAGATATTTTCATCAAAACACTTCAAATTTTAAATGTAAAACGGTAGATATGTTTTAGAAATAAATAGATACTTACCGTGTTTTGGTGAGGCGATGCGTACGACTTTACATCCGAAATGAATGCAAATAAAATATAAAACCAAATCATTGTTAGTTAGAAACTATATTAGAGAAAAACACTTATTTGTTGAATACAATTTATTTGTCAACAAACTCAATGTTTTTCGCTGTATATATAACCATGTACTATATAATTAAAATGTCCTTTTATTCATTTCCTGGCATTATTTTATAAGCGAACAAGCCATAAAACATAAATGCACATTTTTATTAGCGCTGTTATTATTGAAAGATATTTTTGAAATTAATGATAGTGCGGAGCTTCAAAAAGTTATTGAAACAGAAGATTTTTTTAATGAAAGTAAATATGAATATATATCCGTCCAAAATTTCCTAGCACAATAAAGGACCCCTCACAAATTTTATGGAAATGAGGTCTCCGTAGATTTTTCCTGTAACTTCAGAAAAATTATATCTACGACGTCCTGATGAGAAATTGGGCACAAACCCCGTGAAAGTAACGTTTTTGCTCCAAGACTGCTAAAAGATGGATATTGTTTGTTCTTCAGAAGCATGCCATAAGATATATCTGAGGGGCTAAACCTAGAGTTTCCTATCGCCCATTGTTTATTAAGCAAAGCATTATTTTTTTAAATTAACAGATATTTATTACTGTAATTCCGAGATATATTACACGTCAGCAGTCCAAGTAAAATCTGACCATCCCAACATCAACTTCAAAAAGAAATCAATTTTTTATGAGGTCATAATTCTAATCACTTGTCGTGGGGCATTAGGGGGGTAACATCACTTAATGAGGTTATTGTTACTGCTTGATTTCTATAATGAGACGTTTTAGTTAAATAACTTGATTCCGTTTATTACATTTTCAGTATTCTATATTCTATAATATGTACAAATTGTTTATATTTTAATAATATTTTATGTAGGACTTTCCTTATTTTTTTATTGAATTGTTTTAATCTTGTTTATTTTATATCAAATTATGCCTTTATTCTTATGTGTTTTTTCTATTTTCATGTAATTGTTTAACCACTGTTGTATTATATATGTCGTAGAACGAACATCTTACCGGCATGTTCGGATCCGAATTAACTTTAAATATAAATTCCAACTTATAGTTAAGTACGTAAACGGGTGTCTGGGGATGACGCCGGCGGACCCACTGACGAATCCACCGCCCGCGTCGAGGACGAAACACCCATACTAGTGATCAAAAATAAGCTTTTTATTATGTCTCAAACATATATATATATATATATATATATATATATATATATATATATATATATATATATATATATATATATATATATATATATATGAGTTTGGCAACAATTTCTCCTTTCGAGATAAAAATTTACCAAATAAGACTTTTATATAAAAAAAAAATTGAACCGACTTCTGAAAGTGCGCTAAAAAGTGAAAAATAACTATAAATTTTTATATGGAACTGAACTTTTTGAAGTCGAGATTAGTGTAACTCGCAATGACTCCAAGGTGGCAAAAAAGTACCCGTTTTATCCAAAGTTGTAAATAACCTTAAAATGAACCACTAAAAATTCTTTGATTGTTAGAGTTCTCCAAATACCAGTGAAATTGTGTCATGAATGTCATAGTAAATCTACTGTCTTATATTTCAAATTAATTTTAGATTGGTAATATTGGTCTCAAAACCTTCCAATATCGATATATAAGCCCGATATATTTTAAACTGCGTATTAAGCTGGTATACGCCCCAAGAGCCCCGCAATATCAATTTCAGACACAATAGGAAAATGTAAAATTTTCAATCCCTCATATTCTATCTTATCAACCAAATAGTTGTAAAAAATTAATTTCATATGCGTAACACACGACCCCGAAAACCCCCTAAAACCAAATCAGAAAAAATGCGAATAAGGTGAAATTTTCAACCCACCATATTGGATCCGCCTTATTGAATTCCATAAAAATAATTTTAAGATCTTCATCTAATCTAAATCTAAACTCTTCAGAGCCCCTTAACGCCAATTTTGGATGAAACCCGGAAATTTAAAATCTCCAGACCGTCATATGGCATCTGACATATTAGATTTTCTTTTTTACATCCTCCTACATGTAAAATTTTTAGTCCACTATATTGGATTGTTTGTCAAAGAAATGATACATATAGAGAAGGAACAACATACTGTCAATGATATAGTCAGATATAGTACAATCTAATTTGTTAAGTTAATAATTAAAAGTCAATAAATTTTAAACCCTCAGTATATAACATAAAGAAATAAACCAATATTCATATCAGACATGTATAAATATATACATAAAAAGTCCAACAACAAATAAACAAACCCACAAATATATCAAACCTTGTCAATAATTTTAATCTGTACCTGAAAGATGAATTTTCAAGGTGCGTGTATGTGTTACTATTTTTAATAACTTATTTTATTTCATTACATAATTGTTTTTTCGATCTTTTGAAATTGTGTTGCTAAATATTGAGTGTTTTAAAATCTGTTTTAACTTTTTGCTGTAGGAATCTTGTAATAATAAACATTTTGAAAAAGCTCATAATCATGGGCGAAACGTCAACATAAACAAGCTGTTTATATTTTAAAATTACAAACCTATACCTAAGAGAGGAACCTCCAAAATATATATATATATATATATATATATATATATATATATATATATATATATATATATATATATATATTTGTCGTTATTCTCCGACAAATTTGGCTTAAGTAGGAGTTCCAAGTTGTGGAATGTCTGGGAAAGGCATCCATGGATCCAACTGATGAGTCCACCACCAATGCCAGGACGAAACATCCTAACATTTTGACAATGGTCGAAGTAGTTCGTTAGTTATATGCCCTTAACATCAGGGGCATTACTACGACATGGCGCCCGAGCAGGGACGGCGGAGGACAAGAGTCTAAACCACCGTTGACTTTGATTAAGCCTAACCCAATACTTGGAAGACCACCTAGGATGTCCGTTCCACATTTCTCTTATCAGGCCTGTGCTTCTACAGCGTGGACTTACAACGATAGGCAAAGTCGGACAAACAAATGCCTTAAGGGGGGCATGTTGTGGTAAGAACATCCCACCGTTGTTCTCCGACAAATTTAACTTAAGTAGGAGTTCCAAGTTGTGGAAAGCATGACAAGGATGTCTGAGAAAGGCATCCATAGATCCCACTGATGGGCCCACCACTGATGCCGGGACGAAACATCCTAACATTTTGACGGTGGTCGAAATTAGTTCGTTAGTTATATGCCCTTAACATCAGGGACATTACTACGACAATATATATATATATATATATATATATATATATATATATATATATATATATATATATATATATATATATATATATTTTATCAGTCCTATAAAATTTGTTTATGACAAATACTTGTTTGTAACAATAAAGCATATTTTAACTTTTTGGATAAAAAATATATTCGTATTTTTAAACTATAATTTCTAAACTTTTAAAACAAACATATTCCGGTTGTCGAATACCATCAAAATCATCACAAGCCTTGCGTGTCGTGGATCAATCTTATTAAAACAAAGTATACCGCGTGTACGGCATGGTTTCCCGCATTGTGGCGTGTTAGTGACACATTGGCCGAACGAACAGAACAATTTAAAAATCAGATACAAACAACCTATAATTTTTTATGCAACAAGGGTATTGAAATAATTTATAGTAAAACATTAATTAAATCATAAAAGTACACGTTATTACCTACAGTGTTCAAATATCTTTTAAATGTTTAAATCCGTATGAAAGACAAAGATCTATATATCTGTCTAATATCTATACTTATTAGAAAAGTTGTCCTGATTGACATGTCTGACCGACACACCAACGCACAGCCCAAACTATTAAAGATAGAATCATGAATTTTTGGGATAAAGGTTAGCAAAACTATGTAGCCGCTCACTAAGAAAGTATTTTTCAGAATTCACACTCCTAAAAGGAGAAAAGGGATAAATTGTCATTTAATATCGTTTTTCTTTGATACAATAGATATATGGACTCGATTTTGGTTTTGTATAATTGCTAATTTATTCACGTTTTTTTGATACTTAAAGAAATATCAGCTTAAATATACAACATGAAGTTAATTAGTTGCCTATATGTATTCTCCTTTCTAGCAGAGAAAAAGGAAAGGTATACAGAAACAGTTTATTTCCTGCAAATACAACTCTGGTCCCCTCTCTATACGCGTTTTGAATACCTCATGGTCTCATCAGTTGAGCTGTATCGAATCGAGAGCCATATTCACAGAAACAACTGCTATATAAAATAAAATTCCGAGGCATATTGGCAGGATATTAAAAACCTGCCTACTTTGATATCAGACTGAAAAATATCGACAGTCAAACGACATCTATACATTCACCTGAATAGTGCAACATTTTAAAAATCGAAATTTTAGTTACAGATGTTACAGTTTTTATTTTATAAAAAAAAAACTATAAATATTTATCAAGAAATAGACGGATTTTGTATTTCAGTGTATATTTTTAAATTTTTACTATCGGCCAAGCGATTTCGGTCTAACTTAGACCATCCTCAGGACTCAGACCTCGTCAAAGTTACTTACTTATAAATATTTATACCTACAATAAAGCTAATACTCACCATAAATTAATCCCTTATTTTCATCGAGTAGTGTATTCAATAAATATTACATTAAAACATTAAAGTTTCACTTGTCACATCAAAAACAGGTATTGTAAAAAAATTCAAGTGTGCCTAGAAATGTATCAAACACTCTACTTTGAATACTTTCATCAAGGGTGTAGTTAATCTTTTGTTTTTTTTTTTCTTTTGTTTTTAACACTCTGGAGATTTCTAGAAGCGTTAATAGAGAGAATCTGAGCCAAGTCTTGGTTGTAAAAACTGGCAGAAACTCAGAAAGCAGATTATTTACTGATTTTCTAAGAGTACAATACTACTTTGATTCCACTTTGCAGCTAGAACCATAGTTTAGTGTGTTAAGGCATCGTTTGCCAGATATTGAGGATAAACAAAGTTATTATTGTATTCGTTTTTTTCGTTAAGTAAACTGTAGTGAAAGTGATCTCACCTAAGAAGTCAACACACCATCTTTGTGACTTTTAATACTAAATACAGGTACATGCCACAGTTTAATTATACTGGGACTTTGCATTCGAGTCTAAGATTGGATTTGCATGCCAGTGCCGGGATATAACATACCATTGCTCCCATAGAGGTCTTCGGCTATTCAGCTTGCTGAAAGTGTTTGGACTCAATGATAAAACTGAATTACATAATAGACAGTGATATTACCGATTTTAATACGATATACTTTCATTTGTGTCCTGTGATTGGAAAGTAATAAGACTTTCTGCGAGCAATTACAAGACACATTATATTTAATTTCATTTAAAATATCTTGTAGACCGAAAGTATACGTATACACTAGGTAATTTAAAATATCATTTCACATATTAATAGTCCAACACTTTTAATTATATTTAAAAAACATCATTTTAGTCTTAATCAGCCTACTAGATAGTTTATTCTTTCAATATAAATATAAACAATTGAACGAAAAAAAGCAAGGTTATTCAACGGCGCTATTCAAAATCAGCTGACAGTCTAAAGCTGGACCTAAAGCTAACCGACATTGCGTTTGGCGCGGATGACGTCATGCTTGCAATAGTGTTATTGCTCATTATTCCTTGTTTTTTTTTGTATTACATTTAGCAAATAATCACATATTTCTTTTAGATTAAGTTAAAATACACATAGTTTGTAAATCAGAATCTTTTTTTTTATTGTTTGAATATAGATTTTAATTATTTTTGGAATCGGTGTTTTATTTTTAAATCTGGTTGTTTCTTGTTTTCGATAACATCATCGCTTCTTCTTACCGACGGGCCTAATAACAGGTGGCGCTTTGAATATATCTGTATAACCCCCCTAATCTCCTGCATGCTAGCCTAGGCATTGCTCTAAAAGAAAGAGCGATCAACAACAAAAAAATAACCACCTGTATCAAAGCATTCATTTAATTTTAATATTTTTAACTTTAATTCTTCCTCCTCCTTCTCCCGCCTTAGCACAGACTAACACATACAAATATTTTTGTTTATTTTTGCTTCCTGTTTTCCTGCTTGTGTACTTCCATTGAATTTTTATTAGTGTTAAAAATTATTGCAAACGTCAAGTTTATATGTAATATCAACAAGAAATAGATTTAAAAAGTTTTTTTTTTACGATAACTATTTTTAAATATTATTATTTACACTTAAAATTACATAATTATTTTAGGCAGCCAGAAATTCATACTTTTACTTTATTGTCTAAATATTTTATTATCCAGTTAACGTACAGATTAGCATATTAAATAATGCCATTAAAAAATATAGCATAGAATCAGTGTAAGTACTCAAAAATAAAAGATCTCGCACTATTTATCAACACTTTTCCAAATATAAATAAAAATATTATCACATTATTCACCTACTACACGACGTGGTCCTAGTTATGATGATATGTTAATTCTACGGGGGAATGCGTTAAGCTATAAAAATTCCCCATTAATAAGATTATGTTCAATCTTAATAAGTATTGTGGTGCCATTGACATTTTTAACCTAAGTTGTAACAGGTTTAGAAGGGAAGTGAGAAGTGAGTTATGTAGGCAATTGTAGTGCCTTTTTATTTAGGTTCTAATTTAGATTGTAGTCCTAGTATACTAAGTTTAGTTGTATCTGTAATTGGCTTTGTAAAAGTTGTTGATACAATGAATAAATAAATAAATAAGTAAATAAAAATAAAAAAATAAACAAAAATCTAATCTAATCGTTCGAATAAAGATCCAAATGATTCTTAAATAAAAGACTATTCTTTTATACCATCATCACAGATATCAATCAACAAAAGAGACTATATATATTTTTGTGCAATAAATTAAAGTTTAACCTGATTAATGAAAGGTAAAGCAGACTAATAGAATGGTGTCAGATAGTTTGCGGTTCCCAGTAACAATTAACAGGTTAATGACAATCCCGGTGAGGGATATAGAGATCTCGGCTGATTGATTGAGAGCCGAAATAAATTGCCATTTACGGATTTGCGTGTTTTCTGCTCTAATTATACAAGTCTGTGGAATTCGAGTCATGAAAAGTTGTTTATGTTATTAAGTAAATTTCTCGTTCCTACAAACAGAAAAAAATGGTCTTAAGGCCCCCCTTCCCCCCAAGTTATTTATCTTTTTAAATAATTTTTTTCTTCCAATACCAAATGTTTTAAAAAACATCGTTGTTTATCATACTGTAATGGAACAAACACTTATTATTTTATGGTGATTAACGTGAAGTAAATTCCACTAAAAGCAGGAATTAAATAATCACCCTGAAAATAGATTTTAACTATGGGAACTCAGACCAGGGGCGGATCCAGCCTCTCTCTTTGGGGGGGGAAGGGCAGTGATATCTTAAAAGTACAGTATAGCAAGCGAAAGTAAATTATCGACTGGAGGGGGGAGGCACTAGCAACATTCCCATTTCTAATGTAAAAGGAAGGATCGAGTCTATTTTTCTGAACTTGAAGCTCTTGGAGAGGGGGGGGGGGCGATCACAAGAAAAAACAAGTTATCGACTGGAGGATAGGATACGAGCAGCGTACATAATCTTAGTATAAGAGGCAGAATCGGGTTTATTTTCCTGAATTCAAAGCTTTTGAGAGGTGGCTATCGCAAGAAAAACAAGTTGACAACTGGCGGGGGGGGGGGGAGTGCTAGCAGCATACACATTCCTAATATAAAAGGCAGAATAGGTTCTATTTTCCTGAACTCAAAACTCTTGGGAAGGGAGGGGACGATCGCAAGCATACATATTCCTATACTCTATCCAAGAACTAGAGAGAGTAATAAAACTGTTACCGAAACCTCCAACGTACCTGCTCCGGTACCGCAGGTAACTGAGAACTGCCGTAAATCTAATTATATTTAATTTTATTTAAATATGATAAGCTTTTATAAATTTACTGCAACAATAAAATTTCTGATAGTTCAATTTAATTTCTGCCAGTGAGCAAAGTACACATTACCAGATAGAAAATTTGTTCTTATAAATCGTCCCGAAAATGTCCGTTGGAGAAGGAAATATCTCTCTCAAGTAAAAGGTAGAGTTGCTAGAAACAACACAATTTACAAAATTGGTAATTTAATTAAGTTTTGAAAGATTTTTTTGAATAAAGTTACTGTTGAAAATTGGGAAAAATCCATATAAAAAAAATACAAGAAAATGTGGAAACTCGATCTCATGATTGGTGAGATATATGAACGAATTTATTTTTTTATATATGTTTAACTTCTTGTATTTTTGACATTGGATATTTTGTAATTATTTAAATTATAACTATAATATAAATTTTTTGAGAGAAAAAGGTTACGTTTTAGTTTGAATGTGCCTAAAACGGTTTGTATGCCAAAATTAAAAATAATAAAAATACAGTTTTGGTTTCTAATGTATGTGAATTATTAAGAAATCAGAAAAAATAAAATAATATTACAATAAGTTTTTATTTTAAGTTTATTACCGAAATAATTTTCTATGTCATAAATACTTGGTGATAAAATAAGCCTCCTTCCGACGCCTATGATAAGGATTAAAATCCACACATTTCACACTTCCAAATATCTATAGTTATCCAACCCAAATAGTCCATTATTATAGACCGGTATTTTTGATTATAAAATTTCTGACCCATTCCTCTGAAAAATATATGTGTCTAACAGATTTTGCTAAAGACACCGGACTAAAAAACACACGTAGTTGCCGAAGAGAAAAAGGGTAAAAAATGATTTATTACTCTCTCTAGTTCTTGAATAGACTATACATCAATCGGATGTGGTGATTAAAAATCAAAATAACAAAAATTAAACTTTATACACATGTGTAGTTAGCAGTATAAGGGTCACATACTCTCGGAATTTATTAATAATTTAATTATTTATAACGCCGTAACATTGCTAATAAATGAGGTATCGATTTCGAATTTATACCATTTTATTTCAAATTTAATGAAGACAGTATTTTAAAATTGAAATGATTTATTACTCTTTCTAGTTCTTGAATAAACTATAGTATAAGAGGCAAAATCGGGACTATTTTTCTGAACTCAAAGCTCTTGGGGGGGGGGGGGGCGATCGCCCCCCCCCTTGAATCCACGCCTGATTCAGACAATATATATCTTATATTATCACCAAAGAAAATCTAAAGGAAATGTAAATCAATTATCTTACTTAAGCCTAAACTTTACTTTTGAGTCGCTTAAATGTTGTTTTTTTAAATATATAAACCCAGACAATTTATGACCACACAAACCAAAAATTAATACCCCTCTTTTAATAATTATCAATAAATCTGCCGAAGAAATCCTACCCTGGTTATGTAATAAGGACCAAAGGTGGTCTTAATATGTGGTATCTGCAAATACTAATAAAATGTATAAAACTATTGAACGGTTTTTCCATTTTTAGAAAGTAAAAGAATAATTAAATAAAATCACTATAATGCAATATAATCATTTGATTTTTGTACAAAGAATTCATATAATGACTGTTTTCATCTATTCACAAGAAAGTAAGAGTTAGGTACTTCCAGACAGTCAGAAGAATGAATAGTTTTTTTACACGGTCATTAATATCGTTTTCTTCTATTTATAAAAAGACCTAGAGTATTTTTATTAACTCTTTTTTAAAAGAAAAATAGGATTAGGATGCTCGAAGGCCAATTCGGGAATTAAGTATCCGAAGAACCGAGACTTTCGGGAATTAAATTCACAACCTGCAGGGTTTACGACTGAAATAGATACTAACGGGAACAGCCGCGGCGAGTAAAGTTAATGATGCTTTTGTACGTTACGATTTGAAATTCATTAGAGGCGATACGTTGTTGAGAACAGTTCTTAGAAGGTAAGCGACTTGATTAGAGCGCAACGTTCCAATTTCACAAACCTCACTTTTTGTTGAAAAACACTTCATAAAATACAAAATATTTAACACATTGAATTCTAATTTGACACAGAGGTAAAAAAGGTATCATTGGGCAACGACAATCATTTGTTTTAATAATGACTAGGTGGAAATTTTTTTCTATTATAATTCGGTCGTCGCCAGATGTTTAACACATGACAAGGTAAGTCTCGTAAATTGCCTGTATAAAGCAGCCTTTAACCTAAATCGCCCGTAAATTCATAATGCCACCTACATACAAATATCAGTCCATTATGACCGTCCTTCCAAATGATGTCCCTAAACCACGAAAATCGGATTTGATGGAGACGGGAATTAATTTCAGAGTGGGTATGTATAACTTCGACAAAATAGGTCTGAATTAACATAAGTTTCCTAAACTGCTTATATAAGTTTTGAATTAGGTGGTGCCGCAGTATGAAAGATGAAAAGGCATGTCTATTGAATGTAAGGTCGAGGAGTTTGACAGTTTAGGACACAAACTATGTGTATAATTTAGCTTCGAAACAAACTGTAACCATGAGCGACGGGAGGGGATGGAAGAGGGTGCGCTTGCACTCCTTTGAGATGCAAGTGTTGAAAACGTTTTGTTTAGGGGATGGGTGATTTAATATTAAATGAAAAACATTTAAGACTCTCTTTCCGAAAAATTATTACATGGGCTATTTAAATAAACAATAATTGCGAAATAAATATATATTCAAAGATACCGCAACACTATATCCTTGATAATAACTCCATTATACCCTAAAAGTATCGAAAATGAGACACCCATACAAGTTAATAAACAAAAAGTACTTTGGATAAATTACGAAGTCTACTATTGATTGTTCGATATATTTCTGATAATAGACCAGGGCTTATCTGTTTTTAGATGGATATCAAATGCAACATGGAGATTTTTGCATGAGAGCCTTCAGAATAACCTGAGCAACGATAATTTTGATATGCGTCATTTCAAAAAGTCGGGCAACATTGTTTTTATTAATAAAAATATAAAATTATCAAATAAAAACCTTTTTTTTCAACTATTCTCTCGTGTAACTTTGAAGGTATTCATTTTAGAGAAAAGTTGAAAAGGAAAAAAAGCTTCATAATTAAATTTGCCATAATATAGGGTTAGCCGGAAATCTCAAAATATATTTCCCCTATTGCAAAATAGCAATAATTAAAAAAAAAGGTAAAAAAGCAGTTTTTTAATCAATTTTTTTCAACCATTTAAATTTCTCTGAGGACCTTCATATTGCAGCAAAGATGCCATGATAAAATAACACGTTAAAATTCGTTAGGATCGAGTCAATAGTTTTTGCACAATAATTTTGCAATCCGATTTCGTTAACAAAAATTGGTCATTTTTCAAGGTTGTCCGAGTCCAAAATATCACGTTAACTTATTTAAATTTATTTACGACATATAATAGGGATCTCAAGTTTTCCAACGCTATTTTCAGAATCAAAATCGGATGATTTGGACCCCCTCTAGAAGTGTTTAAAGACATTGTTGATGTTTGTGCTTATAAACAAATAGATTATCTCGGCGGATTTTCATTGGAATTTTTTTGCAATACATGGTTTGAAAGTGCTTGGAAAGACGCTTCTTTTCGTGAAAAAAAAAATCAAATTCGTCAATTGGTTTCCGAGATACAAACTGTCAAAGTTGACAGCCTGTTACGGTGAATCTATAAACAATACAGACCTAATTCTTGAACCAAAAACTTTGTCTTCCCGAATTCTTTTTCAATAGAAATATTTAAATGTTTATGCTAGCGGAGATGAAAAGAATATTGCCCACGCGTGTGAAAAATGAAAAAAAGAGGGGTGGAGAGCTCTCATCTTAAAATTGAATTCGAAGATTCAAAATACATATCTGAAAAATATTTTCATTTTCTCGACTTCTAATGGAGCGATTTTAATCATTTTTTTAAACCGATGAACCGCAAATAATGGAACTCAGATATCATAATGCCATGTGCCCATCATGCATTCATTTTGTTATAAACAAATGACATAATTTATGCATCATACTTACAGCATACTGCACACTATAGTATTGACCTTTCCAAGCGAATCTTTGTTTATTAATATAATTAAGCATACTATAACGAAATATATTTACTTTAATTATCAAAATTGTTTAAACAAATTGGAAAAAATTTTTAAATTATTTTATTCGTAATATACAGATAAAAATAAAATTATTATTTTATATAAATCATATATGAAAACTTAATAGTTTTTAAGTTATAAGTAATACAATATTTCTACAATATTTGGAGATATCATATTTTCGGAGATGAGAACTTGATGCTTTAAAATATAACCGTTAACATGAAAGTAGTGGGGCGGGAGTAAGAAACATCTGCTCAAACTGACTATCTAAAGGTATAGAATAGGCATTGAAAAGAGTTAGTCTGTAGTTATTATGTGTCCTTGTTTGTGGAAAGATACTGGTTGTAGTGTTACCAAAAATTGTATTTCATAAATGTGCACGACCATAAAGTAATCGTTTGTTTCATTTTTATTTGTGTTTAATTTCAATTTATTACAATATAAAAGAAGTATCATTAGATAAATGAAAAACAACTTGTGTGGAGCACGAAGATTTCAATGAAAATGATGATCCGGACATTCCACAGCCTAAGAGAGCCCGATTCGAATCAAAAAAAAATTTCAATATAAAAAAAAGTTTGTAATATAATATTTAGTGTTAAGAGTGCTTTATTGAACTTTTTGAACATACTTTATAAAGAATAACTATTTTATTTTTATCTGTATTTTACGAATAAAATAATTTAAAATCAAAATTTTTTTCAATTTGTTTAAACAATGATTGTTTAAACAATTTTGATAATTAAAGTAAATATATATCGTTATAGTGTGCTTAATTAATTAATTAATTAATAAACAAAGATTCACTTGGAAAGTCCAATACTATAGGGTGCAGTATGCTGTAAATATGATGCATAAATAACGTCATTTGATTCTAACAAAATGATTGCATGATGGGCACATGGTATTATTATATTTGGGCTTCATTATTCGCGGTACATAGGCTCAAAAAAAAAGATCAAAATTGCTCCATTAGAAGCCGAGAAAATGATTTTTTTTTTCAGATATGTATTTTTAATGTTCGAATTCAATTTTAAAATGAGAGCTCCCCATCCTTCTTTTTTTCATTTTTCGCGCGCGTGGACGATATTCTTTTCATTTTTTATTAAAGTTTCCGATAACATAAACATTTAAATATTTGTATCAAAAAAGAACCCGGCAAGACAAAATTTTTGGCTCAAGAACCAGGTCTGTATTGTTTATAGATTCACCGTAACAGGCTGTAAACTTTCACAGTTTGTATCTCGGAAACCAATTAACGAATAGGAAATTTTTTTTTCACGAAAAAAAGCGTCTTTCCAGTGCTTTCAAACCACGTATTGCAAAAAAAAAATCCAATGGAAATCCACCGAGATAATCTATTTGTTTATAAGGAAAAATATCAACAATGTCTTTAAACAATTCCTGAGGGCGTCCAAATCATCCGATTTTGATTCTGAAAAAAGCGTTGGAAAACTTGAGTTTCCTACTATATGTCGAAAATAAATTTAAATAAGTTAACGTGATATTTTGGACTCAGACAAACTTGAAAAATGGTGAATTTTTCTAAACGAAATCGAATTACAAAATTGTTGTGCAAAAACTATCGATTCGATCCTAACGAATGTTAGCGTGTTATTTTATCGTCGCATAAAGTTTTTTTGTTCTAATAAGAAAGCCCTCAGAGAAATTTAAATGGTCGAAAAAAATCGATTAAAAAACTGCTTTTTTTACCTTTTTTTTAATTATTGCTATTTTGCAATAAGAGAAATATATTTTGATTTCCGATCAACCTATCTTATGGAAAATTTAATTACGAAACTTTTTTCCTCTTCAACTTTTCTCTAAAATTAATACCTTCAAAAATACACGAGAGAAAAGTTGAAAAAAAAAACGTTTTTTTTTCGTCAATTTTAAATTTTTATTAATAAAAACAATGTTGCCCAACTTTTTGAAAGTACCCATATCAAATTTATTGTTATTCAGGTTATTCTGAAGGCTCTCATGCAAAAATCTCCACGTTCCATTTCCCATCCACAAAACCTCGATATTTTACAGATAAGCCCTGGTCTATAACTGGCTAAACTCAAAACCTGATACCTACCTTTATATCCCAATTTTTAACCGACGAAAAAAAGTTTGCATGTTTTGCGGCCCTTCAAAATAAATGTCTCAGAACAGAACATGTTATCAAAAATTTGTCCTCTCTTTAAAAAAAACTTTATATTCATTTAACTTGGAAAGAAAAGAATGTAAAAAGACACTGAAAATTTTTAATCCTTTTGTGATTAAATTCCCATAAAATTTTCACCTGAATGTGACAAACAGAACAGTTTTGAAGACAGCACTGTCTTTGTATTATAGGAGTTATTGGATTATGTTTAAGTTCTAATTGGGATAAGATTAAAGCACCTGAAGATAAATTAATTATATATTATTATGATTAAAAAATATTTTTTGCCAGTTTCTCATTTGTACCGCCATTTAATTTCTGTATGGCTTTATATTATCCTGAATCTGGAAATACCTCCCAGTCTTTAAAATTCAGATTCGTTAGCTACTTAAAATTCAGATCTTTTACCTTCTTAAAATTCCATGCTTCCGCTGATTCTAAAATTAAGGTGTTTTTAAAAATCAAGGTGTTTTCTACATTATACGTGTACGGTAACAGAGGATAATTTTTGATTTAAAGTAAATCTTGTTTCCGAGATTAGATACTTTAAAATTAAACTGAGATTTTTTTATAAATATTTTTATTTCAATTTTTGTTTATGAATTCATAAATATGGTATCAAGTCATTACCTACGCATCAATTTGTGTTGGTTTATCTCTGTCATAATTTATTTGTTTATGGTTCATAATTTGTCGGCATTTATTACAATATTTAGGTTACATACATCTTATCTAGAAAAATACGTATAAAATTAAAAACTACGATAATAAAATACCTATTACGCGTCATAAAATAACACTATTTTACGTAACACTAGTAAAATAAATATTTATTACATATATACAGGAAAAACTATAGTTCTCAACTAACTAAAAAGTCTTATACCATAAAGGGAGACGTCCTATGTCTTAATACAGGGTGTCCCACAACGAATTGCCTCGTCGATGGGCACAATTTGATTAAAACATACCGAAAGTTCATGTCTTCTTGCTTATTTTAAATGTAACACCCCATATTTTATTTCCTCTTTATATTCTACGTAAAATTATAGACATATGTCATGTATAATTTACTATACCTGTCTATCTATTTTTGATATATTTTAAATTTTATGTCAAAAATGGCGTATGCAGACCTAAACATAACTTCAATTTGTCCTATATTATTTAATTGGGGTTGATTTCCTTCTAGAAGGAGATCTACTTTAGTGAACTGTGTTGATATTTTGATAATAAATAAATACCGGGTGATCAAACACTAATATTAAATGTGAACTTGAAAAAAAATCGTTATAAGTCAAGTTTTTTAAACGTAAACACCCCATTTTTATAATGTTAACTTATTTAGCATTAAAAATAAGAGTGAATTTGTGTAAGGTTGTGTATTCGAAAAATTTGTAGTTTTTGAAATATTGGCAATTTAACATTTTTGTATTGTAAAAATGTTAAACGGCTTCCCTACACAGGGAAACAACTTATTTTAATAAATGTTCAAAATTTCTACCCTGAACTTCCAAACATTTTTCGCGTCTCCAAGTTAGTTCTTCATGGGTAGCCGCTATAAGTGAATCTGAAGGTAAAATTTCGAAGGAATCAAACCGGTAAGATTTACCGTTTTCAAGAGTACAAAACTTAGAGCTCTCGTCTAATTCTACATTAATTTCTTTTGATGTCAGTAATTTATTCCATAGTGTACCTATTCAAGATACAATCACTTTGGCTGAAGAACTTCTTTCCTTAAAAAACATTAACATCATTAAAAAAAACAAGCAGTTTTGCTAACTTTCATAACATGCCCACTTAGTCCTTTAGTAGCCGAAATATTTATGTACTATTTGGAAAATAAAATAAGAAAATATACCACTTAGATTCAAACATCAAATTCACAATATAAAATGAAACAAAGAACTTAATAAATTTCTTAGATTCAACAATATCACGGGAATACAACATGCATGTCTTCTCCATATTTCACAGACCAACGCATACACACACTAAAATACATATTTAATTCATCATGTTTCCCCATTCAACATAATTTAGCAACATTTCACACAGCATGTTACACACTTTTATCACAGCAAGGGCGAATTCACAAAAAGTTTATTGAGCCAAAAAAAGAAACAGGAAATCTTATATCTTTTATATTTATATATATATATATATATATATATATATATATATATATATATATATATATATATATATATATGTTTTTTTGTATTCTTGAGGTCAGGTTAATACGTGGGTTTTGAAAAGACGTTTCGCCGTTTGTTTAAGGCATTTTCAAAAAGTTTTTTTTTCATATTATTTCTTTAATTTAATAACCTAAAATTTAAAATACACAAATTATAGGTAAAATTCCACACATTAACAGGAAAAGTTAAAAGAAAATCCAAAAAAAATTTTTAAAAACTTATTTTATAATTAAAAACTTATATGATTTTAAAATTATTTAAATCTGTACAAAAATGTGTAGATACGTACTTTGAGCTTGCCATTTCTATTTCGATACTGACTGATAAAATATATTGATTGTGGAATTGGAAAAACAATTCCTTTTTTATTACATCATTTTTTAAATCATTACTTATGGAGCTTTTGGTGTTTTTTTTATATTAAAATTGATAACATATAAATGTTCTAAGAGGATATTCCCATCTATTGACTTTTAAGAGGATATAATAATTTTTATTCAGATTTGTGTAAATGTGGCTTAGGTTGCTTATATCCGTTCTGTCGTTAAATGCGTTTTTTTCTTGTTTTATTTGTATTATCTCTTTTACACTCAATTTGTTATAATTACGGTCACGTTCAAGTATTGCTGTATTATTGTAGTTGAAGGAATGACCTGTTTCTTGTACATGTTTATTTAATGCAGTCATAGCATTTTTAGTAAATTTGTACCCATTTAATCTATTTTTAAGTGACTGTGTGGTCATTCCTATATATTTTTTTTGAACAATTTGTGCAAGGAATTGAGTATACAACATAGGAGTTTTACTGTTTGTTTGAAGGTCAAAGACAATGATGTTTCTTGCGAAGTAGTAGATATCTGTTGGACTTCCATTGTCTTTATTTTTGTTGAAAATCACGACGTTTCGGCTAGTACTTATCTCTAACAACAACAACTCAAAGAGACATGAAGAACTGTGTATATCAGATACCAATTCCTACATTGGCGAAACAAAGAGACCTCTTGACGTAAGGATCAAAGAACACCAAAAATGCACATCTCGAGGAGAAACAGAAAAATCTGGTGCCGCCAACCATGCCTGGACTCATGGACACCACATAAAATGGTCTGAAGCTAAAATACTACACCGAGAACAACATTGGAGAAAACGGAAATTCAAAGAAGCCGCGGTTATACATCAGAACTCGAGTTGTTTTAGTAAACCATCTTTAGATATAAGAGAAGTGTGGAAACCACTTCTTAGTAATTGTAAACTAAAACTAAATGCAGTATAAAAAAATAGGATTTTGCCATAGCAGACATGACTGCACCCATTTCAGTCACACTCTACTGCATTTACTTTTAGTATAAAAAGTCATGTAGCTAAGGGATTTATTTAGTTTCACTTCAAAACGGCTAGAGATAACTACTAGCCTAAACGTCGTAATATTCAACAAAAATAAAGACAATGAAAGTCCAACAGGTATCTACTACTTCGCATAGGAGTTTTACTTTTCAGTTTGGTAAACGTATGAACCTGACCCTAAAAATACAAAAACTATTGATACATATAATAAATGGTTCAAGAAAAACAAGAATATATATATATATATATATATATATATATATATATATATATATATATATATATATATATATATATATATAAACACAAACACACACCGGCTTTCCAACAATTTAAAAATTTTATTACCCTTCCAAAAATATTTTTGGATCCACCCTTGCATTGTTCCACTAAATAAAACAAACTATAGAAAATAATTTAGTATTACTTAAGAAATTACTGTTAACAATGGCTACACATTACTAGTAATGGACAAAATTTTAAACAAAAAATTAGTTATAAAACATTAGACATTTTTTCCACATAAAAAAAATACTAAACAAAAATTTACCCTAAGTTACATTCCCGTGAGAACGGTTTATGTCGCAATATTACGCAACCTTGCATAAGCAATTCTCAGATTCTTAAAGCGTCTGTTCCCATGCAAGATCAGCATATTTAAACTTATAAATATACCCAGTATGTATAATGTTAGTTAGTCTTATACAGTTTGTATCCCATTCTTGCAATAAAGTTGTTTTTTAAAAAAATTACATCAACCCCGAGTTGGAAAGTGGCGCAGTCGGTAGGATTCACTAGGCGGCTCATCGAACGAAAATCGAAGAAAAGTTTTTGTCTTAACAATTAACTAGTGAATCGATCAAGAAAACAACCTGGGAAGAAAAATAATCAACCCATTAGTAAACTGCATCGAGCAAGAGAAAGTGGCTAGTGTCAACCCCAGAATTGCAGAGTGTGTGCAAGATTGTGTGGCTCACCGACCAGGGAGAAGACGAAGTTCTATGTCCTATTGGTGCGAGAAGAGAGGAACAAGCATCGTCCTACTTCTCATAAATAGACTCCAGGGAAGAGACAAGCATCGCTCATCCTATTGGAACCTAGGCTAAGAAAACAAGAAAAGAATCAGATGAAACCAGTAATCATCACCCTCATCGGAATTACACTGTAAGTGCAATCCATTCATTCCTTCCACAAAACCCCATTGAAATATTGATAAACAAACGAATTGTTTGATTGTTATATCGAACATATTACCAATTAATAAGCTCATCAATCAAATAATTAAAATACTGTTGATTGTTATATCAAACGTATCATAAAAGTTTAATTGTTATATTAAACACCGAAGTAATTAATCATACACTTTAGAAATCTTTTAATTTTAGTAATATTAGTAATAGTAATATTAATAACTGTATAATGGCAAACCCAGATTACCAATTAATAAGATTTCAAGCAGACAACATCCCTCTGTTTGATGGTAATTCTAAACAAATAAACAGGTTTATCAGTGCTTGTGATAACTTTTACAAAAATCATAAAAATGAAACAAATGCTAATGCACCTATAAACATTTGCCTTTTCGATACAATACTAAGCAAACTCGTAGGCAGAGCAGCAGATCTAATTGCCTCGCGCATAGAATTAACCTCGTGGCCTTTAGTTAAAGACGCGATTACTACCACCTTTGCGGATCAAAGATCGATAGATTGCGTAGTTCAAGACATAATTACCCTTAAACCAGAAAAAAATGAAACCTCTCACGATTTTGGCTTAAGACTACAAGACGCAAGAAGTCTTCTTTTTTCAAAAATAAATTCGTCAAATGACACGCGGGAAATAAAATTATTAAAAATCGCAGAATACGGCAATTTAGTTTTAAAAACATTTATAAACGGCTTAAACTACCACATGCAACTAGTAGTAAGGTTAAAAAATCCACAGACCTTAGAACAAGCCATGAATTTCACTTCCGAAGAAGAAAATTTTCTGTACTATAAAAACCGCAACAATTCTTTAAATAAAACAACTACAAATCCCAATACAACAAATAAACCAAAACCAAATAATTCGCATTATCCTGCTTATACACCCAGACCACATTATCCTGTTAATGTGCAACCCTTAAACCCTTATTATCATCAAAAATCACCCCCACCTTTTAATAACAGACCTCAATTTCTAGGATTTGGCCAGTGGCGTTACAACCCCTCAAATCAAAATAATTCTGGACAACAACCCAATTTTTATTCACGTCCAAATATTAACCCTCAAAATATTCCAAGACCCTCGACTTCGGGAATTTCACGTTTTACGTCCCATCGGAAACCTGAACCAATGGACACGTCCTCAGCGAATTCCAAAATAAATCAGAAACCACAAACTTTACAAAACAAACCGAAATGGATAGCCGAAGAACTATTCAACCAAGCAGTTGAAACCGCGAATAATAACGAAAATATCCCCCTAAATAATGACAAAATAAATCACCCTCAATACGATGAAAATACTTCCTTAGGAAACTATTATTATGACGAAGAAAACCCATATGAAAACCAAAATTACTATGATGACGAAAGGTCACATGAAAATTCACACGAAAACCAAAATTATCTTGATTTCGAAAACCAAAATAATATTTGTGACGGAAATTTTCCAGACAGTTTTACCCTCAACAACCCACCTTAATATATCTACATAACCATACCAACGTCGATCTACCAACTATCTATATTCCCGAATTAAATGCAAAATTCCTCATAGATACAGGTAGCGGCAAAAGCTTTATCAAACCCGACCTTGCTTACTCAAATTATCCGAACTCCATATTTCCAGAAACATTCACTGTAAAAACAGCCCATGCAATTTCAATACATAACGAAGTAGCAGATATTCCAATATTCCCCTCTTTCAAAATCGCAGAAAATCACAAATTCTATCTTTTCGACTTTTCACTTAGATTCGACGGACTTTTAGGTGTCGATTTTCTAGAAGCTACTAAAGCAGAGATAAGTTTTAAAAACCATGTCTTAAAAACGCGAAATGTTACTTTACCCATACAATACAAACTCGAGGAAACGTTACACAATTTTGAAACAATTGAATTAATAATACCACCACGTACTCGTCAAAAAGTCAAAATACCAGTCAATCAATCGAACGGTATCGGTATTTTAAAATACACAAATTTCGGAGAAGCTGAAATGCCAGAAGCCTTAGTACAAGTCAGTGACTCATTTGCAACAACCCTCGTAACAAATACACGCGATAGTCCAATAAAAATTACCTTTAACGAACCTTTAGACATCGAAATCGTGAACGAAAACGAAATAAATTTTATCGAAAAAATGGAAACAGACACGGAAATTAACGAGTATATCGACGGCTTACAAAAACAAAATTTAAAAAACTTACGTTTAGCACACTGTAACAAAGAAGAATATCTAGCGATTAGAAAACTTTGTTATGAATATCGAGACATCTTTTATACGGAAGGTACCCCTCTCACCTTTACTAATCAGATTAAACATAAAATCAATCTAACAGACGAAACGCCGATTTTTACTAAAACATACAGGTACCCAGAAGTTCATAAACAAGAGGTAAAAACGCAAATTAACAAAATGCTTGAAAACGGTATTATTCAAAACTCAAATTCGCCATGGAGCAGCCCAATATGGGTAGTACCAAAAAAATTAGACGCGAGCGGACAGCGCAAGTGGAGAATTGTAATTGATTACAGGAAATTGAATTTAAAATCGATAGATGACAAATTTCCCTTACCCAACATATCGGATATCCTCGATAAGCTAGGGAAAGCACAATATTTCTCAACCCTAGACCTCGCGACAGGTTTTCATCAAATAGAGATGGACACCACCGATATTCCCAAAACAGCCTTCTCTACAGACACAGGTCATTACGAATTCAAAAGAATGCCCTTTGGACTAAAAAACGCCCCTTCGACCTTTCAAAGAGTCATGAATAATGTCCTCCGTGGTCTTCAAAACGAAATATGCTCAGTTTACCTTGACGATATAATTATATTTTCCACATCACTCCAAGAACATATTGACCGATTGAAAAAAGTCTTTAATCGACTAAGAGAAGCAAACTTTAAAATACAATTAGACAAGTCAGAATTTTTACACAAAGAAGTTGCCTATCTAGGACACAAAATCACAAATGAAGGTGTCAAACCAAACCCTGATAAAGTAAACGCAGTAAAAAATTTTCCTATTCCCAAAACTCAAAAAGAAATCAAATCCTTTTTAGGACTAGCCGGTTATTACCGAAGATTCATCAAAGATTTTGCAAAAATTACTAAACCCCTAACACGATGTTTGAAAAAGGGCGCAAAAGTCGAACATTCACCAACGTTCATTCAGTCTTTTAACAATTTAAAAAACCTATTAATAAACTCTCCTATTTTAAAATATCCAGATTTCGAAAAACCTTTTGTACTTACAACCGACGCCTCAAATGTAGCCCTTGGCGCCGTTTTATCACAAGGAAACCCACCCAATGACAATCCTGTTGCATTCGCATCACGAACGCTAAACGAAACGGAACAAAAATACTCTACCATAGAAAAAGAACTTTTAGGGATAGTATGGGCATGTAAATATTTCAGACCATACCTTTTTGGACGAAAATTTAAGATTTATACGGATCATCGACCCCTTGTTTGGCTATTTAACCTTAAAGAACCCAACTCAAAATTAATAAGATGGCGACTTAAACTTGAGGAATACGATTATGAAATAATCTACAAGAAAGGAAAACAAAACACCAATGCTGACGCACTTAGTCGAATATCATTAAACGCGTTAGAATCAGACTCAATTTTAAATAACCCTGGCGACATCAGTCAAGAAATCGATAAATTTTTAGACGAAAGTTATAGTCAATTCAATCCCGAAAATTTAGACCCAGACGACGCAAGTATAAATATTAATCAAACCCGCGAACAACCAATCGAACCAATAAAAAATCAAAAACCCAAAATTAGAATCCTTCAAAATATTCAAATAAGACCCCCAAATAATTCTCAAGAAACTAACACAGTACACAGTACTAATGCTACAGAAAATTATTCTAACATGACTTTATTAGACGAAATAATCAATAACAAACCTCATCAATTTATAATCAAAAAATCACCCTATGATACTTATATCAAAACAGAACGCGAAAACTTTGACGGAAACCAAATTATTCACGCAACTTTACCAACGAACATGTCAACAATAAATAAATTTCTAAAAGAATTTTTAACTAATAAAACTACTCACGTTTATTTCTTTTCAAAGGAATTACGGCCTTATTTTCAACAATCAATGAGTAATCTTTTCAAAAATCTAAAATTAATAGAGTGCACAAAGCTCATTAATAATGTCAAACCAGATGAAAGAGAATTAATGATAAAATATAGACACGAAGGTAAAACAAACCATCGCGGAATTGAAGAAACTCGAAATTTTCTAAAACAAAATTACTATTGGAAATCGTTAAAATCTGATATCGTAAAATACATTAACAATTGCGAGATTTGCCAAAGAGCAAAATACAACAGAAAACCACCAGATCAACCCCTAATATTAACAGAGACACCAAGCAAACCCTTTGAAATAGTCCATATAGACACATTCATTATCGGAAAACAAAAATTTCTTACTATTATAGATAAATTTTCAAAATATGCTCAAGCATTACCTTATGACGGAAACGCTATATCTTGTTGCGAACAACTAATAAAATATTTTTCATTTTTACGTATTCCGAAGCAAATAGTTTCTGATAACGGATCGGAATTCAAAAACGAAACTGTCAACGGATTACTAAAAGCACATAATATAAAAATACATTTCACTACACCCTATCATCACGAATCGAATTGTCCAATAGAAAGACTCCATTCTACCTTAATTGAACATATTAGAATTTTAAAGGAATCAGACCCCAACGCGGATATTATTAATCTTATGCCTTACGCAATTATTGCCTATAATAACACGATACATTCAAGTACGAATTTTGCACCTTACGAACTTGTTTTAGGACATACGGATTCCAGAGACCCTATGAATCTAATACCATCCCACGTATTCACCGAATATATAGCCAATCATAAAAATAACACTCAAATTTTATATGACAAAATCACCCAAGAGACTAAAGAAATGAAACAAAAAATTATCGATAAGATTAACGAAAATAAAAAATCGAAAGATTTAATTATAGGTTCCCAAGTTTACAAGAAATCCACTGATAGGTCGAGTAAAATAAAAAATAAATTTTCCGAACCCTTCACTTTAACGAAAATACTAGAAAACAATAAGATCGAAATCGAAAACCCGAAAACAAAAACGAAAGAAATTATCCACATAAACGAAACTAAAATAATACCCATTGTTCCAGATGGAGCTGGACCAACACAAACGCAGTAAAATTCCACAACCTGAATGATCACCCAGGAATACTACCTTATAGATTAGGAACGGTACAAATCAAGTCTAACCATTGGACTTTTATTCAAAAAATTAATCTTGCCCCTTTAATCACAAAATTTGAAACCCTAAAAAACCATGCGAAAAGCGTTACCACTAATATCCAAAATAATACCAATTACCACGAAACATATTTTAATTCACTTATCTCCTTAAAGACATTCGAACGAAGAATAGTAAATCTAATCGAACAAATAATTCCGTTTAAATATACACACAGAAATAAAAGAGGCCTATTTAACCCATTAGGAACATTTCTGAAAAGCATTACGGGAAATCTAGATCAAAATGACGCGGAACAAATTAACGCGAAAATCAAAAATCTACAAGAAAACCAAAATAAATTAAAAACAAGTATTAGCAACCAAATTACAATTCTAGATTCTACAATCGGTAAATTCGAAACAATGATAGCAAATATTACGCACAACGAATATGTGTTAAAATCGCACATTTTACAAACAGAATCAATAATAAAAAAGGTTGAACTTCAACAAGCAAAGTTTGAACAAAATTATTTAATATATAATGTAATAAACCAAATTACATTACTCTATCAATCTATTTACGATATTCTCGAAAAAATCGAAGTATCAATAACTTTCGCAAAAATTAACGTTCTTCATAATTCAATTATTAAACCGGAAGAACTACTAAAGGAAATACAAAAACTAAATAACTATCTAAGCACAGATAAACTACCCTTAGACGGTACTTCTGAAAATTTATTAGATTTTGAAAAAATCTTAACAATTAAAAGTTTTCTAGAGGACTTCAATATAATCTTTATAATAGAACTTCCACTTGTCGAAGAAAAGATATATCAATATTTCAAATTGTTCCCAGTACCAGTCCCCAATAATAAATCATTCCTTGTAAACATCCCCTTTAAACCATACCTGGCACTTAGCACTGAAAAATATGCATATATGGACCAAAGTTGTTCCGAAATCCAGCCAGAAAGTTACCTCTGTAAGGAAGTCCACACGTCTCATATAGAAAACAACCCTTCCTGTGCTGTTCAACTAATCAAACACGAGAAGAACATTACGTCTTGCCACCCCTTTGAAGTTCAGCTACACGAAATTCAAGTAACAAAAATCATTGATGGGAAATGGTTAATTACAGTACCCACCAATTTAATTAGCACAGTAAATTGCCGAAAGACAGAAAATAACCAACCCTTATTTGGATCCTATCTACTAGAATCCACAGCCGAATGTAAAATTCGAATAAAATCAATAATATTCGAAACCTATAAAACAAGTCAATTGGATTTCTCCAAAGTCAATCTACCAGTATTGAATTGGAGCTATATTAATCAGCAAAAATCGATAAATTACGAACCACCCACGATGGACCTCAATTTCATAAACCTCAAGGCAACCAAAGATATCAAGACCAAGTTGGAAGAAGAAAGAAGAAAATTGGAAGAAATCAATGTACCAATTTATACTGATAAGTCCAGTATTTGGACAATATTATTGTATATCATTATTGGAATTATTATTATATATTTTATCTATTATAAAATTGTAAAAGAATCTAAGAACGCTTTAAAAAACGAGATAAGTCACGAACAAGATAGTAACCAAATATTTTGAAAACATATACGAAGTATAAGTTTTCAACTTCAGCGCGGAGGAGTTACATTCCCGTGAGAACGGTTTATGTCGCAATATTACGCAACCTTGCATAAGCAATTCTCAGATTCTTAAAGCGTCTGTTCCCATGCAAGATCAGCATATTTAAACTTATAAATATACCCAGTATGTATAATGTTAGTTAGTCTTATACAGTTTGTATCCCATTCTTGCAATAAAGTTGTTTTTTAAAAAAATTACATCAACCCCGAGTTGAAAAGTCCTAATCGCTTATATCGGTCAAGTAAGCAAATACATTACCAAATTTTAGAAGATTTAAATATGAATATCGCTTTTAAAATCAACAATACGACTGGAAGGTACATAAAAATAATAAAACTAAGACAGAAAAAACAAATAAACCAGGGATATATAAAGTGACATGTAAAGACTCACAAAATCCAAACAGGCCAATCTGAGAAAAGTTTTTCTAAAAGAATAAGAAAACATTTTAACAGTGTCACAAAGAACAAAACTGATTCTTATTATTCTTATCATTTATTAGAATATAATTATAGTTTTGACTAAAATTTCTTTACACAAAAATAAAGGTACTAGGCTAAATCTGTTGGAATCCCTTGAAATAAATAAATTACGGTAAAAAATTGTATTTTACTTAAAATAAATAATACTTATAAATCATAGATTAAATATTAAACGTGTTAGTTTATAACTTCTTCTTCTAAAACGTGTTCGAAACAGCCTTGCAAATTGATATTTTGGCAGCGTCCTTGCTGTATTTACATCTGTAATAATATTGTTGTGAGTTAACCTATTCTTGCGTATACAAATTTCTATCTATTAGCTTACTTATTGCGCTTTCAACCACTGTTTACTTTGATGGTATCCAAACAAACATACTCCAAATTGTAAATATTTATCCAACTAGGTAGGTATGTATATTTGTCTACATTCATTGAAGTATAGACGCAAAGAACTTTATTTATATCTACGTATTTGTTTCATTTGCTATTCTATAAATATATTTCTTGGACTTTTTTCATATACTAAAATCGTTCGTCAATCTAGAATTGCCGCTCTGTTATGTAAAACCGTTCATTCGTTTTAATATTTTTGCATTTTGGTCCATTTAAGTGAGAAAGTATGTCATTTAAAAACTTTTAAGTATCAAAATTTAATTTTTGAATTTTCAATTTTTTTCAAAAGTAAACGTAGATTACTATATAAGGAGTATGAGGGAGGGGGATCTAAATGATAATTGCGTTCATTGCAACTTTAAATGATTGTCAAATCTCGAGACTTAGAGTTTTTTAGACGTTAAAAAAAAGAAATTACGCGTTTTAAAAATACACAGAATTTCTTTTTTAAAACGTCTAAAAAGCTTTAAATCTCGAGATTTGACAAACATTTAAATTTGAAATGAAATCACTTGTTCAAAGTTTTTCGCAACTTTATATGCCTGTCGAGGAGCTTTCTGAACGATTGAAAAGCTAAAACAGCGTCTTGAAAAGACGCGTAATTCCTTTTTTTGAGCATCCAAAAAACTCCAAAACTCGCAGTTCTACAACAATTGAATTGTGAGTAAATCGCTTTTATTTTATTTACAATGTTTTTTAAATGGGAAAAATTTTACCCCGCTTTTTAAATGGAGAAAACTTCAAACATATACACTCTCCTGCACATGTCTTTGCCATACCTAGATAAAAATCTGAAAACACAAAAAGTTTTATAACTTCAAAAAAAATGGTCGCAGCGTAAAAATTCCAAAGGTATCTTAAAATTCAGGTATAAATCTTCGAAAAACGGTTACATTTATCTCCAAAACCCATAAACATATGTATTAAACAATATCATAAAAAAGTAAAAAAATTGAAAAAATTTTGACGATATTTGTACTGTTATAATTTCAAGTACAAATATTGCAGAATACAAAAACCAAGACAGTTTGAAAGAGTATGGCTTCACCTTTAAAATGAGCGGTAGATCGTCCAATTTGATCTATTTGGACCAAAGTTAGACACATTTTTGTAAGAAAATATTTTTTTTTAAACGCGTATGTTTAAAAAAGTAAATAAAATAGAAAAAAAAGTGTAAATAGAAAAAAGACGTGATTATGTGCAAAAAATCTGAGAAAAATTTTTTTTTCTTATTTTTTATGACATAAAAAATTTCAAAATTATAAAATTAATGAGAAAAATTACACGATATTTTGTTGAAGTGAAAAAAAAACACTTTTATTTAACAAAGGGACAATTTTAATTCATATTTACATTTACTAGGTACTAAGCCTTTTAATGAAAACAAAAATAAATATCGGTCATTACCCCCTAATTAACGGTCAGTTCTTAAATATCAATATGCATAGAATTCAAAACTTAAACCAATAAATAATACAAACAAAAAATTTTAACAAAAAATTATAACGAAAAAAGTAAATATCAATTTGTTAGATAGTATAATAGTTACGTCTCAACATTTTCATTGAAAGTGATAACCTTTGCTTTTCATTACAGCCTGACAGATTCTTGGCATTCACAAAATTAATTTGTTGAGTGTATCTGCTTTGATATTTTTCCACTCATCTTGTAAGATTTCCCATAAGTAAGAAACCGATATCGGACGTTGCTTTTAAACAGCTGTTTAACTCATCCTATAATAATTCTATCGGGTTTTAATCGAGGCTCTGTGGTGGTCACTCCATGACTTTCAATTTATTCTTTTTTCAAGACTTTCCAAGTAACTTTTGCAGATATTTACCGTGTCTTTGGGGTCGTTATCATGTTGGAAAGTAAAAGGAGTACCTAATAGACGAGTACCAAACGGCAATACGTTCTTGTGTAGAAGTTTTTATAGCCTTCCTTTGTCAAGATTCTTTCTACTTTTACAGGGTCATCAGCACGGGATCAGGCTAGGCAACCCCAAGCCATTACTAAGCCACCTCCATGTGTGACACTGAGAACCAATCATTGAAAAACTTTTCACTACGCACATACATTTTTCTTTTCGATCTAAAAACTGCAAACTTCGATTCGTCGCGAAAAGTACTCAATCTTCAATTTTTTTGCTGTCTTGCCCATTTTAATCTTTTTTTTATATTTACGAGTCTTAGCAACGGTTTTTTTAGTAGGAAGTTGTCCAAAAATTCCATTTTCATGAAATCTCCGACATACTTATACTTTCAAATTATAATATATTAGTTATAATTTTGAAATTTTTATTCATTTGCACAGTTATATCAAAAACACTGAAACGTCTATTATGTAAAGCAGTGTGAACAATATATTTGTCTTCTTTAAGAGTTGTTTTCTTCATATATCCTCTATTACATCTACTATTAACAGAGTCAGTTTCCCTAATATATTTTCTAACGTTGTAATCAACAGTGCGTCTACTTATATTCGACTTTTTTGCAATTTTTTTTTCTTAACTTCAACAAAATATCATGTCATGTTTTTCATTAATTTTTCAATTCTGAAATTTTTTGTGTCATAAAAAATAGGAAAAAAATTTTTTCATCTGATTTTTTAAAAATTATACACCTGTGTTCTTTACACAAAAACACGTATTTTTTTATTTACACTTTTTTTATTGTGTTTAATTTTTTAAACATACGATTTTCGGGAAAAAAACATACTTTTTGAAAAATTGATTTAACTTTGGTCCAGATGGATGAAATTTGACGTTTCATCGCTCATTTTAAAAGTAAAGCAATAGTCTCAAACTATTTTAGTTTTTTTATTTTGCAATATTGGCACTTAAAATTATACCAGTATAAACATCATCAAAATTCTTTCAATTTTTTTACTTATTTATGATACTGTTTAAAAAATATGCTTATGGGTTTTAAAGATAAATGTAACGGTTTTTTGAAGCTTGTTACCAAAATTTTAAGATTGATCCATGGAAATTAGACTCAAAAAGAGCCGTTTTGGGAAAAAATGTAACTAGCGATTTTATTACTGAAAAGGATATATTTTGGTATCACTAAAAACATACTTCGATGGAAATTCATACGGTCTATGGCTTACAAAATGGTGGCCAATAAATGGTCACTTTTTTCAGTTTTTCTAGTTTATCTTGAAAAATAAGGTTGTATGAAAAATGTTTCAAACGAAAGTTGTAGATAGTTAAAAATCTATCAATTGTTATAATTAAAGTTATAGGTGGCGACACTAGTTATTGAAATATAATTTTTTTCTAGGAAAAGTCCATTTTTTTATTTAAAATTAAATGATATTTATTAATTAATTATTGCTTCAGAATTCTAGGAAATGATAGATATTTTTGACCCAAAAAAGTGTGTTTAATCTGAAATTTGTGAGTTGAATAGTTTCCGAGAAAATCGAGCTCAAAGTTAAAAATTCGATGTCGATTATTATCCTTCCTAATAAAAATACAGCAACCAGGTTGACAGCAATTTATTTAAAATGACGTATATTTTTAAGATATATTTTCAAAAAAAAATTTTTCTTTTTTTGATTTTCCGTCGACAAAATTCCGAAAAACAGTTTTTTACACTCGAAAAATTGCAATAACTTTTTTGTCAGTGTACTTACGATTATTCTAATAAGTCTACACTATAACATTTTTTCTTTCTAGTATGCCAAAACGTTATATCAAATTAACTCCAAAGCATACTACTCCGAAATGACAGGTGTTACCAGAATGCCGGCTCCGAACCGGATACTACCAAGACCGGAAGACATCTGCGTCTTGCAACATAGCAACCCGCTGACTGGCTGTACCCGCGCTATTTGAATACCGTCGGATAGATTCTGTGGGTAGTTTTCAGAGGTAGATCTTACAGGGACGTTTTTCGTGGAACTGAAAAATTTCTCGATAAACTACAAGTATTCAACAATGTCTTCTGTAAATTTCAGCGTTGCGAATTTTTTTTTTTTTTTTTTAAAAAAGGTAAATTTTACCATAGGTACACTGACAAAAAAGTTATTGCAATTTTTCGAGTGCAAAAAACTATTTTTCGCAATTTTCTCGACGGAAAACCAAAAAAAAATTTTTTTGAAAATATATCTTAAAAATATACGTCATTTCAAACAAATTGCTGTCAACCTGGTTGCTGTATTTTTATTAGGATAATAATCGACATCGAATTTTCATATTTGAGCTAGATTTTCTCGGAAACTATTCAACTCACAAATTTCAGATTAAACACACTTTTTTGGGTCAAAAATATCTATCATTTCTTCGAACTCTGAAGCGATAGTTAATTAATAAATATCATTTAATTATAAATAAAAAAATGGACTTTCCCGAGAAAAAAAAACATTTCGATAACTAGTGGCGCCACCTATAACTAGGTGGTTTTTCAATTACCTACAACTTTTGTTTGAAACATTTTTTCATACAACCCTTATTTTTTAAGATAAACTGGAAAAACTGAAAAAAGTGACCATTTTTTGGCCGCCATTTTGTAAGTCATAGACCGTATGAATTTTCATCGAAGTATGTTTTTAGTGATGTCAAAATTACCCTTTTCAGCAATAAAATCACTAGTTTCATTTTTTTCCCTACAAAAGTTTAATTTTCATGGAATTTTTACGCTGCGACCTTTTTTTTTTTGAAGTTATAAAACTTTTTGTGTTTTCAGATTTTCATCTAGGTAAGGCAAAAACATGTGCAGGGAAATGTATGTCTAGAGTAAACGATCAGCTACGATTTCAAACAAAAAAGTTTTGGGCACTACAAATTATTACCCAAGTCTCTGTTGAGACTGATTTTGTAGACATTTTACTTTGAATTAACGTTGCTCGTTGCTTCCTGCACGCCCTGAGTACAAATACTAATACAGACTGTCACAGAGGCCTTGCGTTCAATGGGTTTAATTAGTGAATCTTCAAGTGATTTCCTAATATACATATGTGCATTTAATATAAATCTAAATGTCCTGCGTTACACAGGCGCGGATCCGGGGGGGGGGGGTGATCGAGCCTTGAGTTTAGGAAAATAGACCCGCTTTTGTCTCTTATACTAAAGTTTATTCAAGAACTAGAGGGAGTAATAAATCATTTTTTACCCTTTTTCTCTTCGGAAACTACGTGTGTTTTTTACTCCGATGTCTTTAGCAAAAGCTGTTAGACACATATATTTTTCAGAGGAATGGGTTAGAAATTTTATAATAAAAAATACCGGTCTATAATAATGGATGGGTTGGATAACTATAGATATTTGGAAGCGTGAAGTGTTAAACAGGATTTTAATCCTTGTCATAGGCGTCGGCGTTTTTTATCACTAAGTATTTATGACATAAAATATTATTTCAGTAATAAACTTAAAATAAAAAGTTTTTATATTATTTTATTTCTTATGATTTTTTAATAATTCACATACATTACAAAATGTAGATAATTTTGACATATTTAACACAAATCGCAGCTGTATTTCTATTATTTTTAATTTTGTCATAGAAACTGTTTTAGGCACATTCAGACTAAAACGTAGCCTTATTTTCTCAAAAAATTCTACGTTATAATTTAAATACTTACAAAATACCCATTGTCACAAATACAAGAAGGGAAACATATATAAAAAAAATAAATTCGTCCATATGTCATTAAAATATTTTTTTAGGGACTATCGATCATTTTATTATTAATTAAAAACATTTTTAGGACATTTGACGTTTCAGTTTATTTATTTCTTAAACCATCTGCAGAATTACAATTAAACACTAAGAAGGGATTCAAATGTAATTAGTTTTTATATGTTACAGTTAAAATTAGACCTACTTATTTGTATTTCTATTGTACTTATATCTTAATTTAATTTACCTTATTTATGGAAATCCGATAGTCCCAAAAAAATAAGATAAACATGTTAATTTTACACGCTTAAGAAAAACACAATAATAAAATAATAAAAAACTTACGGCTAATTAGAATTAAATATATGTAAAATTAAAGAGCGGAACAACCTGAATAAAAAATATATAAAAAAAAATAAATATTTATATAAACAACATTAAACAATAAAATACAACAAAAACAAAAATTTAAATAATAAATTGTGGTTACACTGGTAAACATTACATATCTAATTTCTAATCAAAGTGAGTGAAACTATCTTCGCTCAAATTAATTATAATTTTTCCCAATTTTCCGCAGTAACTTTATTCAAAAAATTTTTTCAAAAGTTTAGTTAAAGTATTAATTTTGTAGGTTGTGTTATTTCTAGCAACTCTACCTTTTACTTGAGAGAGATATGTACTCCAACGGACAGTTTCCGGACGATCTATAGGAATAAATTTTCTATCTGGTTTTTCCCAGCAAAAATTAAGTTCTCTGAGCAATTTCCAGAGTTCAGTTATTTTAATTTCAGGTAAATCGCGATCTTTATTGGTTTTAGTTAGAATTTTTGTCGACGGTTGGAATCTGCTTCTCATAATAAAATTTATGTACAACCCCTTTAACTGCAGTTTTCATCTCTTCTTCCAATGAAGTTTTTCTTCTGCTTGTGATCGAATGTGGCTTGGAAGTACTAACAATTCCAGACGTTTTTTTCTCCTTCAGTATTTTCGAACTCCTGTCATTTTGGAACATACCTCAACCGAGCTTTTAACATTATTATCGGGATATTGATGTCTTAATGCATCATAAACATTCATCGTAATAAGTTTTTCGTTGGAGAAAAAATACCCTGGCTTAACAATTCTGAAATAAATATAGAGGTGGAAGTCATATCTTTTGGGTATCTCACTAATCTCAAAAAATATATAAAAACAAGCGCAAACAAGATAAATCACTAAGAACACACTGTAAGGTATACTTTGCTGGCTACCAGAAATTAAATTGAACTGAATCAGAAATTTTATTGTTGCCGTAAATTTGGAAAAGCTTATTTTATATTTACGTATAATGATATATAGATTCACGGCAGTCCTCAGTTACCTGTGGCCCTGGAGCAGGTATGTTGGAGGTTTCGTTAACAGTTTTATTACTCTCTCTAATTCCTGAATAGATTATTGGAATGTGTATGCTTGCGATCGCCTCTCCCCTCTCCCAAGAGTTTTGAGTTCAGGAAGATAGAACCGATTCTGCCTTTTATATTAGGAATGCGCATGCTGCTGGCACTCCCCCCCCCCCTTAACAACTTGTTTTTCTTGCTATACTGTACTTTAAATAAATAATTACTGACACCTTGCTTTGAAAGGATTGTAAAGTAGCATGTTTATTGGAGATTGAATAAATTGAATTCTAAAGATTTTTTGGGTGAGTAGAGCCCCCCGCGCCGCGGGCCCTGCGGAGCCTTCGCTACGCCAGTGCGTTTAAGCCCTAGTCATCCAGGGTTTTTTACGTTTTTCTTCAAGATAAACCAAGGGAATCACTTTATTAAACATAATTGATAAATATGAACGGCTATTCTCATATGCAAAAGATAATAAATGCCAAAATATACACCGTTGATGTTTCAATTATTAAAATCTCAGAAATAATATACTCGTGTCATACTTTATCTACACCACGCGATTTTCAAATTTGCAACGTTAGTCTATAAGATGCCGGTTAATTTAAACACAGCCAGTCAGTGCCTATATTACACATTTCCTTGAAATAATAAACAATATGTACTTCGATGGGTAGTTTATTAAAAATAAACCGTTTCAGAATCGATTTATTAAAATAAAACTAACAACTCTGAACTATTTTACTTATTTAAACTGAGCGTCGTAAAAATAACGTGACCTAATAAAAGATTTTTTTGCTGTATTTATATTGCATGACTTTTATCGATTGGCTATGTTTAATATACAAAAACTCTACAAATTATATTTCGGTCAATTATTTTTATCTGACCGAGACAGACCGGAGTTAAAGAAGAAGACAAAGTGCTCAAAAAGTGCTTAAGGGAAAAATCTACGTTTATTTTGTGAACAAAATGATTTTCCAAAAGTATATATATATTTATATATATATATATATATATATATATATATATATATATATATATATATATATATATATATATATATATATATATATATATATATAAATAGATAAGTTTTGTCCGTGTAATTTAAAATAAAATAGAATCAAATATTGGCGAAGCGGACGTGAAAATTTGTTAATCTACATGATTCTCGTGTTAAAAAGTACGGAGCACTCCAAAAATATGGAAAAACTCCGGGTCCGACAGATGGCGACAGCGCTGTTTCGTCCTAATATGGGACTCGTCAGGCCACCGCATTCGGTACAAACCATCATCTCGCCTTTGCATCCTATAAACCTGAGTTTAAAATCAAAAAACAGCAAACAAGACGACAAAGGCGACATCTCGATGGTCCACTCGATAACACAAGAAACACACAGACCAACAAAGTTTGTAAAATAACCGCCATATGGTGGCGCGACGGTGAATTAAAACAGAAATATGTAAAATCGAGCACACGAAACGCGCAGCCCAAAGAATAGAGGTCGCATTTTTCGGTACTGGCAACCAAGCCTACCGCTTATTTTAGCAGCCAAAGCCACGTGTCGCACAAAACGATCCCACCATGAGAGCATCGTTCAGCGTGTTTCAAAACCAAACAAGTAAATAAATAAATAGATAAGTTTTTGTCCGTGTAATTTAAAATAAAATAGAATCAAATATTGGCGAAGCGGACGTGAAAATTTGTTAATCTACATGATTCTCGTGTTAAAAAGTCACGTGTAAATGAAAAAGAGGCGTAGAACATGATAAACCGATCTATATATATATATATATATATATATATATATATATATATATATATATATATATATAATAATTATTTTTTAATCATCTTTGACCTGTTTCCCATTAGGCTTTAATCAACCCATTGAAAGGTTTTTGGACTTGATAGTGTTCGAGCTATAGAAATCTTTCACTAGTATCGGATATAACTAAGTTGGCTTAAATCGACCTATTTTGGCGTTAAAAGTCTGTCATCAAACGTTGTATTCCTTATTTTCCGAACACCCTGTTTATAATATACAAGCACGAAATTTTTTTTCCTTATTTTACATTAAATCTCCATTTTTTCAATGTTCTCCCAATTTTAGGGGGAAAATAACATCATATCCGTTTTCAGTGAGCTCAAAGACATAAAAGAAATTAGAATGCTTATGGCTGCTACTCATTCATTTTAGATGTATCTCCAGCTTGCCTAGAATATTCGAATACAGATTCATAAGAACTTATGAGTAAACCTGTAAAGGAAGTAATTAAAAAGTGGCAGATGTTATCACTTATAATAAAACGTTAGGTAATCAAGACTATTTGTGTAAAAATCGCCCATTGATTAGTTCATTGATCCATTCGCCGGTCGACATTTTGTTTTAATTAGAAGATATTTATAATTTTCAGCAGTGGCGTAATTATTGATAAATATTTATTAAAAGTATTTAATCTTCTTTCCATAAGAAACCCATGAGAAAAAAGAAACAGAAGAAACAATTCATATCATTAGATTTATATCAAGTATTATAAAGGATTATGATCATACTACTCCTTTCAAAAACTACCGATGCATCCCCAAAAGGTGGCTATACGGCCAGGAGAGACAGTTGGACCATGCTTTTTTGAAAATGATGATGGTGCCTTCATAATGGTAAAAGGCGATCGCCATCGTGCCATGTTGACAAAGGGTTTTTGACAAGAATTGGATGGAATGAACGTAACTGAGATGGCACTTCAGTTTTCGTTAAGACACCTTTTCTTTCTCTCAAGCGATGAAACTGGAATCCAGAAACAAAATTAGATTTCATATAATAGATACTATAAAAATACAATTATATAAGAGAAAATTAGCTCTCAATCAACTGAAAAAACCTTATACTATAAGGACCAACGTGCTCTGGTCTAACACAGTTAGATACCTGCCTTTAATGTATGGGACAATTTGACCATAAAATGAGAAGTGCCTGGTTTTATTACATAAGGAGTTCAAATACACATAACAAATTCTATATTGTTAGTTAGTTGTATTTCAACCTACAGTTGATCGAGAACTGTTTGTATTTGAGAGATTAGGGAGTTTTGAGCAACATGTCGCGAGTTTGTGCAAATAAACCGGATCATTTTTGTCATATATGTAGTGAAGTGACTTTTGTGAAACAAAAACGTATTCTTAGCCCTTTAATACAAAAGGCTTACCGTTTGTATTTTGGCTGCAAAGTTAGAGACCAAGAAAAAAATTGGGCTCCCCATATCTGCTGCAACAAATGTGCGTCCAACATTTGTGGCTGGCTAAGTGGAAAAAAGTGAAGAGACTGTTACTGTTACAGTATCTAAATTTACAATCCGCCATACGCCTGGCGTCCCATAGTGACGAGTTGACTGTACCCAATCCACGACAAGAATATACCTTTGATTCTAATGATGATCAAATGGATTCAAACGGTAGTGTGCCGGAATATGTCGCCGGTCCATCAACCTCGCAAGACTCCGATTTTCTCTGTGAACTTCCTAGTAAAAACCTCACAAAATAAATCAAAGTGAATTAAGTGTCCTTATAAGGGATTTGGAATTGCCCAAGAAAAAAAGCAGAACTATTGGCCTCTCGGTTGCAACAATGGAATTTACTTCAAGATGAAGTAAGAGTTTCTATGTACCGAAGCCGTGAGAAAAACCTAACACCGTTTTTTAATATGTAAAACAATTTAGTAGCCTGTAGGGACATTAAGGGATTAATGACAGCTTTAAATCTGGACTATGATCCAAAAGACTGGAAGCTTTTCATTGATTCTCCAAAAGTAAGACAAAAAGCTGTGTTACTCCATAATGGAAACAAATTGTCTTCAATCCAACTTGGCCATGAAGTCCACATGAAAGAAAGTTAAAACAATTTGAAATTGTTACTGAAGACTATACAATATGAAAGATATAAATGGCAAATTTGTGCGGATTTAAAAGTTGTGTCAATTTTGATTGGAATTCAGTTAGGTTATACCAAATACTGTTGCTTCCTCTGCGAATGGGACAGTCGAGCACGATCTGATAACTACAGAAAGAAAATTTGGCCACCGAGAGAGTCTTTTCAGCCTGTAAAGAAAAATGTAACCTGCGCGCCATTAGTTTTCCCAGAAAAGATTTTACCACCGCCACTTAATATAAAATTGGGATTAGTAACATCTGAACATGAACAAGGAAGGTCGTGCTTTTAGTTATTTAAAAGGAAAGTTCTATAGAATCAGTGACGCTAAAATTAAAGAGAGAATATTTGTGGGTCGCCAGATTAGGAAACTTTTCGGAGATGCACAATTCGATTCCATACTTAAAGGCAAGGAAAAAGACGCTTGGAATGCCCTTAAAATGGTAGCAACAAGTTTTTTGAGAAACATAAAAACAGAAAACTATAAAGCCCAGTTGCCCAATTTCTTTCGTGTTACCAAAATCTAGGGTGTCATATGTCCTTGAAAATTAATTTCTTGGATTCTCATCTGGATTACTTTCCGGAAAATTGTGGTGCTGTAAGTGACGAGCAAGATGAGAGGTTCCACCTGGATATTTCAATCATGGAAAGAAGGTATCAGGGAAAATTGAACTGTGAGATGTTAGCCGACTATTGTTGGACTATTACGAGACATAACCCAGAGGCTGCTTTTAAAAGGCATACTAAGAAGCGCAAAATGAGTGTCTAAACTTTAGATTCAATTATTATCCGGTCAAGTTAGCCCTAAAAAGAGAGGTAAGGTTACCAAAATTCGCATAGAGCTAAAAATTTGTACAAATATTCGGAACATCATTACAAATAAGTTGTTAAAAGTTCCCAACGATCCCATGCCTGGAAAAAAAAATATTCAAGGTCAAATTGGAAAAAAATGGGTTTTTCGCGTTTTTCAGCCCAACGATAAGTTTTATCATCAAAATAGCTCAGATCTAAATTGTAGGCCATAAAATTACCTATAAAAATTGTTTTAATAGCCTTTTTCATAAGATTCACCATTTTCGAGATATCATCGCTCAAAAAGTTGAGAAAGCTGCGTTCTCCATAATGTGCATAAGTACGCCGCGTACAGACATCACTGGAGCTGTAATATGATTGAAATATTTTTCTATCGGCATATCACAGAGTTACTGTAGTATTTGATGGCTACACCGATTGCACGAGGAACATTAAAGCCGCAGAACAACGTCGTCGAGCTACAACAACATTTTATTGGATCAATATATGACCGTTCCCACTACTCAACAAAAGTTTCTGGCAAATACCCACAACAAGTCACGGTTCATTTCACTGCTAAAAGAAAGATTGACCAGTGAAGGTATACTTGTCAAACAAGCTGTTAATGATGGTGATGTCCTCATCATTGAAACAGCATTAGAACAGTTCAATTTGACAAACACAACTATTGTTGTTGGTGAGGACGTTGATTTACTGATTTTACTGACTGCTCGAACTCCAACTAACAAAACCATTTATTTTTTAAAACCTGGGAAAGCTCAACATCAGTCTGAAATATATTCAACACAAAGTTTATCTGCTTTTGCAAAGTGTCAAAATCATGTTTTGTTTTTACATGTAATAAGTGGCTGCGATACGACATCAGCATTTTACAGAAAGGGTAAAACATCTGTTTTTAAAATGTTTGAAAAACAAGATTTAGTCAGTTGTGCTGAAGTTTTTAAAAATAGTAACTCCACAAGAAATTATCACCAATGGAATTCGCTTTCTTCTTGCCATGTACGGAGCTCCAAAAAAATTACCTGCATCGATAAGTTCCGCTACGCATCTTTTGTTAAAAATACTCGAAACAAAAAGCGAGTGCAATTAGCTTGTCTTCCTCCAACCTCTGCTTCTGCCCAACAACATCTATTTCGGGTATATTATCAAGTTCAACTGTGGCTTGGTAATCAACTAGATCCAAAAGATTGGGGTTGGAAGTTGATTGACAATACATTGGATCCAATTCAGACTCCCACCTGCACCAGAAAAACTCCTCAACACAATTTTTTGCAATTGTAAAAAGGGATGTAATGCTAAATGAGGCTGCAAAAAAGTTGGGTTATTTTGTTCATTAGCATGTACAAATTGTCAAGGCCACTTGTGTTCCAATGTTGAATCTCCATTAGAAAACGGTTCATATCATATCAACGAAGAGGCGCCTGATACATCGCTTTTGGAGGGATTTATTTGCACTCAGCAGGAAGAAGAAGAAGACGAACGAGAAGACGAAGAACAAGAAGAAGCAGAAGTATTTAACGATAATGAATCTGACGAATAATTGACCTAAATTCAATAGAATTCAGACAGCTTCGATTATTTTTAACTATTTCTTCTTTTTTTTAATCATTACATAGTACAGTATGGTTCGTGGAATAGGCCTACTGGGGAAACCACGTTAAAAAAAAACGCGTCAAGTATACTACCTCACAGGTGACTTGGAAACGTGTGCATATTTTGGAGAACAACTTCTTAAGCGATGATATCTCGAAAACGGTAACTCTTATGAAAAAGTATAAGAACCATTTTTATAGGTAATTTTATGGCCTACAATTTTGATCTGAACTATTTTGATGATAGAACTTACCGTTTGGCTGAAAAACGCGAAAAACCCATTTTTCCCGACTTTGACCTTGCAGGCATTTGTTTCCCAGTGTAATCACTTGAAAGATGTTGTTATCAAAATAATCGGAATCTTGTTCTACTGCCCCTCGTATCACTTATTTAGTCACAGCGTAATAAGCTAATAATAAAATATCACATCTATCTGAAATATCTCGTTAAAAAGTACCTATATATATTTTTTCTCATCCTTTTTTAACCACATTTTTTAAAAGATCGTTTTCACCGTAATCTAAACCCATCAGAACAGATATTTGATTTATGAAACCTATCAGTTTAGAATGTTTTTAGACATTGATTTTATTCATTCGAGTTTAAAATACAGTTGGGAGAGATGCCGATAAATTTTTCTCTTTTTCTATCGTTATATCGGCTGACCGCAAGCGGGTTTTTGAGTTAATATGGTTCAAAAAGTTTGACATTGGTCAATAAATTAGACCCCGTTGGAAGGAAAGATCTATTATATTGTACAATTTAAATATGACTTTTTTTTCGTAGACCAAGATTTTATTCTAGCATCCATTACCTTTATTACAAAAAAGATTTTTTATATATCAGCTAATCTCAGAGTATTTTGGACAACTGAATAATTCTTTATTGGAATGTAAGATATAAATAGATATTGTCACGGTTCAATTTTGTGCTTAAGCTCACTACGGCTAATTTATTTAATTTAACCTTATTTATTAGTATTTCCCAGGGATTCTTTGAAGACAAGTATTTAATTAAGTACAGTTTTGATTAATTTTATTTGCCATTATTTTGTCTTACTTTTGTATTTCACTACACTGTGCTTAGGTATTTTCTTATCAATATCAAACTTACTGCTACCTTTTTTTTTGTATTCAGATAGATCTTGTTTTTTTTCCGGCCCTTTTAATTTTATATTTACATTTGATGAGATTGTATGTATGTTGGGTTGCAGAAATCAGGAAATTTCTATTGATGTATTAATTTATATTTCTTGAGTTGAAAAGTAACTACTGGGATTATTATTAGATTTATTAATCTTGTTTTGAGTGGAAAAATGCTAATGATTAACAAATTGGCTTCACTAACAAATGTATTTCAGCCGACTGTTATTGCCCATTGTCTTTCTTTTTCAGCTGTAATTTCTTTCACACGTGGTAATTGAACGCGCCTAACGGGAGTGGATTAGTGCGCAAGCAGGGCCATGGTTATAAATGGAGGCCGTTTTGCCTTAATTTTTCACTTCTTCCTGGTTTGATTTGGCTGAAGCAGCTGCAGACTTCCATCTCAATTTTTAGTTGCCAAGTTTTTAGGATTCTAAGATGCAAAGTCCAAGATTATTCCGGTAATTTTGTTGAGTTTTGGGATACCGTATCTTTGGTTAGTTATGGGTTTTTTTTACCGGGATAAAACTAGAGACAGGGATTTTGGGCAGTCTGCATGGACCAACGAAGGAATCAGTCTGACCCCAGAAGATCGGGTAAGGAACTTTAAAATAATTACTGTTAAAACGATTCTGCATAGTATTTTTATTTATTAAAAGATTTAAGTTTAAAATTGATTTTTACCTAGTGAAATTAAAGCATAATTTAAAAGCAACCGTTGATATTCTAAGTCTCATTTAGATCCAAAATTAACCACTTTAGAATATTATTAAGATATATTTTAGGGTTTTAGGGCCGATCATTTCTTTTTTTTTTTGTGATAAATATATAGTTCTTGAATTTTGAAATTTTATAATTTGTTATCAGTAAGAGTTGATTTTGAGAGTATTTTATCATCATTTTTAATTTGCACTATATTTTGCTATGTTGTTGCCTCCTGGACGTATCACCGTATTCCCAATTTTCAGTTAAATTAATTTATTAATATTAATATTGAAGTATTTTGCATTGTATGCAATCTTAAGGCCCCATTTTGGGTTTATTATGGACAAATTTAAAGTTTTTTTTGCATCGTGATATGTTCATGGTAGCATTAACTTTCAGTTTGATTCCAGCAATCTTTCTTTTTTGTGTAGTTGACTGCAATGCTTGGATATTAGAGACTGGCTTATTTAGTGATATTAGGAATTCTTTGCGATCTTCTAGTTTTTTTAATAACAGTTAATTTCTGAACGTGTATCCTGTCTTTTCATATTGTATTGTACTAATTAATTTGATCATATTTTGAGTATATCCATTTTATTGTTATTTATATATAGAGTTAATAGAGAGTTAGTTAATACGCATTCCATTTTAGCCGGGTTTAACTCAACTAATCGATTTCCGGTAGGGACGCTCAATTACCACGTGTGAAAGAAATGACAGCTCTAAAAGAAAGACACTGGGCAACAACAGTCGCTGAAATGCATTTGTTAGTGAAGCCAATTCGTTAATCATTAGCATTTTCCCACTCAAAACAAGAATAATAAATCTAATAAGTATCCCAGTAGTTATTTTTAAATTCAAGAAATTTAAATTATTACATCAACAGAAATTTCCTGATTTTTGCAACCCAATATACATACAATCCCATCAAATGTAAATAAAAATGGTAGGGAAAAAAACAAGATCTATCTGAATACAAAAAAAAAAAAAGGTAGCAATAGTTTGATAGTGATAAGAAAATACCTAAGCATAGTGTAGTGAAATACCAAAGTAGGACAAAATAATGGCAAATCAAATTAATCGAAACTGTACTTAATGAAATGCTTTCCTTCAAAGAATCCCTGGGAAATACTTAAGGAAAATGATACTGTGTTGGCCATAACGAATTTGCAAAATAAAGTTAAATTAAATAAATTAGCCATAGTGAGCTTAATCGCAAAATTGAACCGTGACAATATTGGCGATTCACACACTTGATTGTGTTTATTTAAAAACTTTTATCCTATAAGGTCTCATTATCATACTTTCATAATAAAAAAAATTTAACGTGATATGTAGAGTACAAAAACTTGTTATAAAAGTAAGACATACTGTACAGGGTGGATAGTTTTGGATGTTTTTGTGGGAAATCATAAAAGATTTTTAAAATCTGATATAGTCCCGATCTCTTTTTTCACAAAATTATTATAGTGAAAACAAATTACAGCTAACACAATGGGTTTCGCATTTATAGGGCGATTTTCGAATTTTACAATTTTCTAAAATGTTCTATATTTAATTTATCAAAGCAACTACCATAACACTAATAAGGCATTATTAGGATACTTTTTTCCAATGGCGTAGTTAGATTTTTAATTTTAGTTTTAATTACGGAGATATAATACCAAGTTTAATTTTTTAAATGGAACACCCTGTATTTTTTACATAATTTTTTTGCATTTTCTTTAAGAATATATTATATTGTCAATATAAATTGACAACAAATTAGCTAAAAACAATTTCTATTAAATATGTAAACATTTTAAAATAGGAAACGTCTATTAAAGAAGCTATATTGATATAAAATAAAATCACTTACTTTGTTTTTTAATCACAGTTTCTTAACTTATAGCATTAACTAAATAAACACAAGAATATTACTCCAATGCTATAATTCTGACGTTCACAAAATGGACACAACGATAGGCCACAACTCATTCAACATTTCGATGTTGCGAATGATTGAATATCAGTAATAAAATGTTATTTACATACCTTTGTAACAAGTATAAAAGAACTTAAATTGTTGGATTTTCGTTTAAAACGTTGCAATGTTGCATATCCCTTCTTACCAACTGAAGAGGATATACTCCTCCTTGATATCTTCAAAAAACGCACGGTTGCCACTTCCTAGCGACTTTTTACTGAAGTCACGACGTTGCCAAGTCTTAAATATCACTAATAAGATGCTACTTGATTTTATAGGAAAACAAGTGCAAAACTATAAACTAAAAGGTGACCTAATTGTATTTGTTCTTTGAGAAAATAAAACATCTATAATAATAGTATAATATAGGCCTATATAATGATGGCCTGTGATGATCATAGTGCTACATTTACGATATGATAAAATCTTAGTTTTTGAATGTTTCTTCGAAATATGACAACAGTGCACATCTCTTCAGCAAAAAGACATCTCTTCGATGTACTGTGGTTGCCTAATTTAACCTATGACGAGAGGGATATTTTATGGGTATTGTCTGCTCTCGTTTTCGCAAACTCCGTTTTAGTAGGTTGTCCGCCACTGTAGTTGCCGTTTTACTTTCAATTCGCTTATCTAGCAGGATTTATTTCGTTTGTTTTTTAAGTTCCGTGATGCAAAGTGAAATATTGAATTACAAAGAAAGTTTTTATTATACACAATAATATAGTTTTTTGTGTAGTAAATAAATTTTGCCCTTTTAGGGTGCTTTACATATAGGTAAGTTTTCGGTATTTTTGTTTTTAAAAAATATTTTTAAATTCTACTCACAACAAAATTTTCATGGATCATTTGGGTCCGCCTTTGATTTCTTTCATTCTGTAATATGTTAGAGTATGCCAAAAAAATATCCATTATGTATTTTTTACGTCATGAGTTGCATTTTTATATAATGTATAATTTGAAAGCCTGATTTTTTTCTAAAAAAAAAACATGCATATTGGTAAGTTTACGAAAAGGGATTGATATACATAATTTTCTCAGTAACGGCTTGCTTTATTATTTATAGGGGTAAAAACGTTATTTCTTTTCGCTATTTTCGTTCGTAAATGTTTAAATTTACTTAATTTAATCAATAACTCTTAGACCCAGTTTCACAATCGATGATAACATGAAGTGGTTAAATAACCAATACTTGCAAGTTAACCATGAGTTTTCAAAGATAGGTGTTTCACAAACAAGAATTAAGAGCTGGTTACGAAACCATTGGTTAAATTTTATTTGTCAATGTTGGTACCTGACTTTTAAGAAAATAACACGTACATTTTATGAAATTCGTGGGAATTAGGTTTAATGCCGTAATTAAAAAATAAAGAGGAATGATTGGTTTGACAACTAACCTCTATTTTTACGACGGTATTTAAAAAAAAAATCATCGAAAATAATTTTATTATTATATAAAGCTAATATTTGTGAAAATTTTATAACCATGGAGAAGAGAGAAAAAAGAGCTGTAAATTTCTCTAAAGAAGAAGAAGTCCTTCTTATATCCCTGGTAGACAAATATAAGAATATTATTGAAAATAAAAAGAGTGATTCTCACACTTGAAGTGATCAAGAAAATTGTTGGAAAATTTTACAAAATGAGTTCAACGCCAGTTGTACTGTAAATGGCACAAGAAATGTCAAAGTTTTGAAAGAAAAATATAGAAATTTAAAAAGAAAAACCAAAGAAAAGTTTTCAAAAAACAAAACGGGAGGAGGAACCTATACAGCCTACAGCCGGTTCTCGGCATTAATTTAAATCTGCTAAGAAAATCGTTGTCATCATTTTCTTCAAAATAATCAACTCGTGGTCAAAATGTTCGGGGTCTTCTAGCTTCTTCATCACTACTATAAACATTGATATTGTAATTATCCATCTTTCTTATTTTGGGTTATTCAACAAAAACGCAAATGATTTTTATTCTATCCGAACCGTCAACAAATAAAAAGCGTAAGCAAAGTAATGAAGTTATGTTCTTTTGGTTAAGTAAGTAACCACAGGATTGTCTACTGGTAAACTTAACTCATGGTTAACTTCCGGTAAAACGTAAATCATCAATTGTGAAACAATTTTTTTAAATAACCATAGGTTTTTTCTTAACCTTTCGGTGACCACACATTGTGAAACTGGGCCTTAGTTGTACATGAGTTTCAAAAATTAAGTTGACGGGTATCTGCTTTTTCATAGTTATTTATCACGGGGTTAACCACCACTTTTTAATATTTTTTGAAAGGACATGAAAAGTATATTTTTTTGTAAAAAATTCATTACGACCAATAATACAAACCATTAGGTACATTAAGTGGCATATAATGGAAATACACCATTTCAAAGGGTTAATTTACTCCTTGCAGCTTCCCATAAAAAAGTTTGAAAAAATCATTCTCCTTCTTCTGTGTTATATTGTGGCTACATTAAAGAATATGCGACAAGTATTTTTTTCGTCTTGAATTGCATTTTTAGAGTGATAATAACCCCCAAAGTTTATCGCTGAAATCGTTTTTTTTTTTAATTTAGAAGTCTAATTTTTTGTGCAAAATCACTCACATATTATTAAATTTACGAAAAGGTATTGTCATTTGTAAGAGCGTGGATTGAATCTTTTAGAGAAGTGACAACGTTTTTTTTAAGCTATTTTCATTCGATAAACGTATAAAGGTATTTAATTGAGTCAAAAGCTCATTAATTGTATACGATTTTCAAAAATTAAATTAATGGATATTCACTTTTTTCACCTGTGAATTGCTATCCTTTATGAATTATTTTTTTATAATTTTATATAATTTTGAGCAACATAACCTAGATCAATGGGCCCGAAACTTATAAAACCTAAATATATGGTTGACTTTCATCTGTAAATTTTAAAAATATTGTGATATTAAATAAGTGCAAAAATTCGTATTGTGATATTATATTAAGACATTTTTTCAAAAAAATGCATTTTTTGGGGCTTCACAGTGATTCTATGGAAGGGGACTAGCATGTTTCTTATTTCTCCTGTAATCTACATTTACCAACCTCCAATTTAAAAAAAATTGTTTCGGTGTCTTATTTCTCCCGGAGATTTACGATTTTGAAACGAGAAAGTGACAATTGGCCCATAGTGTGCCGTTAGCAAAAAAGCCATCTAATTAATTAAATCCACAGATTAACTACACTCTCAAACTGTGCGGTTCGAGACCTTACAGACTCCCCTTTTAAGTGATTCAGGTTGTATCAGTTCCTGACAGTAATTGAATATTGGTTTAAATAAAATAAAGCTTAATATTTTGTAGTAATTAACAACATCCAATCTTTTAAATAGCAAAACCCATTAGGGAAGCAATCAATCATTTAGAAATAATAAAACTGGGAAAAATAAAGCTTTTTATTAGTCTGCTAATTTTGTTATTAGTCACGTCATGCTTTTCAGTTCATCGGAAAAATAAATTCCATTTATTTATTTTGCTTTCAAAGAATTTTTTATTAAATTATCTTTTTTAGCCACTCATGTCATATTATTTCAATGTTAAAGCATCTGAAAGAAGAAACAAGCCCTACTGTGTTTATAAATTACATTCATTTGTTTCCATTATTTTATTTAAAAATATTTTTTCCAACTCTATGCTTAACTATGAAATATCAGTAAAAACATTTTTCACGTGTGGTCTGAGCTGTTACATATTTGCATACATGGCGAACGGTATAATACCTGTAAATCTGGATTTCCTCTAGGGTTATAATGTTTGAAAAATATTTTGCTTGTAATTCCGATCATATAAATTAAAATATCTGTGTCGATGGTTTAGAATTGACTAATCTCCGAAAAACGAGAAAAAAGTACAAATTCTAAAAAGCCCTCTGAATTTCCGAAACAGGATTATTTATTTTATGGCAAGGGTTTCCAACCGGGAAAATGTAATAGAAAAATGCTTAGAATTTTGCAGAAAGTCTTAAACTGTATAGAGAACTGATCAGTTCTAAGTGAGTAACAAGACGAGCCAGACTTCAAAGTGCCAAATGAGATTTTGGCGAAACGAGTTGAAAACGATTTTTTCAACGAATGGATTAAAACCCGGAATAACTAAACCATTCGTTCCAACATCCAACAAAAAATCTAGACAATTTGACGTTTCGCCCTCTATTTAGGGCATTTTCAAAAATTTTTTGTTTTTTTATTCATTTACCATCCTAAAAAATATTTTTTATAAAATTTAAAAAATCCAAATAAGAACATGTCTATAATTTAAAAAACAAAAAACACTTTAAAACACTATTTAAATTTTTTAAATTATATTTAATTTTACCAGTACGCAACCTGAATTATGTAGTGTTACTTATATGTAGTCTATTTGGGTACTGAGGATACATGGAATGCGAATTTATTTTATTTTTTTTTATTTTACATTGCACCAAAAAACCGAAAAAACGCATACATTTAATTGTATGTTTAAGAGGATATTCAATTTTTGATGTTTATTAACAGGATCGAATACTTAATACTTTTGTTTACATTAGGCTGGTGTAGATGTGGCTTAAGTTTCCTATATCTGTTTTGTCGTTAACAGTATTTTTATCTTTTTTTAATTTCTGTCATTTCCTTTATCTGCAATTTCTGGTAATTTATCTTTGTTCTTAATTATGGTACTGTTGTAATCAAAAGTATGTTTTTCGTCCTGTGTGTCTTCTTTTAACGCTGTTAAGACGTTTTTCGTATATTTATGGACATTCAATATGTTCTTTAGTAATTGGCTCGTCATGCCTATATATTTTTTGGGACAATTTGTGAAGGGAATCGAATATACTACATCTGATTTATTGATGAGAGGAGTTTTACTTTTTAAGTTAGTGAATAGTGTATTTAATTTATTATGAGAACTGTGGCATACGATAACAGCGTGCTTTTTTAAAAAGTGTTTTGTTTTTTCTGACAGTTCAGTAGTATTTTTGCAGTTTATGTTGTAAGGTGTACTTTGCTCACTGACAGAAATTAAATTGAACCATCAGAAATTTTATTATTGTAGTAAATTTATAAAAGCTTATAAATTTAAATATAATTAAATATAATTAGATTTACGGCAGTCCGCAGGTACCTGCGGCACTGGAGCAGGTATGTTGGAGGTTTCGGTAACAGTTTTATTACTTTCTCCAGTTCTTGAATAAAGTATGGGAATGTGTATGCTTGCGATCGCCCCTCCCCTTCCCAGGAGCTTTGAATTCAGGCAAATAGAACCGATTTTGCCTTTTATATTAGGAATGTGTATACTGCTGGTACTCCCCCCCTTTGAAAATTTATTTTTCTTGCGATAGCCCCCCCCCAAAAAAAAAAAAAGCTTTGAGTTCAGGAAAATAGACCCAATTCTGCCTCTTGTACTAGGAATGTGTATGCTGCCCGCATGCTCCCCCCTATCGGTAACTTGTTTTTTCTTGTGATCGCCCCCCACCTCTCCAAGAGCTTTAAATTCAGGAAAATAGACCCAACCCTGCCTTTTACACTAGAAATGGGAATGTTGCTGGTGTCTCCCCCCCCCTCCTCCGTCGACAACTTACTTTCGCTTGCCATACTGTACTTTTGTGATATCACCACCCCACCCCCCTCCAAAGAGATAGGCTGGATCCACCCCTGCCTTGATGGATACAAAGTTCTTAAAATTTTCAATAATTTATTTAACAGCACATTGTGATGGCTTCTGTTTTTGCGGATATCGAATGGCAAATGTGTCACATATTCTTGATATAACTTTTTCACATTATCCATAAATAATAAATAAGTTTAAATAATCTTCCTTTATATTATGCATGTTGGTTGACACACTTAACTCTACATTACAAAATTTATATTGGTGGTGTTCTTGTAACCAATTAAAAATAAATGTTGAAAAAACCAAATTTATGATAATCTGCAGTGAGAATCATTACAGAACTTTTTCTCGTGGAGATCCTATTATTAAAGTAGGCAATGAAACAATTGAAATGGTGGGAAAGTTTAAATATTTAGGAGTAATCATAGATAGATAACTTAAATTTAAAGAACATGCGAATAACTTAATAAAAATAATTTCTTATAAAATTAACTATATTCAAAGATGTTCTAATTTTTTGACAAGGTGGACTAAAACAATCCTGTTTAACACTCTGGTATTGCCGCACTTTGTTTATTGCTCCACAATTTTGTTCCTTCTTAATCAAAATGAAAAGGCAAGATTTCAAAAATTGCAAAATAGAGCCATGAGAGTTATACTCTCATGTACAAGAAAAACATCAATTAACTACATGTTGAGAGAAATGCAATGGTTGTCGGTGGAGGACTTCTTTCACTATCAAACATTGATCTTTATTTTTAAAATCAGATCGGGTAGTTCTCCTACATATTTACAAAATCATATTAATTATAATAGAAATATACATGCATATGACACTAGATCGAACGATGACTTTTATATTCCTCCAGTATTAAAGAGACAAACACAACCCTCTGTATTTTTTAAAGGTTTAAACAGTTTTAATCAATTGCCCACAAATTTTAAATGTTTAAAATCTCTAAATAAGTTTAAGCAGTGTCTGAAACAGTATTTTGTTAATAGGGCCTGTCCTTGAGGGACATGAACTTTCTTTGTTTTTATTTTTTTTAAATTTGTGTCAGTTTAGTTTAGTATGTTATTGTTCTGCAAAGTTTGACGATGTTTGATTGTTGTTTTTAATTTAAAATATGAATTTAGTTGTTAAGATATGTGTATAATTATATATTAGTCTATGACTAGATAAATGATTTGATTGTTTTTCAATGCTGTCATAGCCAGCTATGAGTAAAACGGAACTAAGATTATAACTGAACTAAAAATCCGCAACAAAACCGCCATACAAAACTAAAAATTTTCGGCATAGACAATTTTACACAAACTTACTCTTATTTCTAATGCTAAATAAGATAACATTAGAAAATTTAGCGTTGCCATTTGAAAAAATTGACTTTCGACGATTTTTTCAATTCGATTTTTAATTTAATTTTTGGAACACCATATATTACTCGTAAATTAAATAAAAAAATATTTTAAGGCCTGCAAACGCCACTTTTGACATAAAAACTTAAATATGTCAAAAAGACTTTAAGTTTAAGATTAACGCTGTTTTTGATAAAACTACATATCTTTATACACTTTTATGGACATGTTTAATTTAGAATGTCAGTTATTTAATGTATTGTTAAGCTATGGGGAACAAAACTTATCTTCATATTTAATCGATGTACTAAATGAACTAGAATCATAACATAACTTTCATTTTACTACGTGTAAAATATGTCAATTTAATGAATAATTCACTGTAAAATAAAAGGTTTATTTACTTGTCTTAAAATTGATTTTCAATTTATTTGTCTTTTAGCATAATTTATCATACTTTTATCGGGCTATTTTACCAGTGACATATGTACAACATGAATAAAAGAAATGTATGACATGATTAAATGAAAAATGAATCCATCAATTCCGCGGGAAAGATAATAGAGTATTTACACGAAGGAAATTTTATTTTATTTTATATTTATAGTTATATTATGATTGACATAAAAAATAAAATGTTTCGCATACGTAGGTGACTTTTTTAAGTGAAAGTAAAATATTAAGTGGCAAAAAATTTTATATGTTAATTACACATTTCTGTAAACCAGATAGAGAAATATATATCCAATTTTGAGCCGCACAACTTTGTTTTCTACAGGAGTATTGACTTACAATGCGTAAGGATAAATCTATATAATACTAGCGACCCGCCCCGGCTTCGCACGGGTGCAATGCTGATACTAAATACACTACAGAAAAACTGTGACTATTTATTTTATTTTTACAACAATTATTACATCGGCCTCCGACGCGCTATTTATAGGCACGCTGCCGCCGCCCCGGTCGGCCAGTACCGCCGCAAGCGCTACTTCCCGCAATTTTAAATCTGTAATATCTTCGAAAATATTCATTTAAATCTTGTGCTGTAAAGGACCATATAGATCTATATTAAATCAACAATGTATTTAAGCTATTTAATTGGATAAGGATTAATGCTGTATTAGTTAAAATCGCTTCAAAATTTGCCATTATTTGTCGTAAAAAGTAAATGACAAAAAAATGTTATTGTGGGATATCCATGAGAGATAGACATATACCATCGCGGAGTTTTCTGTAGACCTTTTCAATGTGTACAAATAATTAGTACATTATTTTGATAAATCTCGTAGGGTTCAGCCTGCGTTTGCAATGTAAGCGGAAAAAAATATGATAATTAACGACATCACATTAGAAACCTCAAAAATAACAGTATTTCTCCACTATTTAATGGATGTTATTATACATATAAACCTTCCTCTTGAATCACTCTATCTATTGAAAAAAACCGCATCAAAATCCGGTGCGTAGTTTTAAAGATTTAAGCATACAAAGGGACATAGGGACAGAGAAAGCGACTTTGTTTTATACTATGTAGTGATATCAAATATTTTAAAATGCCAAAATAACCAAGTGATTTCACAGGCACACAAAAAGAAAAAGGATCTTTCTCGGTAGACTAGATCTCTCTACCCTTGAACAATTTGACGTTCTAAATTCAAATATGGAATTTAAATGGCCCTATCAGGTCAGGATCTAAATAGAAATCGAACTGTAGAAGAATTACAAGAAAATTTTGTGGAGGCTATTACTAATATTCATACTCATAACGCTGTGAGCAGAAGAGTGGATAATAATGGGCAATAGTTTGAACATTTAATGTAGTTCATTTAATGTTTTATTGATATTTTTCCCTCTTTGAGTTTTGTTCAAGTGTGTTTCTCATTTGTATCTTTTAACAACCTAATGGTCTTTTAAAATGTGTTAATACAGACATCCACAACTTGACTCTTCTGAGCCGCTAGCTCTTATGAGCCAGCCTGGGAGCTTAAAAAAAATAATAAAATATATATTTTTAGCCTATTTGTTGTCAATTCATATTGACAATATACTATATTCTTAAAAAAAGACAAAATGCAAAAAAAATATGTAAAAAAATACATGGGTTCCATTTTAAAAATTTAAACTTGGTATTATATCTACGTAATTAAAACTAAAATTAAAAATCTTGCTGCCTTATTAGTTTCATAGTAGTTCTCTCTCTCTCTCTCTCTCTCTCTCTCTCTCTCTCTCTCTCTCTCTCTCTCTCTCTCTACCATTACAACCCAGGGTGGGTCTTTGCTGACTTCACAATCTGCCTCCACTTTCTGCGATCCATCATCAGTCCCTCCGCGCGTTCGGCGTTTAGGGTTTGTAAGTCTGCTGCAACGTTATCTCTCCACCTCATCCTTGGTCTTCCTAGCGGCCGCTTTCCTTCTGGGTCCTCTTCCCATACCAACTTGACGATAACATGGCCGGCCCATCTCAATCTTTCTGCTTTTATTATTTTCACTATATCTGGCTGGTTGTATAGTTCTTCCAATTCCTTGTTTGTTCTCGTTCTATATTGCTGTGTGGTGTTGTCCCTGACCGGTCCGTATATCCCTCTAAGGATTCTTCTTTCTGCGATTTTCAGTCTATTCTCATTTTGTTTTGTCAACGTCCATGTTTCACATGCATATGTCATTACCGGTCTTATAACTACTTAATATATTCTTATTTTCGTGCGGCGGGATATATTTTTCGATTTCATTATCTTTTGCAGCCCATACCAGCAGCGGTTGCCTCCTTGTATTCTGTTGTTAATCTCTTGTGTAATGTTGTTGTCAGAGGTGATCGTAGCTCCCAAATATTTAAACTGATGGACCCTTTCAAAATTGTAGTGGTCCATAGTCACGTTCTGTCCTATTCTGTCTCGCCGTTCCGTTCTTGTTGTAGCCATATTTTTTGTTTTTTCTTCGTTGATTCGTAGGCCAACTTTCTTTGCAGCATTTTCCAGTTTGAAGAACTCTTCCTTGACACTGGTAGATGTATTACCTACAATATCGATATCATCAGCGAACGCCAATATGATGCGCGGACCTTGATTTCTAAAGAGGAGCGTTTTTGTGTTGGTTTTTCGCACGATGTTCTCCAAGGCGACGTTAAAGAGGAGTGTAGACAGCGCATCGCCTTGTTTAAGACCACTGTTGATTGTAAAGAAGGTTGACAATCTTTCTTCAAGTCTTACTGCACTTGTAGATCCCTTTATACATGTTTTGGTAAGATTAATTAGCTTCTTCGGTATGCCCAGGCATTCCACAAATCCACTCTTATGATGCTCTCGTATGCTTGTTTCAAATCTATAAATAGCTGGTGCAATGTTTTGTTGTATTCCCAACATTTCTCCATTAATTGCCTAATCGTGAATATCTGATCTACAGTTGAGTAGTTTTTTTTAAATCCACACTGGTAATCTCCTATTTGATACTCCACACACGCAGTGTCATAGTAGTTGCTTTGATAAATAAAATATTGGACATTTTATGAAATGGAAAAATTCGAAAATCTCAAAAAAAGGCTTCGGACTACTTTATCCGATTTTTAAAGTCTTTTACAGTTTCTCAGATAGCCTATAAAAACAATCAAAATGATCCAACCTGTACATATATGTTTCAGATTTTGTAAACTTAAAATGTGCAGGAAAATTTCAAAATCTAGAAAAATGACCCAGGAATATTTTTCGATTTTTGCTTAAAATACTTGAATAATAAATATAAAAAGCTAACTATAAAAAAATGCTTCCTTTTAATGCATTTTAATTAGAACTGCATTAAATCTATGAAATATTGACTTTATTAAAGACTAAGTCTTATTCACTCCCTTAATGCATTAATTAATTTTCCATGCCAAGTCCTTTCTTATAAATCACGTTCGAATTCTGCTTAATTTCGCAATCATTGGTGCATATTTTTAGGGAGATATTGGAAATGGAAAATGAATTAAAAATTTATTAGTAATAGCTGATTAATGTTAAATAATATTAGTGGGACTATTGAAAATTAATTAAATTTTACTTTACTGGAGGTTAGATTTACCATAACTTTAAGTTTTATTTAATATTATTGTGATAAATTAAACAAATTATTTTTAAACGATGGATTGAGAACCTAGAGTATTTAAATATATAATTATTTATAAAAAAAAATTACGTAACAATATAAATTTTATAAGGAATTGAAATTTATAAAGTCGGCACCAAAGTAATACGTAAAAAATACCATTCACAAAAAAAATTGCAAATTATTTTATAACTGACTCAATTTGTGATTGCTTTCTTACCATAGCTTATTTATATCTTGTGTTAGTTATTTTTCATGTAATAATAAGTAATGCTGTGCTACGCCGATGATGCAGTATTAATAGCTGAAAGCGAAGACGATTTGCAAAGACTACTGCACCAATTTAACATGAATATATCAGCGTCAAAAACTAAAGCCATGACTACATCTAGAATACCACTCAGATGCAAACTAGAAATAGACAACAAAATTATACAGCAGGAAATGAAGTTCAAGTATCTCGGAATAGAAATATCTGGATACGGGGATGTTGAAACGGAGGTGAGGGGACAAGCCATGAAAGCAGCATGAACAGCCGCATGTCTTAACAGTACCATATGGAGCAATAAACATATAGAAATCGAAGTTAAATCCAGAATTTATAAAACAGCAATAAGACCCATACTAACATACACTGCAGAAACCAGACCAGAAACCTCGAAAACAAAACAAATACTGGAAACAACAGAGATGAGAGTGGTGCGCAGGATAGCTGGCAGGACACTTATGGATCGGAATAGGAGCGAGGATATAAGAAGAGTGTGTAAAGTCGATAATATCAATGACTGGGTATTACAAAGAAAAAGGGAATGGAACGAACACATCAACCGCATGACCGACGACAGAATAGTAAAGATCATGAGAGACAAATCACCAATAGGACGTAAGAGCACCGGAAGACCCCGTAAACGCAATAGACTGAAACCAGGCAAAGAGACGAAGAATAACAAGCAAATTGCTTATATATAAGAAGAAAGAAGAAGAAAGAATAAGTAATGCTGTAAATAATTTTATGTCTGAAAGTGTAAAGGACGTATCAAATGAATATTTTGAAGAGCTCTGGGTTTTTGCGAGAGGAGGCTCAAACACTATTATGCTCGGTGCCGTTCATTTTCTCTCAAATTCACCACCAAAGGTTTATACATCTTTTATCGAATCCGTGGAATATCTTCGTAAGACACTCTACGGCTAAAATGCTTATTTCTGGCGATTTTAATTTACCTATGCTTCAGTGGTCATCGGAAGATGGCATGCTGGTTCTTGTTAAGATTCTTGGTCCAGCAGAGGAAATTTTTGTGGGGCACATGTTCTATTTGGAGCTGCACCAGATTTATCATCATCAAAAACCGGTTCAGTGGAATCCTAGGTCCAATCCTTTCGGACGAGATTAAGGGTTTGACAGACAGTCAGACTTCTCCACTCTCTAAATTGGACGAATATTATCCGGCTGTCGAGATTAGTTTCAATCTGAGCACACCTTCATTCATGCCCTCAAAGACAAATGTGGACGTATTTTTATTTGATAAAGCTGACTACGATAAAAATAATAACTTTTTTTCTATGCGAGTCTGGACTTTTATTGATGTTGTGGAGGACGTAGATGTAATAGCTGACAAATTATATATATATATATATATATATATATATATATATATATATATATATATATATATATATATATATATATAAGTTTTTGTCCGTGTAATTTAAAATAAAATAGAATAAAATCTTGGCGAAGCGGACGTGAAATTTGTCAATCCACATGATTCTCGTGTTAAAAAGTGCAGAGCATTCCAAAATATGGAAAAACTCCGGGTCCGAAAGATGGCGACAGCGCTGTTCCGTCCTAATATGGAACTCGTCAGGCCACCGCATTCGTTACAAACCGTCATCTCGCCCCTGCATCCTATAAAGCTGAATTTAAAAGCAAAAACAGCAAACAAGACGACAAAGGCGACATCTCGGTGGTTCCCTTGATAACACAAGTTCCATATTAGGTCGAAACAGTTCTGTCGCCATCTTTCGGACCCGGAGTTTTTCCATATTTTGACACGAGAATGATGTGGATTGACAAATTTCACGTCCACTTAGCCAAGATTTTATTCTATATATATATATATATATATATATATATATATATATATATATATATATATATATATATATATATATTAAATTCCTAAAATCTTTTAATCTCAACCACTACTAAAATGAATCTTTACTTTTTCATGCCTTCTTACCTTCTTAGCAGAGCTGCTTCGTTGCAATATTGATTTTGTGCCACCGATAGACTTATAAAACTTTAACATGTATTTTATGAATTCATGTATTGATTTAAATTATTGTGGAACATTTCCTATACATGTATAATATTACTTTTTTTTGCTTTTTTACGGCATTTCTAAATTGTTAAGTTATTGTGGAACATTTGCTTTGTATGTTTAAAATTACTTTTTTTTTCACTTTTTTACGGCATTACCAAATTAATTTAAAAAATGTATAAATTAAAAAAAATATGCGTTAAAAAATTGATAATAACAGGAGGTTGGGTTTGCAAAATAAACCCTGTATGTAGAGGTTTTTTATATTTAGCAACATATCTGGAAGCTTTATTATAAGAAATGGAAAAAAAACTTGTTATATTGGACACCTAAGAAAGTACCTCTGTAAAATGGAAATTTTTAAACCGTAAACGAAAAATTTTGAGGGATACTGTAGCGTCTTATAAGTGGGTAGATTTTACAAAAGAAGCAAAAACTGTTGGGTGTCAACATTAGCAGGAAATAACTGATATATGAACCTCAAATTTCAGCTCCACTGACGAGATCATGAGGTGATCGAAACGCATATGGAGAGAGGACCAAAGCGATATTTGCAGGAAATAAACTGTTTGTACATATATTTTTCATATTCTCTGCCTGAAAGGAGAATTACATATATAACAAACTATTTAAATACGGCAGAAAGATTTCTTTATTTCTTTCAAACTTAGTTGTCAGGACAGAAAGTCTTGCAGTAAAAGGCTGGATGTTTAGTAAATTCATACAATAATTGATTGGATGGTTTATTTAGTGGAGTACTAGGATGATGGATTTTAATCATACTACATAGAGCTGCGGTTCGCACCGTTTCAAGGTTTATCAGTGCTGGCTTCCTGCAATTATTGTATGTTGGGGGTATGCATTCCAATTAAAGTCAGTACATTGCTTTGTATATATGAGTTGTTGTTTTTCTTGATATGCCTTTTTTTTGTATATTGGACACCTAAGGTATTTGGCTCTTTGTGTACATTTTTGTTTAACAGTTCCAAAGTACTAATTTAAGATTGTTGTGGTCTATATTTACACCTAAATATTTGACTGATGGCTTGGTGTATATTACTTGGTTGTTAAGTAATCTAAAATACATTTTTAAGTAATCTAATATACATTTTAATCCAGGGAAAAAACAAAGATTTTAATGACAATCAATAACTTCACAACAATAACAACAATGACACTATTTTTTTGATCTTTGATGGTTAATCTGACGTGCCAAAACTACATACTTCGGACATTTTTCGTTTGACAGCTCCATTACAATCTGCCACCCATTTTATTTTAGGAAATCCGTGGAATCTGCCAACTACCGAAACTGTACAGATCTCTCGTTTCATGCTGAGACTAAACCACATATAGCTATAACTATCAACCAACAGAAGGCGCCTGGCACAATTAATATTTATATGGTCCAATTTAAGATCCCGTCCAAATGAGGGTCTTTTCCCTTATTTAAATAACGGCCAGTCCCAACACTAACTTATTATACATTTTTGAAACCAGGAACAAAATTACTTTAGTTCTAACAGAGAATACACATGTTTATTCCATTTAAAAAATTTAAATTTCTCTTGTTTCTCAACTTTACGATGCGTAACATTTTTTGTAAATAGATCTAAAAGATAGTATGGAAAAAATCTTACAACTTTCGTATTTTAAGTTTTTACCATCTCTTATAATAAAACCTCTAGGTATGGTGTTAAATATTAAAAAAAGCCCTGTATCTATCTATAATTACTTATATATTATCGAAAAAATGTATGTCTCGTGATAAAAAAGGTACCCCAGTTTACCTAATGGTGTAATCAAAATACTAAATTGACCATAATATTGTTGTCATCCATCATCGATCCTGTGCTAAAGCAGGTATTTACGGATATATTTGGAGCATATCATCCCCCTGAAAATCGTTGAATAGATTGCACACATGAGGGTGGAATAGCGTTGGACAAATGCCAGGAATCAGTGAACACATTCAGCCGTTTGCATCCCACGCAATCCCCCGTCGAATTGGCTTTACAAAGGGGAACAAAAGTAAAAACTGATTCGTATATAACACCGAAAAATCAAGCGTAATTTTTATGATAAATCGCAATATCAATGGGTCGATAAAAATGTTTACGCTCGTGACGTACTTCTCTGTTACACAGTTTTCGTAAACAATAATATTTATCGGGAATATTAAAGTGTTATTAGCGAGATTTTGCTGCTGATTTATAGAAGTTCTGAAACAAATTTAATAATACTTTCTGATCTCGCGAATGAAGAACAATCTGGAATTTAAGGTAAGGTTAATCCTGAAGACCCGTCACAATGGAATTAAAATACAGAGTGATTCTCTGGGAATCTGAAATTTTGAAAGTGTACTAACGTGCATGGGGGACAGCCGCCTAAATTATTTTCAAGATGGCGGCACTTCCAGTTATACTGGAAGTAAATGTCAACTTGCTTATTTTAAATGGAACACCCTATATATTATTGCGTTTTTAATGTCTACGTCAAATTCTAGACATATTTCATGTATAATATTCTATATTTAAGACTCACCGTTTTGGACATATTTAAATTTTTATGTCAAAAATTACTTTTGCGGATCACAACTTAACTATAAATTTTTCCTGTAAGGAGGTTTTTATTATTTAATTTGGGTTAGTTTTCTTGTAGACCAAGCTCGACTTTAGTAGTCTTTTTATGTTATTTTGAAAAATATTAGTACAGAGTGGTCAAAAAGGAAGAATAAAAATTATATTTAAAAAATCGTCAAAAGTCAGTTTTTTCAAATAAAAAGCACCTATTTTTATAATTTTATCATATGAAGCATTAAAAATAAGGGTAACTTTGTATAAGGTTTCCTATTCCAAAAATTTGTAGTTTTCAAAATATTAGCAATTCAACATTTTCCCACAGTCGATTGATAAAGTTCCCGGAGATTCACCCTGTATATATCTGATATCTCAAATTTGTTCGAACATCTGCTGTTCAAATTGAATCTTTTTCAAAACAAGATATTTTAATTGCCCACAAGTTTATCCTCCTTTCAGGCAGAGAAAAAGAAAAGAATATATAGAGAAACAGTTTATTTCCTGCAAATACAACTCTGGTCCCCTCTCCATACGCGTTTCGACCACCTCATGGTCTCGTCAGTGGAGCTGTATCGATCCGAGAGCAACATTCGCAGGAAACAACTGCAATATAAAATACAAATGCCGATAAATCTCGGCAGGATATTAAATATCTACCGACTTCTATATCAGACTGAAAAATATCGCCAGTCGAAACGACATCTATACATTCACAGGAAAAATGCGAAATTTAAAAAATCAAAATTTCAGTTAAGAAATAAATAAATATATCGGCTGGTTTTTAATATCCTGCCAACATGTATCGGAATTTATATTTTATATAGCAATTGTTTTCTGTAAATGTTACTCTCGGTTCGATACAGCTCCACTGACAAGACCGTGAGGTTGCCGAAACCCGTATGAAGAGGGAACCAGAGTGGTATTTGTAGGAAATAAACTGTTTCTATATAGTATTTCCTTATTTTCTGCTTGAACGGAGAATGACATACAGGGTGATTCAAAAATCGATCACGAAACTTAAGGGGGTGATTCTACTTGACAAAATAAGGGTAGAGCTTCATATAATTTTTTTTCAAAATGTCATTCGTTTTCGAGTTACAAGCCGTCCAAGTTCAAGTTTTTATTTTTTGTTTTTTGAATTACTCGCTTACAGGAAAACCGATTTGACTAATATTTGAAAGATAGGCTAAGTCTTCTGCGCTTCATCATTTTAGTAACAATTCACATTGATTGTTTGCCACTAGAAGGCACTTTACCTACATTGAAAATTGTTTTTTTGTCATAATTTTTTAGTGTTGACAGCTACAGTAGTTTTTGGCATAATTTCTGAAAGACTGATGCCAGGCCTTTAAAAAAGGTGCTCTTTATTTATATCGCTAAACCCAACGGTTTAGACGTAAATCACCCTTAAAAATTAAGTGGTAAATTTACTTTTCTCATTTCATTACCACCAGCTACCAGGTAAATAGCTATCAAAGTATACTAGAGCTGTCAGTTTAACATCAAATAAATTCGCTTTTTAAACTATTTAATTTATAATCTTAAAATAACTAATAATGGCTAATCACCAATATTCAAATATCGAATATTGTGATATCCATTTTTGTTATGGAAAAGCAAATGGTAATGCAGAGTTGGCAAGAAGATATTATATGGAGAGTTATCCGGAAAGAAATATCCCTCATGCTCAAACATTTTCCAGTGTGCACAGGAGGCTTGCGGAATGTGGTTCCTTTAAAAGTTATAATGGAAATAGGGGAAGACCTAGAACTGCTAGAAACGTGCAACAAGAAGAAAGAGTGCTTGAAATTATTGAAGATAATCCAGGTATTAGTACTAGAAAAATTGGGAATGAAGTGCGGCTCTGTCAGGCTAGTTCATGGAGGATAGATACTAAGAGAAGAACAACTCTACCCGTTTCATTCAAAAAAGGTGCAGGCTCTTTATGACGATGATCGGCCGAGACGGTTGGAAATGTGCAATCAGATCCTAGCTAAGTATGAACACGATAATCGATTAATTGGCGTCATATTATTCACTGACGAAGCTGGTTTCACTCGTGATGGCATAACAAATCTACACAACATCCACACATATACTTACGAGAACCCAAACAATGTGGTAGAAACGAAACATCAGCGTAGATTTTCACTAAATGTGTGGGCAGGGATAATAGGAGATTACCTTATTGGTCCTCATTTCTTTGATGGCCCATTAACTGGTGACGTATACTTAGATTTTATCCAAAATCGTCTCCCATTGTATCTGGAAGATGTGCCATTGGAAGTAAGGGCCAACATGTGGATCCTCCAAGACGGAGCTCCGCCCCACTTTAGTATACGTGTCCGACAGTATTTGAATGCAACGTATCCTGAGCGATGGATAGGACGAAGTGGACCATTGGCATGGGCAGCGAGGTCACCAGACCTTAATCCTATGGATTTTTTCTTTTGGGGTCATTTGAAACAATTGGTGTACGATATTCCAGTAATCAACGTCGAGGATCTTCGCTTCAGGATAATCGAAAAGTGCCAAATTATTAAAGAAACACCAGAAATTTTTCATCGAGTTAGGCGACATTTTTTGAAGAGTGTTAGGAAATGTATAGAAGAAAATGGGGGACATTTTGAGAATCTTTTTTAGTTTGTTTAGTACTGTTTCATTAATTTTTATCAATTAAATGTATATCGCAATAATCCATAATATGAATATTTACTGATTAGCCATTATTAGTTATTTTAAGATTATAAATTAAATAGTTTAAAAAGCGAATTTATTTGATGTTAAACTGACAGCTCTAGTATACCTTGATAGCTATTTACCTGGTAGCTGGTGGTAATGAAATGAGAAAAGTAAATTTACCACTTAATTTTTAAGGGTGATTTACGTCTAAACCGTTGGGTTTAGCGATGTAAATAAAGAGCACCTTTTTTAAAGGCCTGGCATCAGTCTTTCAGAAATTATGCCAAAAACTACTGTAGCTGTCAACACTAAAAAATTATGACAAAAAAACAATTTTCAATGTAGGTAAAGTGCCCTCTAGCGGCAAACAATCAATGTGAATTGTTACTAAAATGATGAAGCGCAGAAGACTTAGCCTATCTTTCAAATATTAGTCAAATCGGTTTTCCTGTAAGCGAGTAATTCAAAAAAAAAAAAATAAAAACTTGAACTTGGACGGCTTGTAACTCGAAAACGAATGACATTTTGAAAAAAAATTATATGAAGCTCTACCCTTATTTTGTCAAGTAAAATCACCCCCTTAAGTTTCGTGATCGATTTTTGAATCACCCTGTATAGGCAATTATTTAAACTCGGCAAATTTATCTATTTTAAATTCAATGAAAAAACTTAAACCCAGGTTAACGGCAGGTCCCGATTATGTTCCCGCATTCTTTATAAAAAATTATAGATTTATTCTTTTTAAACCACTCCAGCATACACAGGGTTATTCACCCCATACGGCAAAGAATATTGAAGTCAAAATACGTGACTTTCAAAAAGTTTTACTTTTGGGATATATGGGAGTCTAACATAGTTAGTTTTTAAAATTATTTTCATATTATACAAGATGTCCCAAAAGCTCGGAAAGTATCAAAGTTGTGCTTTTTTAAACGGAAGCCCCTGTATATCATTGAATTTTTGACAAAATCTAACCTAATTTTCATGTTTCAAATACTTACGATGTATTTCAGTCATACACTCGAAATTTACAGTGAAGTGTAACAATAAATCATATTTTATATCCCAATTATAATAAACTTGCTTTATTATACAGGGTGTCCAAAAATTAAAACTCAAATAAGAACTTTAAGGGGCTACAACTTGATTAATTTAAATAGAACGTTATACTTTTTTATATAGCTCAAGTCTCCGCGTTTTTACAGAATACGCCAAATAATCGTTTTCTGCACGATTTTGTGTTTTTTGAATAGTTGTTTTAATGTATCTAGTTGCCTATGGCAAATGTCAGATAATTCATTTAATCTGTCAGTTTAGTTTGCAAAGCTTGTTGCTATAATAGCGGTATTATTGTTTGTAACTGTAAAACTTCATTTACTAAATCCAATTATTTGAATATTATTGTTTTGTGAAAATGAAGATTTATTCATAGGAAGAGCGTATTGATATGATTTTTATCCTTGGAGATTGTCACCAAAATTGTTTGTTGGCTTCTCGAGTCAATGCTCAGAGGTTTGCTGAAAGAAACCATTCTAAACCAGCCGTTTTTGTCAGACTATTAAACCACTTTCGGGAAAGTGGAAGGACCAGTTATAAAAAACCTGTAATAACAAAACCTGTCACTGAGAATGAAGAAAAATTTTTTACTGTACAGGGTGAGTCAACGATTGGATGAAGTAGGTTTGTGCCTTTTCGGTGAAATTAACAAAGAAACTATATTTATTGTTTGATACAGTTTATTTTTACGCAGATTTTAAAAATATTTAGGACTCTACAGGGTGAGCCAAAAAACTAGGACAGCATAAAGTTGTATTTTTTTAAATAGAACACCCTATATACGAATCGTATTTTCGATTTAGCTTATAATTTTAAATCTTTTTTATTAAGGGTTTACTATAACAAAACTTTATAGTTTCTGAGATAATTAAGTTTAAAGAAAAAAAGTCACATTTTCAAGCATCAATTCAATCCTAAATAACGTTTTCAATTTTGTGACAAATATATTCAAATTTGGAATTTAGCACGGCCAAGGACAAGTTAACATAATTTTTACCTAATATTTGCAATAAAAGCTACAGGGTGTTGAACACATCGGCTCAAATTTGAACAAGTTTAAATGAATAAATATCTTTTTTTTACACACCTGTATATTTTCATGTTATTTAATAGAGTAATAAAAACCCTAAAAGTTTTGTTCAATATATCCTATACCTATTTATAATAGTTTTTGAGATATTTCAGTTTTTCTTATTTTCCATACTTTTTTACAGAAATAGTCTTCATTATCATAGTAGCCATGGCAAAAACAATGTAAAAGAACATTTTTCTGTGTGTCAAATTTATAACCGCAATCGCTTCTTTTGGTTTTTATGTAGTGTAGTTTGGTTTTTTTGCATTCATCTTATATTGTAAAATGAAGGATTTTCCTGAACATTTAACAATACTTGTAGTTCTTTTTCTTCATTAGTTACTGGTTGTTGACCACTTTACGTTTTGGATAATCAACAGTACCAGAAGAATCAAATCTTTGCATTAAGTTTTGAAAAGTATGGGTATTAGGCTGGCGTCGATCAGGATACTTCATTTTGTAAATTCTTTGAGCAAGAAGGCAATTTTTTGAGCCTCTCCTATTGTATAAATCATATCTATTAACTCATTCTTTGGAAAATTCATTTTACAATATAAGATGAATGCAAAAAAAAAACAAACTACACTACATAAAAACCAAAAGAAGCGATTGCGGTTATAAATTTGACACACAGAAAAATGTTCTTTTACATTGTTTTTGCCATGGCTACTATGATAATGAAGACTATTTCTGTAAAAAAGTATGGAAAATAAGAAAAACTGTCCTTGGCCTTGCTAAATTCCAAATTTGAATATATTTGTCACAAAATTGAAAACGTTATTTAGGATTGAATTGATGCTTGAAAATGTGACTTTTTTTCTTTAAACTTAATTATCTCAGAAACTATAAAGTTTTGTTATAGTAAACCCTTAATAAAAAATATTTAAAATTATAAGCTAAATCGAAAATACGATTCGTATATAGGGTGTTCTATTTAAAAAAATACAACTTTATGCTGTCCTAGTTTTTTGGCTCACCCTGTAGAGTCCTAAATATTTTTAAAATCTGCGTAAAAATAAACTGTATCAAACAATAAATATAGTTTCTTTGTTAATTTCACCGAAAAGGCACAAACCTACTTCATCCAATCGTTGACTCACCCTGTACTTGGCTCGGTGATCGAAAATCCCAATATTAGTCAGAATCATATATCCAAAAAACTAACACTAGCAAAGCAAGTGTTTCGAGGATTCTTAACAAATACAGATTTCATCCTTATAAAATCAAGCTTTGTCAAGAGCTTCACAGAAATGATTTTAACAACCGAACTGAATTCTGCTTATGGGTGTTAGATAAAGTGACAGAAAATGAACACTTTTTTTATAATGTGTTGTTTAGTGATAAATGTAGTTTTCATAACAATGGTTCCGTGAATAGACACAACTTCCATTACTATTCTGATTCAAATCCGCATGAATACAGAGTTATGACAAACCAGAATAGAGGTCGGTTAATGTGTGGGGAGGAATACTGGGTCCATACTGAATTGGATTTTCTTTTACACCAACTTCCAGTGTTATTAGAAGATGTCCTTTTAAATATTAGAACAACTATGTGGCTTCAACTGGATGGAGCTCCATCTCATTATCATCACGAGATTCGGAAATTTTTAAATGTTAACTTTCGAAACAGGTGGATTGTGCGAGCCGGATTTCAAAACTGGCCCCCGAGATCTCCCGATTTAACTCCACCAGATTTATTTTTGTGGAGATACCTAAAAGAAGTTGTCTACAATGCGCCCCCGACAACACCACAAGATATAAAAATACGCATAAGAGACGCTTTTCAAACTGTAACCTCACAAATATTGCCCAGAGTTAGCAGTGGTTTGATGAAAATCCATTGTAAATAATCTAGAACAGAAACACAAGTTTTTTTGTTTAATTTCCACTATATTTTATTGTTTTTGAAAACACATAACGCGTTTCTCTACGATATAGCTTCTTTGGATGTTTGATATATTATGAATGTATATTTTTTTTTTACTTTCTGAGCTAAAAAATACTTTATTGAGTAATTTTTGTAATAAAATTTCCAAATGAAAAACAACAAATTAAAAAAAAAGTAGCACCACCATGTGCTAGAAAATATAACAGATTAGTTTCAATCACGCGAATATAATGTTAACGAATGATATAAAGATTATAAAATCTTTTATTAGAACTTAATAATTTAAAGGGTGTGTCTGTGTAAAAACGATTTGTTTACACGAACATGCTAATGTATTATGTCGGTGTAAATAAGGGACGTTGCCAAAATAGTTTCCATTAACCTCATTTTAACAAAAGGTAACCTTTATTCATCGACCATTTTGTCATAACAGAGTTGGAGAAACCCTTTGACACCTAATTAGAAGTTCTGTTCAAATTAGTAATATTCAGTCCGTCAATAGGTCAGTTCTAGATTAATTAGGACGCCGTACAGGCTTGATATGACATATAAAATTGTAATGCTACTAAAAATGTTATTCTTAATAAGTTGTAAATTATGTTAGTGTAATCGCCCAAGGGTTTTCGTTGTCGATTGGGGTCTATGGAGTATTATGGTTGATTTTTATGTATGTTAAGTTGCTGAATCCTAATCTTCAACATGATAAGTTCTCACATGGACGGGGAATTTGTTATTAACAATGTGATTGTCTATAATATGGTAAGTGTTAATATATAAGCTATCTGCTTCAAGGACGACCGTATTTTCCTTCTAACTAATATTCGAATTACAGCATCATCATTTTATGCTGAAGTAGCCAAACGACACTTACAGTATCATATACTGAAACTACTACTTTCACGGATTCCTCCGTGTAAGATGCAATAGCAGTGGATATATCCACATTATGCCGTTGTAGTGCTGAAATCACATTCAGCAAACGTACAACTATATGCAGCTCCGTGTATAGAATGAAGTAAAATACGAACAGTAAATGCAAACTTCTCTGCATCTTATCCTTTCTGTGTTAGAGGTTGCACAGTTAGAACAAATTGTTATAAAACGCAATGTATCCTATTCCACCACCACAATTTGTTCTAACTGTGCAACCTCTAACACAGAAAGGATAAGATGGAGAGAAGTTCGTATTTTACTTTATATATATATATATATATATATATATATATATATATATATATATATATATATATATATATATATATATAATGTTTCAAACTAGGGTTATTGGAGATGTAGTCTTTTTTAATTTGTAGGCCTTGGTAAGGAGAAAAACCCTTTTTTGATTCTGTCAGGCTTTCGAGAATTTATTTATCTGTTCTTCAGGATATCTCTACAATTATTAATTAAATAGTTAGAGTAATAACCTAACCTAATCATTAAGTAACTCACCAATGTGATTTGAATATGAGACAATTACACGTTTGAAAAAAACAGGGGGGAAACCCAACATTAGCACTTTTTAACTATATTTAGAGGCATATTTTGAAAGAATTTTGAAAATTCGTTGTAATTCTAGAAAATTCTGTCTTGTGTCAACCGGGAAGTGTCGTGGAGGGTGATGTAAGTAGTGGGGGAAAATACGGATCCGAAAACAGTGGCGTAGTCAAGCATGAAATTTAGCAAAAATAGAATATTAAGATAAGAAATTACTTGTTCGATATTTTTTACATAATATAAGAGAATTTAATTTAGAAAACTATGGATGGACTGTGCAGGAGGCTCAAATACTTTTCTTTTTCCAACATTAAAATATAACTGTCAATGGCAATCAGACTCTCGGTATCAATTTTTTTATTCATGATGTTACTTTCTTGGTTAATGTGCACTATTTCAAAGAAGAACCTTTTATGATAAGCAGGAACTCTTTCCAGAATCTCAGTGCCATCCCAGTTAATATGATGATCTTGATTAAAAACATGTTCAGCCAGAGCACAAGAAGGCAAACCTCTATTCATATCACCACGATGGGGAGTGAGTCTGCCTTTGAGGCTTCTGGAAGTCTGGCCTATATATACTAATTGACAGTTGGAACAGGGAAACTTATTAACTATGCACGACGTATCATTCAGTTGTAATGGCGTTTTGGTTTTAGAATTAATTTGAGAGAGAAATCAATCTCATCTTAGGGATGAAAAATAGAGCTGTCAAACTGACACACTCGAATTTTAGAGCAGTGGCATTATGCTAATTTAATGATATACTATTGAAGAATTTTTACCCTGACAACATTAATAAAATATTACTTTATAACACTAAATACAATATTCCTGAAAACATCTTTGAAATACTTTCTCGAACGTCTCTGTTACATATTCAGTCTTTATACCCAGTAAACACTCTTTCAAATGTAACGATACAGCTAACGTTTCGGTGAAATCTCATTCACCATTTTCAAAGCTCACTGTATGGCGTCCATGAGCGAACTGACGCCTGCGACTCGGACGCTGTCCGACCGACACTAGATGCCCGAAAACCTTCGATTGCACATCACACCCGTGAGAAAATCCGACCTAACATACATTATATATATATATATATATATATATATATATATATATATATATATATATATATAAGGAGGTTTTCTCGTGATTGGACTATTTAAGAAAAAGCCAACTAAACCGAAAAGTTTAAGGCACTTTTGTGAGGCTGCAGTCAGAAGGATGGTTGGCCAGCAAAGAAAACTCTTTTTGTTAGTTTAGCTTTCGACAAATTTTATTCCCTTCATCAGGACTTCTACAAAAAATAACCTTCCTTAATTCTATTCTTAGAAAATAAAAAAGAAAAAAAACTACCAAAGTGAGTATATATCAGAAGCCAGGTTTTCTTCAACAGAGACAATCATTATCACTTAACACTAAGATCACATAATATGAAAAAGAATATTTTAAAAGGCAAAAATTCTTTAATTTAGTTAAGAAATTAATTTCTAGCACGGGGACGTCGTTAAAACGCCATTCTAAATTCATGAATGACATTGACAACTGACAATTGGCGCCAAAAGTCAATTTTAATAGATAAAGTTTACACTGCCCAACAACAGGTAATCGTTCTGGGAGCGAAGGTAACAGTTATTGAAAAGTATTATGTTATTAAATGAAAAGCAGATGAAAAATGGAGATTATGACTTAAATTAGTCATAACTGTCAAAGCGTAATGTAATTTAGAATTCAAGAAAGGCGAACTCTGCACCCAGTTGGACAGGTGTGATAATAACATTCAGAACAGTAAGTAAAAGGTATCCGACTGATAGGAATGAACAGTGGGGGAACGATTTTCATTGTTTTCTAGTTGTAGCAATATAGTACTTATATATTTTATGCTGCGGTTTTCTATGTCTCCTCTTTTGTTCATGGAAAGTGGTTCGTTGTTTATGTAAACACTCTTTTATGAAAAGTATTTTCTTCTGCTAAGATTTTCGGTCTCTCAAAATTCATCATCATCATATGACCTATTTAAAATTTGTTGAACACGGATCTCTTATTTAACGGCGTCCCAAAACATACGTCAAAGAAGACAGGGAGAGAAAAGGAACAAGTCTGTTATTTTACGCAGCAGCAGCAACATCGTCCTGTAGAAAAATGGAGGAAGAAGTTGGTGTAGCAAAATCTGACGCTGAAACAATTTTGAAAAAGTAGAAATACCATCCATATAAATTTAAAATAATGCAACATTTACACCCCGGAGATGATGAACGCCGAGTAACGTTTTGTCAATGGTATTTAGAACAAATCCGCACCAACGAATCTTTTGGCAGATTTTTCATCTGGTCTGATGAATGTTATTTTTCAAATGCGGGAATTTTTCATCGTCACAACACGAGGCATTGGTTTGCAGAAAATCACCATTTAATTTTCGAAAACACACAACAACGGCATTTCGGGGTTGGTGTCTCGTGGTTTGTTTTGGGTCTACGCATAGCCTACAGGATGTATGAAGGGGATCTCACAGCACGTACAGGGTGAGTCAACGATTGGATGAAGTAGGTTTGTGCCTTTTCGGTGAAATTAACAAAGAAACTATATTTATTGTTTGATACAGTTTATTTTTACGCAGATTTTAAAAATATTTAGGACTCTAAAGGGTGAGCCAAAAAACTAGGACAGCATAAAGTTGTATTTTTTTAAATAGAACACCCTATATACGAATCGTATTTTCGATTTAGCTTATAATTTTAAATCTTTTTTATTAAAGGTTTACTATAACAAAACTTTATAGTTTCTGAGATAATTAAGTTTAAAGAAAAAAAGTCACATTTTCAAGCATCAATTCAATCCTAAATAACGTTTTCAATTTGTGACAAATATATTCAAATTTGGAATTTAGCAAGGCCAAGGACAAGTTAACATAATTTTTACCTAATATTTGCAATAAAAGCTACAGGGTGTTGAACACATCGGCTCAAATTTGAACAAGTTTAAATGAATAAATATCTTTTTTTTAAATGGTATACCCTGTATATTTTCATGTTATTTAATAGAGTAATAAAAACCCTAAAAGTTTTGTTCAATATATCCTATACCTATTTATAATAGTTTTTGAAATATTTCAGTTTTTCTTATTTTCCATACTTTTTTAGAGAAATAGTCTTCATTATCATAGTAGCCATGTAAAATAATAAAAAGAAACTACAGAAACAAACAGAATGTGGTTAAATATGATGAAATACATTATTCGTTATATTACAACGGCAATAGTTTAATTAAACATAATGTGAAAAAATTAACACAACAATAACGACAAGGCAAATACATATTTACTTTTATACTAAATTGAAACAAAAAAATTACCTATTAAATACTGAGATTAATTATTTCTTTTTAATAAGTGTTCGAATAAACGACCCTCTTGTGCAATGCACAAATTTAGTCTTTTTTGCAGATTTTCTCGGACCCTGGACAAAATTAGTGGCGTTATTGTTCCACAGGTATCCCTAATCCTGTTTCGCATATCTTCCACTATTGTTGGTGGATTAACATACACCTTATTTTTAATATAACCCCATAGGAAGAAATCTAATGGGGTGATGTCGCAAGACCTTGGTGGCCAGTCAATGAAACCCCTACGTCCAATCCATTTTTGCGGATATCGTTGGTCCAAAAACGCACGAACTTCACGATGGTAATGCGGAGGCGCACCATCGTGCTGGAACCATATACTGTCGAGCTCATCCCTATCGAGACCTTGAAGCAGTTGGGGTAGTTCTTCTTGTAGAAAGTTCAGGTAACTATGGCCATTTAGTGGTTCATTAAAAAAGTGGGGTCCAATAATTCGATTATGATGAATACCACACCAAACATTTCATGACCAGTGGTTTTGATGTTGCACCTCTCTAATCCAAAATGGGTTTTCTGTGGCATAATAATGCATGTTGCGTCTATTTACGGCACCGTTACTTCTAAAAGTAGCTTCATCACTAAACATTATCGTGCATAATAAATTTGGATTTAATTGAATCTCCGCATTTATTGTACGACAAAAGTTTACACGACTTTCAAAATCCTGTCCATGTAATTCTTGGTGTAATTCCATGTGATATGGATGATACTTATATTTCTTGGTAGTACGATTAGCGGTGGATTGCGATGTTTCACATAATGCTGCTAACTGACGGCTACCAATATAAGGATTTTCCTGAACATTTAACAATACTTGTAGTTCTTTTTCTTCATTAGTTACTGGTTTGTTGACTACTTTACGTTTTGGATAATCAACAGTACCAGAAGAATCAAATCTTTGCATTAAGTTTTGAAAAGTATGGGTATTAGGCTGGCGTCGATCAGGATACTTCATTTTGTAAATTCTTTGAGCAAGAAGGCAATTTTTTTGAGCCTCTCCTATTGTATAAATCATATCTATTAACTAATTCTTTGGAAAATTCATTTTACAATATAAGATGAATGCAAAAAAAACCAAACTACATTACATAAAAACCAAAAGAAGCGATTGCGGTTATAAATTTGACACACAGAAAAATGTTCTTTTACATTGTTTTTGCCATGGCTACTATGAAAATGAAGACTATTTCTGTAAAAAAGTATGGAAAATAAGAAAAACTGAAATATCTCAAAAACTATTATAAATAGGTATAGGATATATTGAACAAAACTTTTAGGGTTTTTATTACTCTATTAAATAACATGAAAATATACAGGGTGTACCATTTTAAAAAGAAGATATTTATTCATTTAAACTTGTTCAAATTTGAGCCGATGTGTTCAACACCCTGTAGCTTTTATTGCAAATATTAAGTAAAAATTATGGTAACTTGTCCTTGGCCTTGCTAAATTCCAAATTTGAATATATTTGTCACAAAATTGAAAACGTTATTTAGGATTGAATTGATGCTTGAAAATGTGACTTTTTTTCTTTAAACTTAATTATCTCAGAAACTATAAAGTTTTGTTATAGTAAACCCTTAATAAAAAAGATTTAAAATTATAAGCTAAATCGAAAATACGATTCGTATATAGGGTGTTCTATTTAAAAAAATACAACTTTATGCTGTCCTAGTTTTTTGGCTCACCCTGTAGAGTCCTAAATATTTTTAAAATCTGCGTAAAACTAAACTGTATCAAACAATAAATATAGTTTCTTTGTTAATTTCACCGAAAAGGCACAAAACTACTTCATCCAATCGTTGACTCACCCTGTAGATACCTAGAAATCCTTGAGAAAATTATTCTAGAATTGTTCGATGGCAATGGAATGTTCTATAGGCCCATTTTAATTCCATATATCTTCAACACGGTGCCTCGAGCCACAACTCTGGGATATTAAGGCCATTTCTGGACAATAAGTTTCCTCAAGGATGCATAGGTACCAATGAGCCAGTGAGATAGCTCCCACGATCTCCCGATCTTTCCCTTTTTGGATTTTTTTTTGTGGGGTTTTATGCAAAATCAGGTGGATAAGAGACGACATGAATCTATAGCGGAACTTCGTGAGGCAATTGGTCTGACCTTCCAAACTCTTTATAATAGACCTATGATTCTTTTAAACGCAATTAGAAGAATAACAAAACTTTGCCGATATTGCATTCGAGAAAACGGCCGTCATTTTGAAAACCATCCTTAAAAAAACTCTTGGTGGTTTTTAGTTTCAACGTTTCTTTTTGTTTTTATTATTTTTAGTTTTATGAAATAATGTTGTTCTTATTTCTTTGCAATCAAATTTCAATATTCTGGTTTTATAATAACAGTATTGCTTAAAGTAAAACATCTAATAATAATTAAGTGTTTACGATTGAAAATATAGAAATACATTAAAATTAACTTTTAAGGTGTCTAATCTTTGAAATAATTATTATTGTCATAATTTTGGATTTGCTTCTTATAAATTGGCTATTGCCTAGTGTTACAAATAAAGTAAATTATTGTTTTTATTATATTTTTGAAAATCCTAAATTATACTTAATCAACATTTAAAATAATATACAGGGTGTATTAGGTTAATATCTCAAAAACTAAACTTTTTAGATAAAAACTTAACTCTACGTAAAAACTGTATGAAAATCAGTTTTTAGCTCTTTGAAAAATTAACGCATAACGGAAATACGAGATTTGCCTAAAAAAATGGGGATTTTTCAAAATCACTCTGTAGATTAAAAACTAAGAGATTTGACACCGAAATCTTTTGTTTAGTTAAAAAGTAGGGAGCTAAAGTGAAAACCACAACACTATACCTTTAATAATAGCTCCAATACCCGTTAAAATTATCGAAAATGGGACACCCTGTACAGTCTTAATATAGTACATTTGAATTTTTATATTTTTATTTTCGACCCTTCGTATATTTTTAGAAGTTTATATTTTTTGGCAATGTTTAAAAAAGCAATACAATTATTCTCGGCGCCAAGATGTTTGGCTTCAACGTCTTTATTGCCTTACTATGCCATGCCTTGCGGTCGAGTTATTTTACTTTTTGCTTTACGTTATCCATGTAGTAAATCTGAATTGTAAACTTATAGTAAATGACCAACTATTCAATTAAATTTCTATTATATTTCGGCCTCGTTTCGTAAATAAGTTGAATAGGTAGTATCTCCGCTATGCGTTGAGTCTCACACAATTTTAAAGCAAAACAAACAATCCTACTGCTCTCCCTTCGGGACCTGCATTCCTGGTCTTCTCCAGTCTTCGTATGTGTGCCGAGTCGATCACGTAGTTCCCTTCGTGCGTCAAATATCGATTTTTAATCTCGCAAGTACCAGAGTACAATACTGCCGCCTGTCGCGTGTTGTTTATATAAAATAAATAGTGTAATATGCCCAAACACAGGAAAAAACGGCGAAGTCGTTCCGTTCAATGGACGATGAATGGCTACAGAAACGTTTTAACATAAGCCCAGAATGTAAGTAAGATATCTCAAGAGGCGCAGCCTGGAAGCAGTCGGGACGCTTTATTAAAGTTGGATGATTTTTCGACTCGCCACTCTTTGTTAAGTAATGAAGATGGCAATATTGAAAATATTACTGGTAAGGGATTTTATACACCGTGCTATTGATGGCGCACTAATTCCGTTGTTCTTGATAACAACTTTTTGTGTTTTTGAAAACACAATAATTTGATTGTTTTTGATAACAATCATGTGTGTTTTTGATGACACACTAATTTCGTTGTTTTTGATGACAACCATATGTGTTTTTGATAACACGCAAATATAGTACTACTTCTGTTGTTTTTGATAACAACCACCTTGTGTTTTTGATGACACAATAATTCGATTGTTTTTGATAACAATCATGTGTGTTTTTGATGACACACTAATATCGTTGTTTTTGATGACAACCATATGTGTTTTTGATAACACGCAAATATAGTACTACTTCTGTTGTTTTTGATAACAACCACCTTGTGTTTTTGAAAACACAATAATTTGATTGTTTTTGATAACAATCATGTGTGTTTTTGATGACACACTAATTTCGTTGTTTTTGATGACAACCATATGTGTTTTTGATAACACGCAAATATAGTACTACTTCTGTTGTTTTTGATAACAACCACCTTGTGTTTTTGAAAACACAATAATTTGATTGTTTTTGATAACAATCATGTGTGTTTTTGATGACACACTAATTTCGTTGTTTTTGATGACAACCATGTGTGTTTTTGATAACACGCAAATATAGTACTACTTCTGTTGTTTTTGATAACAACCACCTTGTGTTTTTGAAAACACAATAATCGATTGTTTTTGATAACAATCATGTGTGTTTTTGATGACACACTAATTTCGTATTCCATTTTCCTTTCTTGTCAAAGGAAGTTATACGAATTTAGGCCGTTGTTGATAACAGCCTGATTTATGTGTTTTTGATGGCACATTTTTTCTCCTTTTTTTTTGAAGGAGAGGTTATCTGGCTTATTCATTATGAATATCTATAACACTAATGGTGTTCTATATCTTGAATTGGAAAATGAAGAAAATAATTCTCGAGACTAGGAAAATATTATTGAGACGAGCAGCCTTACTAAACATGCGAAAGATTTGACAGATTCAAATTTAGGTGAAGACTTATTGCAATTATTGGGAACTGAACCAGCACATGATTCTTTACAGGTATGGTCTGTTCACAACGCCATTATGTCACGTTAAACAGACATTTCAAAAAATGGCCTAAGAGATGACATTGAGATGGAATTAATGAAAAGGCATTCAATTTCAAAGAATCTTTGGCCCTAAAAGTAACCATATTAAATCCAAAAGTAAATGCTGCTGTATCACCTCCCCTGATATGTAGGGGTTAATGTCTAACACATAAGCAAGGATACTTAGAGGCGAGCATCTCAGCTATTGGTAATGCAATAACTATTTTGCTGGCCAAGGACAACGGGGAAAGTCGTGAACTTATACATTGCTCAGCGATGCTGGACGCATGCTTTGTGATTTTCATCACATAAAGACATTAACACGTAGGGAGTTGATTTTACTCAACTTAAATAAATCGCTTAAGGAAATACTATGTGATGTGCCTTCGAATAAGTTTTTTTTTATGGTAAGGCACTAGAAGAAAGGCTCAAAGCTAAAAAAAAAAAAAAAAAAAAAAAAAACAAAAGTCAAGCCAGGAGCAAAAACCGCCGAAACCTAAGTTAATAGAGAAACCTGTTCAAACCTTAAACATAAGAAGTCCATTTCAGCCAGCCAAGGAAGCTTGAGTTGGACAGCAGTACCAAAATGCTCCTTATCAACGTCAGAATAATCCTCAGAGGTACAGCCAGCAAGATCATCAAACAAATCAGTTCAAGAAACCGGGTACAATAACTCAGAGCAGTTTCAAACAAAAAGTAGGCAGACAATGACATCATCATCACCAATAACTCGTTCTGAGGTTAGTCCTTATACTGTTATTTTTTTGTAAACAAATGGGATAAAATAACATCGAATCAAGTTATTTTACCATATATTCAAGTTACAAATTGCCCCTTATTAAAAAACCCAAACAAAAAATTAGTCCTAAAGAACCTAAATGGCCTTTGGCTGAACAGAAGGTAATAAATTACTGTATTCAAAATTTATTGGAAGTGAAAGCTTTAACCCTTGTTAAGCCAAGTAAGAACCAATTTAGTATCAAAGCCAGATAGCTGCCAAAGGTTAATTTCAAATAATAACTATTTATTGATCTCGTATTTTAAACTTGAAGATCAGAAGAGAGTAACGAAAATGATACAAAGAGGAAGCTTTATGGCTACCTTGGATTTAAAAAATGCATATTTTTTAATTCCCATTTATAAATTTCAGGGGCAATATTTGAGGTTGCAGTTTAACAATAAGCTAGATCAGTATAATTGTATACTGTATGGCCTAAATTTTGCACCACTAACTTTTACAAAGTTAATGAAACTAGTATTATCATATCTTAGAAATAAAGGGCATATTTCCGTTTTATATCTTGACGATTTCTTGTTAATAGGAAATTCCTATGAAGAATGTTGAGATGATATCAAGATCACAATAGTAACTTTGAACAGGCTTGGTTTTATTATTAATTTTAATAAGAGCCAATTGGTGCCTTCCCAATATGTAAATTATCTGGGTTTTGTGTATAACTCGCTGGACATGACGGTATCTCTTCCAAAGGAAAATATTTTAAAAATAACTGAATTATTAAAGAAATTTGCAGCTTCTAGAAATTGCTACATTCGAGATTGTGCTAGATTCATTGGAACGCTAACTTCTGTTTATCTCGCAGTTAAATATGAGTGGGTTTACACCGGATTGTTTGAACGTCAAACATTTTTAGAATTTAAAAATACCTTAGGTAATTTTAATGCTAAAATGAACTTATCTTCCGACACAAACAGACCTTAATTGGTGGTTACAGAATATATCAAGCACTGGTGGGTTTGGACAGATGAAAAAGAAAATCATATTAACTATTTAGAATTTCAAGCAGTATCTTTAGCATTAAGGTTTTTCGCTAACAACATGTTGAAATGGAATATTTTGTGTCGTGTGGACAACATAATAGCATTTGCCTACATTAATAAAATGGGAAGTGTACAGTATCCAGTTTCAAACCTTTTATCTTGAAAGATATGGCCACGGTGTGAATCACGAAATATTGTTACTTATGCATATTATATAAAATTTAAGGATAACTTTATAGCTGACACAGAATCTCGACTTGAATATTCAAAAAAGAAAAAACGGAGTGGGAAATTGATATCAATATTTTTCACCAGATAGTTAAAGAATCTGGGCAGCCAGATATCGACCTTTTTGCTACAAGACATAACTTAAAATGCAAGAAGTTTGTATCATAACCATGAGATCTAGAATGTGTTACTGTAGATACCTTTATATTTAATTGAAAAAATTATTCTTTTATGCCTTTCCTCCAGTCACAATAACTCGCCGAGTGCTACAAAGAATCAGAAATGATAAAATAAGAGGAATTTTGGTTGTAGCACGCTGGACCTCTCAGCTTTCGTATCCAATGTTCTGTTCAATGCTAGAACAAGAACCTATTATTTTTTCTCCTAATGAAAAATTGCTTTTTTCAGCGGATTACCACACCCACGATGGAAGAAAATATCTCTCGTGGTCGGAATCTTATCTTACAAGGATTAAAATACCAGATAAATCCCTAAGAACTTGTTTGGTATCCATAACCACCAGTACAATTAAACAGTATGAGGTTGGTGTTTTTTTTTTTTTTAGGAGAAATAAAGGTTTAGATTCATTTACAGCCTCTGTTGTGTTCAAGAAAGGAGCTTCCTTTGGGAGTCTAAATTCTTATCGAGCGCTTGCAAATTTTATAACCGAAGTTTACATCAGATTTTAGAAAAAGCAGATTTTTCGAAGGGGTCCACAGCTTAAGACCTCCTAACCAAAGGATAGTCATACATTGAACCCGGCGGTGGTTTTAAATATTTAAAGACCATGCCAGATGAGGCTTCCTTAGAAGAATTAACCTACAAATTAGTAACACTTGTAGCACTTGCGACGGACAGATGGTACAGACTTAAGACTTATTGATATTAAAGACATAGTTAAGTTCGACAAAAAGATTGAAATTAAAGTAGCAAGTAGGTTGAAGTCTTCACGAATCGGCTAAATCCAATCCCTTCTTGTATTGCCTTTTTACAATCTAGATAAATGGATTTACCCAGCAAGAGCTCTCTTGAAGTATTTAGAAAAAACAGCAAAAATAAGAGAAAAATATACTCTCACTTTTCTATTCCATTATTACATTTAGAAAACCTTATTACGGGGCCACTTCCCAAACGATAAGTAGATGGTTAAAAATAATTTTAAAAAGAACTGGTTGAATACTAATCAATTCACAGCACACAGTACGCTCCGTGCGTCCACTTCAGCTGCAGTCAGAAAAGGTATATCATATGATACAATTCAACTGACTACTTAATCAACCGCATTCGCACGATTTTATAATCGACCCATTATTGAAGAGAATAATTTTGCCATCTCTGTCCTAAATTGTTCATTTATGGACTGTAAGTTTAGTAAAATGTCTAATTTATTGTCATATTTGGAGATATAAACGATTTAGTGATTTTGTTGCAACTTGCTTTAAACAGCTACCTATTCAACTTATTTACGAAACGAGGCCGAAATATAATTAACAGATCAAACGAACTTACCTGAAGTGAAGTTCGATCTGGATTATATGAGGCCTCGTTGAAGTAAATAAGTCCCTCCCTACCCCATTTCGTTCCCATTTGTTGCAACACTTAGGCTTTAAAGAAGACTGGAGAAGACCAGGAATGCAGGTCCCGAAGGGAGAGCAGTAGGATTGTTTGTTTTGCTTTAAAATTGTGTGAGACTCAACGCATAGCGGAGATACTACCTATTCAACTTATTTACTTCAACGAGGCCTCATATAATCCAGATCGAACTTCACTTCAGGTAAGTTCGTTTGATCTGTTAAATTTTGCACATGGTAAATGTAGTTAATTCTTCTTTAAATTTCACCTATTTTGTTCGTCAAAGAAGAAAAACAACTCCTTATGTTTCAATCATATGTCTTGAAGGTTTTTTTGTTTAGTTGATCTTACACAGCAACAGGGGCGGATCCAGCCTCTCTCTTTAGGGGGGGGGGGGCGGTGATATCACAAAAGTACAGTATGGCAACATTTCCATTTCTAGTGTAAAAGGCAGGGTCGGGTTTATTTTTCTGGATTTGAAGTTCTTGGAGAGGGGGGCGATCACAAGAAAAAACAAGTCCTCGCCAGGGGGGAAGGATGCGGGCAGAATACACATTCCTAGTATAAGAGGCAGAATCGTGTCTATTTTCCTGAACTCAAAGCTCTTGGGAAGAGTGGGTATCGCAAGAAAAACAACTTGTCAACGGGAGGGGAGTGCTAGCAGCATACACATTCCTAATATAAAAGACAGAATCGGTTCTATTTTCCTGAACCCAAAGCTCTTGGGAAGGGGAGGGGCGATCGCAAGAATACACATTGCTATACTCTATTCAAGAACTAGAGAGAGTAATAAAATTGTTACAGAAACCTCCAATTTATCTGCTCCAATGCCGCAGGTAACTGAGAACTGACGAGAATCTAATTATATTTAATTATATTTAAACATTATAAGGTTTTATAAATTTACTGCAACAATAGAGTTTCTGATAGTTCAATTTAATTTTTGTCAGTGAACAAAGTACACCTTACAGTGTGTCCTTAGTGATTTATCTTGCTTGTGCTTGTTTTTATATATTATATGAGATTAGTGAGATACCCAAAAGACATGGCTTCCACACCTATATTTATTCCAAAATCGTTAAACGAGGGCATTTTTTCCTCAACGAAAAACTTATTACGATGAATGTTTATGATGCCTTAAAATATCAATATCTAGATAATAATGTTAAAAGTTCTGTTGAGATATGTTCCAACATGACAGGAGTTGGAAAATCTACTATGTACCGAATACGAAGGAGAAAAAAACTACTGGAATTGTTAATACTCTCAAGTCACATTCGATCACAGGCAGACAAAAAACCTCGTTGGAAGAAGAGATGTAAACTGCAATAAAAGAATTTGTACATATATCTTATCATGAGAAGCAGGTCCAATCGTCGACAAAATTCTAACTAAAATCAATGAAGATCGGGATTTACCTGAAATTAAAAGAAATGAGCTCTAGAAATTGCTCAGAGAACTTAATTTTTGCTGGGAAAACTAGATAGGAAATCTGTTCTTATAGATCGTCCGGAAAATGTCCGTTGACGAAGGAAATATCTCTTTCCAGTTAAAGGTAAAGTTGCTAGAAATAACACAACTTATAAAACTAGTAGATTAACAGGATTTTTTAAAGATTTTTTGGAATAAAGTTACTGCGGAAAATTTGGAAAAATCCATATAATAAAAGAATAAAAGAAAATGTGGAAACTCGATCCCATGATCCATGAGATAGAGGAACCAATTATAATTAATTTGGGCGAAGATAACTTCACTGACTTGGATTACGAATTAGATACGTAATGTTTACCACCTTAAACACAATTTATTATTTATATATTTTTAACATATAAAAATGAATTACATTTGAATCCCTTTTTAGTGTTTAATTGTAATTGTGCAGATGTTTTAAAAAATAAATAAACTGAATCGTCAAATGTCCTAAAAATGTTTTTAATTAATAATAAAAAGACCAATAGCCCCTAAAAAATTTTAATATTATATGGACGAATTCATTTTTTCATATATGTTTAACTTCTTGTATTTTTGGCAATGAGTATTTTGTAAGTATTTAAATTACAACTTAGAATTTTTTGAGAGAAAAAGGCTACGTTTTATTCTGAATGTGCCTAAAACGGTTTCTATGCCAAAATTAAAAATAATAAAAATACAGTTGTGATTTGTGTTAAATATGTCAAAATAATCTATATTTTCTAATGTATGTGAATTATTAAAAAATCATGAGAAATAAAAAATATTATAAAAAATTTTATTTTAAGTTTATTACCGAAATAATATTCTATGCCATAAATACCTCTTTACGAGGCCTATGACAAGGATTAAAATCCTTTTTAACACTTCACACATCCAAATATCTATTGTTATCCAACCCAAATGGTCCATTATTATAGACCGGTATTATTGATTATAAAATTTCTAAACCATTTCTATGAAAAATATATAGATCTAACAGATTTTGCCAAAGACACCGGTCTAAGGAACACAGGTATTTTGCGAAGAAAAAAAAAGGTAAAAAATGATTTATTACTCTCTCTAGTTCTTGAATAAACTATAGAATAAGAGGGAAAATCGGGTCTATTTTCCTGAACTCAAAGCTCTTGGGGGGGGGGGGGGTCGCCCCCCACCGCCCCCCCTTGGATCCGCGCCTGCACAGCAGTGGTTCCTAACCGATTAGTTGCGCCCGAACTAAGATGTTATGATATGGGCCTTGACAAAAACTCAACCAAGAATTATAACACTTGTCACGCAGATGGTAGTTCAATCATCAAATTAATAATTAATAATTAAGACTAATTATCACTTGTTCTGAGTCCTAAAATATATTTTTTCAAACCCTATACGAGGTTTTACAAAAAGTTTTCCTTTTGGGAAATATGGGTGTCTAATATAGTTACCTTTTAAAGTAATTTTCATATGATACAGGGTGTCCCAAAAGTTCTGAAAGTATCAAAGTTGTGTGTTTTTTTAAATAGAACCCCCCGCATATTATTGCATTTTTGGATTCTCCGGTCAAGATAAGTACCTATCTTAATAAAGTTTGTAGTACCTGAACCTTATGGGTTTTTTAAATAATTTCAATTTTGACAAAATCTAACCTAATTTTCACGTTTCAAATACTTAAGAAGTATTTCAGTTATGTACTCGGAATTTACAGTGAAGTGTAGCAATAAATCATATTTTATATCCCAATTATAATAACCTTGCTATATTATACAGGGTGTCCAAAAATTAAAATTAATCAAATAAGAATTTTAAGTGGCAATAACTTGATTAATTTAAATAGAACGCTATACTTTTTAACTTACCAAAAAATGTACCTTTTAAATACATATCGAATCGTATAAGGGTGTTCGATAGCTAAGTCTTTGTGTTTTCACAGAATAAGCCAAATAACTGTTTTCTGCACAATTTTGTGTTTTTTGAATAGGTGTTCTAATATATCTAGTTGCTTATGGCATTTAGAGACGTCAGATAATTTATTTAATCCGTCAGTTTAGTCTGCAAAGCCTGGTGCTATAATAGCGGTATTATTTTTTGTAACTGTGAAATTTCTTTACTGAATTGAATTATTTGAATATTGTTGTATTATTGCTTTGTCAAAATGAAGATTTATCCAAAGGACGGAGAATGTCATGAAAATTGTTTGTTGGCTAATCGAGTCTATGCTCAAAGGTTTCCTGAAAAAAAAACCATCCTAAATAAGCTGTTTTTGTAAGACTATTAAACCAGTTTTGGGAAAGTGGAAGCGTCAGTTATAAAAAGCCTGTTATAAGAAAATCTGTCACTGAGGATGAAGAAAATGTTTTTACTGTATTTGGTTCAGTGATTAAAAATCTCAATATTAGTCAGAATCATATATCTGAAAATACTAACGTTAGCCATGCAAGTGTTTCAAGGATTCTTAACAAATACAGATTTCATCTTTATAAAATCCAGCTTTGTCAAGAGCTTCACGGAAATGATTTTCACAACCGAACTGAATTCTGCTTGTGAGTGTTAGATAAAGTGGCAGAAAATGAACGCTTTTTTGATAATGTGTTGTTTAGTGATGAATGTACTTTTCATAACAATGGTTTCGTGAATAGACACAACTTCCATTACTATTCTGATTTAAATCCGCATGAATAGAGAGTTATGAGAAACTCACTTCAACTGGATGGAGCTCCGCCTCATTATCATCGCGAGGTTCGGCAATTTTTAAATATCAACTTTTGAAACAGGTTGTTCCCCGAGATCTCCTGACTTAACTCCACCAGATATCTTTTTATGGGGATACCTAAAAGGAATTGTCTACAATGCACAAGATATGAACATACGCATAAGAAGCATTTCAAACCGTAACCCCGCAAATGTTGTCCAGAGTTAGCAGTGGTTTCGAAAAAAGAATATGTAAGTGTTTGGAAATGAATGGTCGATATATCGAACATCTACTATGAATATTTTGCTTCTGTTTTGTGTTATCGTCTATATGTTATTAACATTATTGCTGTTATAGCCTGTTGGACGACTATAAATTGTCTTCCGAATTTCTGAACATTTATAAAAATATTCCTGAATATTATTGTTATACAGGGTGTCTCAAAAGAAAGTACACATTTGTTTTGCTTATTGCGTGAACGCAACTATTCCGAGCGGCGCGGGGGATATGGAGCTATGGAGCGTTTCTCGGGAGCGGACCGTGCTTTGTGCGTACGTGAGTTTTACAAAAACGGTAATTCGGCGACTGTAGCGCGTAGAAAATTCTGCAATTTTCGACATATTCGTCACTTAAATGATGCGCCAAGCGCCCGGCTTATTGGAAAATGGGTTCAGAAGTTTGAAGAGACCGGTTCAACACTAGATAAACCAAAATCCGGACGTCCGAGGTCTTCGAGAACGGTCGAAAACGTAGAGAGTGTTACTCAGTCTGTTCGTGACAACCCAAACGTTTCGATTCGTAAACGTGCTGTTGCTTTAAATGTGCATAGGTCACCATTATTCCGCATTTTACACAAAGATTTAAAGCTGAACCCCTATAAAATTCAGTTGGTGCAAGAATTGAAGCCTCAGGATGCTGGTCAGAGGCTTGACTTCGTAAACCAGATGACTGAACGCTTTTCAACGTTTACCAACATCTTCTTTTCGGATGAAGCCCATTTTCATCTTAATGATCATGTAAACAAGCAAAATTGCCGCTATTGGAGTGCAAACAATCCAAAACACAAACATCAGAAACCTCTACATTCGCCGAAAGTGACTGTATAGGCTGCGATGTCGGCGCGAGAAATTATCGGCTCGTACTTTTTTGAAGATGAAAGGGAACGCACAGTAACAGTGACTTCAGAGCGGTATGTGGAGATGTTAGACGACTTCTTCGTGCCTGAACTGCAAAATTTTCCTGGCTATAACCAAAGAACATGGTTCCAGCAAGACGGAGCAACTTCACACACGTCCAACATGTCTCTGCCACGAGTGCGTGAAATTTTTCCTGGCAAATTGATCTCAAAGAAAGGTGACATAAGTTGGCCTCCACGCAGTCCTGATTTATCACCTATGGACTTTTTCCTATGGGGTAACGTCAAATCAAAAGTTTACGCCAACAAACCGACTTCCCTGGCACAATTAAAAGAAAATATCAGCAATGAAATGGCAGACATCACGGAGAATACCTGCCGAGCCGTCATGGGCAATTTTAGTGCTCGATTAAATGAATGCCGTGAGCGCAACGGATTACATTTGGACGATATCATTTTTAAAAAATAAATTCCCAAACAATGTATTTTAATATGTAATAAACATTTTTTCAATAAAGTTCTGACTTTTTTTTAAATCGAATTTTTAAATGTGAACTTTCTTTTGAGACACCCTGTAGTTGTAAATTACCTTTCATTTCCAAATGCCATAGGCAACTAGATACATTAGAACATCAATTCAAAATACACAAAATGGTACAGAAAACGATTATTTGGCGTTTTCTGTGAAAACGCGAAGTGTTAGCTATAGAACACCCTTATATCATTCGATAGATATGTAAAAGGTACATCTTCTGGTAAGTTAAAAAGTATAGCGTTCTATTTAAATTAATCAAATTATAGCCACTTAAAGTTGTTATTTCATTATTTTTAATTTTTGGATACCCTGTATAATATAACAAGTTTATTATAATTGGGATATAAAATATGATTTGTTGTTACACTTCCCTGTAAATTTCGAGTACATAACTGAAATACTTCTTAAGTATTTGAAGCATGAAAATTAGGTTAGATTTTGTCAAAATTCAAATTATTTAAAAACCCTTAAGGTTCAGGTACTATAAACCTTATTAAAATAGGCACTTACTTTGATCGGAGAATCCAAAAATGCAATAATATACAAGGGGTTCCGTTTAAAAAAAAAACACAACTTTGATACTTTCAGAGCTTTTGGGACACCCTGTATAATATGATAATAATTATAAAAAGTAACTATAATAGACCCTCATATATCCCAAAAGTAAAACTTTTTGAAAGTCACGTATTTTGGCCGCAATATTTCGTGCCGTATAGGGAGAATAATCCCGTATATTCCTTACAAGCAATATTTTATGACAAGTATTGCCAATGGACCTTTTCTGCGGCTTCCTCGTGCCGCTGATTTGAATGTCTTGGATTATTTTATATAGTGAACGATAAAAAAGGGTAAGGGACGCGTTAGAAAGTTTATTAATTAGAGCGGCCACCCATGACGAACTAACTCGGAGATGCAAAAAATGTTTGGAAGTTTAGGGTGGAAATTTTGAACATTTATTAAAATGAGTTATTTCGCTGTGTAGATAAGCCGTTCGTCATTTTTACATTACAAAAATGTTAAATTGCCAATATTTCAAAAACTACATATTTTTCCAATATACAATCTTATACACCCTTATTTTTAATGCTAAATAAGATAACATTATAAAAATGGGGTGTTTAGATTTAAAAAAAAATTCACTTTAAACGGTTTGTGTAATCACCTTGTATTTATTTATTATCAAAATATTAACACAGTCCACTAAAGAAGATCCCTTTTCATATAGGACAAATTGATAATTATGTTTAGGCCTGCAAATGCCATTTTGACATAAAATTTAAAATACGTCGGAAACAGACATTATACATGAAATATATCTATAATTTTGCGTAGAATCTAAGAATGAAATAACATATAGGGTGTTGCAAAAAGGCATCAACTTCCGGTATAATCGGAAGTGCCACCACCTTGAAAATATTTTAACCAAATTGCCCCCATCGTCTTTTGTAAACTGCCAAATTTTTTAAAACTTTCCAAAATCTACTTTGCGAGAAATCGACCGGGACATTTCGTCATGGAACACCTTGTATATGACGATGTCACACTAACTATAGCTCTTCCCTTATGACCCATGTTAAAAGTTACATTTTTTATATTGATTATCTCGATTATGAGATGGGCAAGGTGTTTAAAATTTCGAAGTCTCGCAAAAAAATATCTTCTTCTTCTTCTTCTTCTAGGTAGAACCAAGTTCTGTTATCTACACAATGCCTCCTCGATCCTCGTTTAAAGTCGACATCCAGCTGTCTCTCCATCTTTTGGGGGGCCGTCCAAGCGACCGTTTGGTGTTTGGTTTCTCTCTCATCACGGTTTTTGCTAGTCTGTCATCGTCCATTCGTTCCACGTGATCTCTCCACTGCTTACGACGGTTTCGAACCTACTTCACAACATCCCCCACTCCGCTGTCCTCGCGTATTTTTGCGTTTCTTATTCTGTCTCTTAAACTTGTTCCCGTGATCATTTTCAGCGTTTTCATTTCTGTAGTTCTCATAATTTGTTTTGTCTTTGTTGTTTCATTTCTTGTTTCTGCGCCGTAGGTCAATATCGGCAAAAAAATTTATCAACAATAAATAACGGAAGTTTCTATAAATTTAATTAACCGATGAACTACTTCTCTAAGGAAAAATAAAAATTTTCAATGTCAAGATAAGATAAGATATAATAAGATAATTTACGCATTCAGCACAAGGTAGTTTTTGATTTGTTTGTTGTACTGATTGAAGTTAAGAGCTTTAATTCTAGCTGGCACGCAGTTGTAAAACTTTATTGCTAAATATCTTGAACCATTTCTGGATCTCTCAAGCTGGCCAAAGTCTGGTACAAGATTGTTGTTGTTTCTTGTTGGATAGTTGTAAATATCTTCGTGTGACCTGTATAGATTTGTTTAACGTACAACAAACACTGCATAATGTACATACAAGGTAAAATTTTTAAATTCTTAAACGAATTTCGACAGTCCAACTGTAACCAAGCCCAGAGATAATACGAATGCATTTTCTTTGTTGCCCAAATGCCTTATCAGTATGACAAGAATGACCCCAGGAAAGAATAGCATAAGCCAAAAGAGAATTAAAGTAACTGTGATATGCTGTTAGAAGAGTTTCTTTGGAAGTCACCCGTACAAGACTCCTGAACAGGAACAGTTGTCGGGACAGTCTTTTGAGAGATTAACAAGGTGCTGCTCTCAGGTTAATCCTGCATCTAGATGTACTCCCAGAATTTTGGCCTCCATTGCACATTGAGGCAGAAAAGGCTATACAATTTCACTTTTATTCCTTAGAGTAAAATTAGTACTTTATGATTTGGAGTTATTCAAAGATGGGCGATTGGCTAGAAACCATTGAAATATTTTTTTTCTGAAGTTTGGTAATCAAGATTGTCAATCTCTGAAGGCTGATAGCGTATGTAAAACGTTGTGTCATCAGCAAACAAAACAGTGTCGACTCCCTTACCTTTACAATATGCCAGGTCATTTATATAGACGAGGAATAAGATGGGGTCTAATACCGACCCTTAAGGAACACCATACCTTAGGGATTGTTTTTTGCATTATACTGGCCAAAGTGAACATACGATCCGAGAGATATGAATTAACTAGCTGAATGGCATCAGCCTGAAAATTGTAGAAGGGCAGTTTTTTTTAGAAGAATGCTATGCGTGACACAATCGAATGCCTTTGTGAGGTCTAAAAAGGATGCATGAGTGTCAAGATATTTTTCAAAGTCCTCTAAACCATTACTAGTGAAGTGATCAATAGCTAAAGTTGTGATCTTGTTCTTTCGGAATCCAAACTGGTTCAAGGCAAATAATTTATTTTACTCAAAGTGATTATCAGCCTGATTTTTCAAAATTCGTACATCGACTTTTGGCAAGATTGGTAACAAAGATAATTGTTACAGTCATGAATGGAGTCCTTATTCTTGAAGAAGGATACCTTTTACATTTGCAGTTTTGAAAACTTTGGAAATGTACTGCAAGCTATAGATTGATTTGTCAATATTTTTAGGGGCTGAACTATTAAATATTTAATTTTTTAATAATTTTTGTGTTAATTCCGTCAATATATTTGCCATTACTATCTTTAATTTCTGAAATAGCCTTATCAACATCACTAAAACTAGTTGATTGGAATTTAAAAGGCGGGATGTTTTTCAGTGGCATAGATTTTAGGTAATCTTTCAAAGGCTGTTGAGAACTTTCAAGTTTATTTATCACACCTTCAGCAGTTGAACGAAAGCTGTTATTCAAATCATTTGCATTTAGTTTTGAATTAGAGTCAGAGGTACTATTTTTGCTTTTATTATTAATAAGTTTCCACATAGCTTGTTGAGGGTTACTGGATTTTTTATAAATTCGTAATTTGCTTTAATTTTTGCAAGCCTAATTGGTTTTCTGTAATTTTTCCTATATTCAATTATGGTACTTTTTGGCCTGGTAATAGGATCTCTTTTATTTAATGCTCTCATAAACTGAAATCTATTACGGATTTATTTTAAGTTATCATTGAACTAATTTATTCTTTTATCGGGATATTTTTTATTGAACAGTCTTTTCTGGAAAAAATACATTTATGCAATATGTTAACGTATCAATTAGCATTTTGAATTTTAAGTTGATATCCAAATTATCATCGTTAACAAAATTAAAGTTGTATTTGAGCATGCTTTGATATAGATTCGAGAGGCTATCTTCTGTTAATGGCCTATAACATGCGCTACTTTGAAAATTTGTGGATGAATAATTAGTTTGAAAAAAATACTTTTGTGGTCTGAGATGTGCGTGAGATCTACTGGTTTTGCAATACCATCAATATTTGTGAAGATATTATCGAGACATCTATCACAACGAATGTTAAATTTAACTGTTCTCTGAGATTAAATGAGCGAAAAAAATTACACAGTTTTAGAGCTTTAATGTCTTTTTCATTAAAATGAACATTAAAATCTCCTGCTATGATAAAAGATTTGTGTACCGGGTGAGTCAACGATTGGATGAAGTAAGTTTGTGCCTTTTCGGTGAAATTTACAAAGAAACTATATTTACTGTTTGATACAGTTTATTTTTACGCAGATTTTAAAAATATTTAGGACTCTACAGGGTGAGCCAGAAAATTAGTACAGCATAAAGTTGTATTTTTTTAAATGGAACATCCTATATACGAATCATATTTTCGATTTAGCTTTTAATTTTAAATCTTTTTTATTAAGGGTTTACTATAACAAAACTTTATAGTTTCTGAGATAATTAAGTTTAAAGAAAAAAAGTCACATTTTCAAGCATCAATTCAATCCTAAATAACGTTTTCAATTTTGTGACAAATATATTCAAATTTGGAATTTAGCAAGGCCAAGGACAAGTTAACATAATTTTTACCTAATATTTGCAATAAAAGCTACAGGGTGTTGAACACATCGGCTCAAATTTGAACAAGTTTAAATGAATAAATATCTTTTTTTCTAAATGGTACACCCTGTATATTTTCATGTTATTTAATAGAGTAATAAAAACCCTAAAAGTTTTGTTCAATATATCCTATACCTATTTATAATAGTTTTTGAGATATTTCAGTTTTTCTTATTTTCCATACTTTTTTACAGAAATAGTCTTCATTATCATAGTAACCATGGCAAAAACAATGTAAAAGAACATTTTTCTGTGTGTCAAATTTATAACCGCAATCGCTTCTTTTGGTTTTTATGTAGTGTAGTTTGGTTTTTTTTGCATTCATCTTATATTGTAAAATGAATTTTCCAAAGAATGAGTTAATAGATATGATTTATACAATAGGAGAGGCTCAAAAAAATTGCCTTCTTGCTCAAAGAATTTACAAAATGAAGTATCCTGATCGACGCCAGCCTAATACCCATACTTTTCAAAACTTAATGCAAAGATTTGATTCTTCTGGTACTGTTGATTATCCAAAACGTAAAGTGGTCAACAAACCAGTAACTAATGAAGAAAAAGAACTAAAAGTATTGTTAAATGTTCAGGAAAATCCTTATATTGGTAGCCGTCAGTTAGCAGCATTATGTGAAACATCACAATCCACCGCTAATCGTACTACCAAGAAATATAGGTATCATCCATATCACATGGAATTACACCAAGAATTGCATGGACAGGATTTTGAAAGTCGTGTAAACTTTTGTCGTACAATAAATGCGGAGATTCAATTAAATCGAAATTTATTATGCAAGGTAATGTTTAGTGATGAAGCTACTTTTAGAAGTAACGGTGCCGTAAATAGACGCAACATGCATTATTATGCCACAGAAAACCCATTTTGGATTAGAGAGGTGCAACATCAAAACCACTGGTCATTAAATGTTTGGTGTGGTATTCATCATAATCGAATTATTGGACCCCACTTTTTTAATGAACCACTAAATGGCCATAGTTACCTGAACTTTCTACAAGAAGAACTATCCCAACTGCTTCAAGGTCTCGATAGGGATGAGCTCGACAGTATGTGGTTCCAGCACGATGGTGCGCCTCCGCATTACCATCGTGAAGTTCGTGCGTTTTTGGACCAACGATATCCGCAAAAATGGATTGGACGTGGGGGTTTCATTGAGTCATTCATTGAGTGGCCACCAAGGTCTTGCGACATCACCCCATTAGATTTCTTCCTATGGGATTATATTAAAAATAAGATGTATGTTAATCCACCAACAACAGTGGAAGATATGCGAAACAGGATTAAGGATACCTGTAGAACAATAACGCCACTAATTTTGTCCAGGGTCCGAGAAAATCTGCAAAAAAGACTAAATTTGTGCATTGTACAAGAGGGTCGTTTATTCGAACACTTATTAAAAAGAAATAATTAATCTCAGTATTTAATAGGTAATTTTTTTGTTTCAATTTAGTATAAAAGTAAATATGTATTTGCCTTGTCGTTATTGTTGTGTTAATTTTTTCACATTATGTTTAATTAAACTATTGCCGTTGTAATATAACGAATAATATATTTCATCATATTTAACCACATTCTGTTTGTTTCTGTAGTTTCTTTTTATTATTTTACATGGCTACTATGATAATGACGACTATTTCTGTAAAAAAGTATGGAAAATAAGAAAAACTGAAATATCTCAAAAACTATTATAAATAGGTATAGGATATATTGAACAAAACTTTTAGGGTTTTTATTACTCTATTAAATAACATGAAAATATACAGGGTGTACCATTTAAAAAAAAGATATTTATTCATTTAAACTTGTTCAAATTTGAGCCGATGTGTTCAACACCCTGTAGCTTTTATTGCAAATATTAGGTAAAAATTATGTTAACTTGTCCTTGGCCTTGCTAAATTCCAAATTTGAATATATTTGTCACAAAATTGAAAACGTTATTTAGGATTGAATTGATGCTTGAAAATGTGACTTTTTTTCTTTAAACTTAATTATCTCAGAAACTATAAAGTTTTGTTATAGTAAACCCTTAATAAAAAAAATTTAAAATTATAAGCTAAATCGAAAATACGATTCGTATATAGGGTGTTCCATTTAAAAAATACAACTTTATGCTGTCCTAGTTTTTTGGCTCACCCTGTAGAGTCCTAAATGTTTTTAAAATCTGCGTAAAAATAAACTGTATCAAACAATAAATATAGTTTCTTTGTAAATTTCACCGAAAAGGCACAAACTTACTTCATCCAATCGTTGACTCACCCGGTACATGAATTTTTTTGAGAGCATTTGCCATTATGTTAAAGAACTTGACTAAATCACCTTATCGTATATGATATGCAGTGATAAGTTGGACATTTGAATTTTTTAACGAAATGCCTGCAATGCCTGTTAGGGTGAGCTCTTCGTAAATTCATTATAAATTATTGATTCACATTTTAATTTTATGCACGGTTCATTTAAAATTATTCTCCTGATCGCTAGAGGAGATTTAAAACCACCCTATAGAAGTGAAAGACGTTTCGTTATCACTTCCCTCCATCTCTTTATCCAGAAGTTTATAAATCACGCTTCCTTTTAAAGTTTTATTAAAAGTGAAGATTTTATTTTTGATTATTGACCTATTTTTGTTACTCCGATAAATGTAAAATATGCTTAGAAAACAGTAAAAACATTCTTGGCACAAGGATTTCGGCATTTCGGCTTCCTCGTCTTTATTGCTTAATAAAGATTTTATACATTTTCTTTTCATCCCAAATTCACTAAACTTCTTTTTTTTTGGCGTAGGGTTAACTTTTGTTGTATAGGGAGCGACTCCATCCTGGTATATCCTCTAAATTGCATATCATTAAATAAAATTGTAATTTTACACACGGATCATTTAACCTTACTTGTCTCATCTCTCATGGTGGTTTAAGTAGATTTAGAACCACCCTATAGACATCAATCACGTTCTTTCAACGTCTTTCTATCCCGTTTATCCAGCACTTTGCAAATCACGCTCGTAATGATTTCCCAGATTACTTTTATCGCAAAGCATTTACCTCGAGGGCTCTCCCCGAGTATCCAGATTCGCCTACATATTTGTTGAATGTGAAATTGTAAAAGAACGAAAAGAACATCGGGTGGGATCAGTGTAGGTTTTCATTTTTTAATTCTGATATTTAAAAAGTTTCAGTCAAAGCTTCGGCTTTATGTTATGGATATCAATCTTTTTAGTCTAAAAGCCAAAAAATTTTTAGGAAAGTTATTCCTTTACAACAATGATATGTTTTTTGTTGTTGTTGTTTTATCTATTGATTACTAAAATGATACAGTCATAGATAAATTTATCGAATATTTATACATTTTCTTAGTTTCATTTTGAAAAAATAAATTTTAGTGTATTAAGTCATTTAACTAGTTTACACTAAGGAATAGTTTATTTTACCAATTTTCAATGAATATTATAAAGAATTTATAGGAAGAAAATTTGAAATTAAATGTTGCTAAGATTAGGGATATTTTGCCTTTAAAATAAATGTTATTGGGATGACAACCACTACTATTTAAAAAAAAAAATGAGCATAGTAGTCGTGCCCTAGTGACAGTTTTTCCTGGCAATTTGCGCCAATCTTAGAGTTATTTTTTTAGCTGGAACCAACGATTATTATAGCTAACACTAGGCTATTATAATCTTTGCTAGAACTAAACAGGAAAAGTTAGGGTACACTATGTTCAAAGATAATCAACGGAGAGTGGAGTAAGTAAAAAAAAACATGACAAACTCTTTACATAACGCCTAATCCAGAAGAGTGATTTGCAGCAAATAGGTTTATCCTCAATAATAACAAAACCAACAGGGTCATCTTCTCACTAAGAGATCACGGATTCCTCCGTGTGAGATGCAATAGCAGTGGATATATCCACATTATGCCGTTGTAGTGCTGAAATCACATTCAGCAAACGTACAACTATATGCAGCTCTGCGTATGAATGAAGTAAAATGCGAACAGTAAATGCAAACTTCTCTCCATCATATCCTTTCTGTGTTAGAGGTTGCACAGTTGGAATAAATTGTTATAAAACGCAATTTATCCTATGCCACCACCATCGAGATGATGGCCTACCTGTACCACCATACCGAGAAGAAAGTCAAAACTTACCCTCCCCGCCACAGTAATACGGCAGAGGTACATGTTTCGTCTCTACTAGACTCATCAGGGTACCGACATGCACCTGGCTTGCAAAGGACAGATCGGAAGGAAGCATGCAAATACTGAACGCGGCTTCGCCGACCCTCCGCCGGATGGCGTGTATATGTTTATGCGGCTTTCACGGATTCCTCCGTGTGAGATGCAATAGCAGTGGATATATCCACATTATGCCGTTGTAGTGCTGAAATCCCATTCAGCAAACGTACAACTATATGCAGCTCTGCGTATGAATGAAGTAAAATGCGAACAGTAAATGCAAACTTCTCTCCATCATATCCTTTCTGTGTTAGAATGTGGATATATCCACTGCTATTGCATCTCATATGGAAGAATCTGTGAAAGCTGCATAAACATATACACGCCATCCAGCGGGAGGTCGGCAAAGCCGCGTTCAGTATTTGCATGCTTCCTTCCGATCTGTCCTTTGCACAGCCAGGTGCATGTCGGTACCCTGATGAGTCTAATAGATACGAAACATGTACCTCTGCCGTATCACTGTAGCGGTGAGGGTAAGTTTTGACTTTCTTCTCGGTATGGTAGTACAGGTAGGCCATCATCTCGATGGTGGTGGAATAGGATAAATTGCGTTTTATAACAATTTATTCCAACTGTGCAACCTCTAACACAGAAAGGATATGATGGAGAGAAGTTTGCATTTACTATTTGCATTTACTTCATTCATACGCAGAGCTGCATATAGTTGTACGTTTGCTGAATGTGATTTCAGCACTACAACGGCATAATGTGGACATATCCACTGCTATTGCATCTCACACGGAGGAATCCGTGAAAGCCGCATAAACATATATACATATACATATACATATATATATATATATATATATATATATATATATATATATATATATATTATATGTTGTATTCTTGGGTTAGGTTCATAGTGGATGTTTTGACGTTTCGCCTATTGTTTAACGCATTTTCAGAAAGTTTTTTTTACATTATTTTCCTTAATTTAATAATACCAACAACATTTTTCTTGGTCAAACAACCTAAAATTTAAAATACACAAATTATGTTTAAAATTCCACACATTAACAGAAAAAGTTAAAAGGTTAAAAAAACAATTCAAAAAAATAGTCTAAAAACTTATTTTACTATTAAAAACTTTATATGATTTTAAAAATATTAAAATTTTTACAAAAATATGTAGGTACGCACCTCGAGCTTGCTATTTCTATGTCGAATGATCAATGAACCAACAGATGGCGTTATTTATCGAATTTACTAATTTTTACAATTTATTTAAATATTGTTAATAAAAAGGTGCCTTTCCAAATTACTTGTTTCATAAGATATAAAATTAGGAAAAAAATCCGGAAATTAGAAGTTATTGTTGTTTTTTAAAATCAAATTAAAAGGGAAAATATAATATTTATTGAGATTTCAACCTAAAAAGAATATTTTTTCACTAACGTTTCATATTTATGGAGAGAATAGTAACTAAAATAATTGATTTAACAAGAAAAAATTAAATAAAACTATGTAATACAATATTTTGGTATAGTAAATATTTAAAATAGCGTCTATTGCTTTCTATGCAACTTCCGAGTCTTTAACGGGTAGCAGTTTCAACTTCTGCTGGAGAAACTGACTGTCTAGCATGTCTTATATGAATTATATAACTGTAAAATTTAAGAATATGACAGGACAAAATATTGTGCCACTATTCGGAAACTGGATGGTCAAATACGGGACAGCGTCTGGTTTTGGCACGAATAGAGTACATATAAATTACTATTATTTCGCAAAGGGAGCGCTACAGCTTGAAAACTGACGGAGATATGAATTTTTTGAAAAAACACTGAATTTCCGGGTTTTTTTCCGTTACTAATGATCCGATTGAATCGATCCAGGGCTCATTTTGTTGGTATTCTTATTCCCTACAATTGATATCTTCACACCATCCAGATTGCTTCTTTAGTTTTAATTTTATAAGCAAAAAAAAACAAAAAAACGCCATTTTTGCATAGTAGAAAATGGAAAATTTAACATAATATCTCCACTTGTGACTTTAGTAAACTGCTGCCAAGGCTTTTGGACGGCTATTTTGATGGCAGTACAAGTTTTCATGACTTATTAAAGAATTATCTTTCGCCCAGTATAAATTTTATAATGAAGCAAATGAGTCAGGCGGTCAATTATTTAATATTTCTAAGTGTCAAGCTGCAGTACATTGGATAGTCAACGGATTAGCAACACTGCATTTTTTTTTTTTGTTATAAATGATGCAAATTAACAGTTGTCAAATTTGCACCCTAATGCAGAAAAACCCCTGTGGGAAACTTAAAATAGTTCATAAATTCCTATTACCTAAAAAATAATGCCTATTTTGAATACCATGTATTATATTGTTGTCAAAATAGGACTTATTTTCTAAATTAAATTTTCACTTTGAACACCTCGTGTTTCGAGAAAATTGAAATGACTTAATTGTTTAATTTTTATGTTTAGTCTTCAGTTGCTCTACGGCTTATTAGGTAAGGGACACCCTGAAAATTAAGAAATTTTGTACTGAATTAAAAAATTCAAATAATTATCTATATAGTTGGTTGAAACTTAGTTTTTTGTAATATAATTTTTCTTTTGTCTATACATCATTCTTTTTCTGTGTAAGGGACAGAATTTTCGTCTATGTAAACACTGTTAATCGGTAAATTTTAGACTTCATTATACTTCACAAAAACTAGTAAGTCACTTTCTTTTTTTTAGGAAATGTATCGTTTTTCAATAAACAATTCTTAAACCATAATTAAAAATCTGTTCATACTTACTTTGTCAAAGGCTTTTGGCCTGTGGCATCGGTGCTCCCGGTGGTCCGGCTCCATGTGTGAGCCGGCGGGCAAAGGGCGGAGGGGGGGCCGGGCGGCCGGGCAGGGGCGCGCCACTCTAGCCGAGCTCCATGGGCGAGCTCTGCCCCCGCCCCATCACGCCCGCACTCACCCCCACATACACGCCGCCACTGTAACAAAAAAGATACCTATTAATTTATTAAAACTGTATCACATTCGAGTCAAAATGCATATTAAAAAAAATCGGAAAATTATTATTTTCCTCAGATAATTGCGGGATATAGGAGACCATTCCTGATATGAATATATTTTTTTACATAATATTGATTAAGCCATTTTAAAAATTCCATGTATGGTGGTTTTCTTTTATTATCATTTAAAAGTTTATATGAATCTCTTAAAATATCTTTGAGAAAACTATGACAAATGACCTTTTTTCAAATATGTTCAAAGTTTGTAACTTTGCATTTCAAGCTCCCTTATTTCAACTTTCTTGTACATTTGCGTCAACTCTATTAACTTCTGACGTAACAGCGTGGCGGGTGTTATGTCTTGAATATTCATTAGTGTCAATAAAGGCCTTTTTAGGGTTTATTTAATTCACCTGTTAATTATTCGGGTCGTAGCAACGACAACTGAATTTTGATCTGATGAAATTGAAATGTTCCTTTTTCAGCCTCTAGCAATTTTTACCTTTTATAAGAAGCTGAACACTGTTTAATTTTTTTCCAAATAACAGGAGGCTTTTCCTATTTTCAAATTTATTAAATTTTGATTATTTTTATTAACCTTTCTTCCTGTGATTATTAAAATTTTAATTTTATGTATATGATAACATACAAGAACTAATAAATACATTTTTCTCATTTGTCATTAAAATTTAACTTTTCACATGATTGTTAATGCAAAGTTTTCTGAAAAGGCAAAAGCAAATACTTACTTCTTGGCAGTACGCTTTCAGATACCTACTTTATTACAACCTTTAGTACAAAGGACTAACATTTTTGCGGGGACACACGATCATTCAGCAATCGGGCATGATTTTTAGGTAACATAGGCCTACAGGAACAAAACGTATACTTTTTCTTCAGTGGATTAGGTGTGATTTTTGAATTATAAACAATTGAAGGTCAAAACATGTATATTTTTGCACATTTTTTTATATGCGATGCAAAATTGAAGTCTTTTTGAACAAAATAATAATAATAAATGTCCTTATTTCTAAATATTCAACTACTTATTACATGAGACTAATTTAAAAAAATAATAATTACCAATATTTAGAAAAAGGCGAAGTTCAGATGAGGCATCGTGGTGAGCCTCCCTGATCATACTCAACCCATGAGTTATTAATATTTTTGTTACTTTGACTGATTATATGGCTCACGTTAGGCAAAGATGATATGGAAATTAAAATAAAAGTATTTATACAAAAACAGAAAAAATAATATATATACAGAAGAAATGATCAGCGCTTACTCATTATAAACTTAATATAATTTATTTTAAAGGCAGATTGTGAACGCGCTTTTAATTTATCGGGCAAAAAATTCTAAAATTTGACAATATATGAAAAGCTACGTTCAAATATTGCAGTTCGATGATACGGCGGTATCAGTGTACCTTTAAATCTAATATTAATATTATGAACATGAGTTCTAAATAAAATACATTTATCTACAGCAGTAAGACATTTGCCATAAATAGTGTCCCCATGGTTAAACACGGAGAGCACCAAAGAGTCACACAATAGGGTCTTCACAAGTGGTGACAAAAAATGGCGATTATGATACAATATTTTTAATTTCACAAAAGCCCTCTGTATACATTCATTTACATGGGCACTAAATCTTAAAGAACTGTCAAAAATAACACCTAAATTACGCACATTGTCTCTGATCGGCAACACTGTATTATCTATCTCTTCATGGATCAAACCTTTCAAATATTCTACATCTGCCCTACAGCCGAAGACCATTATACTACATTTTTTAGGATTCAATATAAGAGAGTGTTCCAATGACAGTCTGCTTAACAAACTTAATTTTCTACTTATAGCCTTACAGCCCTCAACAGCATCAGCTCTATCAAACGATAAATAAACCTTCGTGTCATCTGCATAACACTTAGCAAAACATACTTGTAAAACCTCTAAAAGGAAAGAACTATAGATGGCATAGAACAGCGAAGACAAAGCCGAACCCTGAGGTACGCCACTGTTAATCATTACAGGAGCTGACACACTTCTGTCAATCTGAACTGACTGACAGCTGTTGCTGAAAAAATTAAAAAAGGATTTAACTTCCCTCTCAGAAAGATCAACATAATGAAGAATAGCCAGAAGTAACTTGTGATTTAGATTATCAAAGGCTTTTAAAAAATCTAACAATGCCAGAGTTGTAATTTTACCTTTATCAATAGCTCCAAAATTATCTTCAGTAACCCTTGCTAATGCTGTTGAGCGTCCATGGTGTTCTCGGAACCCTGATTGAGTTTCAGGTAACAAATTATTGGACTCAACATGCTCAGTCAACTGAGCATTTATGACCTTTTCCAAGATTTTAGACACACAAGGCAGAATACTAATAGGTCGGAGATCCTTGAATTCCTGCGGAGAGGAAGTTTTAGGAATCGGTGTTACCAATGCTTTTTCCCATAACTGGAAATTCGGAATGACGAATACAGAAATTTATTATATGTGTTACGTATGATAATAAGAAGGGAAAGAATAATTTTAAAACAAAACTGTTTATATAATCAACACCCTGAGCCTTAGATTTCATGCCCATCATATATTTGTAGATGTCAGTCTCAGTGACTTCCTTAAAATTCAAAACTGATTAAACCTTTTCGCTGACTTTCTTCTGATACTTATTAAAGAGATGCTCGTTATTTGTTGTTTGAGGCGAATTAACTGTGAAAAATAAATTGAGTTCATCTGGCAAATTGAGACTGTTAGGAATGCCTCTTTTACCCTTGTCTCCACAGAATCCAAACTTTCGAAACTCTTGCCAAACATTGGGAGAATTTTGTAGCTTTGTTTCCAAAAACTTTTTTTTTCCTTTTTAATTGTGATGGTTGTGTGATTTCGAATGCTTTTATAGTACTCCCAATGTCCTAGTGACCTAAATTTCTTATAACGAGTCAGAGCTTTATTTCTAATTTTGATCATCTCTCGAATTGTATCAGTTATCCACTGCTCGTTCCCCTTTGTAAACCTAGCCACCTTCACTGGCGCATGAATATCAAACAATTTTATAATATTTTCATTCAAGAAATTTATTTAGGAATCAAAAGCTCGCAGAAAACGAAATGATGATCGGAGATATCCGGAACCGTTACAGCACCGGACACCTCTATTATAATCTCCTCAGACACAATAATAAGATCCAAAAGAGTCGAACTGGTATCAGTAACTCGCGTGGGTTCATCAATAATTTGTTTAAGACCTGTAGATTACACGAGTGAGAGGAGATTAGTAGCTTCCCCGGCATCCAGATTCAATAAATCAACATTAAGATCCCCTAAGCAGAAAAAATGATCACATTTTGGTATAAAGTTCATTATTTGCTCCTCGAAATGTTATAAAAATTCATTCAAACTATAAGAAGATGGACGATATATGCATCCAATAATATAAGTTTTTCTCGCTAGACGCAGGCACAACCACACCTGCTCACAGTTGAGACTAATTCTAGTAATGTTTATTTGAGAAATATTTAAACTACTTTTATAGTAGATCGCGGCACCACCACCTTAACTTAATGAGTCTGTCTTACCAACAAATATCCAGGAATTCTGAGCTCATCAGAGCTGATGCTGTTGATTGGCCATGTTTCGGTCATAGCCACTACATCGTATTCACCACATTGAACAATCTGCCTGACCTCGCTAAATGAAATGGGGTAGCCGTCTTGTAGAGAATTAAAAAAGCTTTAAAATGACTTTTTGTAGATTCGATTTATTTACTTGTTGCTTAGAAAACTGCAAAAATAACGTCACGATTGGCATAATTTTTAATTAATAATCACTACTGCAAAAACCAACCTACGAATTTGTTAGTGCGTGGGAAGTTGGGACTTATACTTAATATAGAAAAAAAATTCAAAGCGATTCATCAAAGAGTTTCTACAAAATTAAATCTGTTTATCCCAAATGCGTTTTTTACAGGAAATAAAAGTTAAAAAGTAATTGTCTGCATGTTCGGAAATTAACAGAATGAGAACCCATTACTTATTACTTAACAAACAGATGAACTTAAACATATCCCTAGTGTTGAATTTATACCAGGAAAATCCATCTACTTACAATAGGTAAATAAAAACTTTATTTTTGAAGACACAATGTTATCGAAACAATTGTTACAGCGATTTAATAATGTTGTGGAAGTTTACACAAATGTAAAATACAGTGAAATAAATTTCCATCAAGTTATAGCTAATTGAGAAATTTAATGTATTATCGACTATTAATTAGATGGAATATAATACAATATAATAAATATTCTGTTTAAATTAAATAGTGAATTTTATCAAACATAACCTATTTCAAATGCAAATTAATAATAATCATGTTTACAGGTAATATTATAGATCCCAAAATGAAGCGCTATATTGTCGTTGATAATTATAAAATCCATAAAGCTTTATTAATTATAAAATTTTTAAAACGGTGCTTACTTTTTAAATATCGCTTTTAATAGACTTTAAATTATTATCAACTAATTATTGGATAGAACGTATCAAATTCAGGATTTTTAAAGCCATTTTATTCACAAAATAATGTTTTATCTTTTAAATTTACATTATTATTGCCAGGCATAAGAGTTTGACATTGAAAAATCACAAAAGTCATAGGAATGATGACTAAAAGAACACAAAGAAATTAAACTCATGGTCACTGTTTTTTTCAATTACATAGGCCGACAGAAAAAAATTTCCCCTAACTTCAGACCCAGAAACAAAACCATATTTTTAACCCATCAGCATTGCTTTTCGAGATATCATAACCTAAAAGTGAAAAAAACTCTTTTTTTTATACTTAAGGTTATATTTCAGTGTAGCATGAAACTTTTCGACATGACACGACAGGACATCTGAAAGTACCACTCGTTCCATTCAAAACCCATTTTGAGATATTGTTTGTGGAAATTTATGGATTTTCCGATCATTTGCACCACATAGGTAAGTCAAGGAACTCGCGAAATACTTCATTTTTTGGAAAATATGCGACAGGAAACTTACATCGGCTCAGAACAAAATGTTTTTTTCGAAGGAAGGTCAACAGTTACCAATCTGGCTGTTTATCAAGATTTTTTGGTCCGAGTTGTGGAGGCAGGATATCCAGTGGACTCTGTATACACGGATTTGACTAAAGCCTTCGATAGCGTTTGCCACAAGCTGCTCTTGTACAAGTTCGAGCATCACGGTGTGTGTAATCCGTATTTAAAATGGATAGCCTCATATCTCCCCTCACGGCGTACGCAATGTGTCAAATTTTGTGGTGAAATATCAAAAGAGATTATCTGGTGTTCCCCAGGGGTCTCATTTAGGTCAAATTTTATTTTTAACCGACTTCTAAAAGAAGGAAGTTCTCAATTCGTTGACTATGTATTTTTTTTATGTATGTACACCGATTACTCCGGAACGGCTGCATCGATTTGAATGAATTTTTTTACGTTATATTCAGGAAGTTGCTGCGGTGGTCTCATATTTTTTTGGACGAAATTGGTGCAGTAAAATCCAAAATGGAGCTGACCCTATGGCGGCCAAAAAAATTAATTTTGTCCGATTTACCCCAAAATTGGTACGGAGGAGTTTTCGGGGTCGCAGATGACGAATCTAAAATCATTTTTAAAGAATTTAATATGGCGGATCCAATATGGAGGACGAAAACATCAATTTTGTTCGATTTTCTCCAAAATTGATATGGGGGAGTTTTTGGGATCGCATATTACGAATCTGACATTATTTAAAAAAAATAAATATGGCGGATTAAAGATTCTACATCTCTCGATTTTGTCTAAAATCAATATTGGGGGATTTTTGTTAGTGGTAATTACGAATTTAAAATATTTTTTGAAGAACTCAATCTGGCGGATTCAAATGGCAATCTAAAAATTTTACATTTTACGATTTTCTCCAAAACTGACATAGGGGATTCTTGAGGGTGTAAATTAGGAATTTAATAGCATTTTTTTCAGGATTCAATATGGCGGACTAAAAATTTTATATTTTTCCAATTTTGTACAAATCTGGGACGGATTCGTTTTTAAGGATGTAAATAGCGAATATAAAATTATTTCAAGAAAATCTAATATGTCAGTGGCAACATGGCGATCTAGAAACATTGAATTTCTAGATTTCATCTAAAATTGGTACTAGGGGGTCTTGAAGGATTTAGATTTAGGTTACATTAAGACGTTAAAATTATTTCTTTGATCTCATACAGTGAGTTGAAAATTTTACCTTATTCGCATTTTATAGGATTTGGTATTAAGGTGTTTTCGGGGTTGTGTATTACGAATATGAAGTTAATTTTTACAATATTAGGTTAACAAGATACAATATGAAGGAGTGAAAATTTTGCGTTTTCCGATTTTGCCTAAAATTGCTATTGCAGGGTTCTTGGAGCGTATACAAACTCAATATTCAGTATAAAATATATCGAGCTAAGAAATTTACATCTCAAGTTCTTTAAATATCGCTATTGGAAGGTTTTGGAGCCTATATTAGCAATCTAAAATGAATTTAAAATTGAAGATAGTGGATTTACTCTGACAGACTAAATATTTGTTTTTAGTGGTTCATTTTAGGGTGATTATAACTTTGGATAAAATGGGTACTTTTTTACCACCTTGGAGTCATTGCGAGGTACACTAATCTTGATTAGTACTTAATTCAAATAATTTATGGATATCATAATGAACTCAAAACTAAAAATCGAAAAATAAAATTTTTATAAAGAAAATTTAACCGACTTCTAAAAGTGCGCTAAAAAGTGAAAAATAACTATAAATTTCTATATGAAATTGAAATTTTTGAAGTCGGCGTCAAGTTATTTGTAAATGAAATAAGTAACTACTAATATATACAAATTATTGTAAGAAAGCAAATACAAATAAAGTATTTTTAATGTGTTTATGCGAATCCTATTTTGTCAGGTATTAGTTTGGCGCCGACTTCAAAAATTTCAATTTCATATAGAAATTTATAGTTATTTTTCACTTTTTAGCGCACTTTTAGAAGTCGGTTCAATTTTTTTTAAATTTTATTAAATATAGATATGTTTTATGCAAGACTTTATTAATTGAAAATAATTACTGGATAGTTGTTTAAGTTTGGAAAGTCTATGTGCTATTTGGAAATTGTTCTGTGATGTATATCTAAATAGGATAAATAAATAAATATAATGGGGAGAAAGGGTCACGAACATTTATAAAAAATCGAAAAAGGATCACAATTAAACAAGGTATGAAACCACTGATGATCCGGTATAAAACAAACCTTTTTCAATGATTATTTTCTAAAAATTTTTCTAATTTAATAAAATTATATTAATTATAAAAGTTTTAGGATTATATTCATATAAGTTTTAATTGCGTTTGAATTTAATATACTCTAATTGGCTTGAATATGACAAACGTAGAAGTTTAATAAAAATTCCATTTCACACAGACGCCGAATTTCCGCCAATTCTGTCTGTTTCAAATAGAAATTGAAAACTTTGCTTTCAGATAATTAGGGGTCGATAAAGCAATTTTGAAAGAGCGAGAAAACAGACGGCAATTTCCGAGACTCAGAACTTTATTGCCAATAAATCAAAAGATTTATCCTGAAACTTAATTTTTTTTTGCAATGACTTTTTATTCCTTTGTTTAACTCTCCGAGTTTAAAACTCTTTGTGGCTTTGTTGTGTCTCGAAATTAAATTTTTACGTAGCTGTTTATACTGAATGTCCCCAAGGGTAGCTTTACGCTCGCCGCAGCGTATTTTCGCAATTCACACGGCAGGTAGATTTTTAATTGCGAATGGTACAATATATTTAACTGAATGAGTGTTAACACTTGATGAATTAAAAATGATTCCCTCGCCGTGTAACATTTGGCACCATTTTTCTGAAAAAAATATATATCAAAATCCCTATTATCTAATTAAGGCTATGAAAAGTTTCTTAACATATTGTACTATCATTTACGATATATATATATATATATATATATATATATATATATATATATATATATATATATATATATATATTGCGATGATTTCTCTGTCGTTAATGTTTTTATTCACGACTGCGCAAAGTGCCCGTAAAAAAAATTTTAATTGTTTGTTTATGTTTTGGAGAAATAAAAAATTGCTGACAGCACATACCTATATGATACTTAGTAAATTTGTACCAGAATTGTTTTATTTATTTTCAATAAAAATTACTCAATTACAAATGTGCTGTATTTCTGAATGTACCCCATTTTTAGTGATTTGAAGTTTAAAACATTAATGTCAATTTTCTTTTTCACAGGTGAGTTCAGATGAAAAAATAATTATTATTAGAAAAAGTCAAAGCAAGAATTCGAAAACACAAATACAAACTTTATTTAAAATAATACAATCATGTCAGTGGCTGCAGTTTTTATGTAAAATTTATAAATCACCTTATCTATACCTAATTAAATTATCAATATTATTCAATATGTACTGTATTCTTTTATGGGATTTAGGATTATTAAATCTGGAAATATTGTATAAATGTCTAAACGGTTAAAAATGACTAGTGTCGCAATATATGTGATTTTATTTTAAACAATCTAAAAATAATTTATTGTGTGCCGTTATTATTAAAAGGTGATCTTGCCTACTACTGTAATATTTAAATATTTTCCCAGCTGCTTGCTTATTGATATAATTTATTTACTAATTTATGAAACTTCTTTTCCTTCCTTTAAAATTTGACTTTCAATCTCCAGATATTTATATCCAAGCTCTATGTTTCTTCTTTTTTTTAATTTTTAATGAATGAGACCATCAATATTATTTCTATCACAGATTAATCTGCACTGTCTTCTTTTAATTTTTTTTTATAAAATTTTGAGGTTATGGTCCCGTTAATAAAAAAGATTAACGGTTTTTACACTATATCCGATAAATATCCACTCCTTTTACTTTTCAAAATAACAACTGAAAATTTTGAGGTTTTGTTACTCTTTACGAACCAGACTAACGATGTTTACTGTACAACTGATGGACCTGTACTCTCTTAAAAAAAATGAATTTTGGCTTTTATAGTTAGTGGTGACGCAGTATAAATTTTTGTTTTAATTTTTTTCTGACTGTTCGGTCATCTGAACTGGCAACTAGATGGAATTTTGAGCGTTAAAATGGATTACTAATTCTCAATTTATGATAAAATGTTGATATTTTATTGATATTATGAAATAAATATTCTACTTGATGACAATAAATTATGATTTATGTAAATTTTGGACTTTTCCTGACATTTTAACATATCTAAACTTTACTTTTGGTTATTATTTACCACATAAAATTGATAAATAAAATTTGATTACATCTAACAAAATTTTACATATACGTTTAAATTTAACTTGCTGAAATTGCTAGTTCTGGTTTTATTTATATTATAATTATATTTAACAAGGTTTTACCTACAATTAGGTACTATTTTATTCTAGTTTCTTATTAAAATTAACTTATAATCTACATTTTCTTATACTTTTCTTACCCATTTACAACATTTTTAACAAAGTTTTAATAAACACTGTTGTTGTAATAAGTAAGAACTAATATATTATAAATAACTATTGATGAATAGTGTCTATATTTCACTAAATAGTTATTATTTGACACTTATTTTCACTAATATTATCTTTCCCGCACTATTTATAAAATGGGTGATTAAGATTCTCATTTTGTGAATTTCACTATATTGTTTTAAAATTCCTTTTATAGTCACTTTCTCTAGACAATAACACTTCACACCTTATTTAAAATATCGCTTTTTATTAGTTTATTAGATTCATGTTTCAGAGTGCAATATGTTTATAATATATAAAAAATAAAACGATATAGGGCCACAGCAGTAACTTCCTGAACATAACGTAAAAAAATCATTTAAATCGGTGCCGCTGTTCCGGGGAAATCGATGTATATATATATATATATATATATATATATATATATATATATATATATATATATATATATATATATATATATATATAAAAAAATACATAGCGGTGGAATTGACAACCTCCTTCTTTTAGAAGTCGGTTATAAAAAAGAACTACGTTAAATTTTTTTAGTAAAAGCATATAAATAAATTTTTGATAATAGTAATAAAATTATTTTTCAGTTTAAGGAACACTTCCAAAGAAAGTTTAACAAAAATTCTAAACTCAATTCTTCAATTTCAAATTTTTATTTTACTTATTGTATAGAAATCTCAAGGCGCCAGTTGCGAGTGCTCCCTGACCCTTCCATTTCACCGAGCTGACATTTACATAGAAAACAGCATAACAAGTGAAGTTTCAAAACTTTTTAGAAACTGCACTTGCGGCATCTGGATTCAAGACAGGGGAAATCGCTTTTAGAATATTTTATGAAAAATGCATACAACTTTTCAAAACGAAACAGTTTGGAAATAAAATTCTCCTACTTTAATCTAAATACAAATATACTGTTTTAGATTTGGTGTCAGCTGATATGATGATAGATTTCATGTCATGAGTTAGGACTTGGTTACACCTATGTACAAGGTGTCCGGATTCCGCTCCGCTATTTTTAAAGTTAGCGAGATGCAGTTTTCGCGAAGTGTTGCTACTTTTGCGTGAAACGAAAGTTGCCGCAGACAGAATTTTCACAGCACTTTTAGTTTTTTAGAAAATTTGCCATTTTGGGACACCCCTCGTATTTCGGTTATTTTTTTAGTTATCAAAAGAAAAATATTGACCAAATAAAGTTTTTCACGTAAAATTTAGTAACGTCATTAGTTTGTCTCTAAGTACTACTATTTTTTAGATATAAATTAAACTTGTGTTTTTTTAATGAAATACCCCGTATATTCATAGACCGTTGCATTCTGCTTACTAAGGGCTTTTCTACGACATATAACACTAAATAATTCTTTTTTCATTTAAGCCATTAAATTATACTTTTTAGTGTACATGTTTTAATTTTTTTAGGAGACCGTAGAAAAGGAAATTAAAAAAAAAAACTTTCAAAATGTGACTGTCAAAGTCTCAAATTATTACGTATTATTCATAGTTCAATTATTGTTTTGTCAGTTTTTGATATAATATTTAGTTATTTATTTTCCTATAGTACGGCTGCAAATGAACCCTTTGAAAATCGCTACAAATATGATATGCTTTGTTGTTTCATATAGTGCAATTAAGATTGTGATGAAGCCACACAAATGTATTTAGATATGTATATGTACCCTTAAATTTTATATTATTGTATTTTTATATTCATATTATTATATATAGGTATCTGGAAAGGAGGGAACCCCGATATTTAACCTCATTAAAAGTAATTTAATAAATATCGAAACATTCTTCAAGCCGTGGCGAAAAATTTACAATAAGACACAACAAGGAATCCAGGAAATAAATGTCTTGGCAAGGGTAAAAATAACCCTTCAACTTCGTTTCATCGGCTTTAAGTAGGAGTGCCATTTAAACATAAACTCGTACACAATTTGCATTTTTGAGACCCACAACGAAAAGTTATTTTCTGTAACTAGTATTTGCAAAATTTAAACAAAAAAGTTATATGGTCTGAAGAAGTTTCTATTGGCAGTGCAGGTAACAGATATTGGTCACAAGAAAACCATAACTTTATATTTCCTTGCGAACGACAGGGGATATTTGGGTTCACCGTCTCTTGCTTTATTATTGGATCTATAATTAAATATCACATATAGGAAGAAACTCTCATCGCAGATCGTTATTTACAAATACTGAAAAATATTAGACGAGAAGTTCGTGAAAATGTATCTTTGAATCAGTTAAATAGCATGTTTTTGCAACAAGATGGAGCTTCTGTCGATATTTTCCGAATTGTTCGGTTTTATTTGGAAAATATCTTTACAGGGAGTGAGATTGATACACAAGGTCCCATAAAATGGCCCGCTAGATCCCCGGATCTGTCGGTAATGGATTTTTTCTTATAGGGCTATCTAGAAAATAAATTTTACAATACTAAACATTATACGATGCAGGATCTAAAAAACGCCACAGAAAGGGAATTCAGAAATTTAGCGAGTCGATCCCTTATTTTACTTAATGCTTTACGCAGAGTAAGAAAAGTATGCCGATATTGTATTCAATATAAAGGTTTACAATTTGAACAAAATCTTTAATTCTTGTTATTTTTAATAATTATTCTTATAATGTATAATTTAATATATACTATATATATATATATATATATATATATATATATAATATTAATCTATAATAAAATATTTTCTATAATGTCAATAAGTATTGCCTATTGGTTATTCATCTGGCAAGGTGTTGTTCAAAATATAATGACTTGATCTAATTTCCACGGCCTCCTAAAAAAATTAAAACACAATCTAAAAAGTATAATTTAAGGAATGAACCATTAAAAATTCTTTTTTAGAGTTCTCCAAATACCAGTGAAATTATGTCAAACAAATATTTAGTTTGTCACAATAAATCCACTATCTTAAAATTCAAATTAATTTTAGATTAGTCATAAAGGCCCCAAAACCTTCCAATATCGATATTTAAAGAACTTGAGATGGAAATTTCGTAGTCCGATATATTTTATATTGTATATTGAGTTTGTATACACCCCAGGAACCCCAAAATATCAATTTTTAGATAAAATCTGAAAATGTAAAATTTTTAGTCCCTTATATTGTATCTTATCAACCTAATAGTTGTCAAAAATTAACTTCATATTCGTAATACACGACCCTGAAAACCTCTTAATACCAAATCTGAAGAAATGGGAATAAGTTAAAATTTTCAACCCATCATATTTGATCCGCCATATTATTTTAACGTCTTAATCTAATCTAAATTTAAACCCTTTAAAGCCCCTAGCATCAATTTTAGATGAAATCCAGAAATTTAAAATTTCCAAACCGTCATATTGCATTTGACATATTAGATTTTCTTAAAATAATTTTATATTCGCATTTATATCATCAAAAACGATTCAGTCTCACATTTGGACAAAATCGAAAAATGTAAAATGTTTAATTCGCTATATTGCATTCGCCATATTGAATGCTGAAAAAATACTATTAAATTCATAATTTACATCCTCAAGAATCCTCTATATCAGTTTTGGAGAAAATCGAAAAATGTAAAATTTTTAGGACGCCATATTGAATCCGCCAGATTGAGTTTTTCAAAAAATACTTTAAATTCGTAATTAACACTAAAAAAATCCCCCCATACTGATTTTAGAGCAAATCGAGAGATGTAGAATATTTAATCCCGCATCTTGGATCAGCCATATTTATATTTTTAAAAATAATATCAGATTCGTAAAACTCCCCCATATCAATTTTGAAAAAAATCGGACAAAATTAATTTTTTATCCGCCATATTGGAAACGCCATATTGAATTTTTTTTAAATAATTTCAAATTCGTTATGTGCCATCCCGAAAACTCCCCCGTACCAATTTTGGAGAAAATCGGACCAAATTAAATTTTTTGTCCGCCGTATTGGATTAGCTATCTTGAATGTTTTAAAAATATTTGGGATCCGTTATTTGGGATCCCGAAAACTCCCTCACACCAATTTTGGAGAAAATTAGATAAAATTAAATTTTTGTGGCCATCATATTGGATCCGCCATATTGAATTTTTAAAAATAATTTCAGATTCGTTGTGTACGACCCCGAAAATTCCGCCATACCAATTTTGGAGAAAATAAGACAAAATTAATTTTTTTGGCCGCCATATTACCGGCGCCATCTTGGATTTTACTGCACCAATTGCATCCAAAACAATATGGGACAACTGCAACAATTTCCTGTACATAACGTAAAAAAAAAATTCATTCAAATCTTGTGCCGCCGTTCCGGAGTAATCGGTGTACATACATAAAAAAAATACATAGTCGACGAATTGAGAACCTGCTTCTTTTAGAAGTTGATTAAAAATAATCCGAAAATACGGAAAACTTATTTTTTGCAATAAAATTTATTTCGGAACGATCATCCTATAAGAGTTTGATAAAGCTATAAACAAAAATCTATAAAAAAAAAACATGAGTATCAAAAATTATGAACAATCTGTTTATTTTTAATAAAAAGATACTTAATCTAAGGTAATATTAATCTTCGACAACTATAAGATGAAATATTTTTTCTTATTGTTATAATAACTGGGACTTTGCATGTTCAAAATTTGTATTTTTAACATAATTTTCCACTTTTACCGTAGTCGCTCGATAAGAAAGAAATTTTTGGAATCGAATCTCTAAAAGTGTAAGAAGTTATTTTGCCTAAAACGCTATCTGGAGATGCGAAATCAGATATGTAAACCTTTCGGGAAAAATTATTAACCCTTGTCTCATTATTTTCAGAAATTCAATCTTAGTCGGGGTGAAAAAAGAGTAAGTTATTTTCTGGGAAGATAAGCAGCCTAAAAGGATATAGATATTTAAAAAAAAAACAACATAAAAATACAGTTTATGCCGTTGCAGGCGCCATCAGGGTATAGATCTGATTTTAGTTCATGAATATACGGTGTGTCTCACTACAAACTACCACCTTATAAGAAGAGATTTGTTCAGTTTTAGTTAGGAATTAAAAATACTACCTCAAATTCCAAGGAACTTCCAGAAAAAAGTCTGCATGTGGCGGAACACTTCTAATAGAATAAGTTGCCAGTTAGTTTCTCCTATATATCCATGTATTTATTAATATCAGCTGTAAATACATATTTTAATTCATCATTCACTATTGACATATAGATCTTGCAAGAGATTCCTCTCTTCAGATGGCCTGCAGTGTCGGAAGATAACGCTGCTTGTATTGGACTTTTTATTTAGTTCAAAATAACTTGCTTAAAGGATTCACTTTACTTGTGGTACGGTATACTTGCCTACCCTGTGCTGACAAGAAACATGAGTTCAAAACCGGTCTGCAGACAGGCGCGGATCCAAGGGGGGCGGTGGGGCGATCGCCCCCCCCCCCCCAAGAGCTTTGATTTCAGGAAAATAGACTCGATTTTGCCACTTATGCTATAGTTTATTCAGGAACTAGAGAGAGTAATAAATCATTTTTTACCCTTTTTTTTTCTTAACAAACTACTTGTGTTCTTTAGTCCGATTTCTTTGGCAAAATCTGTTAGACACATATATTAATCATAGAAATGGGTTAGAAATTTTAGAATCAAAAATACCGATCTATAATAATGGACTATTTGGTTGGATAACAATAGATATTTGAATGTGTGAAGTGTTAAAAAAGGATTTTAATCCTTGTAATAGGCGTCGTAAGGAGGTTTATTTTATCACTAAGTATTTATGACATAGAATATTATTTCGGTAATAAACCTGAAATAAAAAGTTTTTATAATTTTATTTAATTTTTTATGATTTCTTAATAATTCACATACATTAGAAAATATAGAAAATTTTGACATATTCCACACAAATCACAACTGTAATTTTATTATTTTTAATTGTGGCATAGAAATCGTTTTAGGCACATTCCGACTAAAATGTAGCCTTTTTCTCTCAAAAAATTTATAATCTAAATACTTACAAAATATCCATTGTCAAAAATACAAGAAGTTAAACATATAAAAAAAATAAATTCGTCCATATAATATTAAAATTTTTTTGGGGCTATCGGTCATTTTATTATTAATTAAAAACATTTTTAGGATATGTTACAGAAAATTTAAATAATAAATTGTATTTACGCTGGTAAACATTACGTATCTAGTTTGCAATCAAAGTCAGTGAAGCTATAATCACTCAAATTAATTATAATTGGTTCTTCTATCTCACCGATCATGAGATCGAGTTTTCACATTTTCCTTTATTCTTTTATTATATGGATTTTTCCCAATTTTCCGCACTAACTTTATTCAAAAAAATCTTTCAAAAGTTCAGTTAAATTACTAATTTTGTAAGTTATGTTATTTCTAGCAACTCTACCTTTTACTTGAGAGAGATATTTCCTTCTCCAACGAACATATTTCAGACGATCTATAAGAACAGATTTCCTATCTGGTTTTTCCCAACAAAAATTAAGTTCTCTGAGCATTTTCCAGAGCTAAGTTCTTTTAATTTCAGGCAAATCCCGATCTTCATTGATTTTAGTTAGAATTTTGTCGATGGTTGGGACCTGCTTCTCATAATAAAATGTATGTACAACTCCTTTTATTGCAGTTTTCATCTCTTCTTCCAACGAGGTTTTTCGTCTACCTGTGACCGAATGTGGCTTGGGAGTACTAACAATTCCATTTGTTTTTTTTTTCCTTCAGTATTCGGTACATAGTAGATTTTCCAACTTCTGTCATTTTGGAATACATCTGAACAGAGCTTTTAACATTATTATCTAGATATTGATATCTTAAGGCGTCATAAACTTTCATCGTAATAAGTTTTTCGTTGAGGAAAATGCCCTGGTTTAACAATTTTGGAATAAATATAGAGGTGGAAGCCATATCTTTTGGGTATCTCACTAATCTCAAATAATATATAAAAACAAGCACAAACAAGATAAATCACTAAGGACACACTGTAAGGTGTACTTTGCTCACTGACAGAAATTAAATTGAACCATCAGAAATTTTATTGTAGCAGTAAATTTATAAAAGTTTATAATATTTAAATATAATAAAATATAATTAGATTTACGCACTGTAGCAGGTACGTTGGAGGTTTCGATAACAGTTTTATTACTCTCTCTAGTTCTTGAATAAAGTATAGGAATGTGTATGCTTGCGATCGCCCCTCCCCTTCCCAAAAGCTTTGAGTTCAGGAAAATACAACCGATTCTGCATTTTATATTAGAAATGTGTATGCTGCTGGCACTCCCGTTGACAACTTGTTTTTCTCGCGATACCCCCCCCCCCCCAAGAGCTTTGAAATCAGGAAAATAGACCCGATTCTGTCTCTTATACTAGGAATGTGTATGCTGCTCGCATCCTCCCTCTCTGTCGGCAACTTGTTTTTTCTTGTGATCGCCCCCCCTCTCCAACAGCTTTTTTAATTTCTAAAATATAGACCCAACCGTGCCTTTTACACTAGAAATGGGAATGTTGCCTCCCTCCGTCGACAATTTGCTTTCGCTTGCCATACTGCACTTTTGTGATATCACCGCCCCCCCCCCCCAAGGAAAGAGGCTGGATCCGCCCCTGTCTGCAGGTGGCGTTACACTGTCAATAGGAGTGGTTTCCACCTTTTTCTAGTAGTTCCTTGCAATTTAAGAAGATAGTGCCTTTGATACATAATTAGAACAAAGGTCGCCTGTCATTATTTAAGGTTTTTTCAGTTGGTTTCTCGTATATATTCATGTATTTATAGATATCGGTTTCAAATACATCGATTCATCATTCACTATTGACATATAGATCTCGCAAAAGAGTTTTCTGTTTAGATTGCCTGGAATGCCGGGAGATGGCGTTGCTTGTATGGTACTTTTTATTTAATTAAAAATAAGGTGCTTTTCTTGTGGTTAGGTGTGCTTACCAACCTCATTTGTCCATCCAGTTAATGCAAAATCTCTAAATTTGAAAAAAGCATGACATATTTATATCGTTGGACTGGGAATTTTCTCTAGTTTTCATTTCTGCGATAAAAAAAAATAGAAGTTTCTCTTCAGAAAAAACAAAGTTGACCTCGAAATACAAGTTGAAAGTGAGTTTCAAGATCATAAGCGTAAGCCCTTTCAACATAAAAAAAACTTATGCCTCGCGTCATTAAACCGTTTTTCTGTCAGACAAATGCGATTGACCTTCAAATGATCTTTAGATGCGAAAAGCATATGCCATCTTTATATCGTGGGATGGAGAATTTTCTCTTCTATCCACTTTTGCAATAAAAAATAGGACTCCTATTCGAAAAAACAAAGTGGATCTTGAAATTACTTTGAAAAACAAGTCCAAGGTCGGTTTCAAGGTCATGCGCGTTTAGTCTCTTCAAAATAAAGAAACCTTTGCCTCTCGCGTAATTTTCAAGATTTTTGAGGATTAAAATAGGGAACCTTGTAAAGGGTGTTTTTTATAGAGGTATAAAACTTTAAGTTGGCAACACTTTTTTAACTGGCGGCCGTTTTGTCAGCTGTCAAGTGATTTATGTTTAGTTTGGTTTGGCATTTCAACATGAATAGACTGACGCCTGAACAACGCTTCCAAATTGTGCAAATTTATTTTGAAAATCATGGTTCTGTTCGAAATACGTATCGCGCACTACGTCCATTTTACGGTCAACATAATCGTCCATCAGAGCAATTAATTCGATTAACTATGGAACGTTTTCGCACCACGTTTACTCTAAATGATAATACAGTGCGTACAGAAGAAGTCATTGCTGCTGTAGAGCGTAGCGTAGAGGAAGACGCGAATCAGTCTATCCGCCATCATGCACAAGAATTGGATATGTGTCCATTAACTTTATGGAAGATTTTGCGGAAAGATCTTGGTTTGCGTGCTTACAAAATTCAACTCGTGCAAGAATTGAAGCCACACGATCACCTAGCAAGGCGTAGATTCGGTGAATGGGCCCAAAACAAGATTGCCGTTGATCCCGATTTTCATAAGCGAATTTTGTTTAGCGATGAAGCTCACTTTTGTTTGAATGGATACGTCAATAAACAAAACTGCCGTATTTGGAGTGACGATAATCCTCAAGTGTATGTTGAGACACCGTTACATCCAGAAAAACTGACTATTTGGTGTGCTTTATAGGCTGGTGGAATCATTGGTCCATACTTCTTTAAAAACGATGCTGGTCAGAACGTTACAGTCTATGGTGACCGCTATAGAGCCATGATTACTGACTTTTTCGTTCATCAATTGAACAACCATGATGTGCAGGAGCTGTGGTTTCAACAAGACGGCGCAACATGTCACACAGCTCGTGCCACAATTGATTTATTGAAGGAAACGTTTGGTAACCGCATAATTTCACGTTTCGGACCCGTGAATTGGCCTCCAAGATCGTGCGACTTAACGCCGCTAGGCTTTTTTCTGTGGGGATATGTGAAGTCGCTAGTCTACGTCGATAAGCCCGAAACGATTGATCACTTGGAGGACAACATTCGCCGCGTTATTGCCGATATACGGCCACAAATGTTGGAAAAAGTCATCGAAAATTGGACCTCCAGATTAGACTACGTCCGAGCCAGCCGTGGCGGTCATATGCCAGAAGTCATATTTAAATTATAATGCCAGAAGGTTATCTTTCGAATAAAGTAAATTTCATGTCAATTTAAAAAATTCATCTATGTTTTATTCCATTTAAAAGTTCTATACCTCTATAAAAAAACACCCTTTATATACATTCTATCTTTTTGTAATTATTTTTTTTTATTTAATTAATGTAATTATTTTTTTTTATTTAATTAAAAAAATAAGTTAAAAATTAAGATTTCAGTAATAAATAAACAGATCTATTTACTTCCGTGCTGAAACAGCAACCTTACACAAACGATTTTTACGACTAACTTAATAAAATTTACAGAATCCATAAAACCCAACTTAATTAGGTTAATTATCAACGACCTCTAGACATTGTTTGCCAATAAATCGCAGATGGAGTTACTAGTATAAAAAGTGTAATTTAAACAAGTCCCATAGCGAATTTCAGAATGTTATGACCCAGGTTTCCGTCCGATACATCATTATATTCCCGACAAAAAATACCTAAATGGGTTATGTTCCGTCTAGCAACTACACCTAGGGGTAGAATGATTTAATGTCTTTAGTAAGTTTTGAAGTTAACGTAATAAATCAAGTTTATACCCGGATGGCGCCTACAACCGTGTAACATCTATTTCTATGTTGTTTTTTTCAATATTTATATTTTCGATAAGGAATTTAAGTTTTTATGAAGATAATGTATAAAATCAATGATTTTAAATAAATATACTGGTATATTGTATACATAAATATAAACTGAAAAAATCTCAATTAATAACGATAGATTAGTTCTCTTCTAGCTAGGAAACAAAAGCGCTACTACAGATTGCAAGGAACTATTGGAAAAAGGTGGAAATCGCTCCTATTGGCAGTATACTACCACCTATATATATATATATATATATATATATATATATATATATATATATATATATATATATACAGGGTGATTCAAAAATCGATCACAAAACTTAAGGGGGTGATTCTACTTGACAAAATAAGGGTAGAGCTTCATATAATTTTTTTTCAAAATGTCATTCGTTTTCGAGTTACAAGCCGTCCAAGTTCAAGTTTTTATTTTTTGTTTTTTGAATTACTCGCTTACAGGAAAACCGATTTGACTAATATTTGAAAGATAGGCTAAGTCTTCTGCGCTTCATCATTTTAGTAACAATTCACATTAATTGTTTGCCGCTAGAGGGCACTTTACCTACATTGAAAATTGTTTTTTTGTCATAATTTTTTAGTGTTGACAGCTACAGTAGTTTTTGGCATAATTTCTGAAAGACTGATGCCAGGCCTTTAAAAAAGGTGCTCTTTATTTACATCGCTAAACCCAACGGTTTAGACGTAAATCACCCTTAAAAATTAAGTGGTAAATTTACTTTTCTCATTTCATTACCACCAGCTACCAGGTAAATAGCTATCGAAGTATACTAGAGCTGTCAGTTTAACATCAAATAAATTCGCTTTTTAAACTATTTAATTTATAATCTTAAAATAACTAATAATGGCTAATCAGTAAATATTCATATTATGGATTATTGCGATATACATTTAATTGATAAAAATTAATGAAACAGTACTAAACAAACTAAAAAAGATTCTCAAAATGTCCCCCATTTTCTTCCATACATTTCCTAACACTCTTCAAAAAATGTCGCCTAACTCGATGAAAAATTTGTGGTGTTTCTTTAATAATTTGGCACTTTTCGATTATCCTGAAGCGAAGATCCTCGACGTTGATTACTGGAATATCGTACACCAATTGTTTCAAATGACTCCAAAAGAAAAAATCCATAGGATTAAGGTCTGGTGACCTCGCTGCCCATGCCAATGGTCCACTTCGTCCTATCCATCGCTCAGGATACGTTGCATTCAAATACTGTCGGACACGTATACTAAAGTGGGGCGGAGCTCCGTCTTGGAGGATCCGCATGTTGGCCCTTACTTCCAATGGCACATCTTCCAGAAACAATGGGAGACGATTTTGGATAAAATCTAAGTATATGTCACCAGTTAATGGGCCATCAAAGAAATGAGGACCAATAAGGTAACCTCCTATTATCCCTGCCCACACATTTAGTGAAAATCTACGCTGATGTTTCGTTTCTACCACATTGTTTGGGTTCTCGTAAGCATATGTGTGGATGTTGTGTAGATTTGTTATGCCATCACGAGTGAAACCAGCTTCGTCAGTGAATAATATGACGCCAATTAATCGATTATCGTGTTCATACTTAGCTAGGATCTGATTGCACATTTCCAACCGTCTCGGCCGATCATCGTCATAAAGAGCCTGCACCTTTTTTGAATCAAACGGGTAGAGTTGTTCTTCTCTTAGTATCCTCCATAAACTAGCCTGACAGAGCCGCACTTCATTCCCAATTTTTCTAGTACTAATACCTGGATTATCTTCAATAATTTCAAGCACTCTTTCTTCTTGTTGCACGTTTCTAGCAGTTCTAGGTCTTCCCCTATTTCCATTATAACTTTTAAAGGAACCACATTCCGCAAGCCTCCTGTGCACACTGGAAAATGTTTGAGCATGAGGGATATTTCTTTCCGGATAACTCTCCATATAATATCTTCTTGCCAACTCTGCATTACCATTTGCTTTTCCATAACAAAAATGGATATCACAATATTCGATATTTGAATATTGGTGATTAGCCATTATTAGTTATTTTAAGATTATAAATTAAATAGTTTAAAAAGCGAATTTATTTGATGTTAAACTGACAGCTCTAGTATACTTTGATAGCTATTTACCTGGTAGCTGGTGGTAATGAAATGAGAAAAGTAAATTTACCACTTAATTTTTAAGGGTGATTTACGTCTAAACCGTTGGGTCTAGCGATGTAAATAAAGAGCACCTTTTTTAAAGGCCTGGCATCAGTCTTTCAGAAATTATGCCAAAAACTACTGTAGCTGTCAACACTAAAAAATTATGACAAAAAAACAATTTTCAATGTAGGTAAAGTGCCCTCTAGCGGCAAACAATCAATGTGAATTGTTACTAAAATGATGAAGCGCAGAAGACTTAGCCTATCTTTCACATATTAGTCAAATCGGTTTTCCTGTAAGCGAGTAATTCAAAAAACAAAAAATAAAAACTTGAACTTGGACGGCTTGTAACTCGAAAACGAATGACATTTTGAAAAAAAATTATATGAAGCTCTACCCTTATTTTATCAAGTAGAATCACCCCCTTAAGTTTCGTGATCGATTTTTGAATCACCCTGTATATATATATATATATATATATATATATATATATATATATATATATATATATATATATATATATATATATATATATATATATATATATATGAATGGTTTGGTTATTCCGGATTTCAACCGTTCGTTCAAAAAATCGTTTTCACGACGTTTCGCCAAAATCTCATTTGGAGAACTGATGAATGAGTTATATATATATATATATATATATATATATATATATATATATATATATATATATATATATAGATACATATGTCAGTAATAAATAAAACTGTCGACAAAATTGCCTCTTTTTAGAGGCAAGAGAAATTAACTAAATTTAATTCACAAATATATATCAATGTCAATTAGCCAAGACAAATACAAAAATCCGTTTTATTAACAGTTTTGTTTACAAGAAACTTTTACATGCCAAACGTTGAGATTTGAAAAGAAACAGACAAAACTTTAGAAGCAAAAAAATAAACTCGCAGAGTCGATATTTTGATTGATGAGCAGTAAAGTTTAAAGACTTTTTAGGAAATTAACGTCTGCTTTTTGCTCTTTCGAATTTGCTGTATCGACCGTTTTAATTATCTGAACGGAAAGGCAATGGCGTAGTTACGAACGTACCCGTGGGTGAAAAATTTATGTAGCTCCAATTGTGTGAAAAAGCTTTTTATATGGAACGTCACTTATTGGAAGAAAGACCGTTCGGTACTCTAAATTATATTTATAGAAATGTGCATTTTTTAGAAAAGAAAATATTAAACAGGATAAATCAGAAAAGTATTAAATGTATTAACTCAAATTTGTTTATTAAGACACATTGTATATCATTACATTTTGAGATTCTATAATTAATTTTTCGTTAAATATGTCTAATTTGCGGGACAAGTGGGATTGTATAGCCAATGGCTCCACCAAAATTATTTATAAGTATTTTGACCCCTTGATTGTGAATATCGAGGGTAGATTCCTGAAAAATGATCAGGTAGTGTGTTATGAACAAAAAAATTGTTTTGTCGCTTGGATGTAACAGCAAAAAAAGGTAAAATTAGTTAATAACAAACTTTTTGCATATAATGATGGACTTCAAATATTTTATTTAATTTCAAACACGAATAGCGACATCTCCACAGATCACTCAATAACAGAAGAATAACATACACCAAGTCGCATCATTTGACATTGGCAACCAAAATAACCACGGATTTTTGCAGTTCAAGCAGGTTTCACACCAACGTTCTCCCTCTGAGAGCGCTGCGTGTTTTTTAAGCCAACAAACATATATATTAAAAAAGAAATAAATTATCGTCCGTGCAATTTTTAAATAAAATAGAAAATTCTGGTCCATGCGGATACAGACTGTTGGTAAGCATTACTCTCGTCTTGAATACTGCACAATGAATGGATGTTGTATACAACATTGTTGGTGTATGTTGGTCTTGTGCTATTGAGTGATCCGTCTGTCGCCATTCGTATCTTGTAGGCTGTTTTTCCATTTTAAAAATACAATATATGGGGCACGACTGCGAAATGGTTGATTGTACCGGATGCAATGACTTTATGAGTCCCAAATGAAGACCAAACAGTGCTGTCGTCATTTTCTGGACCCAGACCTCTTCCATTATCTTCTAGTTCTCTGCACTTTTTAATACGAGAGTAATATTTATAAACAATTTGTTCGCATAGCCTAGAATTTTCTATTATATATATATATATATATATATATATATATATATATATATATATATATATATTAGCTTAAAAATCAGGCCTCGCTCTCAGTGGGATGCCGTTAATTAATTGATTAATTGCAATCAATGAGCCCTTACACTGCAGCCTTCAGACTTATTGTATTGCCTGGTATATCCATTCTAGGCAAACAAGTTGGTTGCCTTGACCAGATTTAACAGCCTATTGAATAGTTTATCCTCTAAGTATAAGCCTTCCAGATAGATTGGTCCCTAAAGATGTCTCCAGTAGGCTGAAGGTTCGCACTCGAAGATGATGTATGAGGCAGTCTCGCCCTCTTCAGCACATAGTCTACATAGTGGGTTGCAGATGCCCACTGTATATAGATGTTTTCTCAAGCTGCAGTGGCCAGTTATATGTCCTGTCACCGGCCTGATTTGCGGTCTGCTTAGACAGAATTTCACGACTTATTTTGCCGGCAATAGCTTGCTCTGCCTGTGACCCACAAGGTCCGGTGCTGATAATTTGTCCACTAGGACAACCACCTACGAGCAGCCTTAGTAATTCCAAATGCTGGCTCTGGTCCAATAAATGGAGTGACAGACCGTTGTCTTGCAAGTTGGTCAGCTTTTTCATTGCTCGAGACACCGTTGTGCCCTGGTACTCACGCAACGGTGACCTTGTTGTGTATTGCCAGAGCGACAAGGTTCTGAAGGCAGTCCCAGACCTGGGTTGATGTTATTTGATAACACGCTAAAACCTTCAGCGCTGCCTGACTGTCAAAGATGAAAACGGTCCTGCCCCTGTAATCCCTTCTCAAATTCTCCCGAAGACAGATAACAACAGAGTGAATTTCTGCCTGAAATACTGTGGTGTGCTGCCCAAGTGCTACCCTCATGTTAAGTCTGGGTGTATCCCCGTGTATTCCGACACCTGTACCATGATCAGTTTTGGACCCGTCCGTGTACCAGAGTGACCTGTCTTTGCGTGCTTTTATTTATCACAGAACCGAGTCATAGGTTATCATGGGTCTAACCATAGCAGTGTACAGCCATTGCATAATGTGTGGCTTTAATCCCCACGTCTTTCCCAGTACCCCTTTTGCCGCCATGATAGACATTTTACCTTTAGAGAGAATTTTCAGCGGGTGTGAATTCCAGGGAAGCTTTACAGCCAGGGTTACACCTATATATTTAACCTTCTGGCTCATTTGCAGTTGTATATTGAAGATAATTGATAATTTTAATTCGCCCAACTTTCTTTTTTAGTATAGAGTATGAGTATAGTTGTCCAAGGTTTACCGTAAATTGCTTCTTAGTACACTACTCCTTCACTATAGTCAGAGCTCCGACAGTCTATTGCCTTGTTTCCCTACAACAAGCATGACTATTCGTCAGCATACCTCCGCGATATCGTTGGTGCAAAACCCATTTGGACTGCGAATTATTTATATACAGTCAACATCCCTAATTCCTAAAAATTACATACAAAACTTACAATTAGCAGTATGCCGCGGTAATTAAAACTCAAGGAGAGAATTTTCATTACTTAATATATCCTTATTTTAAACAAAAAGAATTGTACTTGCCATCCTAATAGCATTAAAGTTTAAAATCAATATTCTTAATATTCGTAACATTGACACCAATTTCTTTTTCGATTTTCTTCTCCTAAAATTTGCAGAATAAAGTATATATATATATATATATATATATATATATATATATATATATATATATATATATATATATGTATATATATATATAAAGTAAAATGACTTAATTCGTCTAAATAATTTATATTCTTATGAACATGTATTTTCTCCCTGAAGTATATTATATGTTTTAGAAATAAAATATTAGTATATTTTTAACTGTGGTTCCTCGTGAACACCACTGTTGCTATGCCGCTGGGCTAATTTTTCATTTATTTCTAAAACAAAAATGATTGGAGGAAATTTGGCGTCTGGGTAAAATTGATTTTCTTCTTACACCATTTCCACTGTTTAATTGGATTTTTAATTATAATTTTCTTAGGACCCAAAAAGCACTTTATATATGGTTTCGCAGACAAGAATTACTTACACAATTATATTTAACTAAGGAAAAAGGATTTTTGTACAATTTATTTAATTAAACGCTCTTGTCAAGCGATAATATAAAGAGTTTTGCTGTCAATTATCATAATTTCTTTGACACAAAAACCAGACACGAGCTAAAACTCTCATAAAAATCTGAAGAAAAGTAAAGATTGAAAAAAAAAACACTGATACACAAAATTTATGTAAAAAAATTGAACCGACTTTTAAAACTGCGCTAAAAAGTGAAAATAACTATAAATTTTTATATGAAATTGAATTTTTTGAAATCGGCGCCACACTAATACCTGACAAAATGTTATTCGCATAAACAGATTAAAAATACTTTATTTGTAATTGCTTTCTTACCATAATTTGTATATATTAGTAGTTATTTATTTCATTTAGACATACTTTAGCGTCGACTTCAAAAAGTTCAATTTCACATAAAAATTTATAGTTATATTTCACTTTCCAGCGCACTTTTAAAAGTCGCTTTAATTTTTTTAAAAAATTTCATTTTTCTATTTTTTGTTTTAAATTCATTATGATATCCATAAATACTAATCGAGATTAGTGTACCTCGCAATGACTCCAAGGTGGCAAAAAAGTATCCATTTTATCCAAAGTTGTAAATCACCCTAAAATGAACCATTAAAAATTCTTTGGTTCTTAGAGTTCTCCAAATACCAGTAAAATTGTGTCAAACAAATATTTAGTCTGTATAGGCCCCAAAACCTTCCAATATCGATATTTAAAGAACCTGAAATGTAAATTTCTTAGCTCGATATACTTTATACTGCATATTGAGTTTGTATACATCTCAAGAACTTCATAACATCAATTTTCAATATTTAAAGAACCTGAGATGTAAATTTCTTAGCTCGATATATTTTATACTGCATATTGAGTTTGTATACGCCTCAAGAACCCCCCAAACCTAATAGTTGTAAAAGATTAACTTCATATTCGTAATACATGACCCCGAAAACCCTCTAACCAAATCTGAAAAAATCTAATCCAAATCTGAACCCTTCAAAGCCCCCTAGTACCAATTTTGGATGAACTTCGGAAATTTAAAATTTCTAGACTTATATTCGCTATTTACATCCTCAAAAACGATTCAGTCCCACCTTTGAACAAAATCGAAAAATGTAAAATTTTTAGGACACCATATTGAATCTGCTAGATTGAGTTCTTCAAAAAATATTTTTAATTCATAATTACCCCAATATTGATTTTAGACAAAATCGGGAGATGTAGAATCTTTAATCCGCCATCTTGGATCCGTCATATTAAATTTTTAACAATAATTTCAGATTCGTTATGTGCGACCCCGAAAACTCCCCGTGCCAATTTTGAAGAAAATCGGACAAAATTTATTTTTTCGTCCGCCATATTGGATGCGCCATATTAAATTTAAAAAAAATAATTTTAGATTAGTTATGTACGACTCTGAAAACTCCCTCGTACCAATTTTGGAGAAAATCGGACAAAATTAACTTTTTTGTCCGCTATATTGGATCCGCCAAATTGATTTTTTTAAAAATATTTTGGATCCATTATGTGCGATCCCGAAAACTCCTCCACACCAATTTTGGAGAAAATCAGACAAAATTAAATTTTTTTGTCCGCCATATTGGATCCGCCATATTGAATTTTTTTAAAATAATTTCAGATTCGTTGTGTACGACTCCAAAAATTCCCCCATACCAATTTTGGAGAAGATGGGACAAAATTAATTTTTTTGGCCGCCATATTGTCAGCACCATCTTGAATATTACTGCATCAATTTCGTCCAAAAAAATATAGGTCTATCGCAGCAACTTCCTGAACATAACGTAAAAAATGTCATTAAAATCGGTCCCGCCGTTCCGGAGTAATCGGAAAAAATATACATACTCGACTAATTGAGAACCTCCTTCTTTTAGAAGTCGGTTAATAACTAAAATAGTACACGAACTCCAACTTGCATAAAAATATGAAGAAAGCTGCAGCTATAATTCAATCGAGATATTTGAAAAAAAAATGGTTTGAACATTCTGATAACTAAAAAATTTTAAAAAATATTACGAAAAAAGGAAGAATAATGTAAACTAGTAGCGAGTTATCGGGGTGAAAAATGTTTTTTTGCTATTTCTAGCAAAACTATACTACCTATCGAAAAAAGTAAGGTGTAAAAGTTGTAGGTAATAAAAAAATCTACCAGTTTTGTATTTAGCATTTTTAACATAACCTCCAAATTTTTAGAGAAAAATGCAAAAAAGCACGATTTCGGTTTTTTATTTTTCTCTTCCACAAAAATGATTCGATGTGGCTGAAAATTACCGAAAATACTTTTTAATGTCCCAAATGAGCTGTATTTTTTTTTGACCAAAATATTTAGAGGTTGATTTTTATTAATTTATTTTTTTTAAAACATTGAAATTTTTAATTGCAGTTTGTTTAAAAATTAATTGTTCGACAGAGTTTGGATTGGGCTCATTTTTTTTTGTTTTTACTTCTACTTCAACAAATGCAAAAATATTTATCTATTGTAATAGAAAAACCGAAAAAGTTACTTTTCTCGTTATACATTTTGAATTAATTTTATCCTAAGTTGAATTTATAAATATATTTTTCTTAATTGTAATTACGAAATATCATTAGAAATTTTTTTATTTTGCAAGTATGATAAATTAAGGTAGTTAACTCGCGACAGTCGTAGAAAAAAATATAGCCTTTCAGTAAGTACCAAAAGTTAAAGATTCTCAGGCCTAAAGAATTTTGTTTTTGTACGTGACTGTACCCAACACACATTAACTTTCAATATACAGACACATTCTTATACAGTAATAATTTTAAATATAATAAATCTGGCAGCGCCGCAAATGTCTATATTAAATGGTCTATAGAGTAAACGTGTGTATAGTAACGTTCATATAGTGTGAGTCTCATCATACCTATACAGTTTGTTATGTTGACATCCCAACACATTGAGAAAATAAATAAAAATATCGAGAAATATATTTTTTTAAAAAATCACATTCTGAAGAACTAACCTAACTAACTTAGGTTTAAATTATCGCGCGTTGCCAAGTTATGATCACTGTACCCCACTACGCGTCAGATGTTTTCAAATAATTTTTATTTAAAAAAATCTGTATTTTCTAAACAAAACGATCAAGAAATTCCGGGTTTTTTCTAAAAAAATCATAATTTTTGGATTTACGTTGCATTAGTTTTTAAAAAATATGGTAAAAACCGTTTTTGAGATATTCCAAAATGTATTGGCATTTTGTTATATGTAGTGACCTCCAGCATGTTAATTATGCATACTTTAATTGTTAATATTTCGTCTCACAGACGGTTAAAAAATTTCGTTTTTTTTAATTAAATAAAAGACACTTTTGTAAACTAAATATTAAAATCCGATCACATTGCTAAAAAATGCCGTTTCACGAGTGAACTACCTTAAATACATTTATTAATATGTGATTTACGAATAAAAAAACATTTTTCTTAGCTTAAATATAAATAATAATAGTAAAGTTTTGAAACGTATTGGAGTATAGATATAGAAAAAGATAGTGTCAAATCAGATTTACATTAAGAATTCACAACAGTCAATGAATTATCGAACTTCAGCAATATAGTGCATATTGTCGATGAAGTTTTTTATTGCGCAAAGTGATATGGCCAAAAATGATATTGTTTAAGTCATAAAAAAGAAATACCTTTACTATGTGCCCAGTAATACAGAGTTTTTAATGGATGCCCTTAATAGAACTGCTACTGTTACTTCAACTGATACAAAGACCACTGAACGTTTATGACAACAAAAAATTTGCGTGGTACCTAATATGAATGATTTTCAAAATCACACCGTTGTTCCATTTTTACAGGACAAATTTTTACCTAGTGAAAATATATTAATACAAACGTTATCTCAAGAAATTCAAACAAGATTCACATGTAGATTGGCAAAAAAAGATCACTAATAATAAATACAGCAATTGAAGTAACGTAACTAAATAGTACTATAATTGTTGTTGTGCAAGACGTTGATCTACTTATGTTAGTACATCAATGAAAAAAAATTAGGAATATTTTTCATTAATCAGACACAGGTAACGTTCCAGATTCATATTACACTTCCAATACCTTCAAAGATAAGTCAAAATGAAGATATTTAGCACCTACATTGTTTTAACTGGCAGTAACACAAACTCGAGTTTTACTGAAAATTGAAAAATAAAAACAATTAAAACAGTCCTAGAAAATAAAGATTTTACAAACTTAGTTGACCCTTTGTACCAAAAAGATACTGATAAAGAATTAATACTTCTAATGAACTAACTTAATAGCATAGATTTATAGTAAGAAAAAAATGCACTGCATGACTTAACGGTTTGAAATGTTTCAAAGAGCCACTGGAAAATCATTTCAAAGCTAAACAACATAGTTTTAGAAAATATCACCAGCTCAAATAGGTCTTGAAAATGAAATAATTGCTGCGGATTGAGGCTGGAAGAGATCGGCGGCAGGAATCCTTGAAACACTTGCTTGGCTAATGTTAGTATCTTCGGATATATGATTCTGACTAATATTGGGATTTTCGATCACTAAACCAAGTACAATAAAAACATTTTCTTCATTCTCAGTGACAGGTTCTCTTATAACAGGTTTCTTATAACGGACACTTCCACTTTCCCGAAACTAGTTTAATAGGCTCATAAAAATGACTGGTTTAGTATGGCTTCTTTCAGGAAACCTTTGAACATAGACTCGAGAAGCCAACAAACAATTTTGATGACATTCTCCAAGGATAAAAATCATACAATACGCCCTTCCTTTGGATAAATTTTCGTTTTGACAAATCAATAACACAAAAATATTCAAATAATTCAATTCAATAAATGAAGTTACACAGTTACAAAAAATAATACCGCTATTATAGCAACAGGCTTCGCAGACTAAGCTGACAGATTAAATGAATTATATGGCGTTTCTAAATGCCATAGGCAACTAAATACGTTAGAACATCTATTCAAAAAACACAAAATGGTACAGAAAACGACTATTTGGCGTATTTTGTGAAAACGCGAAGACTTAGCTATAGAACACCTTTATATCATTCGATAGGTATTTACAAGATACATTTTCTGGTAAGTTAAAAAGTATAGCGTTCTATTTAAATTAATCATGTTATAGCCACTTAAAGTTCTTATTTGATTAGATTTTTGGACACCCTGTGCAATATAGCAAGTTTATTATAATTGGGATATAAAATATTAATTATGGTTACACATAACTGAAATACTTCTTAAGTATTTAAAACATGAAAATTAGGTTAAGTTTTATCAAAATTCAAATTATTTAAAAACCCTTAAGGTTTAGGTACTATAAACCTTATTAAAATAGGCACTGATTTTGATCAGAGAATCCAAAAATATAATAGTATATAGGGGGTCCATTTAAAAAAAACGCAACTCTGATACTTTCAGAGCTTTTGAAATACCCTGTATAATATGAAAATAAGGAAAAAATTCGTAAAGAGTGAAATGATAGGAAAATTACGTTTTTTTGAAAAAATTTTGATACATACCCCCTATTTCGAGGTCGTAAAACACGATTCTGACCTCGGTTATTCCATAATTTTTTCTCAATTTTGCGGAAAACAGGGAAAATAACTTTTCACTTTAGGTTCAATTTTCACTAAATCGTTAAACTTTTGTTATAACAACGAATTCCACAGTGATATAAGCTTTTGCATTATACAAAAATTCAAAAATATGCACTTTTTTTATCCAAAAAAATTCGAAAAATTACCACGACAAAAATCACAACAAAATCAAAAGAAAACGACCGGCACCGAAAAATAATAGTTTGCATAATTCGCTAAAGATGGCGTACTGTTGAAGTCGGCGATGTTGCCAGATTGCAAAAACGATTTCTTTAAATACTGTTCTCTTTCTGTTTGAATTGGAAAGAAAAGGTTCCAAAAAGAATGTTTTCCTTTCCTTTGATTATTGAAGTAATATTAATTACTCTTATGTCTATGCCTTCGATGTGCAATTTTGACTCTAAATAATAAAGGTTTTAAGGATTATAGTTGCTTTTGTTTGTCTCCCTCCAAATACCAGTACTTTAATGTGCGATTTTGACTCTAAATATTAAAGGTTTTAAGGATTATAGTCGCTTTTGTTTGTTTCCCTCCAAATACCAGTAGTTTTAAACGGATAATTTGAATTGATCATATTGTTTATGTCCGTTAGCCAGAAAGCGTCGAGTGGCAGAGGTTGTCCCGCCTCCACGTGGTCTCTGCTGGACAATGACATTTTTTACTTAATAAATCTAGGTCAATTTAGGTTAGTTCAGGTAAGTTTAGTTTAGGTTAGTTCAGGTTAGTTCTATTTAGGTTAGTTCAGGTTAATTTCAGTTTTTTAAAGTAACCAAGACTAATGTTAACCTGTACTTACCAGAACTAACCAAAAATTTTGGAAGGTTAAGATTCATTTTACCCCTTTTTATACGTTACAAACATTAAACTATGTTGTTAACTATAATGGGTAAATTTTAAAGTTTATACCAGGAAACTTTAAATCTAGGTTAATTTAGATTAGTTCAGGTTAGTTTCTGGTTTCCAAATTAACCAAAATCAAGCTAAACCTGAACCAACCTATCTTAACCAAAACCAACCAAAAATTTTGAAGGGTTAAGGTTATTTTTACTTAGAATCTGTTCTGAATATTAAAAAAAAATTAAACTATGTTGTAGACTGAGAAGGACAAATCTTATAGTTTTACGTGATTCGGCGGCTAGTTTAGATAGTCTGACCGTTGATGACGTTTCAGAGATGTATTTTTGATTTTTCGCTGAAAATATAAGTTTTTCTAAATTGGTTTGCTAAAATTTGTGCAAAAATAATTGAAATATGTTACGTACAATATTTTTTAACTAGCTCCATTGAAAATAAATACGTAAATTCGGTTTTTAACTGAAAAGAAAGTGTTTTATGAAGTGACGCTTTTCTTTTTTTGAGTTTTCCGAGAAAGAGAGGAAAAATAGTGAAAAATCAAGGCCAGAATCGTGTTCTAGGACCTCGAAATAGGGGGTGTGTATCGAAATTTTTTCAAAAAATCATAATTTCCATGCTTTTCACGCTTTGCAAATTTTTACCATAACTTTAAATATAATAAATCTGGCAGTGCTGCAAATGTCTATAGAGTAAACGTGTATAGGTATTTAAAAGGTACATTTTCTGGTAAGTTAAGAAGTATAGCGTTCTATTTAAATTAATCTAGTTATAGCCACTTAAAGTTCTTATTTGATTAGATTTAATTTTTGGACACCCTGTGCAATATAGCAAGTTTATTATAATTGGGATATAAAATATTAATTATGGTTACAGTTCACTGTATATTTCGAGTACATAACTGAAATACTTCTTAAGTATTTGAAACATTATTAAAATAAGCACTGATTTTGATCAGAGAATCCAAAAATGTGATAATATACAGGAAGTTCCATTTAAAAAAAAACGCAACTTTGATACTTTCAGAGCTTTTGAAATACCCTGTATAATATGAAAATAATTTTAAAAAGTAATTATCTTAGACCCCTATATATCCCAAAACTAAAACTTCACGTATTGGCCGCAATAGAGTCCGTGCCGTATAGGGTGAATAGGATGAATAACCCTGTATATATATATATATATATATATATATATATATATATATATATATATATATATATATTTGCAGGGTGTCCAACCGGAAACCAATATCTATATATGGAAAACTATATAAAGGAAAAAGCGATTTCATATATCGTTACCTCAATTTTAATGCGTTATGCGTCATTTATATTCTAAAGTTTTCATGCTTTCTTTTTGAATATTTATATCATTTGGTTCTACTTACCTCTGCGAAAATGAATTTTCAAAACTTCTGCAAATCAAGGAAAAAGCCAGCAATAAGCTTAATATTCAAGATGACAAAAACTCAACCAGGAATTAGAACACTTGGTAAGGAATAAGCAATCTTTATCTTAATCATTAATAATTATTGTTTAATAATTTTTCAAACTCTTTATTTTTTCTTTTATTAATCAAATATGGCAGATGAGAAAGGGATTCACGAATAATTTTAGAAAATGGAAAAAGAGCCGCGATTAAAAAAATAAAGTATGTTGACAATATTTCCTGTTATTAATAAATTTTAGCGAATATTTTAATCAAATATAAATGACAATAAACATTACTTTACAATCGTAACTTCAAATATCGGAAATATCTCTGCTCGGCCAAAATGAATTTAGTTCTGAACACGACATGGCAGAGTAAATGACGTTAAAACGCCGGCAATAGTTGGAAGGGTTGCCAGTTGCAAGTTTAATTACATTGGGTATCTATTTCCCAACGTTGAAGCACTTTTGATTGTTAAACGGACATTAAATCTATTAATAGATGGAAATTTTCAAGATACGTCAGTTGGCAAGAAATATTATATCTCTAAAATTGGAATTTACAATTTTTGAAAAAAATCTTTAACTGTTCTAGGAAAAATAAGTGTTTTTTTGTGAATACAAGATGTGGGATTTTTCCTTGATTATTCTTGGACTAACCATTCGATTTAAATAACTACGCTGATTATTTTATTAATAAAAAAGACACTATTAATTCACTGGTTTTAATAAAACGGCTGAATACAAAAAATATCGATATACAACTGTATCGATAACACTAAACAATTAAACATAGTGATCTCGACAAATCCATCTAGGAAACTGTTGTCGGTTTCTTCTACCTAACGCACCACCGCTGCAACCACTCGCTCCGGAGTACGTTCAATAATTGACTCAGGTGCATAGTGGAATTATTCCTCATTTTAAACAGAATATTTTCAATTACTGAACACATGATGTCATAAAAATTTTAAAAATATTTAACGAATAATAAATCAAAATTTCGAATCAAAAATTCAAAAAGCGCTTCATTTATCTCCTTTCTTAAAATAGCTTCGAAAAATTAGGGTTTTTGTAAAGGTTTTTGGGGGTAACTAAATCAAATTTTTAACAGGTCTTATGTAATTTGGGTAAACCGTATTCTATAAAAAATCGAGGTTCCGTGGATGTGAACTGGAACATGGAGATTCTTGCATGAGAGCCTTCAGAATAATCTGAATAACGATAAATTTGATATGCATCATTTCAAAAAGTTGGGCAACATTGTTTTTATTAATAAAAATATAAAACGAAAAAAAAAGTTTTTTTTTCAATTTTCTCTCGTGTAACTTTAAAAGTATTTATTTTAGAGGAAAGTTGAAAAGGAAAAAAAGTTTCGTAATTAAATTTTCCATAAGATAGGGTTAGTCGGAAATCTTAAAATATATTTTCCTTTATTGTAAAATAGCAATAATTAAAAAAAAAAGGTAAAAAAGAACAGTTTTTTAATCAATTTATTTCGACCATTCCAATTTCTCTGAGGACCTTCATATTAGAGCACAGAAAACTTTAGGCCATGATAAAATAACACGCCAAAATTCGTTAGGCTCAAAGTGATAGTTCTTGCACAATAATTTTTCAATCCGATTTCGTTTACAAAAATTGGCCATTTTTCAAGTTTGTCTGAGTCCAAAATACCACGTTAAGTGATTTGAATTTATTTTCGACATATAGTACGGAACTCAAGTTTTCCAATGTTTTTTTCAGAATCAAAATCGGATGATTTGGACGCCCTCAGGAATTGTTTAAAGACATTGTTGATATTTTTGCTTATAAACAAATAGATTATCTCGGCGGATTTTCATTGGATTTTTTTTTGCAATACATTGTTTAAGCAAATTGAAAAAAATTTTGGTTTTAAATTATTTTATTCGTAAAATACAGATAAAAGAGTGTCATTATTATGTTAAAAATTATGTGGCTGTATTAAGCATGGATTAAAATGTACTGATTACTGCTCAAACTACAACGGACAAACTTGCAAAAATGCGCAAAACCAATATGTTGACGTAGAAGAAATTTTTGAAAATGTAATTAATTTTGAAGAAGTTGACAAAGAAATAGAAAATGGCTGTTTCGATATCGATATACGATTAGATGACGAAGATTTCAATGAAAATGGTAATCCGGACATTCCACAGCCGAAGAGAGCCCGATTGGAATGAAAAAAAAATTTTCAATGTAAAAAAAAAACGTTTTTCTGCACTCTGTAATATTTGTAATATAATATTTAGTGTTAAGAGTGTTTTATTAAACTTTTTGAACATAATTTATAAAGAATAACTACATTATTTTTATCTATATCTTAGGAATTAAATAATTTAAAACCAATTTTTTTTTATTTGTTTAAAGAACGACTTTTTAAACAATTTTGATAATTAAAGTAAATATATATATATATATATATATATATATATATATATATATATATATATATATATATATATACAATATATATATATATATATATATATATATATATATATATATATATATATATATGTTATAGTATGCTTAATCACTACATAGTATAAAACAAAGTCGCTTTCTCTGTCCCTATGTCCCTTTGTATGCTTAAATCTTTAAAACTACGCACCGGATTTTGATGCGGTTTTTTTCAATAGATAGAGTGATTCAAGAGGAAGGTTTATATGTATAATAACATCCATTAAATAGTGGAGAAATACTGTTATTTTTGAGGTTTCTAATGTGATGTCGTTAATTATATTTTTTTCCGCTTACATTGCAAACGCAGGCTGAACCCTACGAGATTTATCAAAATAATGTACTAATTATTTGTACACATTGAAAAGGTCTACAGAAAACTCCGCGATGGTATATGTCTATCTCTCATGGATATCCCACAATAACATTTTTTTGTCATTTACTTTTTACGACAAATAATGGCAAATTTTGAAGCGATTTTAACCAATACAGCATTAATCCTTATCCAATTAAATAGCTTAAATACATTGTTGATTTAATATAGATCTATATGGTTACAGCACAAGATTTAAATGAATATTTTCGAAGATATTACAGATTTAAAATTGCGGGAAGTAGCGCTTGCGGCGGTACTGGCCGACCGGGGCGGCGGCAGCGTGCCTATAAATAGCGCGTCGGAGGCCGATGTAATAATTGTTGTAAAAATAAAATAAATAGTCACAGTTTTTCTGTAGTGTATTTAGTATCAGCATTGCACCCGTGCGAAGCCGGGGCGGGTCGCTAGTTATATTAATAAACAAAAATTCGCTTGGTCCAATACTATAGAGGGCAGTATGCTGTAAGTATGATGCATAAATAACGTCATCACTACATAGTATAAAACAAAGTCGCTTTCTCTGTCCCTATGTCCCTTTGTATGCTTAAATCTTTAAAACTACGCACCGGATTTTGAAGCGGTTTTTTTCAATAGATAGAGTGATTCAAGAGGAAGGTTTATATGTATAATAATATCCATTAAATAGTGGAGAAATACTGTTATTTTTGAGGTTTCTAATGTGATGTCGTTAATTATCATATTTTTTTCCGCTGACATTGCAAACGCAGGCTGAACCCTACGAGATTTATCAAAATAATGTACTAATTATTTGTACACATTGAAAAGGTCTACAGAAAACTCCGCGATGGTATATGTCTATCTCTCATGGATATCCCACAATAACATTTTTTTGTCATTTACTTTTTACGACAAATAATGGCAAATTTTGAAGCGATTTTAACCAATACAGCATTAATCCTTATCCAATTAAATAGCTTAAATACATTGTTGATTTAATATAGATCTATATGGTCCTTTACAGCACAAGATTTAAATGAATATTTTCGAAGATATTACAGATTTAAAATTGCGGGAAGTAGCGCTTGCGGCGGTACTGGCCGACCGGGGCGGCGGCAGCGTGCCTATAAATAGCGCGTCGGAGGCCGATGTAATAATTGTTGTAAAAGTAAAATAAATAGTCACAGTTTTTCTGTAGTGTATTTAGTATCAGGATTGCACCCGTGCGAAGCCGGGGCGGGTCGCTAGTTTGCTTATAACAAAATGAATGCATGACAGGCACATGGCATTATGATATTTGAGCTCCATTATTCGTGGTACATCGGTTTAAAAAAATGATCAAAATCGCTCTATTAGAAGCCGAGAAAATGAAAATTTTTTTTCAGATATGTATTTTGAATCTTCGAATTCAATTTTAAAACAAAAGCTCTGGTCTATATATGTTTGGTGAAATCTCTTTGCGTATTGTTAATTTTTTTGCTTCTGGATCTGTTATTAGTTTTTTAGATAAAAGTTTCTTTATTAATTTAAATATAAATTTTATTTTTCCAACACAGAGATTTTAAGTCAGGAACAAATTGTTGATAAATGAAATGTTCATATGTAACATCAATCAATGACAAAGAGAATATTAAAATCACCTAAAATCTTTGTAGTCCCAATTCTCGTTCTCGGTCCGGTAAAACATTCTTACAGGAGAAACAATATCGATCGTTAATTCTTTTCATTTAAAAAAAATGTATCAAACGGAGAACGAACCGAGTGTATTAAGTGCATGAAACACTCGTCTAAATTCTCTGGTAGCACCGTTGATGCTGATCATGCGTGGATAAAAACAGTCCATTCTACAAACGTAAACTGTATATACATATATAAATATGTTTATACGGCTTTTACGGATTCCTCCGTGTGAGATGCATTAGCAGTGGTTATATCCACATTATTATGCTGTTGTAGTGCTGTGCAACCTCTAACACAGAAAGGATATAATGGAGCGAAGTTTGCATTCACTGTTTCGCATTTTATTTCACTTACATACGGAGTTGCATATAGTTGTACGTTTGCTGAATGTGATTTCAGCCCTACAACAGCATAATGTGGATATAACCACTGCTAATGCATCTCACACGGAGGAATCCGTAAAAGCCGTATAAACATATATAAGCCAGCCGACGAGAGGTCGGCGAAGCCGCGTTCAGTGTTGCATGCTTCCTTCCGATCTGTCCTTTGCACAGCCAGGTGCATGTCGGTACCCTGACGAGTCTAGTGAGAGAAGAAACATGTATCTCTGCCGTATCACTGTGGCGGGGAGGGTAAGCTTTGACTTTCTTCTCGGTGTGGTGGTACAGGTGGGCAACCATCTCGATGGTAGTGGAATAGGATGAATTGTGTTTTATTACAATTTATTCTAACTGTGCAACCTCTAACACAGAAAGGATATAATGGAGCGAAGTTTGCATTTACTGTTTCGCATTTTATTTCATATATAAATATATATATATATATATATATATATATATATATATATATATATATATATATATATATGTATATATATATATATATATATATATATATATATATATATATATATATATATATATATATATATATATTGAAATGTTTTAGTAATTGGCATACATGATTAAAATGTTAATTATGAAGATTTGCTTTTATTTTTAGCATCTAATTACAATAATGTTACGTCATAGGATCATAATAAAAAAAAATACAAGCCCAACCTTATTCTGTTCTTAAATAATATAAGTGACTAGACCCTAATCAGTTGTCGGTAATTTGACTTTTGCGTGTAGACTTTCTACTAAAAATAACAATACAAAACTTGAAAACTGATAAAATTGTTCTGCTGTCTGTGACCTTGCTTTTTAGGGTAATTACTACAAAAGAAATACTACAAATTTTGTTTATATTAGAATTCAGATATTTTCTATGGTAAGCTTAGAAGTGTGGAAGTCATTAGTTACGAAGTAAATCATTTGAATAATCAAAATTTTATTATTTATCAGTAATAAATCAGAAATTATGAAGGAGGTTTTTATTTTCAATGAAAAATTCCCATTTTCCAACTGATGCGGCACATTATTTAAATTTTGTGTGGTCAACTTTTATGAAAATACATAAAAACCAACGGTTACCTGTCGAGGCTTCGCCCGTTCATTCGATAGGATTATAATATGGATATGTACTGTAATCATATATGTCTCGAACATTTTATTAAAACAAATGTGTAAATAAAGAACATAATATTATATGGAACATATTAAAGAATGGAACAATTGATTCTGGACAAATTATACTTTTAAGCCAGTAACGTCCATAATTTCACCTGGAAATAAATAAATAGGTTTACAACCAGCAATCACAGACGATGCTAAATGAGATTTTGGCGAAACGTCTGCAGATTTTTACAAGTAACCAATAGAACAAATGGATGTACCCCCAGATTAATACATGAAACACTAAACAATAACTATATATATATATATATATATATATATATATATATATATATATATATATATATATATATAAGGGTGTTTTTTATAGAGGTATAAAACTTTAGGTTGGCAACACTTTTTTAACTGGTGGACATTTTGTCAGCTGTCAAGTGATTTATGTTTAGTTTGGTTTGGCATTTTAACATGAATAGACTGACGCCTGAACAACGCTTCCAAATTGTGCAAATTTATTTTTAAAATCATGGTTCTATTCGAAATACGTATCGCGCACCACGTCTATTTTACGGTCAACATTATCGTCCATCAGAGCAATTAATTCGATTAACTATGGAACGTTTTCGCACCACGTTTACTCTAAAAGATAATACGCATCCACAGAGACGTCGTACAGTGCGTACAGAAGAAGTCATTGCTGCTGTAGAGCGTAGCGTAGAGATATGTGTCCATTCACTTTATGGAAAATTTTGCGGAAAGATCTTGGTTTGCGTGCTTACAAAATCCAACTCGTGCAAGAATTGAAGCCACACGATCACCTAGCAAGGCATAGATTCGGTGAATGGGCCCAAAACAAGATTGCCGTGGATCCCGATTTTCATAAGCGAATTTTGTTTAGTGATGAAGCTCACTTTTGTTTGAATGGATACGTCAATAAACAAAACTGCCGTATTTGGAGTGATGATAATCCTCAAGTGTATGTTGAGACACCGTTACATCCAGAAAAACTGACTGTTTGGTGTGCTTTATGGGCTTGTGGAATCATTGGTCCGTACTTCTTTAAAAACGATGCTGGTCAGAACGTTAAAGTCAATGCTGACCGCTATAGAGCCATAATTACTGACTTTTTCGTTCATCAATTGAACAACCATGATGTGCAGGAGCTGTGGTTTCAACAAGACGGCGCAACATGTCACACAGCTCGTGCCACAATTGATTTATTGAAGGAAACGTTTGGTAACCGCATAGTTTCACGTTTCGGACCCGTGAATTGGCTTCCAAGATCGTGCGACTTAACACCGCTAGACTATTTTCTGTGGGGATATGTGAAGTCGCTAGTCTACGCCGATAAGCCCGAAACGATTGATCACTTGGAGGACAACATTCGCCGCGTTATTGCTGATATACGGCCACAAATGTTGGAAAAAGTCATCGAAAATTGGACCTCCTACGTCCGAGCCAGCCGTGGCGGTCATATGCCAGAAGTCATATTTAAATTATAATGCCAGAAGGTTATCTTTCGAATAGAGTAAATTTCATGTCAATTTAAAATATTCATCTTTGTTTTAATCCATTTAAAAGTTCTATACCTTTATAAAAAAAAAACACCCTTTATATATGTAATCGAAGGTTCTCGGGCATCCCGTGTATGTGCTGAGTCCCTCTCAGGACAGTAAGGCAGCTGAAGTTTCGGTTAAATCTCATTCACCATTTTCAAAGCTCACTGTATGGCGTCTACGAGCGAACATATATACCAAGGGCTAATCCTAAAGCATAGAGCGCCTACTTTCAAATGCTGAGTGCGCCCTTGAAAAATTCAGTATAGCATCGCCAATATGGCGGCCGAAAGCCATAGAAAAATCAAGTGTCTAGCAAAGAAAAGCTTGTAAAAATAAAAATTCGCAAACCGATCGGGTCGTTTTAGGTTTAAATTTTAGCTGATGGACCCCCTGGACAGCTGGGGTGGTAAGTTAACAAAATCCAGCATGACGGATCCAATATAGAGGTCAAAAATTCAATATGGTGACTGAAATTTTGAAAATCAACCGATTTGCAACAAATTTAGTATACGGGGGTTTTTGAGGTTGCCGATTACAAATCAAAATCAAATCAAATTTCCAAATTCCTCAAGTTCAATATGTCGGATCTAAGATGACCGACGCATCTTTTAAAAGTCAACCGATTTGCGTCAAATTTGGTATACGGGGATTTTAGGAGTTACTAATCCCAAATTCAATGTCTCATTTGCCAAATTCAAGATGGCGGATCCAAGATGGCGAACGAAATTTTTGAAAATCAACCGATTTGTACAAAATTTGTTTTACGGGGGTTTTTGGGATTGCTGATCACGAATCCAAGGATTAACAGTTGATATACAACCACCAAGTACAAAAGATGCCAAATGAGATTTTGGTGAAACGTCTGCAAACTTCTACAAGAAACCAAACGAACAAACGAATGTATTCCCTGACTTAATACTGAATCACATATTCCCAAATATATATATATATATATATATATATATATATATATATATATATATATATATATATATATATAATACAAATTATAAAATAATTAAATCGCATATCATTAGTTTTTTATAATATTCGTCAACCACTACAAATCGAGTTGATCCCTTATTTTAGCTATTCTATAAAAGATTAACTCTGTAAAGAATACTATATTCTCAGCTAAATTAAATAGGTCCAATCCCCGAAACCAATAAAACTTTCCAGAAAGTTTAAATAGGTCAAAATATCAACCCTTACTGATAAACGTGGGGGAGTTTCACAAAGCTAATTTTCTGAAATTTCCTGCAGCTTTTAGTGTCGATCAATCTGATAAAAAGGGTAAAGGTATACTAATATAAGGAATCCACTAAAAATATATCAACAACAAAACGGGTATAAACGGTCATAAATATTGAAGCGAATTTTTAACAAAGAGGTTCTCAATTTCAACGCTATATATAGGGTGTTTCTGAAAGGTCTGTAAAAAATGCTAACGCAAATATGTATATATATATATATATATATATATATATATATATATATATATATATATATATATATATATATATATATGAAAAAACCAACTAAACCGAGAGGCTTAAGGCAGTTTTGTGGGGTTGCAATCAGAAAAAAGGTTGGCCAGAAAAGAAAACTCTTTTTGTTATTCTAGCTTTCGAGACATTTTATTCCCTTCATCAGGACTTCTACAAAAGATAAAATAACCCTCCTTAATTCTATTCTTATAAAATAAAAAGAAAAACCTGCCAGAGTGAAAACATATGAAATGCCAGGTTTTGTTCAATAGATACAGTCATTATCACTTAACACTAAGATCACATAATATGAAAAGAAATTTTTTCCAGGAGGCAAAATTTATCTAATTAATTAAGAAACCGATTTTGTAGCACGTGGACATCGTTGAAACGCCATTTTAATTCAAGAATGAATTTGACACTCGACAATTGACGTTAAAAGCCCGTTTTAATTCGTTTGGTTACAATTTTAATAGAAGTTCCATTTTGGAAAACTTTTCTAAGTCTGGGTGTTTAATTTTCAATATATGGAAGTGACATGTTAATAGATTGTTCAACTGCGCTGTTGTCGTCAACCCGTACTGATAATTGAGTTGTTTGTGTATGTATGCAGTTGAACAATTTACCTACATGTCATACCCTATATTGAAAATTTAACTTCCAGACAGAGTTTCCCCAAATGTAACTTTCATTAAAATTGCAACCAAACAAATTAAAACAATCACGTTACTTTACTCTAGAACAAAACCACTTATCTCATTGAAAGAAAACTGGAACATAATTTATAAAATTCCATGCCTTAATTGTGGCCAAGTATACATAGGACAAACTTCTAGGTAGAATAAGTTCTCATAAAAGCGATTGTAACAGAGGAGTGTTTTCTTTTGTTCTTGTGGAGCATGTACTAAATATGGGTCATATATTGAAGTTTGAGCGATCGAAAATCCTAGCAAAAGAAAATAATTTTCATAAAAAGTCTTCCTAGATATGGTTTGCATAACAACGAACCACTTTCCATGAACAAAAGAGGAGACATAGAAAACCTCAGCGTAATCGTAAGTCGGCCTCCAGATTTGAGTCATAATTTTCATTTTTCATTGCTTTTCTGCTTAGTAACATAATACTTTTCAAGAACTGTTATCTCCGCTCCCAGAACGATTACCTGTTATTGGGCAGTGTAAACTTTACCTATTAAAACGGGCTTTTTGCGTCAACTGTCGAGTGTCACATTCATTTTTGAATTAAAATGGCGTATCAACGACATCCACGTGTTACGAAATCGGTTTCTTAATTAATTAGAAAAATTTTGCCTTTTGGAAAAAATTTCGTTGCATATTATATAATCTTAGTATTAAGTGATAATGACTGTATTTGTTGAACAAAACCTGACATTTCATATATACTCTTTTTTCTTTATTTTTATTTTATAAGAATTAAATGAAGAAAGGTTATTTTCTCTTTTGTAGAAGTCCTGATGGAGGGAATGACATTTTTCGAAAGCTAGACTAACAAAAAAGAGTTTTCTTTTCTGGCCAACCATCCTTCTGACTGCAGGCCCACAAAAGTGCTTCAAACCTCTCGGTTTATTTGGCTTTTTCTTAACTAGTCCAGTCACGAGACTACCTCTTTTATATATATATATATATATATATATATATATATATATATATATATATATATATATATATATATATAATATATATATATATATATATATATATATATATATATATATATATATATATATATATATATATATATACCGCCCCCTCTCACAGAGAAATAATTATAAGCCAAATTTGTGAAAGTGCAAAATTTAATATTAAAAATAATAGCTTCGCTTCCACGCTATAAAAATTCTTCGTAAAACTTTCTCTACCCACGCTCATTGTTGAAAAGCTAATAAATTTACTTTTTAAATTCAACTAGGCTTTTTTATTGTTAAAATGATATACTTTATGATTGATTGTTTTTTAATCCATTATAGTAGACTAAATCTAAATTGGCTTCAATAAATATGTTAACGAAATATTGTTAGCTGATGTAGTTCATTAATTTCTAAATATTGTAAAGAGGGAAAGAAAGAAAATGAAGGGAAGAAAAATAAACTGCAATTACTTAAATTAAATTTCTTTTATTTGAATTTCTAGAAATTGATTATAACAACAACGGTAGAAGGTTCTTTGAATGGTCCAAATTAATCTTATTAATTATCATACACGGATACCTTCTTTGGGACGTTAATTGGGACTTAATTTAAAAAGTTTATATTTTGGGTAACGTGTCAATAAATACTAGGAACACACAATACTAAAGATTAAAGATTTTAACATTAGATTGACTCGTAAGAAGTAAATGGGTCAACGATACCATTGACAGACTTAACAGAAATTCCATTAAATGGTATACAGATGATTCTACAATAACGGATGGAACTGAAATAGGAGTGTTTGGATCAGAAACCAGACACAATCAGTTCTAAAAAGTTCTGGAAATGGAACAACACGGTTATGCTCCTGTGGGTGCCCAGACACACTGGAGTAAAAGGAAATAAAACAGTAGACAAACTTGCCATAGGGAAGCCGAAATTTCCTGTTCTGGGACCGAAACCTTTTTTGGAGGATTAGCAACATCGCACTGCTAGAAGAATTAAAAAGAAAGGAAGATACTAAAAGACCCAGTTACTGGACAAATCTTCAAGAAATGAGACAACCGAAAATACTTCTAGGGTACTGTAACCATAAGAAATTCAAAGAATGTATTATTATGCCTAAGTAAAAACCAACTTACGATTTTTAACAGGAATCCTAACAGGGTACTGCCAATCTGGAGAAGCACCTTAAGAAACTTGGAAGAATGTGGATTTGGAGATGAGGTGGACTTACAGAATGCATCCTCTTACAAAACCCTAGGATGCGATATCTGGGAGCGTGTTGAACAGAAGTGGAAAGTCTACTCAATATGAAACAGTCCCATATTCTAAGTGTTCTAAAAGAAATAGGAATTAGCTAGCGAAGCGTCCCCAATAATTAAGCAACCTTCTTTAAAATAGATATTGGTTTTCATCATGAACTACCAAGAGATACATATCATAGTCCCAATATTACTGCTTTAATATACATTAAACATTTCCATAATAATTTTTGGAAAACTTGAAAGTGAGCACGATTTCATCGTTAACAATTATTTCCTAATAGATTATTGTATGACCTACACATTCCTTTTTCCTACATCATTGCATAGGGCATGATTTGCAGCAGTCCTATATCATTTGAACGATGATTTTAATACAAAAAGAAAATATAAAAATTGAAGTTTTTTTTTGAATGAATGAATAAATAAAAGTGATGATCTTCAATGCCTAGGCTACATTAGACCCGCTACATCCCACCATTGCTGCAAGTCACTTGAGGATACCTAGGCGAATACAAACAGCCTCGTTAACTAAACTTGCCTAATAACTTTAAGTGATAATATTGTATCTCCGAAATAACTCTGCCTTAATCAGTTGAGTAATGAACACTCCCTGAAGACGTAGTCAACAATTTCATCTTCTTCGATACACCAACTACACATCGGGTCATCCATGACGCCAATCTTATGAAGATGACCTCGCAAGTGACAATATTCTATCAGTAGTTAGTATCCGAATGCTTCAATCGCGAGCCCCATCTTTGCCAGACCATCTTCTTCTTCGTTCTGTGGATACCTGAGTATTCCGAAACTCACACGAGCCTGATCGTGCAGCCATTCCATGTCAGAGTATTCAATAGATCCTTGTGCTCAAATTCCAGCCATGAAACTACGATACTAGACTTCATTATCTTGTTTCTGTTGAGAAAATCGTTAAAAGTCAATTTTTTAAATGTAAAGCCCCTATTTTTATAATGTTTTTATTTAAAATTAAAAATTCGTAGAAGGGTGTTTATTCTAAAAATTTGCAGTTTTTAAAATATTGGCGATTTAACATTTTTATACTGTAAAAATGTTAAACGGCTTACATACTCAGGGAAACAACTTATTTTAATAAATGTTCAAAATTTCCACCCTGAACTTCCAAACATTTTTCGCATCTCCGAGTTAGTTCGCCATGGGTGGCCGCTCTAATTGAATCTGGAAATAAACTGTCAAACGCGTCCCTTACCCTTGTCATACAGTCTTCCATCGTTGTCACTGGATTACAATAATCATTTCCAATATATAATATTCTACGACAGTCAAATCGAGAAAATGAGGAGGCCATAGAAAAGTCCATTGTTGGCAATTCAAGATGTTGGTAACTGGAACGGTTCTATGCGATGGGTCGCCATCGTGTTGGTAAAAAAATTGCCTATGTTCCGCCAGAGGTAAATTGCTGAAATATTGATTGTCTAACTCTTCTGGAATATTTAAATAATTTTCTCCTACAAAAGTGCATAAATAATTTAAAATGGGGGCATCATTTGCTTTGTATTAATAATGAACTATCATTTAAGTTTTCTTCATAACAGTGTAGTTGTACTATACCATCATTTTTTACTACACAAAATATATTAAATTGACAGGTTTTTTGAAATTCCACAATCTTAATACATTAAGATTCGAATCACTTCAAAAATGGGAATTGTGTTTCTTAAAAAAGCCATCGTATCATCGTTAATGTTCGCAAAATTGCACTCCTTTCGGCAAATCAGTTTCTCTTAGGTATTGAACCAAAGATATTAAATAATGGTGGAAGTTGTGTTTCAACAGAGTTCTGTGTATTGAGCTCTTCGAGATTCCTGTTGGTAGAGCCACTTGTCCTAACGCTGTCATAGAATACGCAAAATATCCCAGAATTACAATTTTGATATTTCCAACACTAAGAATAGGTTTCCTTTCATCAAGCTTTGCCGTAATAGTGCCAAAATTTTTGAAATTTTCCAATATTTGTTTAATATTAGTCCCTGATGGTTCCTTTTTATCTGGATATATAATAGATAATAAACAAATTTAAATTATCTTCGTGCGTATAATTTAATCGCCCCAGCATAATTTTTATAATTGTCATATTGTAATGGAACAAACACTAGTTATTTTATATTGTTTAACGAGAAGTATTCTACTAAAATGAGTAATTAAATAATCATTCTGTGGATAGATTTTATTCGTAAGAATGAGACAGTATATATATATATATATATATATATATATATATATATATATATATATATATATATATATATATATATATATATATATATATTTATTACCACCCAAGAAAGTCTAGAGGAAAAATAAATCAATTATCGTACTTAAGCCTAATCTCAGCTTTATTACCTTTGAGTCGTTTAATGTTTTCTTAAAAATATATAAACTCAGAAAATTTATAATGACATAAACTAAAAAAAACCCTCTTTTATTAACAAAAATAAATAGGTTATTTTTGTTAATAGACTTAAGTGTTTTGAGAAATTTGTTTTGATTAATTTATTAAAAACCTTCACGCGATTAAACTCGGGCACGCATGGCTGTGACAGCTTCAAAACAAAAAGCGAAATTTGACCAGCTAGATAGCAGCCTTCCTGAGTTCGGAAGTCCTGAGTTATGGTAGTGGTAACTTTAAATAATCTATAGTTGTTTGGAACTAAAACTGCAAGTGCCAAGAGGAACAACCAAACTCTCAAAATTGCCTTTACACTGTAATATTTATTTATAGGTTTTTCGAATAGCTATATGATTGTAGACGGAACGGCCAACGCTACCCAAAATATTCCGTTTGCAGGAGTCTATGATCAAATGTTGTCACAAAAGGGTAAGAAATAGTGACATTCCTGTAGTGCTCTATTGTTTTCTTTCAATGCGTTTCGCTGTAATGGCCAACTAATAACAAAACCTTAAGGCCATATAGCATGTCTACAATACAAAAATATTTAATTGCCAATATTTGAAAAACTACAAATTTTTTGAATGGACGACCTTATTCAAAGTCTCCTTTATTTTTAATGCTAAATAAGATAACATTGTAAAAATAGGTGATTTATATTTAAAAAAAATTGACTTTTAACGGTTTTCTCAAGTTAATATTTAATGTTAGTTTTAATCACCCTGTATTTATTTATTTATTATCAAAATATCAAAACAGCACACTAAAGTAGATCCCCTTCTACAAGGAAACCAACCCTAATTAAATAATAAAGGCTTTCATATAGGAGAAATTGCTAGTTATGTTTAGGCCTGCAAACGTCATTTTTAACCGACTTCTAACAGAAGGAGGTTCTCAGTTTGTTAACTATGTATTTTTTTATGTATATACACCGATTACTCCGGAACGGTGGCACCGATTTGAATGAAATTTTTTACGTTATATTCAGGAGGTTGCTGCGGTAGTCCCATATTTTTTTGGGCTAAATTGGTGCAGTAAAATCCAAGATTGCGCTTACAATATGGCGGCCAAAAAAATTAATTTTTATCCAATTTTCTTCAAAATTGGTATGGAGAAATTTTTGGGGTCACATACAACTAATTTAAAATTATTTTTTAAAAATTCAATATGGCGGATCCAATATGGCAGAAAAAAAAATTAAATTTTGTCCGATTTTCTTCAAAATTGGTATAAGGAAGTTCTCGGGGTCGTACATAAGGAAATTATTTTTTTTAAATTCAATATGGCGGATAAAAAATTAATTTTGTCCGATTTTTTTCAAAATTGATATAGGAGAGCTTTTGGGATCGCACATTGCAAATCTCAAATTATTTTCAAAAAATTAAGTATGGCCGATCCAAGATGGCGGATTAAAGATTCTACATCTCTCGATTTTGTTTAAAATCAGTATTGGGGATTTTTGTTAGTGTTAATTACGAATTTAAAATATTTTTTGAATAATTCACTCAAGCGGATTCAATATGGCGTCCTAAAAATCTTCCATTTTTCGATTTTCTCCACAACTGATATAGGGGGTTCTTGAGGGTGTAAATTATGAATTTAAAAGTATTTTTTCAGAATTCAATATGGCAAATCCAATATAGAGATCCAAAAATTTTACATTTTTCGATTTTGTTTAAAGGTAAAACTGAATCGTTTTTGAGGATGTAAATCGCGAATATAAAATTATTTTAAGAAAATCTAATATGTCAGATGCAATATGACGGTCTAGAAATTTTTAATTTCCAGATTTTATCCCAAATTAGTGCCAGGGGGCTTTGAAAAAATTATTTTTTTGAAATTTAATATGGCGGATCCAATATGGTGGGTTGAAAATTTTACCTTATTCGCATTTTTCAAATTTGGTATTAGGGGGTTTTCAGGGTTGTGTATTACGAATATGAAGTTATTTTTTTACAACTATTAGGTTGATAAGGTACAATATGAGGGAGTGAAAATTTTACATTTCCCGATGTTGTCTAAAATTGATATGGCGGAGTTCTTGAGGCGTATACAAACTCAATATGCAGTATAAAATATATGGGGCTAAGAAATTTACGTCTCAAGTTCTTTAAATATCGATATTGGAAGGTTTTGGGGCCTGTACGACCAATCTAAAATTAATTTGAAATTTAAGATAGTGGATTTACTGTGACCAATTTCACTAGTATTTAATGAACTCTACTTTTTTGCCACTTTGGAGTCATTGCGAGGTACACTAATCCCGATTAGTACTTAGTTCAAATAATTTATGGATACTTCTAAAAGTGCGCTAAAAATGAAAAATAACTATACATTTTTTTATGAAATTGAAATTTTTGAAATCGGCGCTAAATTATTTCTAAATGAAGTAAATAACTACTAATATATACAAATTATGGTAAGAAAGCAATTACAAATAAAGTATTTTTAATCTGTTTATGCGAATCACATTTTATCGGGTATTAGTTTGGCGCCGACTTCAAAAATTTCAAGTTCATATAATAATTTATAGTTATTTTTAATTTTTTAGCGCATTTTTAGAAGTCGGTTAAATTTTTTTGATAAAAATTTTATTAGTATAAAATTTAAAAATGTCAACCAGTTAAACTTAGGTAGAGGATATTATACATAAAATATGTCTAAATATGCACAATATCTAAAAAGAAAATAACATTAACTTCCAGTAAAGCCAGAAGTGTCACCATCTTAAGAATATTTTAACCGAATTGCCCCTATCAACTTTAGTAAACTGCCAAATTTTAAAAATTTGTCAAAGTATATTTTTGGAAAAATCAATCGCAACAGTTCGTTGTGGAACAAACTATATATATATATATATATATATATATATATATATATATATATATATATATATATATAGTCTGTTCCACAACGAACTGCTGCGATTGATTTTTCATCATTATCAGTAACCGTGAATCTTGATAATGATAAAAAATGTGTAGCCGTCTTTCTGGATCTTGCCAGAGCATTTGACACTGTACCCTATGACTCACTTTTGGAGATTTTAAACGTCTATGATGTTAAGGGTTCTGTGTTGAGTGTCTTTGAGAGTTACTTGAGTAATAGAAAACAAATTTTAAAAATTGATAATATCTATAGTGACCCTTTAGACATCAGAATCGGGGTTCCTCAAGGGACAGAATTGGGACCGATTTTGTTTATAGTTTATATAAATTCACTTACAAGCATGTGCTTGGAGCATGGTTCTTTAATTTCATACGCGGACGCTACAGTAGCCTTTTTTTCTGGAGAAACCTGGGATCAAATAAAAGAATCAACAAAAACTGATCTGCTTAAAATAATAAACTGGCTGGATTCCTTTAAACTCACTTTGAACGTTGACAAGACTCATTATATTGCATTTTCGATAACAACATCAAATCGTCCAGACTTCAACCAAATTGAAGCTGAAAATATCTTAATAAAAAATGTACCATTCATAAAATATTTGGGTATAATAATCGACAAAAATCTAAAATGGGATCAGCACATTTTAAAATTAACAAACAACATCAGAAAATTAATTCATAAATTTTATATACTGAGAAACATTTTCACTTGTCAACTTTTAATAAATATTTATAAAACATTAGTAGAATCCTTAATTAGATATAGAATAATTGTTTGGGGTGGCCTGTATCAAAACTCGTTACAACAACTTAACGTAGTACAAAATTACATTTTAAAGGTAATTTTTTGGAAGAAAAAAAGATTTCCTACTAGGTTTCTTTATTCAGAACAAATTTTTGATGTCCGTTCATTGTATATATTGTTTTCTTGTATTTATGTACATAAGTCTGCGAAATTAAAAAATTATGTATGTCACTCTTATGAAACCAGATGTAGAATGAATAAACATCTAAGGATACCAAATAGTAATAAAAACATTAGTTATAGATTTGTTAACTGTCTGGCGCCCAAGTTCTACAATTTATCCCGATTAGTATAAGAACAATCTTCAATGTGAAAAAATTTAGTAAGCTTTGCAGAACATATATTTTTCATAACATTGATCAATTTAAACTTTTTCTTTGACAAAATCTTCATAGGTTAGTTAGTGTGTAGGTTTGTTTAGTATGTAGGTTTGTTTAGTATATAGGTATTCCATTGATTAGTATTATTTTCATTCATTATGTTTTCTTTTTATGGTTGTTTTTGAAATTAATATGATATTATTCATTTTGTGCACATACAGGTATTATGTTACCTAGGTGCAGAATTATTTAATATTGAGATTTTAAATATGTTTAGATTAGATCATCATCTGTTTGAAGATTTGTACTAAAATTGTTCGTAATATATTTATTATTATTATTATATATATATATATATATATATATATATATATATATATATATATATATATATATATATATATATATATATATTGATGAGCCTTAATTGAGAAACCTACTTAATCCCAGAATTTTAGTAATCTTTAAAGCAGGTAAATATTTCTCTCTTTACATACGTTTACGTAAATTCTAAAATTTAATTACTCTCAAATACTCAAATATATATTTTAAGCTGTTAACATTAAAAATATTTTATTATCAAAATATCCGAGTTTATAAAATTCAAAAAACACAACTAATATTCTCAACAAAAGTTTCAAATCTTTGAAATGTTGTTTTATTTCAACTCAATAAATTCACGCTTCTTCGAATGTGACTCAAAGGAACCGAGAACGGGATCGATCGATATATCTGGGAACTTTAGATGTTGCTGGCTCTGATATGCTACGCTTTAATATTTCTTTTTAACTTTCCTTTTTCGAAAAAATATTTTCTAGAAAGTTAAAAGCTTTTATCAGTATTTCAAATGAAATGAACATATCATGTTGTAATATACGGAACGATATGTCTTGTACATGTGAACAAAGTCAACAAGTTGGGATCAGGAGCAAGTCAATAATTTTTAATTATTTTCTCGTTAACCTCGCCAAATTATTATTAAATTTTTTAATTTAATATTAATAATAATTTGTTCACATGCCTCTCCCTTTAACCTATTTTCATCTATAAAGCAATAAATCACCTTATTACGGAATTTTGTGCAATTCCGTCACTTTTTTTTTCTAACACCTGTTATAAACCCGTAAGAGAGTATTTAACCACTTCCAGTAGTTCCAGCGTTCTGCAATGGGATTCTGTGTTAAGTAGAATTCTACACCTAGTTTTTTACTCTCGATCTCTATCGGCGTAAGCGTTTGTCGGCATTCTGTATTTCTATCGTCTGTACTTTGGACGTTTTCAAATATTGTACTATCCAAATGAAAAACATTGTTTTTATTTTAGTGATATCTAGTATTTATTTTAATTCGCCGTCGATGTCAATGTTTGGCAGTGTTTTCATCAATGCATGTTGGGTACGAGAAGTTGTGGATAGGTCTATGTTTATTGTTTTTCTAAAATAAAGCAATATATTTAATATGTTTTTATAGAAAACGACATGTGTCTACAGATCTCTTCCTAGCGATAGAAATAATCGATATCAGGCGGTTCTTTTGCAACACAGAATACCAGACATGTAGAATTATTTCTATTAATAGAATTATATACGATACCGAATCTAGCCGCAGTTCTTTAAATCATTTTTTCATATTTGTCAGTATTTTATATTCAAAAGAATGTTTTATTGAAAAGAAAATAGGTAATTATTTTTTTATAACTTATCTTATTTAGTTTAAAAGTGTTTTGGATTATATTTTTTAGTTTAGTCACTCACTACGTTTATATCGACGGTTTCGAGCACGCTTGAAGTCAAGCGCCTTCTACAAGCCGCTTAGAAATAACGAATTTAACGAGCGAGATTATAGTTGAAGCAGGTTTGAATTTGTTAAGTCAAGCCCGAAACGATTTAGGGTTGACTTCACCCAAGCGCTCTTCGAGTGTGAAATAAACACCTCAAGCGCGCTTGAAATCAGCTGTTGACTTCTGAACCATCGTGTCATGCGTCAAATGGTCGTTACTATATTATTTCGATTTATTTTTAATTTTTTAGAACACCCAAGTCAAAGGCTAAATGCAGAATAAAACAATATGTCCCTCACAATAGTCTACAATTGGTTTTTAAATAAAAAAAAAACAAAACAAGCCGTTATTTTGAGGTTAGGTACAGAAATGACATCTGCGTATAAGCTTTTGCGAAAATGACTTGAAGCCAAGATCAAGTCATCTTTAAGTTTGTGAAATAAACGCCAAGATTTCAAGTAACATATGAGGCGGCTTGAGTTTGAAGCTGGCGCGAAAAACGTCGATTTAAACGAAATCACTATGCCTTTTAACCTGTTGGTCTGTTCCGCCGAATTTGAAAATTATCAAACATCCCTGGTTTTCTGTGGTGGAAGACCGGAATTATGAACTTGAGTTTGTCATTTTCCGACTGCCAGTGACAGAGGTGCATTTCTCTGCTCTCTTAACTTTTTTGCCATCTCTTCCTAGTCCAGTTATTTACATTAGGGGCAGTTTCAAACTAACGTTTGTACATTGTCCAAGATGTTTGATTGTCGTAAGTTGGAAGTCTGATGTTCTGTCCGGTGGTTATTATTAAATCACAAGGACCATGCTCCTTTATTTCATTGATTTCTCTTTGAAGGCTCTTTATTTTAGATTCTACTTCTTGGCATACCTTTGATTCTATCTCGTCTACGATTTCTTTCATTTCTTGCCACATTTCTCCTATGTCTTGTCGCACTTCTCCTACGTCTTATCGCACTTCTCCTATGTCTTGTTGCACAATTGATTTACTAGTATTTACTTCTTGACGTACATTTCCTATGTCTTGTCGCACTTCACCTATCGACTTTTTGCTGTCCTTGTACAATGACCTCTTGTATTCATTTTCAAAGTCTATTTTCATCTTTAGCACGATGTTCTTCTTCATTTCGGCGATGTTTTTCTTCTTGTTGATTTTCTTTAAGGTGACGTTCTATAAGTTCTATAAAATTAGCCAAGATTCTATTTATTTGCTCCATTTAGGCTGTTTTCTGTCTTCTAGTATTCACTATAAAATCTTCTAGAATCTTGTTAAAAATGCGATTCTAAACTTCTTTCTTATCGTTAAATCTAATTCAATGAAGTCAGATTTACGTTATATCTTCTAATTTTCAAATAGAATGTTCTAGAACTTTGTCGAAAATTCTGTTATAAACTTCTTTATTGATGAAAAACTCGATAGCGAAGGAAAAAATATTTTACTATCTCTTTTAATTTACAAAAAAACTGTTCTAGAGCTTTGTTGAAAATTCGGTTCTGTCTCTTTTTTAATGACAAATCTGATGGTGAAGTCCCTTTTCCGCTCTTTGTTAAGTTTTCAAAATAGAACGTTCTAAAACTTTATCAAAAATTAATATTATTTTCTTACTTAATAGCAAATCCAACACTGAAATCTGTTTTTTTCTAACTCTTCTAATTTCTAATAGAATCTTCTGAAAACCCAATGATAATCCTCACTCCTGACACAAATTGTTAGGATTTTCTCGCTCTAATTTTTTCTCACTGGGTTCCAATAAAACCCACAGCTATATTAACTACTTCTTAACACTTTTCCAGCCAAATTATAACTAACTTTGATTTCTTAACCTGTTCACTGTTCAAATATAACTAATTAAACTACGCTAATCTTCTCCCTATTTATATGCCTATAGAACTTACTAGAATATACAATGATATAAGCCTAGAACGAACAAGAAATATGACTAACCAATGATGACCCATCGATATAATATTTCTTTCGTTACATTATAATAAAGATAATTCATAGAAAGGCGTATCAAAAAGTTCTCCTAGTCCTTCGTACCAATATCAAACTAGTATAGTTGACCTTTGGTGTAAACCTAAAATAAATTTATGTTTGTTTCATATATTGCTATATAGTTAATACAAGATTATATCTCGCAACGGAGTATCGAAATTTGTTCTTGTTTCAGTAATAACCTTTAAGAGAATTTGAACCTGGACTAACCTTGCAGTATTTTATTTTTTTACCATCACACTGTATATTTATTAATAATACATGTATTTTTATTATTCTTTTCGATTTTAATTTTTCACGCGCACTAACGCCGCATTTTCTTGAATGAAATGACCCCCTGAGCTTTACTATCAATAATTTTGTTCGGAATAAGGTTAGAATTCATAACAATAAATTAGTAATTAAAATTGTAAATTTAAAGTAACACAAGAACCTCAAAAGTATTATAACACAGTATAGACAAGAATTATGATTGACGTTCGGAAATGCCGAAATTCTCAATATTATAATATCGAACAAAAGAATTTATAAAAGACAATCCTCAAATTGTTGTTTTAAAGCCTGATAAAAGCAATACAACGGAATACTGAACAAGGCAGATTATGAGACAAAAATGAACAACTTACTAAAGGACGATAACACAGTTTACAGTACATCTGTTGCCGAAGAAATTTTAGCTGTTGTTGACTACATATGATATGCTAATTTCAAATATATGAGTAGAATTTTTTTTTTCAGCTCTAGTTTTTGAGTTTCAGCTATGTAGGTATATATAAAACAGAAAAAAACATGTATATATTTACTAAGAAAAAATTTATTAAAAATCAAGTTAATCATTGAGTTCTAAAAACTTCGTTTTAAAGCTCTTCTCTGATGTGTAGACGTAGGAAATGACGTGGCCAACAATAGTCAGACATCATATTCGTATCTCAAAAACCCTGAAACCTCTTCCATGACGCGTAAGTCCTGATGCATACGCTCTCCCTGTTCTTCGCTCATTTCTCCTAAATTTTCCGGAAACCTGTCTAGGTGACTATGGAGGAAGTGGAGTTTTATGCTCATATTGCACCCAAAATTTTTTAATTGTAACAGAAGGTCTTCTACAAGTTCAATATAATTTTCTGATTTTTTATTTCCGAGAAAATTCTGCATCACAGAGACGAAAGCTGTTCAAGCCCTTAGTTCTAACTCAGTCATAGAATTTCTAAATTGAGTATTTTTCGTAAGTTGCCTTATTTGGGGGCCATCAAAATTAACGCCGTAATTCTTTATCTCTTTCACGATAAAAAGTTATTTTAGTATTTGAGGAAATTAAATTTTTTTGTTTCAGTCTTAATACCAACAATTCTGAAGCTTGTTTAGAAAGATTTAAATCTCTTACAAGATCATCTAACTCATTTTGGGAAAAGCATTTTGGCTCATTTGATATACCTTCAAAATCAGCATCATTTTGTGATGAGCTTGGTCCTTCTTTGTCTTGTTCTAAGGGTTCAGATATATTTTTAGGCACTGAAAAGTCAAGTGAATGGTGCACTAGACGCTGAACACAACTAGTACTTGGGTACTGCCGTTTAGCTCGATTTTTAGTGTTTAGACCGTTCACGCTACAAAAGTAACAATCTTCGAGATGATTTTAAAGGCACTTCTTTTACCACTTTTCCATAATCTTAAATATTCCACACACGATTTACAAACACAATTAGGAGCCCAAGACTTTTCATTTTTATCTAAGAGCATCCCAAAATACTCAAAATAGTTATTTTTCACCAACTCTGATATAACTTTTCTACAATTGTTAAACACATATTCTCCCTACTCATGACACAAAAACTTCAGATACTAACCTTAACACAGTAAAATACGCACGTTATCGATAAATAAATACGCATAAATGATAAAAATCAAAAAAAAAGTAACTCGAGCTGCACAAAAATTTTTGAGGTTAGATTTGACAAAAACAGGTATAAGTGAATATTATTAACCATAAAATTCACGGCAACAGACAAAAAGTTAAATTTTGTAAACTAGTGTTATGATTGACGTTCGGAAATGCCTAAATTCTCAATATTATAATATACTAATTATCGATTCATACTTCTAAAAATTAACAACTAACATTAAGAAGTTCCATTAAATTAATATCTACACAAATGAATAAAAATGCGTTGTTCATATTTAATAATAAATAATAAAAAAATTGAAAAACAGAAAATCAAATTCCTTGTTATCGAAGTTGGCGTTGCCAAATCTGCCCGCCTACCCATCACCTTCCCTTCTTTGATGTTCTAAACAATCGAAATTTTTCATTAGTTCCCTTCCAGCCATGCGAATAACGCTTTCCTTTAAACAAAATGCCGTAACCGTAAAGTATATTTTGAAATCGGACGTAATTTGTAAAACAATTAATAAAAGGTCTTTCAGAGGAACGGTTTTGCGTTTCAAAACAGTGCCCCGTGCTTTACAAAAGCTGCCTAAATCGGCACCAATTCCTGAAACCGAATCACTGAACTGTGCATAATTCCTGTAAATAAATTAAAATTGTTCTTATTTTTAGAAGTCGGAGAAATACAAAAAATCAACTAAAGTATTCTTATTACGATGGACTGTAAGTTATTAACCGAGTTCTAAAAGAAGGAGATTCTCAGTTCGTTGGTGTTTTTTTTATGTATGTACAGGGTGAGTCAACTATTGGATGAAGTAGGTTTGTGCCTTTTCGGTGAAATTAACAAAGAAACTATATTTATTGTTTGATACAGTTTATTTTTACGCAGATTTTAAAAATAATTTAGGACTCTACAGGGTGAGCCAAAAAACTAGGACAGCATAAAGTTGTATTTTTTTTTAAATAGAACACCCTATATACGAATCGTATTTTCGATTTAGCTTATAATTTTAAATCTTTTTTATTAAGAGTTTACTATAACAAAACTTTATAGTTTCTGAGATAATTAAGTTTAAAGAAAAAAAGTCACATTTTCAAGCATCAATTCAATCCTAAATAACGTTTTCAATTTTGTGACAAATATATTCAAATTTGGAATTTAGCAAGGCCAAGGACAAGTTAACATAATTTTTACCTAATATTTGCAATAAAAGCTACAGGGTGTTGAACACATCGGCTCAAATTTGAACAAGTTTAAATGAATAAATATCTTTTTTTTTAATGGTACACCCTGTATATTTTCATGTTATTTAATAGAGTAATAAAAACCCTAAAAGTTTTGTTCAATATATCCTATACCTATTTATAATAGTTTTTGAGATATTTCAGTTTTTCTTATTTTCCATACTTTTTTACAGAAATAGTCTTCATTATCATAGCAGCCATGTAAAATAATAAAAAGAAACTACAGAAACAAACAGAATGTGGTTAAATATGATGAAATACATTATTCGTTATATTACAACGGCAATAGTTTAATTAAACATAATGTGAAAAAATTAACACAACAATAACGACAAGGCAAATACATATTTACTTTTATACTAAATTGAAACAAAAAAATTACCTATTAAATACTGAGATTAATTATTTCTTTTTAATAAGTGTTCGAATAAACGACCCTCTTGTGCAATGCACTAATTTAGTCTTTTTTGCAGATTTTCTCGGACCCTGGACAAAATTAGTGGCGTTATTGTTCTACAGGTATCCCTAATCCTGTTTCGCATATCTTCCACCGTTGTTGGTGGATTAACATACATCTTATTTTTAATATAACCCCATAGGAAATCTAATGGGGTGATGTCGCAAGACCTTGGTGGCCACTCAATGAAACCCCCACGTCCAATCCATTTTTGCGGATATCGTTGGTCCAAAAACGCACGAACTTCACGATGGTAATGCGGAGGCGCACCATCGTGCTGGAACCACATACTGTCGAGCTCATCCCTATCGAGACCTTGAAGCAGTTGGGGTAGTTCTTCTTGTAGAAAGTTCAGGTAACTATGGCCATTTAGTGGTTCATTAAAAAAGTAGGGTGCAATAATTCGATTATGATGAATACCACACCAAACATTTAATGACCAGTGGTTTTGATGTTGCACCTCTCTAATCCAAAATGGATTTTCTGTGGCATAATAATGCATGTTGCGTCTATTTACGGCACCGTTACTTCTAAAAGTAGCTTCATCACTAAACATTACCTTGCATAATAAATTTGGATTTAATTGAATCTCCGCATTTATTGTACGACAAAAGTTTACACGACTTTCAAAATCCTGTCCATGCAATTCTTGGTGTAATTCCATGTGATATTGATGATACCTATATTTCTTGGTAGTACGATTAGCGGTAGATTGTGATGTTTCACATAATGCTGCTAACTGACGGCTACCAATATAAGGATTTTCCTGAACATTTAACAATACTTGTAGTTCTTTTTCTTCATTAGTTACTGGTTTGTTGACCACTTTACGTTTTGGATAATCAACAGTACCAGAAGAATCAAATCTTTGCATTAAGTATTGAAAAGTATGGGTATTAGGCTGGCGTCGATCAGGATACTTCATTTTGTAAATTCTTTGAGCAAGAAGGCAATTTTTTTGAGCCTCTCCTATTGTATAAATCATATCTATTAACTCATTCTTTGGAAAATTCATTTTTCAATATAAGATGAATGCAAAAAAAACCAAACTACACTACATAAAAACCAAAAGAAGCGATTGCGGTTATAAATTTGACACACAGAAAAATGTTGTTTTACATTGTTTTTGCCATGACTACTATGATAATGAAGACTATTTCTGTAAAAAAGTATGGAAAATAAGAAAAACTGAAATATCTCAAAAACTATTATAAATAGGTATAGGATATATTGAACAAACCTTTTAGGGTTTTTATTACTCTATTAAATAACATGAAAATATACAGGGTGTACCATTTAAAAAAAAAGATATTTATTCATTTAAACTTGTTCAAATTTGAGCCGATGTGTTCAAAACCCTGTAGCTTTTATTGCAAATATTAGGTAAAAATTATATTAACTTGTCCTTGGCCTTGCTAAATTCCAAATTTGAATATATTTGTCACAAAATTGAAAACGTTATTTAGGATTGAATTGATGCTTGAAAATGTGACTTTTTTTCTTTAAACTTAATTATCTCAGAAACTATAAAGTTTTGTTATAGTAAACCCTTAATAAAAAAGATTTAAAATTATAAGCTAAATCGAAAATACGATTCGTATATAGGGTGTTCTATTTAAAAAAATACAACTTTATGCTGTCCTAGTTTTTTGGCTCACCCTGTAGAGTCCTAAATATTTTTAAAATCTGCGTAAAAATAAACTGTATCAAACAATAAATATAGTTTCTTTGTAAATTTCACCGAAAAGGCACAAACTTACTTCATCCAATCGTTGACTCACCATGTACACCAATTACTCCGGAACGGCGGCACCAATTTGAATGAAATTTTTTACGTTATGTTCAGGAAGTTGCTGCGGTAGTCTCAATTTTTTTTGGACGAAATTAGTGCAGTAAAATCCAAGATGGCACTGACAATATGTCGGCCAAAAAAATTCATTTTGTCCGATTTACCCCAAAATTGGAATGGGAGAATTTTCGGGGTCGTACACAACGAATATCACTAGAAAGACAAAAACCGAAATTTATCGAACAATAATACGACCAGTAGCAATCTACGCCAGTGAAACATGGACCCTGACAGTCCACAATACGGAGCTGCTAAGAAGGTTTGAGAGAAAAATCTTGCGCATAATATATGGCCCATACCGAGACCTTGAAATAGGCCGTCACAGAATGAGAAGCAACATAGAGCTTTCGCAAATATATTAAAGCCCTGACATCATTCAAGAAATAAAGTCCAGAAGACTACGATCGGCAGGTCATATACAAAGGAGTCAAAACGATCCACTAATAAATCGGGTATGGGAGGAAGCACCACAAGGAAAAAGACCACTGGGAAGACCTAGGCTTAGATGGAGAGATAACATCCACAAGGATCTAGCTATCCTTGAAGTTGACTAGCGAGAATGGAGGGAGCTGGCACAAGACCGTTCTAGGTGGAGGCAGATAGTCGAGGCAGCCAAGACCCACCCTGGGTTGTAGTGCTACAGAATCAGTCAGTCAGTATACAACGAATCTGAAATTTTTTTTTAATTCAATATGACGGACCCAATATGGCGGGAAAAAAAATTAATTTTGTCCAAAATTGGTACGAGGGAGTATTCAGGGTCGTACATAACTAATCTAAAATTATTTTTAAAAAATTCAATATGACGGATCCAATAAGGCGGGCGAAAAAATCAATTTTGTCCGATTTTCTTCAAAATTAGTACGAGAGAGTTTTCGGACTCGCACATAACGAATCTGAAATTATTTTTAAAAAATTCAATATGGCGGATTAAAGATTCTACATCTCCTGATTTTGTGTAAAATCAGTATTGGGGTATTTTGTTAGTGTTAATTATGAATTTAAAATATTTTTTGAAAAACTCAATCTGGCAGATTCAATATGGTGTCCTAAAAATTTTACATTTTTCGGTTTTCTCCCAAACTGATATAGGGGGTTTTTGAGGGTGTAAATTATGAATTTAAAAGTATTTTTTCAGAATTCAATATGTCAAATCCAAGATAGCGGGAATCGTTTTTGAGGATGTAAATAGCGAATATAAGTCTAGAAATTTTAAATTTCCTGATATTACCCAAAATTGGCACAAGGGGGCTTTGAAGGGTTTAGATTGAGATTAGATTAAGACTTTTTTTGAAATTCAATATAACAGATGTAATATGGTGGATTGAAAATTTTACCTTATTCACATTTTTCAGATTTGGTATTAGAGGGTTTTCGGGGTGGTGTATTACGAATATGAAGTTAATTTTTTATAACTATTAAGTTGATAAGATACAATATGAGGGACAGAAAATTTTACATATTCCGATTTTGTCTAAAATTGATATTGTGGGGTTCTTGAGGCGTATACAAACTCAATATGCAGTATAAAATATATCGAGCTAAGAAATTTACATCTCAGGTTGTTTAAACATCGATATTGGAAGGTTTTGGGGCCTATATTACCAATCTAAAATTAATTTGAAATTTAAGATAGTGGATTTACTATGACAGACTAAATTTTTCTTTGACACAATTTTACTGATATTTGGAAAACTCTAAGAACCAAAGAATTTTTAGTGGTTCATTTTTGGGGTGATTTACAATTTTGGATAAAATGGGTACTTTTTTGCCCCTTTGGAATCATTGCGAGGTACACTAATCTCGATTAGTACTTAGTTCAAATAATTTATGGATATCATAATGAATTCTAAAACTAAAAATAGAAAAATAATATATTTATAAAAAATTTGAACCGACTTCTAAAAGTGCGCTAAAAATGAAAAATAACTATAAATTTTTATATGAAATTGAACTTTTTGAAGTCGAAATAAATAACTACTAATATATACAAATAATGGTAAGAAAGCAATTACAAATAAAGTATTTTTAATCTGTTTATGCAAATAACATTTTGTTTAGATTTAGATTAGATTAAGACTTAAAACAATTTGACACTCAATATAACAGATGCCGTATGGTGGGTTGAAAATTTTACCTTATTCGCATTTTTCAGATTTGGTATTAGAAGGTTTTCGAGGTTGTGTATTACGAATATGAGTTCATTTTTTATAACTATTAAGTTGATAAGATACAATATGAGGGACAGAAAATTTTACATATTCCGATTTTGTCTAAAATTGATATTGTGGTGTTCTTGAGGCGTGTACAAACTCAATATGCAGTATAAAATATATCGAGCTAAGAAATTTATATCTCAGGTTCTTTAAACATCGATATTGAAAGGTTTTGGGGCCTATATTACCAATCCAAAATTAATTTAAAATTTAAGATAGTGGATTTACTATGACAGACTAAATATTGCTTTGACACAATTTTACTGATATTTGGAAAACTCTAATAACCAAAGAATTTTAGGATGATTTACAACTTTGGATAAAATGGGTACTTTTTTGCCCCTTGGGACTCATTGCGAAGTACACTAATCTGGATTAGTACTTAGTTCAAATAATTTATGGATATCAGGGGCGGATCCAGCCTCTCTCTTTGGGGGGGGGGGGGGGCGATGATCACAAAAGTACAGTATGGCAAGCGAAAGCAAGTTGTCGAGGGGGGGAGACACCAGCAACATTCCGATTTCTAGTGTAAAAGGCAGGATCGGGTCTATTTTTTTAAATTTGAAGCTTTTGGAGAGGGGGGGGGGCGATCACAAGAAAAAACAAGTTGCCAACAGGAGGGGAGGATGCGAGCAACATACACATTCCTAGTATAACAGGCAGAATCGGTTCTATTTTCCTGAACTCAAACCTCTTGGGAAGGGAAGGGGCGATCGCAAGCATACACATTCATATAATATTTTCAAGAACTAGAGAGAATAATAAAACTGTTACCGAAACCTTCAACGTACCTGCTTCAATGCCGCAGGTAACTGAGGACTGTCGTAAATCTAGTTATATTTAATTATATTTAAATATTATAAGCTTTTATAAATTTACTGCAACAATAAAATTTCTAATAGTTCAATTTAATTTCTGTCAGTAAGCAAAGTACACCTTACAGTGTGTCCTTAGTGATTTATCTTGCTTGTGCTTGTTTTTATATATTATATGAGATTAGTGAGATATCCAAAAGATATGGCTTTCACCTCTATATTTATTCCAAAATCGTTAAACCAAGGCATTTTTTCCTCAACGAAAAACTTATTACGATGAATGTTTATGATGCCTTCAGATATCAATATCTAGATAATAACGTTAAAAGCCCTGTGGAGATGTGTTCCAATATGACAGGGGTTGGAAAATCTACTATGAACCGAATACTGAAGGAGAAAAAACGACTGGAATTGTTAGTATTCCCGCCACATTCGATCTTAGGCAGACGGAAAACCTGGTTGGAAGAAGAGATATAAACTGCAATAAAAGGAGTTGTACATACATTTTATTATGAGAAGCAGATCCCAACCGTCGACAAAATCCTAACTAAAATCATTGAAGATCGAGATTTTCCTGAAATTAAAAGAACTGAACTCTGGAAATTGCTCAGAGAACTTAATTTTTGCTGAAAAAACTCAAATAGGAAATTTGTTCTTATAGATCGTCCGAAAAATGTCCGTTGGAGAAGGAAATATCTCTCTCAACTAAAAGATAGAGTTGGTAGAAATAACACTTACAAAATTAGTAATTTAACTGAACTTTTGAAAGATTTTTTTGAATAAAGTTACTGCAGAAAATTGGGAAAAATCCATAGAATAAAAGAATAAAAGAAAATGTGGAAACTCGATCGGTGAGATAAAGAAACCAATTATAATTAATTTTTATGAAGATAGCTTCACTGACTTTGATTACGAATTAGACATGTAATGTTTACCAGCGTAAACACAATTTATTATATAAATTATATAATTTTTTTAGTGTTTAATTCTAATTCTGCTGATGGTTTATTAAATGAATGAACTGAAACGTCAAATGTCCTAGACATGTTTTTAATTAATAATAAAATGACCGTTAGCCCCAAAAAATTTTGGACGAATTTATTTTTTTTAAATATGTTTAACTTCTTGTATTTTTGACAATAGATATTTTGTAAGTATTGAAATTATAACTTAGAATTTTTTAGAGAAAAAGCTACGTTTTAATCTGAATGTGACAAAAACGGTTTATATGCCAAAATTTAAAATTATAAAAATACAGTTATGATTTGTGTTAAATATGTCAAAATTATCTATATTTTCTAATGTATGTGAATTATTAAGAAATCATAAGAAATAAAATAATATTATAAAACCTTTTTATTTTAAGTTTATTACCGAAATAATATTCAATGCCATAAATACTTAGTGATAAAATAAACCTCCTTCCGACGTCTATGACAAGGATTAAAATCCTTTTTAACACTTCACACATCCAAATATCTATTGTTATCCAACCCAAACCCAAATAGACCGGTATTTTTGATTATAAAATTTCTAACCCATTCATATGAAAAATATATGTGTCTAACAGATTTTGCCAAAGACACCGGACTAAAGAACACAGGTAGTTTCCGAAGAAAAAAAAAGGGTAAAAAATGATTTATTACTCTCACTAGTTCTTGAATAAACTATAGTATAATAGGCAAATTCGGATATATTTCTCTGAACTCAAGGCTCTTGGGGGAGAGGGGCGATCGCCCCCCCCCCCCTTGGAACCGCGCCTGATGGATATCATAATGAATTCTAAAACTAAAAAAAGAAAAATAATGTTTTTATAAAAAAATTGAGCCGACTTCTAAAAGTGCACTAAAAAGTGAAAAATAACTATAAATTTTTATATGAAATTGAATTTTTTGATGTCGGCGCCAAATTATTTGTAAATGAAATAAATAACTACTAATATATATAAATTATGGTAAGAAAGCAATTACAAATAAAGTATTTTTAATCTGTTTATGCAAATCACATTTTGTCAGGTATTAGTTTGGCGCTGACTTCAAAAAGTTCAATTTCATATAAAAATTTCACTTTTTAGTGCACTTTTAGAAGTCGGTTCAAGTTTTTTTATAAAAATTTTATTTAAAATTATTTTTACTTGAAGGCGGTTTTGACAAGTTATGTCAATAGTAATTCATTATGTAGGTATTAACAATAACAACCTGATTTTTACCTGTCTGTGTTTAGCATTAGAAACTTTTGAGTGTTTTACTTAAAAACTGTCAGTTTTATCGAAATAAATTAAGAGTACCTTTTTGAAGAGGAATGACCAAAGTAGTTAAAACATCAGTTTTCATTTCTGTAAAATGACACCTGTCAAAAATTAGGTCCAACTGTAGTATGGTTTAATGAGTCTTTATGCCTCTATAAAATATTCATTAAATTATACAAGTTGGTTCAAAACTTGGAGCCGATAAGGTAAAATCGCTGGGTACCCCTTGGAAGTTCTGTATCTCCGTCAAAGGGCACTTTAGGAATATTATTTTGACGTCGCCAGTATACCCCCGAGACATTAGGAGGTACTTACCGGATGTAGGATATTTAAGAAAATACATAAATGTACGTCCATGTATATGTAGCGAGTTAGAATAAAGATGTCGAGTGAGAAGCACGTTGTAATTCATTTGTCCTCTTACAAGATTGAATAAATAAATAATTAATTTAGCAGAAGTAGCTAAATTACATGGCGCAGTCTGTTTAAAAAAAAAAAAAAAGAATGAGATAAAATAAAGTGTCTTAGTGAATGCCGAATTAAGGAAAATAAATAAAATGGGGGACCAAAGAGGCATTGCTCAAATGCAAATGGAGGGTAATTTGGCGGAAAACTGGAAGGTATGGCGATCCAGATTTGAGAATTATCTAGTGGCTAGCGAAATTAGCAAAAAATCAGAAGAAATTCAATGCGCTCAAGTACTTCACTACATTGGTGAGGAAGGTTTCAAAATTTTTACAACTTTTCAATTTGAAGAAAATCAAAAAAATAAATTAAAATGCCTCCTAGATAAATTTGAAATGCATTTTCTACCTAAGGAAAATCTAACCTATGAGAGGTATAAATTTTTTTCATACAAACAAGCAAATGGACAAACTTTAGAACAATTTGTCACAGAATTAAAGAAAATGGCAATGAAGTGCAAGTTAGGAAATCTTCAGGATGAGTTAACTAAAACAATGCTCATTTGTGGAATTAACAATATCAATATAAAAGAAAAATTACTACAGGAGGAAGATAGTGTTTCGTTAGAAAAAAACCATTGAAAAGTGTACAATTTTAGAAATCGCAAAAGAAAGAAGTGCATCAATGGGAGGAAATCAAGTAAATACTACAGAACAAGGAATGGTAGATGTAATAAAGAAAAATAAAAAGAATATGGTAAAAGATACTAACAAAGATAAACAAAAAATTGATAATTGCACAAGATGTGGTAAAAACCATTTAATAAACAAATGTTATGCATATGGTAAAACTTGTAATTATTGTAAAGGTAAAAATCATTTTGAAAATAAATGTTTAAAAAAGAAAAATAAAAAAATACATGAAATTAAAAATGATAATGAAAGTGTTTCTGAAAATGATTCATTTTTATTCGTAGGCTCGATTGATAGTATAAATAAAAATTTAAATAATAAAGATGAATGGTTTACAGAATTAAATATAAATAACAAAAATGTAAAATTTAAGATTGATTCAGGTGCTATGGTAAATATAATTTCTTTATATTTATTTAAGAAGCTTGGTTTAAAAAATAAAATTATTATAGAAACTGATACTGTATTAAGGTCATATACAGGTAATAATCTAAATATTGTTGGTAAATGTATTTTGCAATGTTTTAAGAATGATAATATATATGACTTAGAGTTTTATATTGTAAAAGGTAATACTTCAGCAATTTTGGGTTTTAATGCAAGTATTTCTCTAAATTTAATTAAGAGAATAGATACTTTAAATACAATACAAAACGAAGATTACAGAGAATGTTATTACAACTTCAAAAATTTGATATTGAACTTCAGTATAAACCGGGTAGAGATTTGTTATTGGCAGATGCTTTATCACGTGCATTTTTAGTAAATAATAAAATAAATGAGTTTGATGAGGATATTGAAAGTCAGGTGTGTACAATTAACATGGAATTAAATGCAACACCAGATAAAATAAATCAATTAAAATTAGAAACTGAAAAAGATCCAGTTTTAAAAGATCTGAAAGCAATTATTTTAAATGGTTGGCCAAATTGTAATAAAAAAAATAAAGAATCATTTAAGAATATTTTGTCCTTTTAAAACAGATTTAACAATTTCGGATGGTTTAATTTTTAAAAATAGATCTATAGTAGTTCCCACATCAATGCAAAAAGAAATTTTAGAAAGAATTCATTATAGTCATTTAGGTTATAATAAATGTTTGAAATTAGCACAGGATTCTTTATTTTGGCCAGGAATGACTGATCAAATAAGACAAAGAATTTTAAATTGTCATCTTTGTTTAACATATGCGAATTCTCAAAATAAAGAACCCTTACAATCACATGAAATACCAGATTTACCGTGGAATAAATTGGGGTGTGATATTTTTGAAATAAAAGGTCGTAAATATCTTTTGGTAATTGATTATTATTCAAAATATATTGAAGTAGCAGATCTTAAGAATAATTTAAGTTGTTCAACTATTAAAAATCTTAAAAATATTTTTGCTAGACATGGTATTCCTGTAACTTTAGTTAGTGATGGTGGCCCACAATTTACCTCACAAGAATTTAAGCAATTTACTAAAGATTGGGAATTTGAACACATAATATCTTCACCTACCTATGCACAATCAAATGGTATGGCTGAAAGACATATACAGACAGTTAAAAAAATGTTTAAAAAAATTCTAGATGATAAAAAAGATATTTTTTTAGCTCTTCTTCATTATAGATCAACTTCTATATATCAAAATATTTCTCCTGCTGAAATTCTTATGTCAAGGAAAATAAGAACCAAGGTTATGATAACAAAAATGCAATCTAAACCTAAAATAGCTGAAACCTATAATAAAAATATTATTCAAAAAAATCAAAGAATGCAACAAAAATATTATAATACTAATAGAACTAGATACTTACCTGAATTAAGTGTAGGTCAAAATGTGTATATACAAGTAGAACCTAAAGGTAATTGGTTTCCAGGGAAAATATTAAAAAGTGTAAGAAACAGATGTTATAAGGTGCAAATAAAAAATGGCTCTGTAATTATAAGAAATCGTAGATTTTTAAAACCATTTACAGAAAATGAAAATAATTTTTCACAAAGCCATTCTTTATCGGCAAAAAAGAAAGAAAATAATATTGAAAGGAAGGAAATAAGATATTATATAGAGTTAGGACAGAACGATGAGCAGAAAAATAATTTAGATAATAGCAGTGTTAATAGTGAAAGTAACGTTATAAGTGAAAATAATGGAACATTAAGAAGTGTAATTAGAAATCAGGAAAGACAAAGTCGTAAAAATATTAGTGAGAAGAGTTATGATAAAGAATGTATAGAGTTTGAAGTTGGTGATAAGGAGTCATCTGATTCAGACTTGGAGAATAAAATAATTAAAAAAACTTGCATAACGTCATCAGGACGCATATCAAAACCTCCTCCAAGACTAAATGAGTATGATTAATTTAGTTACATAGTTGTAGTTATACTAATAGTTCATCTAAAGAAAGAGGGATGTAGGATATTTAAGAAAATACATAAATGTACGTCCATGTATATGTAGCGAGTTAGAATAAAGATGTCGAGTGAGAAGCACGTTGTAATTCATTTGTCCTCTTACAAGATTGAATAAATAAATAATTAATGTAGCAGAAGTAGCTAAATTACACCGGACGCCTTGTATAGAAGTAAAGACTACTAAATGAAAAATCAGAAATTATACTGAAAGAAATAAATGTCTAGATATGAAGCAATATTTTATTGACTCATGTTGAATTAAGAAATCCTCATATGAAGGCGGTTATCCTCAACTAAAAGAAACCTTTTTATTTCTGTGGTCACGTCAAAATGAAAGTGTCCAACTTCGATTAATACCTAGCAAATGGATTGACAGCAACAATAAAATTAGATTTAGTGGTCTATAATGTTAACTTTTTATTAACATCAAATTCTTCTTAACTAATATCAGGCAGAATTAATTTCCTTATAAATCTCCATTAAGATATTAAAGTTACAACAGTGTGCTAAAGACAAGAACAATGTGCTGTCATCAACGAAGTTAATTCTAAATTAATTTTGATATTGTATCCTATTGCTGAACTATTAAAATTTTATATTAAAATTTTTTTAAAAAAGATGAGGTGTTTTAGGATGTGTTTGGCACCCGATTTTGAGAAAGTTTTCTTTTAACGATGAGGTAGCACTACGTAAGCACAATTTGGCACTTATCATGTATACTAGGAGTCTCTAAATACAGTTATATTTACACCATTACCTTCATGAAGCACCCTTTAATAAAATTACTGATATTTTTGTTACTAATAATGCTCTGATAAAAATCCTATACTAAAGTCGCCTCGATTTCAAATTGATATTAAATCGTAAATTTCGGTGTTGAACAACTATACTATCAGCATTTCCTCAACGGGGGTGCGTGAATCCGCAGGGATTTATCGACTCTACACGACTTTTTGGTAAAAAGTCTAACCGATTAAGATGGTCGAGACTGCCCCCCCCCTGTACCCATACAAAAAAATTTTAGCCACTTATAGGTATATTCTTTTGAGTAATTATCACTTTCAGTTCTGTCACTTGAAGTAATCATGATCACTTCGACCCAATGACAAGTAAATGCTTATTCAAAAAAACATGAAGTTGTCAGTTTCACTTTTTTCACTTTGATCAGTGATAATTTACTCAAAAGAATACAGCCTTTATCGTCACATAACCTCAAAAAAAAATAAAACGTGTTTTTCGTTTTTTGACGATATCTTCGGTTCTAATCATCGTAGAAACTTCTTTTTTTTTTTCATTTTGTAGGTTTTTTATTGCCAAGAACAAGAGATTTTATACAAAAATTTTGGGCGCGAAATTCAAATTTTCATGGGTGTTCGAAAATTTTTAAATTCAATAAAATCAAAACTAGGACAATAATAGCAGGGTCGAAAAAAAAATATGTTGTTTTTTAAACGCCACCCTGTGTCCATGAATTTTTTCAGATTTTTAAAAGTGGCGAAACATAGTCAAAATCACAAAAAAAAGTCATTTTTTAGCATTTTTTCGCATTTTTATTGAATTTTGAAGTATGAAATTTTCTTATAAATCCTAATTTGTTCATATATATATATATATATATATATATATATATATATATATATATATATATATATATATATATATATATATATATATGAAGTCAAATACGAACAGTAAATGCAAACTTCGTTCCATCATATCCCTTCCGTGTTAGAGGTTGCACAAATTGGATAAGTTGCTACAGAACACAATTCATCCCATTCCACTACCATTGAGATGATGGCCTACCTGCACCACCATACCGAGAAGAAAGTCCAAACTTACCCTCCCCGCCACAGTAATACGTCAGAGGTACATGTTTCGTCTCTTTTAGACTCATCAGGGTACCGACATGCACCTGTTTGTGCAAAGGACAGATCGGAAGGAAGTATGCAACACTGAACGCGGCTTCGCCGACCTCCCGCAGGATAGCGTATATCTGTTTATACGGCTTTCACAGATTCCTCCGTGTGAGATGCAATAGCAGTGGATATATCCACATTATACCGTTGTAGTACTGAAATCACATTCAGCAAACGTACAACTATATGCTGCTGGACTTTCTTCTCAGTATGGTGGTACAGGTAGGCCATCATCTCGATGGTAGTGGAATGGGATGAATTGTGTTCTGTAGCAATTTATCCAATTTGTGCAACCTCTAACACGGAAGGGATATGATGGAACGAAGTTTGTATTTACTGTTCGCATTTGACACCATCTATACACGGAGTTACATATAGCTGTACGTTTGCTGAATGTGATTTCAGTACTACAACGGCATAATGTGGATATATCTACTGATATTGCATCTCACACGGAGGAATCCGTGAAAGCCGCATAAACATATATATATATATATATATATATATATATATATATATATATATATATATATATATATATAAAATAAAATAGAATAAAATATTGGCGAAGCGGACGTGAAAATTTGTCAATCTACATGATTCTCGTGTTAAAAAGTGCAGAGCACTCCAAAATATGGAAAAACTCCGGGTCCGACAGATGGCGACAGCGCTGTTTCGTCCTAATATGGGACTCGTCAGGCCACCGCATTCGGTACAAACCATCATTTCGCCTTTGCATCCTATAAAGCTGAATTTAAAATCAAAAAACAGCAAACAAGACGACAAAGGCGACATCTCGATGGTCCACTTGATAATACAAGAACCACACAGATTAACAAAGTTTGTAAAAGAACCGCCATATGGTGGCGCGACGGTGAATTAAAACAGAAATATGTAAAATCGAGTACACGAAATGCGCTGCCCAAAGGATAGGGGTCGCATTTTTCGGTACTGGCAAGCAAGCCTACCGCTCATTTTAGCAGCCAAAGCCACGTGTCGTACCAAACGCTCCCACCATGAGAGCAACGTTTAGCGTGTTTCAAAGTCAAACAAGTAAATAAATAAGTAGATAAGTTTTTATCCGTGTAATTTAAAATAAAATAGAATAAAATATTGACAAATTTTCACGTCCGCTTCGCCAATATTTTATTCTATTTTATTTTAAATTACACGGACAAAAACTTATCTACATATTTATTTACTTGTTTGGCTTTGAAACACGCTAAACGATGCTCTCATGGTAGGATCGTTTGGTACGACACGTGGCTTTGGCTGCTAAAATGAGCGGTAGGCTTGCTTGCCAGTACCGAAAAATGCGACCCCTATCCTTTGGGCAGCGCGTTTCGTGTACTCGATTTTACATATTTCTGTTTTAATTCACCGTCGCGCCACCATATGACGGTTCTTTTATAAACTTTGTTAATCTGTGTGGTTCTTGTATTATCAAGTGGACCATCGAGATGTCGCCATTGTCGTCTTGTTTGCTGTTTTTTGATTTTAAATTCAGCTTTATAGGATGCAAAGGCGAGATGATGGTTTGTACCGAATGCGGTGGCCTGACGAGTCCCATATTAGGACGAAACAGCGCTGTCGCCGTCTGTCGGACCCGGAGTTTTTCCATATTTTGGAGTGCTCCGCACTTTTTAACACGAGAATCATGTAGATTGACAAATTTTCACGTCCGCTTCGCCAATATTTTATTCTATTTTATTTTAAATTACACGGACAAAAACTTATCTACTTATATATATAAGAAAAAGTCCATGCTTCAAACTCAATAAAAATGCGAAAAAATGCTAAAAAATTATTTTTTTGGGGATTTTGACAATGTTTCACCACTTTTAAAAATCTGAAAATATTCATGAACATAGTTTGGGGTCTAAAAAACAACATTTTTTTTCGGCCCTGCTATTGTCGTAGTTTTTATTTTATTGAATTTAAAAATATTCGAACACCCATAAAAATTTGAATTTCGCGCCAAAAATTTTTGTAAAAAATATCTTGTAAGCAATAAAAAAATCTACAAAATGAGAAAAAACTGAAGTTTTTACGATGATTAGAACCGAAGATATTGTCAAAAAACGAAAAAAGACGTTTCATTTTTTTTTTGAGGTTATGTGACGATAAAAGTGGAAAAAAAAATTTTTGTGTTGATACTTTTTGATGTAGAACAACCGGGTGTTTTTTATTTTTTTATTACCTAGGGGGCAGTTTCGACCCTCTTAATTGGCTAGACCCTTTACATTACATACTTATAAAAGAAGTCATGACAAAGTTGCATACTAAATTAAACGGTGATATATATTAAAATGGCCGAAGAACTAAGTGATTTTTTCCTTCTGAAAAATCTTTAAAATATCCCCATGCGGTATTTTTGTTATAAACTACTCATACGCCAGTTCTTCGAACATACCCCTGTAGAATTAGCATAACGTCAGAACTAGGGCCCGGTTGCTTGAACGCCGAATAGCGTAATAATATTTTTATTTATATTTGAAAAAGTACTGATAAATAGTAGATATTTAATTTCTTGGTACACACATACCGATTTTATGCTATCCTATTCTAATTGCATTATTTAAACGAGTATCATCTGATAATCAGTACGTCAATTCTGAATACGTAAAGTATGAATATATGGTTGTCTAAATTAATATTATTGTTATTTTCAATATGTAAACAATATTTACCAATAAAAAAAAGTTTTTAAATCTTTTGTTTGTTAATATTAATTGTAAACTTCGCATTACTTAAAAACACCGAAAAAAGTTACAACAAGCAATTAAACTGAGAGAAAGGATAAGTAAACATGTTTATGTCTGTCAAACATCAAAAATGGCTCTCCCCCACCGACCATAAACAACCTTCAAACAAATCTATTGTTAAATCTGGGGTATGATCGAAGTGCCAATTATATCAGAAAATGATCTTCCAAGTAAATAGTGTAAATATTTCGAAAACGGTTAAAGATAGACATATTTTACGAAAAATGGTCTAGAATTTATTGCAAAACTTAAACATATAATAATACGTTTCATTAAACAAATTTGAATTATTACACGTAGCACTTTTCTGATCCATCCCGTATGATATTTTCTTTTCTAAAAAAATGCATTACAAAAAAATAAAATTAACGGGTCCTTTTCATCAAAAAAGCAGTGTCTCCTATAAAAAGTTGATCTGTTTCTTTATCACAACCCTATATATTCACTACATGTTGGCCTTTTCAGAAAAAAAAACTATCTACGCCACTGTCTACTTGATGCAAAAAAATTGACAGCAACTTACAAAGATTTAGGAGAACCATGTTTCCTAAAATCCTGAGCCATTAAATTTTAAAATCGATATATGTAGACATTAGGGATGCCTTCCTGGAAGTCTGGAAGATATTAACCGTTACGTTAATATTACATTAGTTTGCTTTGGATCAGTTCAGAGAATGATGTATTGCCTTAAATTTGATGTATAATGGATATGAGGAAAATACATATTAAAATATATTTTGCTTTTATTCTTTAAATACAATCTTTCAGCATAATTATATTAACCTACACACGTTATTTATAGATACATCAATAAATGATAAATATCAAAGATTGCCTGCATATTATACTGGGTGCCCATAGATAACATCCGAAAACTTGCGGGGGTGGTAATTCTTTGTGATAATATTAGAGTAATGACATCAGGCGCGGATCCAAGGGAGGGCGGTGGGGGCGATCGCCCCCCCCCCCCCCAAGAGCTTTGAGTTTAGGAAAATGGATCCGATTTTTCCTCCTATACTACAGTTTATTTAAGAACTAGAGAGAGAAATAAATCATTTTTTACCCTTTTTCTCTTCGCAAACTACCTGTGTTCTTTAGTTCAGTGTTTTTAGCAAAATCTGTTAGACATATATATTTTTCATAGGAATGGGATACAAATTTTATAATCAAAAATACAGATCTATAATAATGGACTAAAACGCAGCCTTATTCTCCCAAAAAATTCGAAGTTATAATTTAAATACCTACAAAATATCCATTGTCAAAAATACAAAAAGTTAAACATACATAAAAAAAATAAATTCGTCCATATAATATTAAAATGCTTTTGGGGCTATAGGTCATTTTATTATTAATTAAAACATTTTTAGGGAATTTAACGTTTCAGTTTATTTATTTCTTAAACGATCTGCAGAATTACAATTAAACACTAAAAAGGGATTCAAATATAACTACTTTTTATATGTTGTAATTAAAATTAGACCTACTTATTTTTATTTCTATTGTACTGACATCTTAATTTAATTTACTTGATTATATGGAAATACGATAGCCCCCCCAAAAAAAAAAACAAGATAAACCTGTTAATTCTGCACGCTTAAGAAAAAGACACAAATACAATAATAAAATAATAAAAAACTTACGGCTATTAGAATTAAATATATATATATATATATATATATATATATATATATATATATAAAATTAAAGAGTGGGGCACACTAAAATAAAAATATATAAAAAAAAAACATATAAACAATTTTAAACAATAAAATACAACAAAAACAAAAATTTAAATAATAAATTGTGTTTACACTAGTAAACATTACGTATCTAATTCCTAATCAAAGTCAGTGAAACTATCTTCGCTCAAATTAATTATAATTAGTTCCTCTATCTCACCGATCATGAGATTGAGTTCTCACATTTTGTTTTATTCCTTTATTTTATGGATTTTTCCCAATTTTCCGCAGTAACTTTATTCAAAAAAATCTTTCAAAAGTTTAGTTAAATTACTAATTTTGTTAATGGTGTTATTTCTAGCAACTCTACCTTTTCTTGAGAGAGATATTTCCTTCTTCAACGGACATTTTCTGGACGATCTATAAGAACAGATTTCCTATCTGGTTTTTCCCAGCAAAAAATAAGTTTTTTGAGCAATTTCCAGAGCTCAATTCTTTTAATTTCGGGTGAATCCCGATCTTCATTGATTTTAGTTAGAATTTTGTCGACGGATGGGATCTACTTCTCATAATAAAATGTATGTACAACTCCTTTTATTGCAGTTTACATCTCTTCTTCCAACGAGGTTTTTTGTCTGCCTGTGATCGAATGTGGCTTGGGAGTACTAACAATTCCAGTCGTTTTTTTCTCCTTCAGTATTCGGTACATAGTAGATTTTTCAACTCCTGTTATGTTGGAACACATCTCAATATTATTATCTAGATATTGATATCTTAAGACATCATAAAGATTCATCGTAATAAGTTTTTCGTTGAGGAAAAAATGCCCTGGTTTAGCGATTTTGGAATAAATATAGAGGTGAAAGCCATATCTTTTGGGTATCTCACTAATCTCAAATAATATATGAAAACAAGCGCAAACAAGATAAATCACTAAGAACAAACTGTGGGGTGTACTTTGCTCACTAACAGAAATTAAAGTAAACTATCAGAAATTTTATGTTGCAGTAAATTTATAAAATATATTTAAATATAATGAAATATAATTAGATTTAAGGCAGTTCTCAGTTACCTGCGGCACTGGAGCAGGTACGTTGGAGGTTTCGGTAACAGTTTTATTACTCTCTCTAGTTTTTGAATAGAGTACAGGAACGTGTATGCTTGCGATCGCCCCCTTCCCCTCCCAAGAGCTTTGAGTTCAGGAAAATAGAATCCATTCTGCCATTTATATTAGGAATCAGTATGCTGCTTGCACTCCCCCTCCCCACCGTTGACAATTTGTTTTTCTGACCATACTGTATTTTTGTGATATCACTGCCCCCCCCCCCAAAGAGAGAGGCTGGATCCGCCCCTGAATGACATGTAAGGAGTTTCGAAAGGACATCACGAATATGCGCCGTTAAAAGCAAGTTTGTTACTAATTGTTAATGTGCAAAAACACAGTTGTTTATTGGCTCAAAATGTCGAACTTTATACCACGAAAGACGTTTTAAGGGAAAGTTCAAAAACCTTTTTAAAAATCAAAATATCAGTAAGAAACAAAGAAATCTATCTGCGGTATTTAGATAGTTTTTTACATGTAAAGGGTGTTTTTTATAGAGATATAGAACTTTTAAATGGAATAAAACAAAGATGAATTTTTTAAATTGACATGAAATTTACTTTATTCGAAAGATAACCTTCTGGCATTATAATTTAAATATGACTTCTGGCATATGACCGCCACGGCTGGCTCGGACGTAGTCTAATCTGGAGGTCCAATTTTCGATGACTTTTTCCAACATTTGTGGCCGTATATCGGCAATAACGCGGCGAATGTTGTCCTCCAAGTGATCAATCGTTTCGGGCTTATCGGCGTAGACTAGCGACTTCACATATCCCCACAGAAAATAGTCTAGCGGCGTTAAGTCGCACGATCTTGGAGGCCAATTCACGGGTCCGAAACGTGAAACTATGCGGTTACCAAACATTTCCTTCAATAAATCAATTGTGGCACGAGCTGTGTGACATGTTACGCCGTCTTGTTGAAACCAAAGCTCCTGCACATCATGGTTGTTCAATTGATGAACGAAAAAGTCAGTAATCGTGGCTCTATAGCAGTCACCATTGACTGTAACGTTCTGACAACCATCGTTTTTAAAGAAGTACGGACCAATGATTCCACCAGCTCATAAAGCACACCAAACAGTCAGTTTTTCTGGATGTAACGGTGTTTCAACTTACACTTGAGGATTATCATCACTCCAAATACGGCAGTTTTGTTTATTGACGTATCCATTCAAACAAAAGTGAGCTTCATCGCTAAACAAAATTCGCTTATGAAAATCGGGATCAACGACAATCTTGCTTTGGGCCCATTCACCGAATCTACGCCTTGCTAGGTGATCGTGTGACTTCAATTCTTGCACGAGTTGGATTTTGTAAGCACGCAAACCAAGATCTTTCCGCAAAATCTTCCATAAAGTGAATGAACACATATCCAATTCCTGTGCACGATGGCGGATAGACTGATTCGGGTCTTCCTCTACGCTATGCTCTATAGCAGCAATGACTTCTTCTGCACGCACTGTACGACGTCTCTGTGGATGCGTATTATCATTTAGAGTAAACGTGGTGCGAAAACGTTCCATAGTTAATCGAATTAATTGCTCTGATGGACGATTATGTTGACCGTAAAATGGACGTAGTGCGCGATACGTATTTCGAACAGAACCATGATTTTCAAAATAAATTTGCACAATTTGGAAGCGTTGTTCAGGCGTCAGTCTATTCATGTTGAAATGCCAAACCAAACTAAACATAAATCACTTGACAGCTGACAAAATGGCAGCCCGTTAAAAAAGTGTTGCCAACTTAAAGTTCTATACCTCTATAAAAAACACCCTTTATATATATATATATATATATATATATATATATATATATATATATATATATATATATTATTTCCTACTAATGTTGCTCTCGGTCCGATACAGTTCCACTGAGGAGATCATGAGGTGATCGAAACGCGTATGAAGAGAGGACCAGAGCGATATTTGCAGGAAATAAACTGTTTGTACAGGGTGAGTCAACGATTGGATGAAGTAGGTTTGTGCCTTTTCGGTGAAATTAACAAAGAAACTATATTTATTGTTTGATACAATTTATTTTTACGCAGATTTTAAAAATATTTAGGACTCTACAGGGTGAGCCAAAAAACTAGGACAGCATAAAGTTGTATTTTTTTAAATAGAATACCCTATATACGAATCGTATTTTCGATTTAGCTTATAATTTTAAATCTTTTTTATTAAGGGTTTACTATAACAAAACTTTATAGTTTCTGAGATAATTAAGTTTAAAAAAAAAGTCACATTTTCAAGCATCAATTCAATCCTAAATAACGTTTTCAATTTTGTGACAAATATATTCAAATTTGGAATTTAGCAAGGCCAAGGACAAGTTAACATAATTTTTACCTAATATTTGCAATAAAAGCTACAGGGTGTTGTACACATCGGCTCAAATTTGAACAAGTTTAAATGAATAAATATCTTCTTTTTTAAATGGTACACCCTGTATATTTTCATGTTATTTAAAAGAGTAATAAAAACCCTAAAAGTTTTGGTCAATATATCCTATACCTATTTATAATAGTTTTTGAGATATTTCAGTTTTTCTTATTTTCCATACTTTTTTACAGAAATAGTCTTCATTATCATAGTAGCCATGTAAAATAATAAAAAGAAACTACAGAAACAAACAGAATGTGGTTAAATATGATGAAATACATTATTCGTTATATTACAACGGCAATAGTTTAATTAAACATAATGTGAAAAAATTAACACAACAATAACGACAAGGCAAATACATATTTACTTTTATACTAAATTGAAACAAAAAAAATACCTATTAAATACTGAGATTAATTATTTCTTTTTAATAAGTGTTCGAATAAACGACCCTCTTGCGCAATGCACAAATTTAGTCTTTTTTGAAGATTTTCTCGGACCCTGGACAAAATTAGTGGCGTTATTGTTCTACAGGTATCCCTAATCCTGTTTCGCATATCTTCCACTATTGTTGGTGGATTAACATACACCTTATTTTTAATATAATCCCATACGACAAAAGTTTACACGACTTTCAAAATCCTGTCCATGCAATTCTTGGTGTAATTCCATGTGATATGGATGATACCTATATTTCTTGGTAGTACGATTAGCGGTGGATTGTGATGTTTCACATAATGCTGCTAACTGACGGCTACCAATATAAGGATTTTCCTGAACATTTAACAATACTTGTAGTTCTTTTTCTTCATTAGTTACTGGTTTGTTGACCACTTTACGTTTTGGATAATCAACAGTACCAGAAGAATCAAATCTTTGCATTAAGTTTTGAAAAGTATGGGTATTAGGCTGGCGTCGATCAGGATACTTCATTTTGTAAATTCTTTGAGCAAGAAGGCAATTTTTTTGAGCCTCTCCTATTGTATAAATCATATCTATTAACTCATTTTTTGGAAAATTCATTTTACAATATAAGATGAATGCAAAAAAAACAAACTACACTACATAAAAACCAAAAGAAGCGATTGCTGTTATAAATTTGACACACAGAAAAATGTTCTTTTACATTGTTTTTGCCATGGCTACTATGATAATGAAGACTATTTCTGTAAAAAAGAATGGAAAATAAGAAAAACTGAAATATCTCAAAAACTATTATAAATAGGTATAGGATATATTGAACAAAACTTTTAGAGTTTTTATTACTCTATTAAATAACATGAAAATGAAAATATACAGGGTGTACCATTTAAAAAAAAAAAAGATATTTATTCATTTAAACTTGTTCAAATTTGAGCCGATGTGTTCAACACCCTGTAGCTTTTATGGCAAATATTAGGTAAAAATTATATTAACTTGTCCTTGGTCTCGCTAAATTCCAAATTTGAATATATTTGTCACAAAATTGAAAACGTTATTTAGGATTGAATTGATGCTTGAAAATGTGACTTTTTTTCTTTAAACTTAATTATCTCAGAAACTATAAAGTTTTGTTATAGTAAACCCTTAATAAAAAAGATTTAAAATTATAAGCTAAATCGAAAATACGATTCGTATATAGGGTGTTCTATTTAAAAAAATACAACTTTATGCTGTCCTAGTTTTTTGGCTCACCCTGTAGAGCCCTAAATATTTTTAAAATCTGCGTAAAAATAAACTGTATCAAACAATAAATATAGTTTCTTTGTTAATTTCACCGAAAACGCACAAGCTTACTTCATCCAATCGTTGACTCACCCTGTATATATATTTTTCATATTCTCTGCCGGAAAGGAGAATTACATACATAACAAACTATTTAAATACGGCAGAAAGATTTCTTTATCTCTTAGTAAAATTTTAATTTTTTAAAAATACCAAACATTTGCCGCAGTTGAAAGACATCTTCGAGAAATCGGTAGTTGTGTTTCTGCAACGAATAATTATGGATGGAATCTTACGAATAAAATACAGGAGGTTGTGGAAAAAATTTTAGAACAAGTTGAAGAAAAGCGGAACTGGGACACCAAAAACTTAGGTTTTGAACTCAGAGTTTCAAAAGATACAGTAAACAGGACTTTAAGAGAATAGCTGTTGTATCCTTTCTAACTCCAGACAGTACAAAAGCCTTTACTTTGCGATCTCGAATTGAAACTAGTATTCTGTCGATTTATTAAAGAACGAAGAACACATGTCGTTAATTTTCATAAAAAAGAAAGAAATAGGGAAAGCGAGAGAGAAAACTTTAAACATCCAAATGACCTTGAAAATAATATTGAAGGGCAAACCTAAGGTCACTTCTACAATGCTCTTAATGTACCCTCGAACTTTTTATCTGAAAATGTCTTCGTACTTATACAGGGTGTCTCAAAAGAAAGTACACATTTGTTTTGCTTATTGCGTGAACGCAACTATTCCGAGCGGCGCGGGCGGTATGTCAATCGGTAGCCTGGCTCTTGAGAATTTAGTCGCTATGGAGCGTTTCTCGGGAGCGGACCGTGCTTTGTGCGTACGTGAGTTTTACAAAGACGGTAATTCGGCGACTGTAGCGCGTAGAAAATTCTGCAATTTTCGACATATTCGTCACTTAAATGATGAGCCAAGCGCTCGGCTTATTGGAAAATGGGTCCAGAAGTTTGAAGAGACCGGTTCAACACTAGATAAACCAAAATCCGGCCGTCCGAGGTCTTCGAGAACGGTCGAAAACGTAGAGAGTGTTACTCAGTCTGTTCGTAACGACCCAAACGTTTCGATTCGTAAGCGTGCTATTGCTTTAAATGTGCATAGGTCATCATTATTCCGCATTTTACACAAAGATTTAAAGCTGAACCCCTATAAAATTCAGTTGGTGCAAGAATTGAAGCCTCAGGATGCTGGTCAGAGGCTTGACTTCGTAAACCAGATGACTGAACGCTTTTCAACGTTTACCAACATCTTCTTTTCGGATGAAGCCCATTTTCATCTTAATGGTCATGTAAACAAGCAAAATTGCCGCTATTGGAGTGCAAACAATCCAAAACACAAACATCAGAAACCTCTACATTCGCCGAAAGTGACTGTATGGGCTGCGATGTCGGAGCGAGGAATTATCGGCCCGTACTTTTTTGAAGATGAAAGGGAACGCACAATAACAGTGAATTCAGAGCGGTATGTGGAGATGTTAGACGACTTCTTCGTGCCTAAACTGCAAAGAACATGGTTCCAGCAAGACGGAGCAACTTCACACACGTCCAACATGTCTCTGCCACGAGTGCGTGAAATTTTTCCTGGCAAATTGATCTCAAAGAAAGGTGACATAAGTTGGCCTCCACGCAGTCCTGATTTATCATCTATGGACTTTTTCCTATGGGGTTATGTCAAATCAAAAGTTTACGCGAACAAACCGACTTCCCTGGCACAATTAAAAGAGAATATCCGCAATGAAATGGCAGACATCACGGAGAATACCTGCCGAGCCGTCATGAGCAATTTTAGTGCTCGATTAAATGAATGCCGTGAGCGCAACGGATTACATTTGGACGAAATCATTTTTAAAAAATAAATTCCCAAACAATGTATTTTAATATGTAATAAACGTTTTTTCAATAAAGTCCTGACTTTTTTTTAAATCGATTTTTTAAATGTGAACTTTCTTTTGAGACACACTGTATTTTTCGTCATATAAGTTAAGCTGGGGCGCTCAGAAATCAATTATTATCGAACCTCTTAAGGTCTCTCATAACTAAAGCAAGGCCCGTGCATCATTTATACTAGACTGGGTTAAGCCTAAAATTTTATATTTTATCAAAATAAAGTTGAAACCCGAAAATAAATGAGATACTTTGTTTTACAAGGAGGCAGAAAACACAGCCCAAATACAACCTCCTCATTTACAATGAAAAATGTTCGGTTTATCATACTGTATTTGCCGTGTTTCCTTTAAAAAAAAATTGAACCTGTAATATAAGAATATGGTAGCAAAGTTGCCAGTAATGGGAAATGTGAGAAATACTGTTTTCCCGGAATATCGAAAAATAAGGTCAAATTTATGCTTTCGTAAAAAAATACGAAAACATTTTGGAAGCAGGTTCGATAAAATAAATAAATTTTTATTATTTTATGGTTTCTTTCATTACTATTTTTAAATCATTAACAGTTTAATTTTAGGTTTTAAATTTCTTTAATACGGTTAGTTAAATCACGTATTTTGCGTAATACGTGTATTTTTAGAAAATTTATTTTTTAAAGAGAGGTAAAAATGTCTTAGCATTTCGATAACATTTAAATAAAGAAAAAATTTTACCTCCACGTGTATTATAGTCCTGGCGTCCAGTGAGAAACATGGAAAACTACCATTTCTAGATATCCTACTGAAAAGAAAGCCTTCACACACCGTCTACAGAAATTCCACTTACATCCAGGCGCGGATCCAAGGGGGGGGGGGCGATCGCCTCCCCCCCCCCAGCACCACCGCCAAGAACTTCGAGTTCAGAAAAATAGATCCGATTCTGCCTCTTATACTAGGAATGTGTATGCTGCTGGCATCTCCTCTCCCGCCCAACTTGTTTTTCCTTGACTAAAATGTGATTGTCGGACTTGCATTGTCTTTATTTTTATTTTTTTACGACGTTTCTATTAGGTTGCATCTCTAATCGTTATCAAGTATAAACTTTGATTTTGTTTTTGTTAAATAAGCTCTAAGTGTATTTCCTGATTTAAAGGCTGTTTTTATATTGTAACTACTGGCAATTTGTCTTATTTTCTCCGAAGTTCCCTTAATGTACGGAATTGTGAAGAAGGAATGTGTTTCTTCCTGTCCAGTGTTCGTTGTTCTGAAGTTAATTATAACATCGTCAATTAGTTTTAAAGGATAACCATTCTGTTATAAATCGGATTTAATATTTGCTACCTCTTTTTCCAATGAATCGGCATTGTTGCATATAACTATAGTGTGATTATAGAGGTTGAGTATAATTCCCTGTTCTGTTACAACAGAATGATTAGAACTATGATTAAGATATTGTCCAGTATGTGTTGACTTTCTGTATACTGAAGTTTTAATAGTTTGGTTTGAACGGTTCACCATGACATCTAGGAAGGACAATTGATGGTTCACCTCTTTTTCCAGGGTAAACTTAATTGTAGGTCGAATGGTATTTAGATGTTTTAAGAAATCATTAAGTTCTTGATCATTGCCCTTCCATACGATGAAGGTATCATCGACATATCTCAACCAGACTTTCGGTTTTACTGTTGCCGTTTCTATGGCATGAGTTTCGAACCATTCCATATATATATATATATATATATATATATATATATATATATATATATATATATATATATATATATGTTATGTCGGATATTCTTCACACAAACCAAGACTGTGGCTACGTTACGTAGATGACACATTCGTTATCTGGCAACATGGGGAAGAAAATCTCAAAAGCTTCCTGGAACACATAAACAGTATACATCCCAAAATTAAATTTACCATGGAGACAGAACAGGAAAGAAAACTACCATTTCTGGATATCCTATTGAAAAGAAAAGAGGATGGCTTGCTTTCGCACACTGTCTACAGAAAGCCCACTCACACCAACAGGTACCTCAACCCCGATTCACATCACCCAATTATTTGCAGTAGTGAAATCGCTTGCATTTCGATCGCAGTCCCTTACAGATCCAGAAAATTATCACAAAAAGATGAACATACTGCAGGAAGCCCTAACAAAGAACGGTTATAAGAAAGAACATATAGACAAGGTTCTAAAAAACAAACACTTGGCCCCAAAAAATCGAGAAAACCAAAAGAATAGCTCCAAGGCTTTTGTTCCTTATGTAAGAGGCACCACAGACAAGATCGCAAGAATTCTCAGGAGACACAACATTGAAACCATTTTCACCACAGACCGTAAAGTAAAAGATCTCTTGCCAACACCTAAAGAAAGAATCCCTCTAGAAAACCAGGGAGTGTACGAAATTCTGGAGAGTGCAGCTCATCTTACGTAGGCCAAACCAACCGTAAAATAAGCGCCAGAAGAGACGAACATAAAAACGCTGTCAAGCAAAAAACAACTTCTTCTGCTCTGGCCCAACACTGGTTAAACACAGGACATAAGATAAATTTCTCGGAAACAAAAATGTTGTCGAGATGTGAAAACCTGTCCACAAGAGTTATAAGGGAGGCTATTGAAATTGCAAAGAGGCCCAACAACTTAAATAGCAGAGATGATAGCCAACGTGTGCCTAATACTTGGAAAAATCTGCTTACAAAACATCAACCAGTACCACTTAGTAACGAAAGAGATTACAACTCGGCAACGCAACCACAAACACTGGCAACAGGGCCGATGACGCGCAGCAGGTCACGCCACCTGATGGTCCGGAACCATTCGGAAAACGAACGCGTCCGACGCGCACATGGTACCGACAACACCGGAGTCGCAGTCGTCAGTTCGCTCGTAGACGCCATACAGTGAGCTCTGAAAATGGTGAATGAGATTTCACTGAAACGTCAGCTGCCTTGCAGTCCTGAGAGGGACTCAGCACATACACGGGATGCCCGAAAACCCTCGATTATATATATATATATATATATATATATATATATATATATATATATATATATATATATATATATATATAAAATAGAATAAAATATTGGCGAAGCGGACGTGAAAATTTGTCAATCTACATGATTCTCGTATTAAAAAGTGCGGAGCACTCCAAAGTATGGAATAACTCCGGGTCCGACAGATGGCGACAGCGCTGTTTCGTCCTAATATGGGACTCGTCAGGCCACCGCAGTCGGTACAAACCATCATCTCGCCTTTGCATCGTATAAGCCATACTTATAATCAAAATACGGCAAATAAGACGACAAAGGCGACATCTCGATGGTCCACTCGATAATACAAGAACCATACAGATTAACAAAGTTTGTAAGAGAACCGTCATATGGTGGCGCGACGGTGAATTAAAACAGAAATATGTAAAATCGAGTACACGAAACGCGCTGCCCAAAAGATAGGGGTCGCATTTTTCGGTACTGGCAAGCAAGCATACCGCTATTTAAGCAGCCAACGCCACGTGCCGCACCAAACGATCCCACCATGAGAGCATCGTTTAGCGTGTTTCAAAGCCAAACAAGTAAATAAATATGTAGATAAGTTTTTGTCCGTGTAATTTAAAATAAAATAGAATAAAATATTGGCGAAGCGGACGTGAAAATTTGTCAATCTACATGATTCTCGTATTAAAAAGTGCGGAGCACTCCAAAGTATGGAATAACTCCGGGTCCGACAGATGGCGACAGCGCTGTTTCGTCCTAATATGGGACTCGTCAGGCCACCGCAGTCGGTACAAACCATCATCTCGCCTTTGCATCGTATAAGCCATACTTATAATCAAAATACGGCAAATAAGACGACAAAGGCGACATCTCGATGGTCCACTCGATAATACAAGAACCATACAGATTAACAAAGTTTGTAAGAGAACCGTCATATGGTGGCGCGACGGTGAATTAAAACAGAAATATGTAAAATCGAGTACACGAAACGCGCTGCCCAAAAGATAGGGGTCGCATTTTTCGGTACTGGCAAGCAAGCATACCGCTATTTAAGCAGCCAACGCCACGTGCCGCACCAAACGATCCCACCATGAGAGCATCGTTTAGCGTGTTTCAAAGCCAATGGTGGGATCGTTTGGTGCGGCACGTGGCGTTGGCTGCTTAAATAGCGGTATGCTTGCTTGCCAGTACCGAAAAATGCGACCCCTATCTTTTGGGCAGCGCGTTTCGTGTACTCGATTTTACATATTTCTGTTTTAATTCACCGTCGCGCCACCATATGACGGTTCTCTTACAAACTTTGTTAATCTGTATGGTTCTTGTATTATCGAGTGGACCATCGAGATGTCGCCTTTGTCGTCTTATTTGCCGTATTTTGATTATAAGTATGGCTTATACGATGCAAAGGCGAGATGATGGTTTGTACCGACTGCGGTGGCCTGACGAGTCCCATATTAGGACGAAACAGCGCTGTCGCCATCTGTCGGACCCGGAGTTATTCCATACTTTGGAGTGCTCCGCACTTTTTAATACGAGAATCATGTAGATTGACAAATTTTCACGTCCGCTTCGCCAATATTTTATTCTATTTTATTTTAAATTACACGGACAAAAACTTATCTACATATTTATTTACTTGTTTGGCTTTGAAACACGCTAAACGATGCTCTCATGGTGGGATCGTTTGGTGCGGCACGTGGCGTTGGCTGCTTAAATAGCGGTATGCTTGCTTGCCAGTACCGAAAAATGCGACCCCTATCTTTTGGGCAGCGCGTTTCGTGTACTCGATTTTACATATTTCTGTTTTAATTCACCGTCGCGCCACCATATGACGGTTCTCTTACAAACTTTGTTAATCTGTATGGTTCTTGTATTATCGAGTGGACCATCGAGATGTCGCCTTTGTCGTCTTATTTGCCGTATTTTGATTATAAGTATGGCTTATACGATGCAAAGGCGAGATGATGGTTTGTACCGACTGCGGTGGCCTGACGAGTCCCATATTAGGACGAAACAGCGCTGTCGCCATCTGTCGGACCCGGAGTTATTCCATACTTTGGAGTGCTCCGCACTTTTTAATACGAGAATCATGTAGATTGACAAATTTTCACGTCCGCTTCGCCAATATTTTATTCTATTTTATTTTAAATTACACGGACAAAAACTTATCTACATATTTATATATATATATATATATATATAGTGAAGAATCCATTGGAAGCCCGTCGTCCTGAGCGTAGAACTTGTCCTTTACTTGAAAGTAAGCATTAAGCAGGCAATACTCCAAAAGGTCCATCACCCCGTCCAGTGATAACGTGGTTCGATCTGATAAAGTAGTATCATTTGAAAGTCTAGTTTTAATTATGTCAAGTGATTCCCCTAATGGTACATTAGTATACAGACTTTCCACATCAAAGCTTATTAGTCTGTCGTCTGGCTCTAAATTAATTCTACTAATAATGTTCACGAAATGTGTGAAATTTTTAACATATGTGTTCGTCTTACCTTCTAAAAGTTGTATGATTTTTAAAAGAAACTTCGCCAATTGGGGATCCTCTAGAGCTGGTTATTGGCTTCAATGGTATGTTCTTTTTATGAATTTTTGGTAGTCCGTAAAGATGTGGTGGCTTATTGTAGTGTGGTGTGAGCGCCGATCGTAGGTTGTCAGGTATATTGTTTTGGTATTTCCTGAGTGTTCTGTAGATTTTTGACTCTATAGATTTAGTGGAGTCACGAGCTAATTGTCTACATTTTCCTTTTTCCAGGATATCTCCGATATTTTGGTTGTCCAATATCCATTATCACCGTTGCATTTCCCTTGTTTTTTCTTGCAATCGTCCCCTCCCTCAAAAGCTTTGGGTTCAGGAAAATAGACCCAATTCTGCCCCTTATACTAGGCATGGGTATGCTGCTAACATTTCCTCCCCCTTCAACGACTTGTTTTTTCTTGCGATCGTCCCCCCCCCAAGAACTTCGAATTCAGAAAAATAGACCCGACCCCGCCCTTTACACTAGAAATGGGAATGTTACTGACGTCTCCCCTCCCGTCGACAACTTGCTCTCGGTTGCTTTTGTGTTTTAATATTGACTTGTATGGGGTGAGTTTATTTTGGAGTGTGAGTTTGGATTTTCTATGTATTAACCATGACATATTTCTTATTTCCAGGTCAAGTTGGCGTCTTTTGGCTTTGATGTGCGATTTTCATGTTAATTTTTTATCCAGGTAAAGTCCAAGGTATTTCACTTCTTCTCTTATAGGGATGAAAATGTCATTTAGAATAAGTTGATTAGTTATATTTATTTTTCCAATGCTTCAGCCAGTGTTGGATTTGGTCCAGGTAATCTTATAATTTGTCAGAATCACTTAGAGGATCAGGATCTATAGCAAGAATTGTTGCTATTAATGGAGTGGTATTGACATAAAGTGTCTTCATGTTTAACCTGAAAATTGTGGTCGCTTATATACGATTTAAGAATAAGGTATAATTGGCTTAGCAGCTAGTGTTTTAACTTGTATAGTAACCCTTTGTGCCACACTTTGTCAAAGGCTTGCTTGATATCTAGAAATGCTGATGGGCACATCTGTTTTTCTTCTTTTTGATTTGATTGATAATTCTATGACACTGCTGTATAGTTGAGTGGTCTTGTCTAAAACCGAATTGGTAATCCGGAATTAAATCATTGATGTTTAATGTTTCTTCAAGTCTGTTAAGAATAAGTCTTTCGAGAATTTTTGGCATAATGGGAAGGCTTCGATATCATGACAACTTGAGTGTATTTCTGTAGTACGGGGTAGTGCACAGTTGTATATGATTGTCAGGAGCACAATTGCTTTTTTGGGAAGATTTTTTTTAAATTTCGGCGGTAGTAAGATTGTACCCAGGTGCTTTGTGTTGGTTTAGTAAGGTTATTTGTTTTCTGACTTCCGCTGGTATAATAGCGCTTATTAGTATTGTCATCCTCGTTTTGGATTTTTGTAATAGAAAATACGCTAGCAAGATGTTCAGTAAATCTGTTTGATTTTGGAGTGTTCGTTCGCGCCCATATTATTTCTTTTTTATTAGAGGAATGGATACTACGGGTCTTTTAAATTTCTTTGTCACTTTCCACAGTGAGTGGTCTCTATAGACAAGTTGGCGATGTAGTATTTAAATGACTCATCTTTGGCTTTTTGAATAGCCTTGCGGAGGTTGTGTGTTAGTAAATTTAGAATATTCTTGTCTAGAGGATTTCTAGTTGTCTGCCATTGGCGGCAGGCTCTGTGTTTTTCGATAACTAATTCTTTAATGTGGAGTGGAATGTTGTGAAGTTCTTCGACTATTCCGTGGGTTTCAAGTGTGGATTTTCCTAAAACGCTAAAAAGAAATATACAAGAGAGCGCCAGGGAGGCGATCGGAACACGAATATTTAGCACGAACAAGCGAAGCAATACAAAACCATGGTTCACAGAAGAGGTGAAAATACTAGCAAAAGAAAAACAACAAGTATTTACAAAATACCGACAGCACAAAACAACAAACCATTTCGAAGAGTATAAAACGGTGAAAACAGAATCAACAGTCAAATAGCTCAACCAAAGAAAGAATACTGGGAAAAGTATTCAAAAGACATGGAACACGACCTATATGGAGGACAGAAGAAAATATGGAATATGCTGAGGAACAGAAAAAAAAAACAATCAATGAATACGTTCAACTAAGTCCAATCGACAGCCAACAATGGGTCAGTCATTTTAAGGACTTACTCCAGGCACCAGCTACAGAAAACAACTTAGACGAAAACCAACAAGAAACCACAGAACTAACAGATGATAACATCAGTGAAGCAGAGATGCACCTGACAATTAAGAAATTAAAAAACAGAAAATCACCTGGTACCGACCAAATTACGAATGAGATGCTAAAGTACGGAGGCCCCAGCCTTGTCACAGAGCTCACTGTTCTATTTCAAAAAATACTCCGCACAACGTCAGTACCCAACGAATGGCGGAAAAGCATCACAATTCTGATCCACAAAAAAGGATCAAAGAAACAACCCAAAAACCACAAGGGAATCAGCCTACTGAACAGTTCAACCAAATTGTTAACCAAAATACAGTCACAACGGATCGTAGACAAGTTAGGGACGTGCGAAGATCAGCAGGGCTTCCGGAATAACCGCTCTACTATCGACGGTATATTTATTATCAGACAGCTGGTTGAAAATCTATCGAATACGATAAACCGCTGTTCATTTGTTTTGTGGACTTTACACAAGCGTTCGACCGAGTCAAACTAAAACACATAACAGAACTACTACGAAGAAAACAAGTAGACGAAGCAATCATACGCACAATATACGAACTGAATTCCAAAAACACCATGGTAATTAAAACAAATAACACTGTAACAGAGGAAATCCCTCTATCCATAGGAATAAGACAGGGTGATAGCCTAAGTCCTACACTATTCAATGTAATCATGGACGAAATCATTGATGAGGTAAAAAGCACAAATATTGGGTACCCAATGGGACACAACACCGTTCAGATTATATGCTTTGCAGACGATGTTGCCTTGACAGTAGATAGCGAGGGCAACTTACAAAGAATGCTTTTCCATCTCAATCGAACAGCCAAACAGTATAATATGAAGATATCTGTGGAGGAAGCCAAAGCAATGGTAATAGCAAAGGAACTGGTAAGATGCAAACTAATGGTTGATGACAAACATATCGAACAGGTTGGGAAGTTTAAATACCTTGGAGCACATATAACAAGTAACAGGGCAGTAAAGGAACAAGTACGAACACAAGCCAACAAAGCGGCAATGATATCAGGCCAACTAAGAGACATAATCTGGAACAATAAACATATGACGGTTGAGAGCAACGCAAGAATTTACAAGGTCTGTGTAAGACCGATACTGACCTACGGCGCAGAAACAAGAAATGAAACAACAAAGACAAAACAAATTATGAGAACCACAGAAATGAAAACGCTAAGAATGATCACGGGAACAAGTTTACTAGATCGAATAAGAAACGCAAAAATACGCGAGGACAGCGGAGTGGGGGATGTTGTGAAATTGATTCGAAACCGTCGTAGGCAGTGGAGAGATCACGTGGAACGAATGAACGATGACAGACTAGCAAAAACCGTGATGAGAGAGAAACCAAACACCAAACGGCCGCCTGGACGGCCCCCCAAAAGATGGGGAGACAGCTGGATTTCGACCTCAAACGAGGATCGATGAGGCATTGTGTAGATAACAGAACTTGGTTCTACCTAGAAGAAGAAAAAGTAGAAGCTTTGAATTTGTGTTGTCAGATACTGCACAGATTCTTCAATATCTTCTTGTTCTTTCAAGGGGATGTTTAGTGTTATGTTATCTGTGATGTAGTTACGGAAGAGGTTCCAGTCTATTTTTTTTTTGAGCAAAGTCGAAGTGGAGATTTTTTTTCGTATAATACTCGTGCTTAGTGTTATTATTATAGGACTGTAGTCAGAATTCAGATCTAGATTTGTTTCAATAGCATTATGTATTCCTGAAATTCCTTTTGTTACGGCAAAGTCCAGTAAATCTGGGATTTTGTTTAAATCAGTAGGTCAGTAAGTTGGCACTCCGGTCGATAAGAAGTTTAGATTATTTTATTCTATAACTTTTAGCCGCGTTCTATCTTTTGGAGTAATCAGCCTAGACTCCCACGCTGTATTTCTGGCGTTTCAATCGCCAGCAACTAAGAAGTGTGAGCCAAGTTGTAGGAAAAACTCGACGCAGACTTTGAAAATATTTATTTATTCAAAAGTTTTTCATGTTGAAAAGTGGCAAAAAATGCCATTTTTTAGATATTTTACCATTTTAACTGAAAAACTGTGCGTCGTACTGAAAAATCACAAGATACACTTTTTGCTTAGAATCAGCCGAAGAACATTTTATTTTGCAAAAAAAAAATTTATTTAATTATTAGCAATATTCGTAATCTCAAGGTCAAAATACATATAAAAAAAACTTTGATGGAGTCATCTGTTTATCGGCTACGCAAACCTACTGCGTTCCAACACCATTAAGTGAAATCAGTTCAAATACTAATGCTATTTTTTAAACGACAATCCACATTGTTGTATATATCTGTTTGCAATACTTCAAAAACGGATATTTATCAGATCACCATGGATCACATTACACGTGAAAAACACCATTTCACCAATTTTCAAACACGATTTCCTTTTCAAATTCACAGTTCCAAAAAGCATTAGTGCTTATGGAACGAAATCCAACATTTTCATTCGTTTATTTTAACTTTAAAGGCGTGGCCTAAAAGTTACTATAAAACCCGTCGATCACAAGCATCGCTCTTCTCGATTCAACATCCATCAGAAGCACAACAAGCAACGGCCGTAGTGGTTACCAGTTCCAGTACCTTCATACACCAACCACGACGATCTTTCTGAAGGCATCGAAGTCTTCAAAGAACGTCCAGTCTTCGCTTCAGTAAACATAAAATCATATTCTCGGAGTCTTTGGGCGTTTAGTAGCTATCACTTGCACAAAGATAGTGAAAAACCAAAGATTCAAGAAGATTTTAAAGCGAAATGCAAACAACTCGGATTAAATACGGTGTCTGGGAATTCCCCTTGTATAAAACATAGTGTTGGACTTTAGGTAGTATCTGCATACGAACGCCTAGGTAAGTTTTCACAACTACAGGGCTCTCAGACACTATAGTTCGAAAGTCGGGTGTTATTCGTAATTGTATACACGAACTGGTGTTGCAATTACGGATCACCGACACAAACTTCGCGATTTAATTCGAATTAAACATGAGTTTCCCAATACTCAAACAAAACATAACCTCAAATTCACAAATATGGTATAATTTCCTATATCATATTTTTTCCAGAAAACTTCATTCAAATTTGTCCAAAACAAATTTACTTTCATTCATTTTAACACTCCTATAATATTATTTTAATAATATTATATTCAATTTTCGCTTAGATAAAATTTTCATATTTTTTCCACAGTCCACAGTTACTAGTACTGTTTTAGCACATTGGTTAACCATACGCTTTTCACAGCGTTTTATTACCCATATTTATTTTACGGATTTGGACACAAAACTTCTTTTAATCTGTTCCTTGTTGCCCCTACATGTTTTAATTATTTTCCGATATATTTCAGAACATGAAAACGCCTTGTTTTCGGGATTGTTGTGGGAATACCCGGGAAAAAAGGTTGGTTCCTGAAATATTATTTTGGATTTTATTATCATCCCTCTTCAGCGAATTTAACTGCGGGAATTAAAAGCAACTTATGACATGATTGAAGTGATAAGATGTATCCCTTGCGCGAGTTAAATGGACTGTTACAATTACGACGTTTAGGAATAGATTACAAGGAAAGATATGTACAGTTAGTTATAGTTACACACATCATACGTTAATAAACACATGGGTAAAAATAACGCTAAAAACATTCATTGCGGAATAATTTCTATTCTCAATTTTCAATATGCGCATCATCTTACAACCTCGTAGCGGATTTTATATTCAAATTTATGCATAATTTTCATGCGGAACGTTGTACAACAAATTTCTTTTGCGGAAATTTTTATCACCAAATCTTTTCCAAATTTTTCTTTGCGGAAAATACACACAAAACAAAAGGCCTATAAACTCAAACACTTGCAAGTTTCCCCTGGCTAAGTGTTATTCACCGTAATACTTAGTTTACCCAATTCTTGATTTTCTTTCAGAATCTCAACCTTGGAGCATTCCAAGCTCAAACATTCATCATGCTTTATGCATAGCCAACAAATGCTTATTTTTGGAAGCAAACTTTACTTCAATTTTCCTGAAGTAAAAAGAAGAAACAAAAGCCCCTTTTATCATTCACTCCCCTTTGCCCCGGTGAGCGAGAAGAAAGGTGAGGCGGCCAGATTTCCTATCTGGTCGGGTGGTTTAGGAGGGACTCTCACCGCACCCCCCTGCGTTGCGGTTCAATAAGGTAGAAAAAAATTAGAAACGACTTTTCACTTTCTAAATCTACCTTATAACAACGACAAATAGCGACCTGGTGGAAATGAACCACGATAGCGCTCGTTACAGGACCAAACACGCATCACGTTACGGTCTAGCGATATAAATTTATACTTGGAAACGCTTCGCCTACGATTGTTATGGTCCCTGCTTTATGAAGATATCGCACACTATAGCAATTTTAGGAATAACATCAGACAAGTCTGGCGCTTTTGACGACTGACTGAAATCCGGAAAGCTCGATTCAACACGCGTTCAGCAACCAAACCACACCCAAATAAAAAAAAGGAGGCTTTCCTTAGTGCGATACCATTGTTGAAAACAACAAAGAATTACTTAAAATACTTATATATTCGAATAGCGCAATGAGAGTCCATTATGCCTGGTCTATTCTAATTTCAAAACATTGTTTTTTTCTAAATGAGTATTCATTTCCGGTCGGTAATATATATTTATTCGAAAAATATCATAAATAACAACACTAAAAGGTTCAAAATTATTTATAAATGGTCCCACATCAAAACTTTTTCATATTTTTTAAATAAATGACAAGGGTTTTACAACATAAAACGAATGCCCCGTAATTTATTCAGTTTTTTATGCTGAACATGTTTTCGAGGAATAGAAAACTCGACTGTCATTCGCAGTTGAACTTGACTAAAAAATTAATTTTCGAATGGAAATAAGGATAAATGTAAAACTGTGATTTGTTACGCTAAGTAAAGTGTATTATAAATAGTTATGGAAAATAAATTAGAAAGTGGCATATTTACCACAATATACGACAGATGTGTCAGTGTCTAGAGGTGAATGCGTACGAATGTTTTGGTTCTCTCAGCACCATTTTATTGGAAAATTAAATTCAACTTAACAAAAATATTAATAAAATTTTTATAAAAAAAATTGACTTCTAAAAGTGCGCCAGAAAGTGAAAAATAAATATAAATTTTTATATGAAATTGAAATTTTTGAAGTCGGCGCTAAACTAATACCTGACAAAATGTGATTCGCATAAACAGATTAAAAATGCTTTATTTGTAATTGCTTTATTACCATAATTTGTATATATTGGTAGTTATTTGTTTCATTTAGAAATAATTTGACGCCGACTTCAAAAATTTCAATTTCATATAAAAATTTATAGTTATTTTTCACTTTTTAGCGCACTTCCAATTTTTTTTATAAAAATTTTATTTTTCGATTTATAGTTCCGAATTCATTATGATATCCACAAATTATTTGAACTAAGTACTAATCGAGATTAGTGTACCTCGCAAAGACTCCAAGGTGACAAAAAAGTACCCATTTTATCCAAAGTTGTAAATTACCCTAAAATGAACCACTAAAAATTCTTTGATTCTTAGAGTTCTCCAAATACCAGTGAAATTGTATCACTCAAATATTTAGTATATCATAGTAAATCCACTATCTTAAATTTCAAATTAATTTTAGATTAGTAATATAGGCCACAAAACTTTCCAATATCGATGTTTAAAGAATTTGAGACTTAAATTGCTTAGCCCGACATATTTTATACTGCATATTGAGTTTGTGTACGCCCCAAGAATCCCGCAATATCAATTTTAGACAAAATCGGAAAATGTAAAGTTTTCAGTCCCTCATATTCTATCTTATCAACCTAATGGTTGTAAAAAAATAACTTCATATTCGTCATACACGACCCAGAAAACACCCTAATATCAAATTGAAAAAATGCAAATAAGGTAAAATTTTCTAATCTAAATCTTCTTCTTCTTCTTATTCTTAGTATAGGACTTTGTCCTGTATTGACTGTCAATGCATCTCGTTTATTCTTGTTCCTGTGACACCGATGTCCAGCTCTCTTTCCATCTTTTAGGCGGTCGACCAGGAAGCCTTGAGGAGTTTGGTATTCCTTCTTTGGTAATTTTTGCCACTCGGTCGTCGGTCATCCTGTCGACATGATCCCTCCATGCTCTCCTTCTTCCTCTGCCCCATCTTACGACGTCCTGTATTTCACATCTCTTTCTGATTTCATCGTTTCTTAGTCTGTCGCGTAATGTATGACCCGTGATACTTCTTAGCGTTCTCATCTCAGTTGTCCGGAGTAGTCTTTTGGTTGCTGATGTGTCTGCTCTTGTTTCGATGGCATAAGTCATTATGGGTCGTATGCAGGTCTTATATATTCTGATCTTACTTTGTGTCGTCATATGTTTATTTCTCCATATAATATCACGTAGGTATCCTGACATTACGGCAGCTTTGGTTGTTTGTTCTTGAACTTCTGCTTTTAAGTTTCTATTGCTGGTGATGTTTGCTCCCAGGTATTTAAATGACATGACCTGTTCGATGCTTTGATTGTGTACAGCGAGCTTACATCTTCTTGGTTCTTTACTGATCGTGAGAGATTGAGTTTTTCCTATGGAGATTGTCTTGTTAAATTTTTCAGCGGTCTTTTCAAACTTGTACAGGAGCCGTTGGAGGTTGTCTTCGTCTTCTGATATCAGTACTGCATCATCGGCATAGCAAATTATCTTTAGTTCTTCTTTTCCCATTCTATATCCTCTACCGGCCTCTTTCACCTCTCTGATAATTTCGTCCATAATGACATTGAATAGAATTGGACTGAGGCTGTCTCCCTGCCTTACGCCGGTAGATATTGGAATTTGGTTCGATGTATTGTTGCCTACTTTAATTTTCGTTGTATTTCTGCTGTTTAAGTCTTTAATTACTTCCAGGATGTTATGACATATGTTTCTGTCCTTAAGTAGTTCGAGAACGTCATGAAGTCTGATCCTGTCGAAGGCTTTTGTGAGGTCGACAAAACACATATATGCCTCTTTGTTGTATTCGATGGCCTTCTCTGTAATTTGGCGAATTATAAATATGGCGTCAGTTGTTGACCTGTTTTGTCTGAAGCCTTGCTGCTCCTCACTGATTCCGCTAGATTCTATTTTTTTTGCTATGATTCTAATCTAAATCTAAACCTTTCAAACTCCCTTGTACCAATTTTAGATGAAATCCAGAAATTTAAAATTTCTAGACCGTCACATTGCATCTGATATATTAGATTTTCTTAAAATAATTTTATATTTGCTATTTACATCCTCAAAAAGATTCAATTCCACATTTCAACAAATGCAAAAATTTTTAGTCCGCCATATTGAATCCTGGAAAAATTCTATTAAATTCATAATTTACACCCTCAAAAACCCCCTATATCAGTTTTGGAGAAAATCGAAAAATGTAAAATTTTTAGGACGCCATATTGAATCCGCCAGATTGAATTTTTCAAAAAATATTTTAAATTCGTAATTAACACTAACAAAAATCCCCCAATACTGATTTTAGACAAAATCGAGAGATGTAGAACCTTTAATCCGCCATCTCGGATCCGCAATATTTAATTTTTTTTAAATAATGTCAGATTCGTAATGTGTGATCTCAAAAACTCCCCCATATCGATTTTGAAAAAATCGGACAAAATTAATTTTTTATCCGCCATTTGAACTTGAAAGAAAAGCATATTTAGCATATAGAACGTCAAAAACGCCGGAAGCATACAATAGGTACAAACTAATTCGTAACGAAACTAATCTACTAGTCAGGCAACTAAAAAGTGAACATTGGGAGCAGTTATCTAAAAGAATGGAAGGAGACTTCTATAGTGTACAAAAACAAATGTGGCGACTGATAAGACAACAGCGCAAAGAAATATCTGAACTCTCCGAAACAAACAAAATATCAGAGGAGAAATGGATAGACTACCTAACAAAATTATTTGAGGGAGATGCTAACATTGGAAAAAACAACATACCAGCAATAAGGAATAATGTGGAAGTCACCATTCAAGAAGTAGAGAAAGCAATAAAATCCTTAAAAAATAGAAAGTCTCCCGGACAAGACGGAATTCATAACGAATTGTTGAAATACGGAGGACAGCGACTAACACAGGAACTCACAAGCACAATAACGCTTATGTTTAAGAAAGGTGACAAACAAGAACCAGGGAACTACAGGGGTATTAATCTACTGGACACAACTCTGAAACTCCTTACGAAAGTAATCAAAAATAAAATTAATTCGGTTACAACACTGAAAGACGAACAGCAGGGATTTAGATCATGAAGGTCTTGCGTGGATGCAGTATTTATTCTACGACAGATAGTCGAAAAATCTCTAGAATACAATAAACCAACATTTTTATGCTTTATAGATCTAACAAAAGCATTCGATCGCATAAAGCTAGATGACGTAATCCACCTGTTATATAAGAGAAATATTCCTATCAATATAATTCAGACCATCGAAAACATATACGCAAACAATAAAGTTCAGATTCGCACTAACGGTAAATTATCAACACCCATACCAGTCAACAGCGGTATTAGACAGGGAGACTCGCTTAGTCCTTTGTTGTTTAACATAATAATGGACGAAATAATAAAGGAGGTGCGACTTGGTAGAGGATATAAAATGGGTGATACAGAAATAAAAATTTTCTGTTACGCTGATGACGCTGTGATATGTGCCGAAAATGAAGACGACCTCCAGAGATTGTTAAATACCTTTAATCTTACGGGAAGAAAATATAATATGATTATCTCAGCCGAAAAAACTAAATGTATGACAACCTCAAAAGAACCCCTCCGATGCAAACTAGAACTAGACGATCGAATAATACAACAAGAAATGAGTTTCAAATATCTAGGAATCGACATAACTAGTTATGGCAACATCGAAGATGAAGTAAGAGGGCAGGTGGCCAAAGCAAACAAAGTGGCGGGTTGCCTCAACGACGTGATCTGGCGAAAAAAACACTTACAACAAGAAACAAAGGTTCGGATCTCCAAAGCCACAATTAGACCTATTATGACATACACCTCAGAAACACGGCCAGAGACGACAAAAACGAAACAACTATTGGAGACTACAGAAATGAGAATACTTCGACGAATAACAGGAAAAACGCTACTAGACAGAGAAAGAAGCGATAACATCAGGCAATCATGCAACACAGACTGCATTAATGAGTGGGTCCTACAACGTAAGACACAATGGAACAAACATATAAGCCGAATGACAGAGGATAGACTGGTAAGGATCGCACGAGATAAATCGCCTAGTGGTACACGCAGTAGAGGTTGACCGCGGAAAAGGTGGAGCGATAATTTAAGTCCAGAATGAGGAAAATCGAAGAAGGAACAGGTCAGGGACCTATTATAGAAGGTAGAAGAAGAAGAAGAAGAAGATATTGAACTTTTTAAAAATAATTTCAGATTCGTTATGTGCAACCCCAGAAACTCCCCCGAGCCAATTTTGGAGAAAATCGACCAAAATTAATTTTTTCGTTCGCTATATTAGATGATTGGCCATACTGAATTTTTTTTAAATATTTAGGATTCGTTATGTGCGACCCCAAAAACTCACCCACATCAATTTTGGAGAAAATCGGATAAAATTAAATTTTCTTATCAGCCATATTGGATCCGTCATATTGAACTATTTAAAAATCATTTCAGATTCTTTGTGTACGACCCCGAAAATCTGCCCATACAAATTTTGGAGAAAATCGGACAAAATTAATTTTTTTGGCCGCCTTGTCAGCGCCATCTTGGATTTTACTGCACCAATTTCATCCAAAAAAATATGGGACCACTGCAGCAACTTCCTGAACATAACATAAAAAATTTCATTCAAATCGGTGTCGCCGTTCCGGAGTAATCGGTGTACATACGTAAAAAAATACATAGTCGACGAATTAAGAACCTCCTTCTTTTAGAAGTCGATTAAAAAGGATGTTCCTGAGCATTTTAAACAACTTCATTTAACGTTCAAGGAATATTTTTCTAATAAACCTATTATATGTGAATCGAACAACTTGATACGTAATTCTTTTCAAGGAGATATAACTTCAGATACTTCTTTAACTTTACTGGAAAAAAAAGATCATTGACTTGTCCTCTGAAAATTTCCTATCTTTAATTGATTTTTGTGTAACAAACAATATTGTTGTGAGAATTAAAACCTGTATATAAACTTAAAACTAGAGCTGCTAGAAAAACCTAGAGTTTTTGTAACCAGCACCCTTAATTTAACTAAAAGCTATAATAAAACTCTGGAAAAATTTTCCACGTTGATCAGTGTTATCAAAGTTCTGAAAATAATAATTTTGTTTTATTTTCTTATTAGTTCTGGCCGTATTAAATAGTGAAAATTCTAAGATGTAGTAGTACTAGAACAATCCCAAATTTGAACAAAAAAAAATTATAATTTTTCTTTGTTTAAACTCTTTTGGCGGACTAGACAGTAATAAAAGGTTCGAAGTGTTCGGAAAAGTCATAAAATATTTAACAACCGTTAACACAGACAGAATTATTTTTATCTATTTTGCTTTTTCTATTCAATTATTTGCTAATAACATCGGTTATAGTCCATTAAACTTTTACACCATATAGGATTATATAGCATTGGTTTTAGTTCTTGCTTTTATATTTTTATGAAGTAACTAGTCGTTACGCTTCGCGGCTTCGCCCGATTTTTAGATGGGTTTATAATTTGAATATGTATCGTAATTACATATTTAACTAGCACGATTTTATACCACACACACACAACCACCAAATGACAAATTATTCGTTACTTTAGATGAATCACTTGATGCTTACCTAAAACAAATTAATTTTATGAAGTCACTATCGACAAAAGTCAAAGTTAGTACTGGGAAAAGTAACATTAACTAATATTTTATGGACACTGTATTCAAATTTAATGTTGCCCAGAAATATGAGGTAATAAAATAAAATATCGAAAAGTATTGTAAAACAAACATGAAATGACACTTATTTCCTACAAGTATTAAGTCTATTATTCGTACGGTGGTGAAATGGGTATTTCACGCAAACTTTACTTAGTTTGTTTTGCAGTACATAACTATTATACATGTTTCAGGAAAACTAATATATAAATTTGATAATTTGACATTTGCATACAATTATTTGCATTTGAATCGTTTCTATGGTAAATGCTAAATAACTACTTTGCATTTGCATATAACCTGTACAAAATAAATTCGTGTGCTTGTCAATCTATCAATTAATTTGAAATCTAAAGTTGTACGGGATGCGTTCAATTAATTTACCAATAAATAGTTAATGGCAGCTTAGTTTCACTGCAGTCATAGACAACAAATTTTCCGGATGTTCAATAAAATGAAAGAATCAGCAACTGCAGCAGATGTACGAGTATATATATATATATATATATATATATATATATATATATATATATATATATATATATATATATTTAAATAAAATACATATTAATATGCAGGGTATCCGGGAATATCCTTGGATATATGGGCTCCCAAAGTGCTGCAACGGAATCAAGTTTTTTACACATAATTATTGAACCACCTAGCATATTTCATTTTTTTTAATATGATATATACCAGGGGCGTAACCAGCCCCTCTCTATAGGGGGGGGGGTGATATCACATAAGTACAGTATGTCAAGCAAAAACAAGTTCCACACATTCCTATTTTTAGTGTAAAAGACAGGGTCGGGTCTATTTTTCTGAATTTGAAGCTCTTGGAGAAGGGGGGCGACCACAAAAAAAAACAAGTTGTCGACAGTGGGGGATGCCAGCAGCATACACATTCCTAGTCGAAGAGGCAGAATCGGGTCTATTTTCCTGAACTCAAAGCTCTTGGGGGTGGCTATCGCAAGAAAAACAACTTGTCAACGGGGGGGAGTGCCAGCAGCATACACATTCCTAATATAAAAGGCAGAATCGGTTCTATTTTCCTAAACTCAAAGCTTCTGGGAGAGGAGGCGATTGCATGCATAAACATTCCTATACTCTATTCAAGAACTATAGAGAGTAATAAAATTGTTACCGAAACCTCCAACGTACCTGCTCCAGTACCGCAGATAACTGAGGCCTGCAGTAAATCTAATTATATTTAATTATATTTAAATATTATAAGCTTTTATAAAGTGACTGCAACAATAAAATTTCGATAGTTCAATTTAATATCTGTCAGTGAGCAAAGTACACCTTACAGTCTGTCCTTAGTGATTTATCTTGTTTGCGCTTGTTTTTATATATTACTAGCGACCCGCCCCGGCTTCGCACGGGTGCAATGCTGATACTAAATACACTACAGAAAAACTGTGACTATTTATTTTATTTTTACAACAATTATTACATCGGCCTCCGACGCGCTATTTATAGGCACGCTGCCGCCGCCCCGGTCGGCCAGTACCGCCGCAAGCGCTACTTCCCGCAATTTTAAATCTGTAATATCTTCGAAAATATTCATTTAAATCTTGTGCTGTAAAGGACCATATAGATCTATATTAAATCAACAATGTATTTAAGCTATTTAATTGGATAAGGATTAATGCTGTATTGGTTAAAATCGCTTCAAAATTTGCCATTATTTGTCGTAAAAAGTAAATGACAAAAAAATGTTATTGTGGGATATCCATGAGAGATAGACATATACCATCGCGGAGTTTTCTGTAGACCTTTTCAATGTGTACAAATAATTAGTACATTATTTTGATAAATCTCGTAGGGTTCAGCCTGCGTTTGCAATGTAAGCGGAAAAAAATATGATAATTAACGACATCACATTAGAAACCTCAAAAATAACAGTATTTCTCCACTATTTAATGGATGTTATTATACATATAAACCTTCCTCTTGAATCACTCTATCTATTGAAAAAAACCGCATCAAAATCCGGTGCGTAGTTTTAAAGATTTAAGCATACAAAGGGACATAGGGACAGAGAAAGCGACTTTGTTTTATACTATGTAGTGATTTGAGATTAGTGAGATAGCAAAAAAATATGGCTTCCACCACTATATTTATACCAAAATCGTTAAACCAGGGCATTTTTTCCTCAACGAAAAACTTATTACGATGAATGTATATGACACCTTAAGACATCAATATCTTGATAATAATGTTAAAAGCTCTGTTGAGATGTGTTCTCACATGACAGGAGTTGGAAAATCTACTATGTACCGAATACTGTACTCCCAAGCCACATTCGATCACAGGCAGACGAAAAACCTCGTTGGAAGAAGAAATGAAAACTGCAATAAAAGGAGTTGTACTTACATTTTATTATAAGAAGCAGATTCCAACCGTCGACAAAATTCTAACTAAAATCAATGAAGATCACGATTTACCTGAAATTAAAAGAACTCTGGAAATTGCTCTGAGAACTTAATTTTTGCTGGGAAAAACCAGATAGAAAATCTGTTCTTATAAATCGGCCGGAAATTGTCCGTTGGAGAAGGAAATATCTTTCTTAAGTAAAAGGTAGAGTTGCTAGAAATAACACAACTTACAAAATTAGTAATTTAACTAATTTACATGTCAATGCCAACATTTTTCGAAAATTTCATGCTCTTATCTTTAATATTTTGTGCTGTACGTTGATATATCAGTCAATCAGACAGGACAATGCCGCTTATAAATATAAATAGATGTCACGAATCAATACCGGCGTTTTACGGCCTTTAAATTGTTTTTGATAACAGTAACGTTAAAAATAACCTTTATTTTAGTGGTATTTATTTTTTGCCCACGTTAAAGCAACAACAAAGAGCGGTTTCCTTTGAAGTAGCTATAAACGGAATTCGCCTGCTTTAATTTTAGGTGCGAACAAAAGACAGTAACGAATAATTAACTACTGTTGTATACAGATGAGTTTCCTTTCTGTGTGGAGAACTAATTAACATAAAACAACACACATCATTCGGCCTAATTGCAAATTAACTAAGTAATTTCTGAAATGAACTATCTCTGCATTTATTAATAAGCGTATTGTTATTATACAGAGTGTGAAAGAATTTGATAATCTGAAGAACCATACGAATAAAGAACCACAATTTTGTTGGACGATATTGTCACAACTAGCAAAAAAATAGTTTCGGTTAATTATTTATCTTCTGGTACTATTCAAGGTGATTTTGAAACTAACAACATGGTGTAGATATAAACCCTGCTATTGCATCTCACACGGAGGGATCAGTAAAAATTGAATAAATATATATATATATATATATATATATATATATATATATATATATATATATATATATATATATATATTGTACAGGGCGGATTGTTTTCATGTCTTATATTATCATCAGTATCTGATTTAAACTAGTTTGAAGTTGTTCTTCCATTTTTGCTTTCTTTTTTCCTAGTTTTCATTGGCATACAATTTCAGTTCACTTTTTTTCTGATTTTCTAACCTGAACTAACCTCTTGTGGATTTTATCCCACTTCTGAACCAATTTGTTCCGGACGGCCGATCTCCGAACACGCTCTATTATTTCTAAAGCTTTTTATTGAAATTAACAAAAGGTAAAATTAATTAAACAAATTATAAACTCGTAGGAAATAAACTTAAAACCCTAAAAACTACAAACACAAACTAATACTATCAAAGGTATAATGCTACAAAGTCCGTTACATTATATATATATATATATATATATATATATATATATATATATATATATATATATAATAACAACTTATATTCAATTTAATTATTTTAGTGATAATTAAAAATATTTTTATCATTTAATATACATAAAAATATTAAGAGATAACATGTACAGGGTGAGTCAACGATTGGATGAAGTAGGTTTGTGCCTTTTCGGTGAAATTAACGAAGAAACTATATTTATTGTTTGATACAGTTTATTTTTGCGCAGATTTTAAAAATATTTAGGACTCTACAGGGTGAGCCAAAAAACTAGGACAGCATAAAGTTGTATTTTTTTAAATAGAACACCCTATATACGAATCGTATTTTCGATTTAGCTTATAATTTTAAATCTTTTTTATTAAGGTTTTACTATAACAAAACTTTATAGTTTCTGAGATAATTAAGTTTAAAGAAAAAAAGTCACATTTTCAAGCATCAATTCAATTCTAAATAACGTTTTCAATTTTGTGACAAATATATTCAAATTTGGAATTTAGCAAGGCCAAGGACAAGTTAACATAATTTTTACCTAATATTTGCAATAAAAGCTACAGGGTGTTGAACACATCGGCTCAAATTTGAACAAGTTTAAATGAATAAATATCTTTTTTTTTAAATGGTACACCCTGTATATTTTCATGTTATTTAATAGAGTAATAAAAACCCTAAAAGTTTTGTTCAATATATCCTATACCTATTTATAATAGTTTTTGAGATATTTCAGTTTTTCTTATTTTCCATACTTTTTTACAGAAATAGTCTTCATTATCATAGTAGCCATCTAAAATAATAAAAAGAAACTACAGAAACAAACAGAATGTGGTTAAATATGATGAAATACATTATTCGTTATATTACAACGGCAATAGTTTAATTAAACATAACGTGAAAAAATTAACACAACAATAACGACAAGGCAAATACATATTTACTTTTATACTAAATTGAAACAAAAAAATTACCTATTAAATACTGAGATTAATTATTTCTTTTTAATAAGTGTTCGAATAAACGACCCTCTTGTGCAATGCACAAATTTAGTCTTTTTTGCAGATTTTCTCGGACCCTGGACAAAATTAATGGCGTTATTGTTCTACAGGTATCCCTAATACTGTTTCGCATATCTTCCACTGTTGTTGGTGGATTAACATACACCTTATTTTTAATATAACCCCATAGGAAGAAATCTAATAGGGTGATGTCGCAAGACCTTGGTGGCCACTCAATGAAACCCCCACGTCCAATCCATTTTTGCGGATATCGTTGGTCCAAAAACACACGAACTTCACGATGGTAATGCGGAGGCGCATCATCGTGCTGGAACCACATACTGTCGAGCTCATCCCTATCGAGACCTTGAAGCAGTTGGGGTGGTTCTTCTTGTAGAAAGTTCAGGTAACTATGGCCATTTAGTGGTTCATTAAAAAAGTGGGGTCCAATAATTCGATTATGATGAATACCACACCAAACATTTAATGACCAGTGGTTTTGATGTTGCACCTCTCTAATCCAAAATGGGTTTTCTGTGGCATAATAATGCATGTTGCGTCTATTTACGGCACCGTTACTTCTAAAAGTAGCTTCATCACTAAACATTACCTTGCATAATAAATTTGGATTTAATTGAATCTCCGCATTTATTGTACGACAAAAGTTTACACGACTTTCAAAATCCTGTCCATGCAATTCTTGGTGTAATTCCATGTGATATGGATGATACCTATATTTCTTGGTAGTACGATTAGCGGTGGATTGTGATGTTTCACATAATGCTGCTAACTGACGGCTACCAATATAAGGATTTTCCTGAACATTTAACAATACTTGTAGTTCTTTTTCTTCATTAGTTACTGGTTTGTTGACCACTTTACGTTTTGGATAATCAACAGTACCAGAAGAATCAAATCTTTGCATTAAGTTTTGAAAAGTATGGGTATTAGGCTGGCGTCGATCAGGATACTTCATTTTGTAAATTCTTTGAGCAAGAAGGCAATTTTTTTGAGCCTCTCCTATTGTATAAATCATATCTATTAACTCATTCTTTGGAAAATTCATTTTACAATATAAGATGAATGCAAAAAAAAACCAAACTACACTACATAAAAACCAAAAGAAGCGATTGCGGTTATAAATTTGACACACAGAAAAATGTGCTTTTACATTGTTTTTGCCATGGCTACTATGATAATGAAGACTATTTCTGTAAAAAAGTATGGAAAATAAGAAAAACTGAAATATCTCAAAAACTATTATAAATAGGTATAGGATATATTAAACAAAACTTTTAGGGTTTTTATTACTCTATTAAATAACATGAAAATATACAGGGTGTACCATTTAAAAAAAAAGATATTTATTCATTTAAACTTGTTCAAATTTGAGCCGATGTGTTCAACACCCTGTAGCTTTTATTGCAAATATTAGGTAAAAATTATGTTAACTTGTCATTGGCCTTGCTAAATTCCAAATTTGAATATATTTGTCACAAAATTGAAAACGTTATTTAGGATTGAATTGATGCTTGAAAATGTGACTTTTTTTCTTTAAACTTAATTATCTCAGAAACTATAAAGTTTTGTTATAGTAAACCCTTAATAAAAAAGATTTAAAATTATAAGCTAAATCGAAAATACGATTCGTATATAGGGTGTTCTATTTAAAAAAATACAACTTTATGCTGTCCTAGTTTTTTGGCTCCCCTGTAGAATCCTAAATATTTTTAAAATCTGCGTAAAAATAAACTGTATCAAACAATAAATATAGTTTTTTTGTTAATTTCACCGAAAAGGCACAAACCTACTTCATCCAATCGTTGACTCACCCTGTACAATTGACTAAAATGTGGTTGTCGAACTTGCATTGTCTCTATTTTTATTTACTTTTACATTACGATTAGGTTGTTTCTCTAATCGTTCTCAAGTATAAACTTGAGAACGATTAGAGATACAACCTAATCGAAATGTCGTAAAAATAAATAAAAATAAAGACAATGCAAGTCCGACAACCACATTTTAGTCAATCTTCAACATTGTTTACAACCTTCAAACAAACAGGTACAATGTTGAAAAAATAATGAATGTAGGATCAGGGGAGAGTCCAGAAATAATTAATAAAGAAATTACTGCTGCTCTAAATTCGCTCAAAGGCAATAAAGCTCAAGGAAAAGATCAAATTTTCACTGAAATGACAAAAGATGCAATTTCTAAAAGATGATATGAATATGTTCGTCATATTTTATGTGGTCTTAACAGCAAAACACCTCCTGACTTTAATAATGTCCCAAAACTGCGTGCTACCATTGGAGCAGTTAGGGTTTAGAGTAAATCAATACACCGAGATGGCATCTATCATCCTACGCTACCTTAACAAATACACTCGCACAAAAGCAGTTTTCTTTGATGTTGTCAAGGCCTTCGACAAAGTTTAGCATCACGCTACAACTAATAAGAAACAGTACTCCAAGCTATATTGTTAAATTAATACGATAATTGAAGTTTCATAGCTTCAGTAGGGAGACGAAACTCGGAAGAGAAATCTATAAGGGCATTGTTGAAAGAAGCACAGCAAGTTCTTAAAAAAAATGTACATAAATTCCACATATTATGATTTTGCATTTTTTATAGCATGATTAAAATCATTTCAAGAATAAATATTCTTAAAACAGAACAATTACATATTACCCCGACAAACCGAGTTTTAACAAGGTTTTAATCAAGTTAGAAGCAGCACCTCTACAATTCCTTTTTACAAAAATAATAATCTAGAACTTGCACTTTCATAGCTTTTCCCGTGACGTTAACATTAACTGAAAAACCTAATTCAGCAGAAAAGGAATCCTTGTAAGTTGAATGGGCACTTTAATACCACTAAAGCACTTTTAAACTGTCCGCTTTATCTCCGAAACCGTCTTGTAGCTCTACAAAAGCACAAAATATAAGTGCGTTTAAGATTTTTCTTGACAAAGCTTTTTCATGGCGAAATAAAAATGGAAAAAGGTAAGCGCTTGCAAGTGTAATGCTCTAATTTAGGTAAATGAGGGTTGCCTATTTCACGCGTGACCGTTGATTGTCGGTTTTCCTTACCATTTATGGTAATTATTTATTTTTGTTTTAGCAAAAATGTTCCAGGAATCAAAACTGGTGAGGCTCACAAAGAGATATGTGAAGTTTATGGTGTGGATTGCATAACAAAACGTATGTGTCAGAATTGGTTTAAAAAATTCAGCTCTGGAGATTTTTCACTCAAAAATGACCAGCTTTTTGGACCGGCATATTGAACTTTTAAAAAATAATTTTAGGTTCGTTATATACGAACGAAGAAAATTGGGAAAAATTAATTTTTTGATCGCCATATTATCAGCGAAACCAATGTTGACCAAACCTACCGCCGCGACCTCCTAAACATATTGCAACAAATTTCATCCAAATCGGTACCACCGTTCCAGAGTAATCGGTATACACAATACATAAAAAATATATAACGATCGAATTTAGAACCTCCCTCTTTTATAAGTCGATTAAAAACTAAAACTAATTATTGTGCTTAATTTTATTTTTAGATTTTTAATTTTCTGCGACCAATATAATGCTAAATTTTAAAGTATATATTACTAATTTTTTTAATACGCCTCAGTTCACCTTGATAACTTTAAAGCCCCTCAGTTACCTTTGAACCTGCACCTGCTCCCTTGAAAAGATCAGCGCCCAGTGAGCGGCGTCACCGCCCCATTGGGAATCGAAAGTTTATTCTATTTTTGGATTAGGAACTAGCCGCAATAAGATCCTATTTTAAAAAAAATTTTATTAAAAAATTGAACCGACTTCTAAAAGTGCGCTAAAAAGTGAAAAATAACCATAAATTTTTATATGAAATTGAACTTTTTGAAGTTGGCGCCAAACTAATACCTAACAAAATGTGATTTGCATAAACAGATTAAAAATACTTTATTTGTATTTGCTTTCTTACCATAATTTGTATATATTAGTAGTTATTTATTTCGTGTACAAATAATTTGGCGCCGACTTCAAAAAGTTCAATTTCACATAAAAATTTATGGTTATTTTTCACTTTTTAGCGCACGTTTAGAAGTCAATTCAATTTTTTAATAAAAATTTTATTTTTCTATTTTTAGTTTTAGAATTCATTATGACATTCATAAATTATTTGAACTAAGTACTAATCGAGATTAGTGTACCTCGCAATGACTCCAAACTGGCAAAAAAGTACCCATTTTATCCAAAGTTGTAAATCACCTTAAAATGAACCACTAAAAATTCTTTAGTTCTTAGAGTTTTCCAAATACCATTAAAATGGGGTCAAACGAATATTTAGTCTGTCATTGAAAATCCACTATCTTAAATTTCAAATTAATTTTAGATTGGAAATATAGGCCCCAAAACCTTCCAATATCGATATTTAAAGAAAATAAATTAATTTTTTATCCACCATATTGGATACGCCATATTGAATTTTTTTTAAATAATTTTAGATTCGTCATATGTGACCCCGAAAACTCTCCCGTATCAATTTTGGTGAAAATCGGACAAAATTGATTTTTTTTTGTCCGCCATATTGAGTTTTTTAAAAAAAATTTCAGATTATTTATGTGAAGCCCCGAAAACTTCCCCATACCAATTTTGGAGAAAATAGAACAAAATTGATTTTTTCGTTCGCCATATTGGATCCGCCATATTGAATTTTTTTAAAATTATTTTAGATTTATCATATGCGACTCCGAAAAGTCCCCCGTACCAATTTTAGAGAAAATCGGATTAAAACGATTTTTTTGTCGGCCATATTGAATCCGCCAAATTGAATTTTTGAAAAATTATTTTAGATTCGTCATATGCGATCCCGAAAACTCCCCCGTATCAATTTTGGAGAAAATCGGACAAAATTAATTTTTTTGTCAGCCATATTGGATCCGCCATATTGAATTTTTTAAAAATTGTTTTAGATTCGTCATACGCGACTCCGAAAACTCCCCCGTACCAATTTTGAAGAAAATCGGACAAAACTGATTTTTTCGTCCGCCAAATTGATCCGCCATATTGAATTTTTTTTAAATTATTTTAGATTCGTCATATGCGATCCCATAAACTCCCCTTTACCAATTTTGGTAAAAATCGGACAAAATTGATTTTTTGATCCGCCATATTGGATCCGCCATATTGAATTTTTAAAAAACAATATCAGATTCGTTATATGCAACCTCAAAAACTCCCCCATACCAATTTTGGAGAAAATCGGACAAAATAAACTTTTTTTTGTCCGCCATGTTGGATCCGCCATTTTGACTTTTTAAAAATAATTTCAGATTCGTTGGGTACAACTCCGAAGATTCCTCCATTCCAATTTTGGGGAAAATCGGACAAAATTAATTTTTTTGGCCGCCATATTGTAAGCGCCATTTTGGATTTTACTGCACCAATTTCATCTAAAAAAATATGGGACCACCGCAGCAACTTCCTTTACATAACGTAAAAAATTTCATTCAAATCGGTGCAGCCGTTCCGGAGTAATCGGTGTACATACATAAAAAAAAATACATAGTCGACGAATTGAGAACCTCCTTCTTTTAGAAGTCGGTTAAAAATAACATTTGTTAATAAAAATGCAGATTTAATAACTTACCGGATATAAAACCAGAAATAAAAAACAACCTACACAATACCCGCGAATGAAATTTCCTCCGAAACACAGAAAACTGTTTCGAGCAATACGATGGAAAGACTGATAATAATGCCGGGAGTTTTTGTTATGCAAATCGTTCATTTTTCATTTTGATTAGGGAAAATATATCAAAAGTTTATTCCTGTGTGTTAATAACTTTCATGATATGTGGTTTTTACAAACCCTTGCCAAGTTTAACACACTATTTTTTTACATGTACAAGTATTTTGGCGTTCTTTTGATCTCGTCATAACATCGCATCGGACATATTTAGACGGCTGAAATTTGTATGTGGGTAGACGTAGGTCATACACCTTTGAATTTCATGTTCTCATCTTCTTTGATTTCTAAGTTAAATAGACTCAAAAATTAGTTGTTTTGATTGATGATATTGATCCATTTACTTACAGAAAAAATATTGAGTTAGGTTCATTCCTGTGTCGCATATTTAAGATGAAATAATCTGTGGTATTGTTAAAAACCCTTCAGATGCTTCATTTATTTTTAAAATATACCTAGTTCTGACTTTAAAGGAAAAAAAGGTTTCAATTTGTAAATTTTCGCATTGCTATATCTAGTTTTCTGCTGCTAAATCCCCTAATGAGCATCATGAACGGTAAGTTCTTCGGAAATTTGCTTTCGAAAGTAATTTTGCCCAATGACGCCATCAGAACACAACACATGACGGTAGTTCTCAGTGACCAATTAGTTGAAATTTTACAGATTATTTAACGTAACAGATGCGACAGCTTTGACGGTGCCTTTGAAGATGAATGATCTAATTTTCTTAACTTCGCTTAACTCGCGATCCGGTATTACACAGGGAAAAATATTAGGTCGTCAAGAAAATAATTTCGGTTTTGTAGTGTGAAACAACCTCATTTTTTATACAAAGAATAAACTTGAATCAATTGTATATTTTCCATTTTGTACAGGGTGAGTCAACGATTGGATGAAGTAAGTTTGTGCCTTTTCGGTGAAATTTACAAAGAAACTATATTTATTGTTTGATACAGTTTATTTTTACGCAGATTTTAAAAATATTTAGGACTCTACAGGGTGAGCCCAAAAACTAGGACAGCATAAAGTTGTATTTTTTTAAATAGAACACCCTATATACGAATCGTATTTTCGATTTAGCTTATAATTCTAAATCTTTTTTATTAAGGGTTTACTATAACAAAACTTTATAGTTTCTGAGATAATTAAGTTTAAAGAAAAAAAGTTACATTTTCAAGCATCAATTCAATCCTAAATAACGTTTTCAATTTTATGACAAATATATTCAAATTTGGAATTTAGCAAGGCCAAGGATAAGTTAACATAATTTTTACCTAATATTTGCAATAAAAGCTACAGGGTATTGAACACATCGGCTCAAATTTGAACAAGTTTAAATGAATAAATATCTTTTTTTTTTAAATGGTACACCCTGTATATTTTCATGTTATTTAATAGAGTAACAAAAACCCTAAAAGTTTTGTTCAATATATCCTATACCTATTTATAATAGTTTTTGAGATATTTCAGTTTTTCTTATTTTCCATACTTTTTTACAGAAATAGTCTTCATTATTATAGTAGCCATGTAAAATAATAAAAAGAAACTACAGAAAGAAACAGAATGTGGTTAAATATGATGAAATACATTATTCGTTATATTACAACGGCAATAGTTTAATTAAACATAATGTGAAAAAATTAACACAACAATAACGACAAGGCAAATACATATTTACTTTTATACTAAATTGAAACAAAAAAATTACCTATTAAATACTGAGATTAATTATTTCTTTTTAATAAGTGTTCGAATAAACGACCCTCTTGTGCAATGCACAAATTTAGTCTTTTTTGCAGATTTTCTCGGACCCTGGACAAAATTAGTGGCGTTATTGTTCTACAGGTATCCCTAATCCTGTTTCGCATATCTTCCACTGTTGTTGGTGGATTAACATACACCTTATTTTTAATATAACCCCATAGGAAGAAATCTAATGGGGTGATGTCGCAAGACCTTGGTGGCCACTCAATGAAACCCCCACGTCCAATCCATTTTTGCGGATATCGTTGGTTCAAAAACGCACGAACTTCACGATAGTAATGCGGAGGCGCACCATATTGCTGGAACCACATACTGTCGAGGTCATCCCTATCGAGATCTTGAAGCAGTTGGGGTAGTTCTTCTTGTAGAAAGTTCAGGTAACTATGGCCATTTAGTGGTTCATTAAAAAAGTGGGGTCCAATAATTCGATTATGATGAATACCACACCAAACATTTAATGACCAGTGGTTTTGATGTTGCATCTCTCTAATCCAAAATGGGTTTTCTGTGCCATAATAATGCATATTGCGTCTATTTACGGCACCGTTACTTCTAAAAGTAGCTTCATCACTAAACATTACCTTGCATAATAAATTTGGATTTAATTGAATCTCCGCATTTATTGTATGACAAAAGTTTACACGACTTTCAAAATCCTGTCCATGCAATTCTTGGTGTAATTCCATGTGATATGGATGATACCTATATTTCTTGGTAGTACGATTAGCGGTGGATTGTGATGTTTCACATAATGCTGCTAACTGACGGCTACCAATATAAGGATTTTCCTGAACATTTAACAACACTTTACGTTTTGGATAATCAACAGTACCAGAAGAATCAAATCTTTGCATTAAGTTTTGAAAAGTATGGGTATAAGGCTGGCGTCGATCAGGATACTTCATTTTGTAAATTCTTTGAGCAAGAAGGCAATTTTTTTGAGCCTCTCCTATTGTATAAATCATATCTATTAACTCATTCTTTGGAAAATTCATTTTACAATATAAGATGAATGCAAAAAAAACCAAACTACACTACATAAAAACCAAAAGAAGCGATTGCGGTTATAAATTTGACACACAGAAAAATATTCTTTTACATTGTTTTTGCCATGGCTACTATGATAATGAAGACTATTTCTGTAAAAAAGTATGGAAAATAAGAAAAACTGAAATATCTCAAAAACTATTATAAATAGGTATAGGATATATTGAACAAAACTTTTAGGGTTTTTATTATTCTATTAAATAACATGAAAATATACAGGGTGTACCATTTAAAAAAAAAAGATATTTATTCATTTAAACTTGTTCAAATTTGAGCCGATGTGTTCAACACCCTGTAGCTTTTATTGCAAATATTAGGTAAAAATTATATTAACTTGTCCTTGGCCTTGCTAAATTCCAAATTTAAATATATTTGTCATAAAATTGAAAACGTTATTTAGGATTGAATTGATACTTGAAAATGTGACTTTTTTTCTTTAAACTTATTTATCTCAGAAACTATAAAGTTTTGTTATAGTAAACCCTTAATAAAAAAGATTTAGAATTATAAGCTAAATCGAAAATACGATTCGTATATAGGGTGTTCTATTTAAAAAAATACAACTTTATGCTGTCCTAGTTTTTTGGCTCACCCTGTAGAGTCCTAAATATTTTTAAAATTTGCGTAAAAATAAACTGTATCAAACAATAAATATAATTTCTTTGTAAATTTCACCAAAAAGGCACAAACTTACTTCATCCAATCGTTGACTCACCCTGTACAATGACCTTTTGCCAACTTTTTTGCACCTTTATGATTCCCCGCTCATAAAACCAATGGTCCTTATGAGCAAAAAACTAAACCAAGTGAGATTTAAGGTCATCATCATTTGTAAAAGTTTTACCATTCAAGAAGTTTTGCAAACGTCGAAATAAATGATAATCATATAGTACCAGATCAGGGCTGTACGGGGGATGTGACATCACATCCCAACCAAGCTCCAGTTACTTCCCACGAGTTTTTAAATACGGGTGAAGGCTTTGTATGTGACAGCATTTGATCATAGACTCCTGCAAACGGTATATTTTAGTAGCGTAAGGTTGCCTACAATTACTGCTGCCCCATATTATTCAGTAAATATTCTAAAATTTATAAATAAATATCACAGTGACAAAGGCACTCTGGAAGTCTAATCGTTTCTCTTGGCTCTCGCAGTTTTAGTACTAAACAATTATCGATTATTTAGGGCTTACCAGTACCAGAAAAACAGAACTGCTGTCTAGCTGGTCAGATAAAACGTATAAACAGCTTTTTAAAATATCAATTAAGGAAAGAATAAACAAAAAACGAAAATTTAAATTGTTTAAACAAATGCTATTAAAGTCGCCCTTTTACCAAGTGAAATAAAAACAAGATATTCCTGTAATTTTCCCAGAATAAATCAAAAACCTTCGTTAATACCATTTAGACACGACACGTAATTTTCTAAGAACTGTTCTCAACGCCGTACCGCCCCTAATGAATCTCAGATCGTAATCGAAGTTTATTATTTCTTAAAACGCCAAACTTGCATTCCCTCGGTACCCCGCTGGTACGCATCTCACCCCATGCAACCCTGAAACTGTAAATAACATTCAATAAAATTCGAATAGTTTCAGTACTTTTGTCCCTGAGGGCGTCAGCTGTTCCATACTGGATACTTAATTTCCGAATTGATCTAGATCGGAACATCTTTTTTTTTTATACAAAAGGGTTAAAATATAACTATCCTATATCTTTCTGTAACTAAAAGAATAAGATAACCTGAACACCATTTTGTTCATTTTACTGCTATTTAAATCATTTCTTCTTGCATTCAGGGGAAACAGTAGCTATACGAATTCTTTATACATTTTATCGAACGATATATTTCATTATAGTGGTTTTACTTGATTATTCTCTTGATTTTTAATAATGGAAAACCGTTCAATATTTTAATAAATTATATTATTTGTTGTAGACACATGTCAAGATCACCCTCGACGCTTATTTCTTCGGTTTTAATTACATAACCAGGGTAGGATCTCTTCGACAGATTTATTTATAAATATTAAAAGAGAGTACAATCTTTTTAGTTTATGTCCTCATAAATTGTCTGGATTTATATATTTTCAAGAAAACATTTAAACGATTCAAAAGTAAAGGCTTAAGTACGATAATTGATATATTTTCCCTTTAAATGTTCTTGGGTGCTAATATAACATATATATTGTCTCAGTTCCCATGGTTAAAATCTATCTACATGATAGGACATAATTCCTTTGCGATTGGCCAATTCTCGACATTTTTCTTTGATTGCTTCATCCAGTTTCATTAGTTGTTGGCAGTAAACATCTCAACTGATCATTCGGTCTTTTAGAAGCAGCTTAAAACACCTTTGTAATTCTATCAAATTGACAACATGACTTTTTTCGGATGCAATTCAATTTCAGATGTGATTTGCTCTAATTCATCATACTTGGACCATGCTGATTTTCGAAAGATGTTACTAAAGATGGTCCATTTTTCATCACCTGTGATTATCGGATCCGTTTCATTGATTCTGTTAAGTGAATCTCTGTAAATTCATGCGAGCTTGTTAGCGAATCCAAGACATTTTAAGTAATTTTCAATTGTTATATGCGATATATTTCTCTGTTCTCTGCAATCTCTCGAACAAATATATGTCAATTCTCTTTAATTATGGCTTTGATTCAGTCATTTAAGGTGGTTTGTAAGGGTATATATTACGAATTTAAAAATAAAAGGATCTTGGACCAATGAAAATATCTCGACATTTTCTTCTGCAAAGTATTTTGCAAACCATTCAGAAAGCTGCGAAAGGTATTCCGTGAAAAGGAATGCCAATGTGGGAAACACTCTTGATCGACATCCTCATTAGTTTTTTTATTATCCACAACTGCAGTTTTCTCCTAAAAGCTGCAATCTTCTCTAATAGTTTCAAGATGTGCATGTTATTACCATGCTAAGAGAGAGACGTCATTCAGTTTATCAAATGTATTGTAAAGGAATAAATTATAATTATTTTATACTGTTTAAAGTGAAGTATATTCCACTAAAAGGATAAATTAAATAATCACCCTTAGATAGATTTTAACCATCGGAACTGAGATGGTAAATATCTTACATTACCACCCCAGAAAATCTAAAGGAAAAATAAATCAATTATCGAACTTAAGACTTAAATCAAGTTAATTACTTTTGAGTCGTTGAAATGTTTTCTTAAAAACATATAAATCCAGACAATTTATGACGATACAAACTAGAAAGATCGTACCCTCTTTTAATATTTATAAATAAATCTGTCGGAGAAATCCTACCCTAATTATTTAATTAAAACCGAAGAAATAAGTACCGAGGATAGTCTTAACATGTGGTAACGGCAAATAATACAATGTATTAAAATATTGAACAATTTTCTCATTTTTAGGAAAAAAAGAATAATCCAATAAAGTCACTATAATGTAATATATTGTTTGACAACATGTGCCAGCGGGTACCGGCGGCTCCCGGGGGTATGTAAATTTAGTCTTTTTAAAAAGTAATAAATTTCAGTTACGATCTGAAATTCATTAGGGGCGGTACGGTGTTGAGAACAATTCTTAGAAAATTGCGTGTCATGTATAATAGGTGTTAATGAAGGTTTTTTGTTTTTGTTTTTTCATTTATTTCGGGGAAGTTAAGGGAATATTCTGTTTTATTTCTCTTGGGAAAGGAACGAGTTTTGTACTATTTGTTTAAGTAATTTGGATGGCTGTTTTCGCGTTTTTGTTCTTTTCTTGATTGATATTTTAGAAACCTATTTAAACGTATTATTTTCAAAGTTGGGCTTGTTGCATTTTTATAACACGGCCAACAGGAGCAATCAGTTTGGTTACTTTGGTGTTGTTGATCGTAATTAATTGTAAGTTTCCCATTGTAAATAGTTTTATTTTTCCGTTTATTTTTGTTAGTAGGTTTAAGTGTTTTAGGAGGCTTATTTTGTTTCTGTGTGTGATTTATTAAAAACCTTCAAGCGATTAATCGCGCCGACGCACTGTTGTGAGACTTTCAAAACAAGAGGCGAGTGCTGACCAGCTAGACGACAGTTTTCCTGAGTCCTGAACTTATGTTTTGCTAATGGTGAACCCTAAATGACCTGTGGTTGTTTGGTGCTAGTACTGCAAGATCCATGAGGAGCTACCGGACTTTTAGAGTGTCTTTGTTACTGTGATATTTATTTATAGGTTTATGGAATAGCTATTAATATGGGACAGCAGTATGATTGTGGACGGAACCGCCATACGCTGCCCAAAATGTTCCGTTTGCAGGAGTCTACGATCAAATGCTGTCATAATTTCGCACAAAAATTTTAGTTTGGTTCAGCAAAGTATCTGGAGTTTGCATGACCTTCCTCTTCCAGGAAAGTGTGAATTTCTTGATGTAACTAGAATACACGGAATAAGACATTTTCAAGTGAAAGCTATCGTGAACTGCAATAGTATAGCAGGGCTGTATGTTCAGCTCCCATGTCCATGCAAAGTTTTTTGAATAGTGGGCTTTCAGCAGCCTAGTTTTTACGTAGTTTACTACGTCTATGATACGTTTCCGGAAACATATGTCCTGAAATCAACCAGTAGTTCGACGCTGAGTTTTCGTCGTTGTCCTGATTGACCTCACTTGAATGCCGTGCATGAAGTGGTTTCTGTAGCCAGGTTTTTAACTTCTTTTGGTCTCTTTGGTACTGAGAAGCAATATCCTGTTCCCTCAGCTGTAGCGATGTTGAATCGTCTGCCTCGCATATTGCTCGAGGTAGTGTAGAAGAGTCCGCTAACCTGTGAAAATATAAAAGTAAGTTTATTATTTGTTGGTCGAGCTGCTTACCAATATCCACCAATCCTCTTCCTCCTTGATGTCTTGGAAGCATTGTACTTCAATAGCACTCCGCGGGTGTTTTTTTTTCTTGCTTTTGTTAGGAGTGTTCTTATTTTTCTTTAGAGAATTTGGACGTCCGTCCTGCTCCATTTTATAATTCCAAAATAGTAGTTAAGTGCAGAGCAAGCTTACGTGCTAAACGCTTTAAAAATTTCTACTATTTAGGTTAGTTCGTAATGCCTGCCTTATCCTCCTGACAAATTCGGTTATCAATTCGGTCCGATGGTTAATTCTTTTTGCTTGTTTCATAACTAGGTATTTGTATGTTTGTTCTGCTTCCATTGCTGCTATAGTTTCACCGTTTTGCATTTCAAATGCTCCTGGTTGTATCTTACCTTTAACGATGTTCAAAATACGGCACTGCTCAAGTCCAAATTGCATTCCGATATCCCCAGAAAACTCCTCTACAATTTTAAGCATTTATTCCAGCTGGTTTCTGGTAGCAGCCATCAGTTGCAGATCATCCATGTATGATTCACTCTTACTACCTCTTCGTTGTTATTTCTAATACCAAAGCCGCATCTGGCAGAGTTCAAACAGCGTGATAGTGGGTTCATTGCAAGGCAGAACCATGATGGGTTAGTTTCGATGGTGTCGCTGGATGGCACTTGCAATTGGATTCTAGTTCTCCAGGTATATAGTTGTGAACCACTCATGTGGCACTAAGTCGAAGGCCTTCCTATAATCCACGTAAGCAGCAAAAAGATTTCATCGCTTGGTACAGCCTTAGTTAGATATGACAGAGTCAACAATCAATTGTTCCTTGCTCCACTCGTGCATCCTTTCTGCAATGATATTATTTTGCTCACAATGTGCATAGACGCATAGAAGCAGGATGTGATCACCTTATACAGTGTGGGAAGGCAGGTGATTGGCCTATACTTAGCTGGATCATATGTGGTGTGTTGGTCCTTTGACAAAAGGTACGTAATACCTTTGGTCAAGAACAATGGCATTTTTGCTGGGTTAAGAAAAATATCATTAATAAGATTAGCCAATTCATGGTGCATACACCAGAACTTCTCGAGCCAGTAGTTCTGGATCACGTCGAGACCTGGAGCTTTCCAGTTATGGGATTCCTTGATTATGCCTAAAATTTCCTCGGTGGTAAATGGCTCAAACTGCATCTGGATGTAGTATAAAAAGACTTTATTATTACTTCTATTTCTCTTAACAATTCAACTGCTTACGCTTACAATAAATATACCAATTTGACAATGCGGCCTACTGGCCTATGGCGGTTTATATACTACCAATGAGCTGCCGGGAAAATTCCCATAGTCGCAATAACGAGCATTTGGCGTCAAAAACCGGACAAAATTAATAACGTCGTTGTTTTTGACTCTAGATGTGTCAAAATCATTATCCGGGGATTTTTGAGGGCGCTAAGTGGACTTCTGGCATTATTTTACTAATCGGTTAAAGGGGGGCTGACTTAGAGTGGGGAGGGAAAGCGAGGTAATATCAAAAAAATGTAATGATTATCGTTTCATATGTTTTTAGGTGCTCCGATTTCATTTCTGGCATTATTTTACCAATCGGGTGAAGGAGCGCTGACTTAGGGTGGGGAGGGGGAGGGGAGTAATATTAAAAAAACGTAATGAGTATCGTTTTACATGTTGACTTAGGGTAATTGTACGTTTTCCCATAAAAAGTCTTTTACAAAGTTTGATATTCTAAAGTTTTCTACCGTTACGTCTCCGTAACTCGGATTGTCTGTGGTTTTGGATAGCAGAGTTTCTTTGCTTCTCTAATTAGAGAATAACAAGGAAATATACCCTTATTGGAATCGTGTAACAACTCCCACTGCCTCCTTATAAAGTCACCTTCAACAAAGATTTTGGAAAGCTTGCTCAGGTGTGTAATTTTTTACTTTCGGTTTCGGAGCAGTATTTATTACCTTCCTGTAACGTTTGGCTCTTGTTGGTGTTGAAGTTGCATTTATTATAAGTTTAGACGCCCTGGCATTTCCAGACGTTCGTTGACTTACGCTGGTTGCTTAGGTAAGCTCCTCAACAGGTACCTGTTCGCGGAGTTATTTTGTATTTCGCCGTTTACTATGATCATGTAATTCTTGGAAATGCTTCCTTGGGCATCCCGTAGAATTCGCAGCCCAGTTATGTACTGGTATTGATGTAATAAACCATTTCTCTTTCTTTTTTTCAAAAATCTTTCTTCAGTATAGTTAGATGATATCCAGCTCTTCTTCAAATCACTATTAAAATGTTTTAAATCGGGACTTAAGGTATGGCACTAGTTTTGGGAACATTTCATCATTTCGCGGAGCTTATGTTCCATAAATGATACCTTATCTTCAAGTGTTCGGGATGTGCTTTGTTTAAAAAGCATGTATAGTGTTTTCCGATATACCTCAATAACATTTGATGTCAAATCTGTACCTATAGGAATAAAAATATGTATGTAAGTAAAAAATAACCAAAATTATAGCAAGAAAAAACCGTAGAACTCAAAACGGTTTTTTTAAGAGGTGGAAACATGTGGAAAATGTTTTTATTGTTATGATATGGCTAATGTCTATAGTTTATTATAAAAAAAGAATTGTAGCCTGACCTAGCTTGGAACATTTTCAAAAACACTAATTAGTTAAAAAGAAAAACAAAAAAATAGAAAATTTTCTTGCATATTGTTTTAGGTCCATAAGAATACTAAATAGTCATTATATTTTTAAATAATATATATTAAAATTAAATACATATCTTGTTTTTCAGATTCCATCAGAAAAATTTGTTTTTTTAATATTCACTTTCCAAAATACCAAACATCAAACATAAGTCTAAAAAAATCTATCAAGAACGAATGCGTGCGTATTGAACGAAGCTTAGATTGCAATTAACTGTGCGGAGCATAGCGGCGGGGAGGGGTCACTTTATCATAATTTTAGGAGAGTACGGTTACTCAGGTATACAAAAAAAATAATTTCGATGATTACTTGTATAGTTTGCATTTCTCCTTTTTGTCCGGTTTTTGAAGCCAAATGCTCGTTAGTGAGTCGGTCGAATGAAGACTTTTGAAACATACTCCGCTCTCTCTCGCGCCCAGCCAGCAGCGAATTCGGAGTTGCCAAACCTAACGTAAACTCCGTATTACGGGAAACTGATCCCCCGTAACAATATTGAGTAAATAACGGTCGACGTTACCTACGCAATTTATACAGTGCACGCGACTTGAATTGTTTATTTTGTACCGGCGAAAATAAGTAAATTTAGATTCCGTAAAAGAGAAAACTTTACTCTTCACGGCGCCCCAGTATGTGTGTTTAAGTGAAACTTAAACTAAAAGTTATCATTGATGTTCCCCCAAAATTATAAATATGCTGTTCTCTGCTGCGTATTTATCCACCCAACAAAGAAATTGATATCTATAATGGAAAATGTAATTTAATTTCAACACTTAAAATGAAAAACAATATTTGGAAAGCAAACTCGGTCACCTTGTTAGACTTTTAATTGGCTTTTGATTTTCGGCTTTAAACTTCATTAAAGCGAAAACAAAATGTTATGTAACGAAAACCATATAAAAAGGCTGACTTATAAAAACACCCATCTTTTTAAAAGCTGTTAAAAGAATAGAGAACAACAGGTGATAATTAAAATTGAGTCCTATTATTGGCGGGCAAACGTGCCCCGGAAGAAAATTAGCTATTTTCGACGGTGAGTCTAATAAAAACAGGTACTAATCCTAAATTCTATAATGTTGAAATTCGACATAATTTTCTTGTATTTCTTCTTTTTATTCCATATACGGGGTTGTGATAAAGAAACAGATCAACCTTTTATATGAAACTTCTAGTCAGGGAGCCCAATGGGTTTTCGTAGAAAAGACACGGCTCCACCAAAATTTTTCATATACATTTTGACTCCTAGTTACGAATATTGAAGATGGATTCCCAAAAAATGATCAAATAATTTGTTATAAACAAAAAAATTTTTTATAATTAAAGGAATTGTCTTTTGTAACATAAATATTTTCTTATTTCTCGGCCAATTCTAAACAATAAATATCTCTCGTGATTTTTCTGTCCGATACATAGATTTTGAGTTAGAAATACGCCATAAACAAATCGCTTTATAATGTATTGTATTAATATTTTAAACACACACACACACACACACACACACACACATATATATATATATATATATATATATATATATATATATATATATATATATATATATATATATATATATATATACAGTGCCTTCATTTCAAAACGAACCATCCTTAATAACTTTGTTAAATAGAAAAATTTAAAAAAAAGAAAAAACACGTCAATTTAGATATACAGGAGGAAGTTTAATTTTGCATTTGTTAAAAGTCTGTCAATCACCTCCTCACCTCCAGCTAACCTCACTTTGATATGTCAAATGGGAACCCCCACCTTGTGACACATCATTGTAAGCAGCATAAAATTGTCTATCCAACCGTATAAAAAAATTAAATCGGTTGACGTACAAGCGAATAGTGTGCAAAAATGTCTTGTAATAATGCATAATATATCGGCCTCGAACTTTGGTATGTCAAATGATTACCCTATAGTGTGATACATCATTTTAAAGGACGTACGATCTGCTATCCAACGATGTCAAAAAAATTAAGTTAATAGACGTTATAGGCAATTAGGATGCAAAAATGTGTGTTAAATATAAGCAGTTTATTCAGTTTTATTCAGTTGAAGAAAATTATTTTATTAAATGTTCAAAATGTGCGCCGTTATTAGCGAGACAATAAAAAAGCCTATTTTGAAATTCCCCACGAACATTGGCAAGGGTTTCTCTGCTAATTCCTCTACATTCCCGAACAATTCGATCTTTTAAATCGTCAATATTTTCAGGTGGGGTTTTATAAACCTTGCTTTTTAAATACCCCCAAAGAAAAAAGTCTAGAGGGGTTAGGTCTGGAGACCGTGCTGGCCATTCAATTGCACCACGTCTGCCAATCCACGTCCCTGGAAAATGTTCATCAAGCCACTCTCGAATTGCCAAAGCGTAGTGCGGGGGAGCTCCATCTTGCTGGAAATGCAAATTATTTTCATTTAGTACCATAACAGCATTTTCATCCACTTGATTTTCTAAAGATTGCACAATGGCAGGGTATATTGTGTTTTCTAAAAGGTTTAAATAAATTTGCCCAGTTAAATTATCTTCCAAAAAAAATGGCCCGATGATTTCATTGCCATAAATTCCTGCCCATACGTTAATTTTTTCGGGATATTGAATATGCCCTTCTCGGAAAAGGTGCGGATTTTCATTATCCCAGTATCTGCAGTTATGTCTGTTAACCAGTCCATTTAGAAAAAAAGTTGATTCATCACTAAAGCAGATATTCTTAGGTAAATGGGGGTCCTCGTCAATTCGTTGGCACATTAATTCGCAAAATTGAATTCTCCTATCAAAATCGTCTTCTCCGAGTTCTTGAAGAATTTGAATTTTGTAGGGAAAAAACTTATTTTGTTTTAAAACTTTATGCACAGAGCCAGCAGAAATGTTGGTTAAATCTGCGACCTTTGAGATGGATAAAGTTGGATCTATTGCAAACTGTCCTAGTACCTCGATTTGGCATGCTTCATCTACAACCCTTTTCTCAATAGATTTTTTATTACAAACGGATCCCGTTTCTTCAAACTTTCGTACCAATTCGAGTACATATTTATGGCCCACGTTTTTGTCTTGATGCCTCTCGTTAAATGCTCTGGCGGTTCTACGAGCGCACCGATCTTCAGCTCCATAGAGAAAAATTATTTCTATTCTTTCGGCTAGCGTATACACTATTTATATTCACGTTTCAACTAGGCGTCACAATGACAATTTTAACAATAATAAACAACTGGTGTTTAAAGATCTTAAAAATTTTATTTATTGCAGTGATTTCTTGTACCTATCAGGTACCGCAAAAAATATCATTGAAATAAATACACTAGATTGATTAGACTGCAATGAATTTTGCGATGAATTTTAAAACAGGCTTAGTTTTTTTCTCGCAAATATTTTAACTGTTTATTATTTTAAAAAAATATTTATTTTAAATTTAAAATAATATTTTACTCTATGAAGTAGCCATTTGACATAATAAAGTTTAATGTGATAAGGTGTCTATTATTACCACACATCTTTTCTTACTATTCGCTTGTACATCAACAGATTTTGTTTTTTTTTATTGGCTAAATAGGAGATAGTATGCCCTTTAAAATGATGTATCACACTATAGGGTAATCATTTGACATACTAAAGTTCGAGGCCGATATATTATGCATTATTACAAGACATTTTTGCACACTGTTCGCTTGTACGTCAACCGATTTAATTTTTTTTATACGGTTGGATAGACAATTTTATGCTGCTTACAATGATGTGTCACAAGGTGGGGGTTCCTATTTGACATATCAAAGTGAGGTTAGCTGGAGGTGAGGAGGTGATTGACAGACTTTTAACAAATGCAAAATTAAACTTCCCCCTGTATATCTAAATTGACGTGTTTTTTCTTTTTTTTTTAATTTTTCTATTTAACAAAGTTATTAAGGATGGTTCGTTTTGAAATGAAGGCACTGTATATATATATATATATATATATATATATATATATATATATATATATATATATATATATACGAGGAGGAGATATTCAAACAAACCAGAGCAGATGAAAAACTGAGAGAAAAAGTCTGCATACAACAACGTGCAACCAGATTTTACAAGGATAAATTACCACACTATAACAAAAAGAACAGTTTCAATATTGGAAAAATCTCGAAATGCTTTACTTAGAGAAGAAATACGACAGAAAAAGATACAACGGAACAGGCACTCTCCAACTTCACCTATCTATGGAACCGTTTAGACACTCTCTGCCATTGGCGAACTGAAACTACAAAAACAGAAACGCATTTAAAGAAATTTGATAATATCATGAAACACCATCACAAACAAGAGGAAAAACAAGCGACAACCAACAAAAACAGAACAGTGTACAACATATCCAAACACCAACTGACTGAAACAGAAAAAAACCGTTTTAAGTAAAGGTTTTAACTACGCAATAGCTCCGAAAAAAAATCCCACGGAGGAAATAATCACACAAATCGAGTCTACTCTTTCTTCGAGACAACCACGAGGCTGAGCAAATACGGCAGAATGTGTCAAGAATTCTCAGAACATCGAATCATCTGAAACAAAACCTGAGTAGAGCAGAATTTACAGCCTTAAAAGACCTGAACAAAAATGATAACATCATAATATTACCAGCAGATAAAGGCAATGCAAACCTGTGTCAATGATCCCACTACATATCTTGAGAAAACAACAAACACCAAAATCATGGACTCACCCACAGAACGGAATATCAAACAGAAACTAATACCACGGGAAAAATCCAGCAAGTGCCCAAGACTATACGGACTTCCAGAGATCTACAAGGCAAATGTATCTCTAAGACCCATCGTTAGCGCTTACAACTCTGCCACTCAAAAACTAGGAAACTACCTTGCTGGCTTCATGCAACCACGTATTGAAAATGCCGCCTCTTACGTCAAAAACTCGAAACACCTCTTAACCATTCTACATTCCGTAAGAATTGACAAGGACGACATCATTGCAAGCTTTGACGTAAAATCCCTGTATCCGAGCATACCGATGGATGAAGCACTGGGTCAGATCGCTCAAAGAGAGGACTTCCCAACTCACATCATGGATCTCACCAGACATTAACTTAAAAACGCATATTTTCTGTTCGATGGTTAGATATACAGACAGATAGATGGCTCTGTCAGGGGCTCATCACTATCTCCAGCCATGGTAAATCTCCCATGACCTATTTCGAAACAATAGTTCTTGAAAAATTCCACCTCAAACCCAAACTCTGGTGTCGCTACGTCGATGATGTATTTGTAATATGACCTCATGGTAAACAACAGCTCAACTGCTTCCATGAGTTTCTTAATTCCATCTACACAAAGATACAGTTTACTCTGGAACTAGAGGAAAATAATCAGCTTCCGTTTCTAGACGTCTTCATAACCAAAATAATGGATTGAGATCTACGACATACAGTATATCGAAAACCAGCACACATGGATAGATACCTGAATACTGATTCTCATCATCACCCCTCACAAATACAAGGCGTAGCCAATACCCTAATATCAAGATCCCTTCGCCTAAGTGATGACCAAGGAAAAGAAAAGGAACTGTCGCATATAAAAAGGCCCTCAATCAAAACAGCTACAAAACACTAATAATAAACAAGGCAATAAAATTGCAACAAAAACCAACACAAGAAATAAGGCCACCTGCCGAGGATCGACAAATCGCCATACTTCCTTACTTAAAAGGTACAACAGACAGAAACGGCAGATTACTCTGGAAAGACAACATATCAACAGCCTACAAACTATATAAAACAATAGGCTCTTCTTTAAGAAATCCAAAACACAAAATCAATCTAGAAAATCAAGGCTTATATAAAATCGCATGTGGCATTTGCAATAAAACATACATAGGCCAGACCAACAGAAGAATATCAGCCTGATTAGAAAAACATAAACTCAATATAAGAAACAAACAGACAATATCGGCGGAAACCAAACGAACGAACGGATGTATGTATATATATATATATATATATATATATATATATATATATATATATATATATATATATATATATATATATAGCGTTTTGTACCAATATTTTAATAACCTCCCGTGTGGAATTGTAAACGGTTTCATAGAATAGGCATTTGAAGGATTGTAACATGATAGTAATGCTTTATCAAATCAATTTTTATTTCTTTCTGATAAATGGGAATGAATCATAGTTAACCGATTTGTTCCCTCTTACACATAAATAGTTCTAAGTCGTAGCTCTATCTAATTGTAGAATCAGGGAGCGTGCTCTCTGATAATACGTTGCTATGGTGCCGCCAATCACGAAGATCCCTTGACAACGTCCTATTACAGAGCGTTCTTTCAAATTCAAGAATTACGTAGTTTAATTCCTAACCATTAAGAGAGAGGTATGTGGGAAAACCTATCAATCTTTTGTTTGAATATTAGTTTTAATTTTATTCACAAATAACGTTATTGAGCATATAACTACAGTAAGAAAAAATTATCTTTCCATGTTGGATTGGCTCTAAATATATGCTAAAAAGGAAGATACTTGAAGTGCCCCGCCCCGATTTTAATGAAACTTCAATATGTTGTAGAAGGTATAAAAATAAGAGATATGTATTGTTTTATCTGCGGAAATTTATTTTAACGGGGTCAAAACCGCTCTTAAAGTTCACCCCTAAAAACAGTATTTTTGAAATATCGCAGGTTTTAAGTGAGATATCTTTACAAAAAAAAATGAAAATTACTTGTTGTTTAAAATGATGTTAAACTATGGTTTTTTTACCTCCAAAGATATCATCCCTAATTTTTTATAAGGGTAAACCATCTATTCTAGAAATTACGAAATTTAATATAATTGTTTAAAAATATTTTTTGACGGGTTTCAGAGTTTCTAAAAATAACGGTAAAAGAGGGCAAGCCACCCCCAAATAATTTTGTTTTCTTAAATCTCACGTTCTAATTTCGCTATCTTTACAAAACAAAAAGAAAATTACTTGTTATTTGAAATGATGTTGAACCAAGATATTTTCATTCCCAAGAATTTCATCCTTTATTTTTTATAAAGGTAAACCATCTATTCGCGCACGTAATTTAATTCTACAAATTACGAAATTTAATAAAATTGTTTGAAAATATTTTTTTCACAAATACCATAAGTAACTTAAGTTGACGAGTTTCAGAGTTTCTAGAAAGAATGATAGAAGAGGGTAAGCCACCCTCAAATTATTTCTTTTAATATCTCAAGTTATTGAGGATAACTCTATAAAACAAAGTGGAAATTATTTGTTATTCGAAATAATATTAAACTATGGTATTTTCACCCCAATAATATCATCCCTTATTTTTTATTAGGGAAACCATATATTTGCACACGTAATTTAATTATAAAAATTATGAAATTTAATAGAATTGTTTGAATATTTTTTTTTCACGAATACCATAAGTCACTTAAATTGACATGTTTCCAAGTTTTTAAAAATAAACTAGTAAAAGAGGGTGAGCCACCCCAAATATGTTTTTTTTTACATCTCAGGTTTTAATTGAGATAACTTTACGAAACAAATTTGAAATTACTTGCTCTTTCAAATGAAGTTAAACTATAGTATTTTCTTCCTCAAGGATATTATTCGAAAGATATCATTTTATACATGTATATTCATAAAATTGCCAAATTTCAGTTTATATGAAAGTTACAGAGCTTAATTAATTTTTTTCTTTTAATTAATAAGAAAATATAAACTTATTTCATTGGTTAAGCATTCATGTCTGTAAATTATTACAATTCATGATTGTGTGATTTCTAATTCTATAACGTTCATTTAAATTAAAATTTGCCAATTTTAAGAACAATAATATATGTATGAAATGACGGTTTAATTTTATAAAAAATTAGGAATAATATCCTTGAGAGTAAAAATACCATAATTTAACATCATTTCGAAAAAAAAAGTAATTTTTATTTCGTTTTGTAGGAATATCTTAATTATAACTGGAGATATTAAAAAAATGTGTTTGGGAGTAGCTCGCCCTTATTTACTAGTTTATTTTCAAAAACCCCAAAACACATCAACTTAAGTTACTTATTGTATTCGTAAAAAAATGTCAACAAATTTGGTTTAATTTCATAATATCCAAAATTAAATTATGTAAATGAATGACAAGATTAACCCTCATAAAAAATAAGGAATGATATCTGTGGGGTTAAAACAACATGGTATAACCTCACTTCAACTAACAAGTAATTTTCACTTTGTTTTGAAAAGATATTTCAATTAGAATTTGAGAGTTGAAAAAAATGTATTTGGGGGTGACTCACCCTCTTTTAAACTTCATCTTTTGAAACCCCAAAACATGCCAACTTAAATTAATTATGGTATTTGTGAAAAAAATACTTAGAAACAACTTCATTTAATTTCATAATTTTTAGAATTAAACTACGTGAGCTAATAAATGATTTACCCTGATAAGAAATAAGGAATGATATCTTTCGGGCCGAAAATACCATAATTCAACGTCATTTCGAATAACAAATAATTTCCATTTTGTTCTGTAAAGATATCTCAATTAGAACTTGAGATTTAAAAAAAAAACATATTTAGGGGTGGCTCACCCTCTTTTCCTAATTTATTTTTAGAAATCCCGAAACCCGTCAACTTAATTTACTTATGGTATTCGTGAAAAAAATATTTTCAAATAATTCCATTAAATTTCGTAATTTTTAGAACGAAATTACGTGGACAAATATATTGTTTACCCTAATAAAAATAAGGGATAATATCCTTGAGGGTGAAAATACCATAGTTTAACATCATTTCGATTAACAAGTAACTTTAATTTTGGTTTGTAAAAATATCTCACTTAGAACCTGAGATATTTCAAAAATACTGTTTTTTGGGGTGAACTTTAGGGGCGGTTTTCACCCCGCTCTATTATGGTATTCGTAAAAAAAAAATATTTTCAAATAATTCCATTAAATTTCGTAATTTTTAGAACTAAATTACGTGGACAAATATATTGTTTACCCTAATAAAAATAAGGGATAATATCCTTGGGGGTGAAAATACCATAGTTTAACATCATTTCGATTAACAAGTAACTTTAAATTTGGTTTGTAAAAATATCTCACTTAGAACCAGAGATATTTCAAAAATACTGTTTTTAGGGGTGAACTTTAGGGGCGGTTTTCACCCCGCTATATTATGGTATTCGTAAAAAAATATTTTCAAATAATTCCATTAAATTTCGTAATTTTTAGAACTAAATTATGTGGACAAATATATTGTTTACCCTAATAAAAATAAGGGATAATATCCTTGGGGGTAAAAATACCATAGTTTAACATCGTTTCGATTAACAAGTAACTTTAAATTTGGTTTGTAAAAATATCTCACTTAGAACCTGAGATATTTCAAAAATACTGTTTTTAGGGGTGAACTTTAGGGGCGGTTTTCACCCCGCTTTATTATGGTATTCGTAAAAAAATATTTTCAAATAATTCCATTAAATTTCGTAATTTTTAGAACTAAATTACGTGGACAAATATATTGTTTACCCTAATAAAAATAAGGGATAATATCCTTGGGGGTGAAAATACCATAGTTTAACATCATTTCGATTAACAAGTAACTTTAAATTTGGTTTGTAAAAATATCTCACTTAGATCCTGAGATATTTCAAAAATACTGTTTTTTGGGGTGAACTTTAGGGGCGGTTTTCACCCCGCTATATTATGGTATTCGTAAAAAAATATTTTCAAATAATTCCATTAAATATCGTCATTTTTAGAACTAAATTATGTGGACAAATATATTGTTTACCCTAAGATTAACAAGTAACTTTAAATTTGGTTTGTAAAAATATCTCACTTAGAACCTGAGATATTTCAAAAATACTGTTTTTAGGGGTGAACTTTAGGGGCGGTTTCCACCCCGCTATAATGAATTTCCGCAGATAAAAAAATACGCGTCTCTAATTTTTGTACCCTCTCCAAGATATTGAAGTTTCATTAAAATCGGAGCCGAACACTTCAGGTACCTTCTTTGTGAGACATGTTGCAGGTATCTTTGTGTACCATGTATACCTACCTCCTATTCGTTTAAGAGCGACCTTATAATAAGATCAAATAGCGTGATAAATCAATAATTTTATTAACTAAAGTAAACAAGTTGTTTACATCATAAAACGCCCAATCTTGGTGCCAATCTTATTCAACAATCGGTCTGAAACAGATCTTTCAATTCCCGTATATGTACTGCTCAGGCGCGCTGTGTAGGTTGCTGTATTTCAACTTTTTTTTTTGGCATTAAATATGAATCATGTTGACATTTACAAAGTCATTTAACGTTTACTTGTTGGAGGTGGATTTAATTAAAATTTGATCGTTTATTCTTTACAAGCCGCCCTAACAGAACGTTCGTACGCTTGTTACCAAGTTAAATGATAGAATCTGGATCCAATAGCATGACCTCTTGTCCTGAACAAAAGAACAGTAAATTCGGTGCAGCTGCAGCCCAAAATGACCTTTTTCGATGCGTACAATAAGCATAAAGCTCACATGATGGCCTACACTTACCAGCAAAAGGCGCGTGTGAGATCATCCGAGGCCACTCTTTCTTACACCATACACCGAATGCAGTGGTGCAATACCACACGACGCGCGTGCAACAATTAGTGTGCAAAGGGGCAGCGAAATTTGGTGTGCCGCATGCAGTTCCACCGAGCGCCGACTGCGAAGCGCGGCACGACCGGGCGGCTCAATAATTCGCACGGTAATGGCAGTTGGGAAAGAAACGGGCGCGCGCAAGCTTTCCCAGGACTCGGGAAATATTGATCCAGAAATGGCCAACGAAAATTCCACTTATTGCAGTGAGAAATATATGGGAATTACTGGGAGCGAGGCCAAGCAAATGATTTGATGCCTAATTGAATCCTACTTGACTTTTAAACTATGGAATACGCTTTCAAATCTATTTCGAAATTGAAAGGTTTTATATCTTTGAAAAATAAAATGACACACGTGTGATTTAAAATTGCTTATTAGAGTAAGTAGAATTGGTCTAAACATGGACTACCAGTTTTAATACTGAATTATTTCCTTCAATTATAGGGAAGTCATCAGGATTTGGTTCCCATTTGAAAACTTGATGTTTTAAAAATGGTATCTGAACATTTATTGCAATACAGGGTATTCGGAATATACACTACAACGTTTGATGACAGACTAAGCTCGACTTAGGCCAACTTACAAATAAACCTACCCAAGTGTAACTCACCCAATTGGATGTAGTACTACTTTGTTTGAAGGTTGTAGACAATGTAAAAGATTGACTAAAATGTGGTTGTCGGACTTGCATTGTCTTTGTTTTTATTTATTTTTACGACGTTTCGATTAGGTTGTATCTCTAATCGTTATCAAGTATAAACTGAATGTTTTGTCTTAAGACTACGAGCTTATATCGGGACTGTGTCCATTGAAGCGCAAAGTTTCGCTTCACTGTACAGGGTGAGTCAACGATTGGATGAAGTAGGTTTGTGCCTTTTCGGTGAAATTAACAAAGAAACTATATTTATTGTTTGATACAGTTTATTTTTACGCAGATTTTAAAAATATTTAGGACTCTACAGGGTGAGCCAAAAAACTAGGACAGCATAAAGTTTTATTTTTTTAAATAGAACACCCTATATACGAATCATATTTTCGATTTAGTTTATAATTTTAAATCTTTTTTATTAAGGGTTTACTATAACAAAACTTTATAGTTTCTGAGATAATTAAGTTTAAAGAAAAAAAGTCGCATTTTCAAGCATCAATTCAATCCTAAATAACGTTTTCAATTTTGTGACAAATATATTCAAATTTGGAATTTAGCAAGGCCAAGGACAAGTTAACATAATTTTTACCTAATATTTGCAATAAAAGCTACAGGGTGTTGAACACATCGGCTCAAATTTGAACAAGTTTAAATGAATAAATATCTTTTTTTTTAAATGGTACACCCTGTATATTTTCATGTTATTTAATAGAGTAATAAAAACCCTAAAAGTTTTGTTCAATATATCCTATACCTATTTATAATAGTTTTTGAGATATTTCAGTTTTTCTTATTTTCCATACTTTTTTACAGAAATTGCCTTCTTGCTCAAAGAATTTACAAAATGAAGTATCCTGATCGACGCCAGCCTAATACCCATACTTTTCAAAACTTAATGCAAAGATTTGATTCTTCTGGTACTGTTGATTATCCAAAACGTAATGTGGTCAACAAACCAGTAACTAATGAAGAAAAAGAACTACAAGTATTGTTAAATGTTCAGGAAAATCCTTATATTGGTAGCCGTCAGTTAGCAGCATTATGTGAAACATCACAATCCACCGCTAATCGTACTACCAAGAAATATAGGTATCATCCATATCACATGAAATTACACCAAGAATTGCATGGACAGGATTTTGAAAGTCGTGGAAACTTTTGTCGTACAATAAATGCGGAGATTCAATTAAATCCAAATTTATTATGCAAGGTAATGTTTAGCGATGAAGCTACTTTTAGAAGTAACGGTGCCGTAAATAGACGCAACATGCATTATTATGTCACAGAAAACCCATTTTGGATTAGAGAGGTGCAACATCAAAACCACTGGTCATTAAATGTTTGGTGTGGTATTCATCATAATCGAATTATTGGACCCCATTTTTTTAATGAACCACTAAATGGCCATAGTTACCTGAACTTTCTACAAGAAGAACTACCCCAATTGCTTCAAGGTCTCGATAGGGATGAGCTCGACAGTATGTGGTTCCAGCACGATGGTGCGCCTCCGCATTACCATCGTGAAGTTCGTGCGTTTTTGGACCAACGATATCCGCAAAAATCGATTGGACGTGGGGGTTTCATTGAGTGGCCACCAAGGTCTTGCGACATCACTCCATTAGATTTCTTCCTATGGGGTTATATTAAAAATAAGGTGTATGTTAATCCACCAACAACAGTGGAAGATATGCGAAACAGAATTAGGGATACCTGTAGAACAATAACGCCACTAATTTTGTCCAGGGTCCGAGAAAATCTGCAAAAAAGACTAAATTTGTGCATTGCACAAGAGGGTCGTTTATTCGAACACTTATTAAAAAGAAATAATTAATCTCAGTATTTAATAGGTAATTTTTTTGTTTCAATTTAGTATAAAAGTAAATATGTATTTGCCTTGTCGTTATTGTTGTGTTAATTTTTTCACATTATGTTTAATTAAACTATTGCCGTTGTAATATAACGAATAATGTATTTCATCATATTTAACCACATTCTGTCTGTTTCTGTAGTTTCTTTTTATTATTTTACATGGCTACTATGATAATGAAGACTATTTCTGTAGAAAAGTATGGAGAATAAGAAAAACTGAAATATCTCAAAAACTATTATAAATAGGTATAGGATATATTGAACAAAACTTTTAGGGTTTTTATTACTCTATTAAATAACATGAAAATATACAGGGTGTACCATTTAAAAAAAAAGATATTTATTCATTTAAACTTGTTCAAATTTGAGCCGATGTGTTCAACACCCTGTAGCTTTTATTGCAAATATTAGGTAAAAATTATATTAACTTGGCCTTGGCCTTGCTAAATTCCAAATTTGAATATATTTGTCACAAAATTGACAACGTTATTTAGGATTGAATTGATGCTTGAAAATGTGACTTTTTTTCTTTAAACTTAATTATCTCAGAAACTATAAAGTTTTGTTATAGTAAACCCTTAATAAAAAAGATTTAAAATTATAAGCTAAATCGAAAATACTATTCGTATATAGGGTGTTCTATTTAAAAAAATACAACTTTATGCTGTCCTAGTTTTTTGGCTCACCCTGTAGAGTCCTAAATATTTTTAAAATCTACGTAAAAATAAACTGTATCAAACAATAAACATAGTTTCTTTGTTACTTTCACCGAAAAGGCACAAACCTACTTCATTCAATCGTTGACTCACCCTGTACACACCTCAATGATTTGATGTTACAAAGTAGTGGTTACCAAAGATTAGGTATCTCAACACTCGGTTTACTGAAGATTCCATGATTATTTTTAATGTAAGCTGCTTCTATAAATTTACTTTTTTTCATGTTGGGTTCCATATATATTGCCGCAACCTCAGACCATTTGATATGGTGTTGTTTATCCCAGGAGGGTTCTGCAATACCTGATCTCGACGTTTCCCCTTTTTGTGTATGAGTTTTATGTTCCCTAATTCTAACTTCTAGTGGTTGTTTGGTTTCTCCAGTGCCAACAGCATATATAAAAATATAAAAGATAGAATCGGTTCTATTTTCCTGAACTCAAAGCTCTTGGGAAGAGGGGGTTCGTAAGCATATATATATATAGCTTTACTGTATTCAAGAACTAGAGAGAGTAATAAAACTGTTACCGAAACCTCCAACGTACCTGCTCCAGTGCAGTAGGTAACCGAGGACTGCCGTAAATCTAATTATATTTAATTATATTTAAATATTGGCTTCCTCGTCTATATTTATTTCAAAATCGTTAAACCAGGGCATTTTTTCATCAACGAAAAACGTATTACGATGAATATTTATGATGTCTTAAGATATCAGTATCTCGATAATAATGTTCAAAGCTCTGTTGAGATCTATTCCAACATGACAGGAGTTGAAAATCTATTATGTACCGAATACTGAAGGAGAAAAAAATGACTGGACTTGTTAGTACTCCCAAGTTACATTCGATCACAGGCAGACGAAAAACCTCGTTGGAAGAAGAGATGTAAACTGCAATAAAAGGAGTTGTACATATATTTTATTATGAGAAGCAGATCCCAACCGTCGACAAAATCTTAACTAAAATCAATGAAGATCGGGATTTACCTGAAATTAAAAGAACTGAGCTCTTGAAATTGCTCAGAGAACTTAATTTTTGCTGGGAAAAACCAGATAGGAAATCTGTTCTTATAGATCGTTCGGAAAATGTCCGTTGGAGAAGGAAATATCTCTCTCAAGTAAAAGGTAGAGTTGCTAGAAATACCGCAACTTACAAAATTAGTAATTTCACTAAACTTTTGAAAGATTTTTTTGAATAAAGTCACTGCAGAAAATTGGAAGAAATCCATATAATAAAAGAATAAATGTGGAAACTCGATCTCATGATCGGTGAGATAGAGGAACCAATTATAATTAATTTGAGCGAAGATAGCTTCACTGACTTTTATTACGAAATAGATACGTAATGTTTACCAGCGTGAACACAATTTATTATTTAAATTTTCTGTAACATATAAAAATAAATTACATTTCCATCCCTTTTTAGTGTTTAATTTTAATTCTGCAGATGGTTTCAGAAATAAATAAACTGAACCGTCAAATATCCTAAAAAAGTTTTTAATTAATAATAAAATGATCGATAGCCCCAAAAAAATTTTAATATTATATGGACAAATTTATTTTTTTATATATGTTTAACTTCTTGTATTTTTGACAATGGGTATTTTGTAAGTATTTAAATTATACCTTAGAATTTTTTGAGAGAAAAAGGCTACGTTTTAGTCTGAATGTGCCTAAAACGGTTTCTATGCCAAAATTAAAAATAATAAAATACAGTTGTGATTTGTGTTAAATATGTAAAAATTATCTATATTTTCTAATGTATGTGAATTATTAAGAAATCATAAAAAATAAAATAAAATTATAAAAACTTTTTATTTTAAGTTTATTACCAAAATAATATTCTATGCCATAAATACTTAGTGATAATAAACCTCCTTTCGACGCCTATGACAAGGATTAAAATCCTTTTTAACACTTCACACATCCAAATATCTATTGTTATCCAACCCAAATAGTCTATTATTATAGACCGGTATTTTTGATTATAAAATTTCATTCCTATGAATAATATATCTGTCTAACAGATTTTGCCAAAGAACACAGGTAGTTTGTGAAGAAAAAAAAGGGTAAAAAATGATTTATTACTCTCTCTAGTTGTTTTCCTTGTGTTCCTCCTTAATCAAAATGAAAAGGCAAGATTTCAAAAATTGCAAAATAGAGCCATGAGAGTTATACTCTCATGTACAAGAAGAACATCAATTAACTACATGTTGAGAGAATTGCAATGATTGTCGGTGGAGGACTTCTTTCACTATCTCACATTGATCTTTATTTTTAAAATCAGATCGGGTAGTTCTCCAACATATGTACAGGGTGAGTCAACGATTGGATGAAGTAAGTGTGTGCCTTTTCGGTGAAATTTACAAAGAAACTATATTTATTGTTTGATACAGTTTATTTTTACGCAGATTTTAAAAATATTTAGGACTCTACAGGGTGAGCCAAAAAACTAGGACAGCATAAAGTTGTATTTTTTTAAATAGAACGCCCTATATACGAATCGTATTTTCGATTTAGCTTATAATTTTAAATCTTTTTTATTAAGGGTTTACTATAACAAAACTTTATAGTTTCTGAGATAATTAAGTTTAAAGAAAAAAAGTTACATTTTCAAGCATCAATTCAATCCTAAATAACGTTTTCAATTTTGTGACAAATATATTCAAATTTGGAATTTAGCAAGGCCAAGGACAAGTTAACATAATTTTTACCTAATATTTGCAATAAAAGCTACAGAGTGTTGAACACATCGGCTCAAATTTGAACAAGTTTAAATGAATAAATATCTTTTTTTTAAATGGTACACCCTGTATATTTTCATGTTATTTAATAGAGTAATAAAAACCCTAAAAGTTTTGTTCAATATATCCTATACCTATTTATAATAGTTTTTGAGATATTTCAGTTTTTCTTATTTTCCATACTTTTTTACAGAAATAGTCTTCATTATCATAGTAGCCATGTAAAATAATAAAAAGAAATTACAGAAACAAACAGAATGTGGTTAAATATGATGAAATACATTATTCGTTATATTACAACGGCAATAGTTTAATTAAACATAATGTGAAAAAATTAACAAAACAATAACGACAAGGCAAATACATATTTACTTTTATACTAAATTGAAACAAAAAAATTACCTATTAAATACTGAGATTAATTATTTCTTTTTAATAAGTGTTCGAATAAACGACCCTCTTGTGCAATGCACAAATTTCTTTTTGCAGATTTTCTCGGACCCTGGACAAAATTAGTGGCGTTATTGTTCTACAGGTATCCCTAATCCTGTTTCGCATAACTTCCACTGTTGTTGGTGGATTAACATACACCTTATTTTTAATATAACCCCATAGGAAGAAATCTAATGGGGTGATGTCGCAAGACCTTGGTGGCCACTCAATGAAACCCCCACGTCCAATCCATTTTTGCGGATATCGTTGGTCCAAAAACGCACGAACTTCACGATGGTAATGCGGAGGCGCACCATCGTGCTGGAACCACATACTGTCGAGTTCATCCCTATCGAGACATTGAAGCAGTTGGGGTAGTTCTTCTTGTAGAAAGTTCAGGTAACTATAGCCATTTAGTGGTTCATTAAAAAAGTGGGGTCCAATAATTCGATTATGATGAATACCACACCAAACATTTAATGACCAGTGGTTTTGATGTTGCACCTCTCTAATCCAAAATGGGTTTTCTGTGGCATAATAATGTATGTTGCGTCTATTTACGGCACCGTTACTTCTAAAAGTAGCTTCATCACTAAACATTACCTTGCATAATAAATTTGGATTTAATTGAATCTCCGCATTTATTGTACGACAAAAGTTTACACGACTTTCAAAATCCTGTCCATGCAATTCTTGGTGTAATTCCATGTGATATGGATGATACCTATAATTCTTGGTAGTACGATTAGCGGTGGATTGTGATGTTTCACATAATGCTGCTAACTGACGGCTACCAATATAAGGATTTTCCTGAACATTTAACAATACTTGTAGTTCTTTTTCTTCATTAGTTACTGGTTTGTTGACCACTTTACGTTTTGGATAATCAACAGTACCAAAAGAATCAAATCTTTGCATTAAGTTTTGAAAAGTATGGGTATTAGGCTGGCGTCGATCAGGATACTTCATTTTGTAAATTCTTTGAGCAAGATGGCAATTTTTTTGAGCCTCTCCTATTGTATAAATCATATCTATTAACTCATTCTTTGGAAAATTCATTTTACAATATAAGATGAATGCAAAAAAACCCAAACTACACTACATAAAAACCAAAAGAAGCGATTGCGGTTATAAATTTGACACACAGAAAAATATTCTTTTACATTGTTTTTGCCATGGCTACTATGATAATGAAGACTATTTCTGTAAAAAAGTATGGAAAATAAGAAAAACTGAAATATCTCATTATAAATAGGTATAGGATATATTGAACAAAACTTTTAGGGTTTTTATTACTCTATTAAATAACATGAAAATATACAGGGTGTACCATTTAAAAAAAAAAGATATTTATTCATTTAAACTTGTTCAAATTTGAGCCGATGTGTTCAACACCCTGTAGCTATTATTGCAAATATTAAGTAAAAATTATGTTAACTTGTCCTTGGCCTTGCTAAATTCCAAATTTGAATATATTTGTCACAAAATTGAAAACGTTATTTAGGATTGAATTGATGCTTGAAAATGTGACTTTTTTTCTTTAAACTTAATTATCTCAGAAACTATAAAGTTTTGTTATAGTAAACCCTTAATAAAAAAGATTTAAAATTATAAGCTAAATCGAAAATACGATTCGTATATAGGGTGTTCTATTTAAAAAAATACAACTTTATGCTGTCCTAGTTTTTTGGCTCACCCTGTAGAGTCCTAAATATTTTTAAAATCTGCGTAAAAATAAACTGTATCAAACAATAAATATAGTTTCTTTGTAAATTTCACCGAAAAGGCACAAACTTACTTCATCCAATCGTTGACTCACCCTGTACAAAATCATATTAATTATAATAGAAATATACATGCATATGACACTAGATCGAAGGATGACTTTTATATTCCTCCAGTATTAAAGAGACAAACACAAACCTCTGTATTCTTTAAGGGTCTAAACAGTTTTAATCAATCGCCCACAAATATTAAATGTTTAAAATCTTTAAATAAGTTTAAGCAGTGTCTGAAGCAGTATTTTTTTAATAGGGTCTGTCCTTGAGGGACATGAACTTTCTTTGTTTTTTTTTTTTTAAATTTGTGTCAGTTTAGTTTAGTATGTCATTGTTCTGCAAAGCTTGACGATGTTTGATTGTTGTTTTTAATTTTAATTAAATATGAATTCAGTTGTTAAGATATGTGTGTAATTATATATTAGTCTATGACTAAGTAAAGGATTTTATATCTAGTTCCTGAATAAATTATAGTATTAGAGGCATAATCGGGTCTATTTTCCTGAACTTAAGCTCTTGGCGGGGGGGGGGGGGGGATCGCCCCCACCTTGGAACCGCGCCTGGTTCCCTTATCAAATACAGTGTCACGAAAAATTAATGATTTGACAAATTATGTGAAAAGTGAACTTTTAAAAGTCATAAAATTGAATTATTTCGCTATTCGGCTTAACGAGTGGACCGATGTAGCAAACGCTGGTCTATGTTATATACATTTTTAAGAATTCCATCATCATGATCAATGACTATTTTGAAAAAAAAAATGAAAAAAATTGGTATTTTTGTCTGGCTGTGGAGGTGGTGCAAAATCAACGACAGAAGCATTTTCTGATCGGGTGGTGCGAGGAAAGCAGATCAACGAAAACATTGAAAGGACTCATTGCTGTGTTCATGCTCGTAGACAAACACTGGCGTGTAAACGCGTTCCTCTAGAGTTATCCAGTAAACTGTAAAAAGGAAATGCATTAAATTTAATGTTAATGTGCTGGAAGCAAACTTCATAAATGTTTATTAAATACGTTTAATGTAATGCATTAAATTTAATAATTTACAATAATTTAAATTAATTTATTCCATTTAGTCTAATGTAATGTAATTAACTTCATTAACTTTTTAAGGTGACTATGTACATTAAATATACAGCCAGTGTTCATTGAATTTAAGATATGTTATCACATATTTAATGCACCAACATTAATATGAGGTCAAAAAATTCTAGCACCAGGAAAAGTTGGAAAATTTTCCCATAAGTAGTGTACCGTCAACTGTAGACCGATTTCGAACTCATTGATTTCCGGCAGACATGGTACACCTCATCATAAGAAAATTGAGTCCTTTAAGCAACTTATATCGGATAAGGAAACGCCTACTTGTGTTGGTACCTCTCATTTGTTCACTACTTCTTTCTGTCGATTTTTCTTGATTTCGCCTTTCAGAATTTTGATAACAAAATTGTGTAGGTACTTGAATTGAATCGATCGAAGTTGAATCCAAGTATGTCGCAAATGAGTAAGTGGGATGTCTCTCTGTAGGCGCAAACGATTGGTTTTTTTGACCTAAAGGTCGTAAACCAGGGAATTGGCTAGAATATGAAAAATTATTTAGGGAATTCACCGGTGAAATCGTTGGTGTAACGTCGTAAAATGATTCGCTTTCAAAATCGATATTTACGCGTCTGCCGAGTCTATCGGTATTTGTAACAGGATTATCCAAGTCTATAAGATTCCGCTGAATATTGGTATTTTCATTGTGGTATTGTGGTTGATGTTGAAAGGAAGGGGGTGCCCGAGAGGACCCACCGTAACCTCCCGACCCAGCGAAAACCCAGGCCTCCTCACCTTTCTTGCTGTCATTTGTGGCATTTTGTTTTGTTGAGTCATTTATGCTCTTAAATTTGGAAAAATTTGAAGTGTTGTTGTTGTTTGAGCCAAAAGTCAAAAATGGGGACTTTATTTAAAACAAGACGCGTAGTGGAAGTGAGCCAAAGTGCTCTACGGGTCTTGTGCAATGAGATTGGGGTAGTCTAATTATTGAAAAATTAGAACTTGTTTGTTGCAACTTGTGTGTGATTTTTTTGGTGTTTGTTTGTAAACGAGAAAGTCAATCTAAATTTGGTAACTTGTTTGTCTCTTTTGTCGGAAAAGAATTTCGCAAATTTAAATTTTATTTCACGTTGTGTATCCGACATCCGGTTGCCTTCTCCGAAATTTCACGATATTTATTTGCACGGTAGTTTATGGGGACTTTGTGTTAATTTTTTCGCGCTCGAATTTTGTTGTGCCAAAATTTTCTAAGGGTTTACCAATTTGGAAAATATTCTTACGGTACCAACCTTAGAAAAGTGCTTTTCTAAGTATTTTTTGGTCGATTTGGTTATTACGGGGGATGGTTCAAGGCTTATAAAAAACCTTTAATGTCTATGGAGGGTGAGTTATGTGGAACACTCTTTATTTGATGTTTTCGCGAACTTTATGACGATGATCCGTAATTGCAACACCAGTTAGCGTATGCAATTACGAATTATGCCCGTCTTTCGAACTGTAGTATATCGGGCTCTGAGGTTTAGAGACCTATCTTACCTTTAACCCTATAAAGTAGATCAGAGGAACCCCGATATACCGTATTTAATCCGATTTGTGCAAAAAACAAAAAATTGAATGATTTTTAATATCTTCAGGCGCCCCAGCCTTTGGCAATTTCCCGGGAAAAAGCTACTAGTTCGTCCAGGGGCCTAGGAGGTACTTTGTTTTAGCTTAAAATTAATACTATCCTTCAGCCACGCAGCTGTCTTATAAGATCGTCGATGTTGTTTGTTTTCTGAGCTGTTCAGCCTTCCTGAAGAAATATCTTCTTGAATTTGTTAAATATTTTCCCTCTAAAATACGAATTTCTTTTGAAAAATTACGAATTTATTTTGAAAAAATGCACTATTTGACAAATTCTGACGTTTTTCTTCAAAACAAATGGCTTCTTTCTTCAAAACTGTTGTTTTCGTGAATTTCTTTATCTTCCTAGAGCATCAATAATTTGCAATGACGTTTTGGCTAACGATTGCCCAAAAAGTGGGGTTTATATAGTTTCCGAGAGCTTTCTCTACTCTCTTGTGTGTAACTAATCGGAACAAAGCGAACTTTTGATTGGACACTTTCTGTTACGCTGGAACTATAAAAGAAAATTGCATTGTGCGATTGCCGTCATTCTATCCGTCGGATCGAAACGAATCTTTCGGCATTCGATTGGATTTTTCATTATGCAACTTCCCATTCCATTGTAAATTTTTTTTATCCGTGAGGAATATTTACAATACATGGTACACCTCATCATAAGAAAATTGAGTCCTTTAAGCAACCTATATCATATTAAATAAGAAGTTCAATACAAGTTGCGCCATCTCCCGGAATTTCATGCAATGTAGCATGAGTATTAATGTATGGGGGAGACACTAATGTAAAAGGCAGGGTGGGGTCAATTTTTCTGAATTTGATGCTTTTGGAGAGGTGGGGGGCGATCACAAGGAAAAATAAGTTGCCGACAGGTGGGGAGGATGCGAGCAGCATACATAGTCCTAATATAAGAGGCAGAATCGGGTCTATTTTCCTAAACTCAAAGCTCTTGGTGGGGGGAGGGGCTATCGCAAGAAAAACGAGTTGTCAACGGGGGGGGGGGGGGGGGAATGCCAGCAGCATCACATTCCTAATATAAAAGGCAGAATCGCAGAACTGCCCGTCAATCACTTTTGCCATGTCTACGCACAAATAGAACTTCAAAGTTCTGTATTTCAGTAAAGAATCATCGCATGACAATTCTGAAAAAAGCATTTAAAAGCTCTTTGCGAGTACTTGCAGATGACATAAAGTGTAAATCGATTTTTAATTTTTTAAAGGTTTTAATCAAGAATAAAAAAATTAAAAAAAAAAATTTTTTTGGACTTTATTAAATTCAGCGTCATTTTTGTAGAAAAATTTGTGAGAAAATTCTGATCATACAGTTTTTTAGAGTTTTCCAAGAAGTTTAAATTACTTTTTTATAGTTTGATCTAAGTGTATTCTTGACCAAAATACAGCCCTTCTTACGAAAAAAATGACCTATTTTCATTGTTTTGTATATTCTTAACTGAACTAGATAGAGAAAAACTTCAAAGAGAAGAAATGCTAGTTTTTACGTGCAGAATGGCCTTCATTAATTACGAAATGTTTTCTGCGAATTTCATTTTTTAATTTTTTTTTTGATTTTTTTGAAAATAAAAACGATAATATGCTGTTTACGACTGTTCACTCAGTATAATACCAATGCGTTATTTTCGTACAATTCTTCAAATGTTTTTACATTGGTTTCTTTACGTGGTTTCCAATTTTTAATTATCATATCATAGAATTAACGGTTTACAAATAAACTACACATAAAAATAGGAACAAATTGAATATTTTTTCATGTAAAATCATCTGAAAAATTGTCCGAAAATTATACGTTGATATCATATTGAGTGAACAGTCGTAAACAGCAAATTATCGTTTTTATTTGAAAAAAAAAAAATGAAAAATCAAAAGAAATTAAAAAATTAAAAAAAATAAAACTTGCAGAAAACATTTCGGAACTAATAAAGGTCGTTCTGCATGTAAAAACAGGCATTTTTTCTCTTTGAAGTTTTTCTCTATCTAGTTCAGTTAAGAATATATAAAACATTGAAAAAAAGTTGTTTTTTTTTCGTAATAAGGGCCCTATTTTGGTCAAAAATGCACTTAGATCAAACTTTAAAAAAGTAATTTAAACCTCTTGGAAAACTCTAAAAAAGTGTCTGATCAGAATTTTCTCACAAACTTTTCTACAAAAATGGCGCTGAATTTAATAAAGTCAAAAAAAAAATTTAATTTTATTCTCAATTAATACCTTTAAAAAAATTAAAAATCGACTTGCACTTTTTGTCATCTGCAAGTACTCGCAAAGAGCTTTTAAATGCTTTTTTCAGAATTGTCATGCGATGATTCCTTATTAAAATACAGAACTTTGAAGTTCTACTTGTTTTCGCAAAGACATGGCAAAAGTGATTGACGGGCAGTGTATATACATCGATTAGTCCGGAGCAGCGGTACCGACTTGAATGATTTTTTTTTATGTTATATTCAGGAAGTTGCACCGGTGGTCCTATATTATTTTGGATAAAATTGGTGCAGTAAAATCCAAGATGGCGCTGATAATATGGCGAACAAAAAAATTAATCTTCTCCGATTTTCTCCAAAATTAGTATGAGGAAGTTGTCGGGGTCGCACATAACGAAGTTGAAATTACTTTTAAAAAATTCAATATGACGGATATAGAGACGTTCTTAAGGGTGTTAATTACGAATTTAAAATTATTTTAAAAGATTCAATAGGGCAAATCCAATATGGCGGACTAAAAAATTTTACCTTTTTCAATTATATTCTAAATTAGTGCTGGGTCGTTGTTGAGGGTTAAAATAATTTTAAGAAAATTTAATATGTCAGATTCAATATGACGATCTAAAAATGTTACATTTTCGGATTTTGTCCAAAATTGGTACTAACGGGTTTTCGTGGGGATAGATTCAGATTATATAAGAAGTTAAAATTATTTTTGTGAAATTCAATATGGCGGATCCAATATGGTGGGCTAAACATTTTATTTTATTAATATATTTTCAAACTTGGTATTAGGAGGTTTTTGGGATCGTAGGTTACGAATCTCAAGGGAATTTTTTTTGTTTAATATGACAGGTATAATATGGAAGACTAAAAATTTTACATTTTTCGGAATTTGTCAAAATTGATATTGGAGGTTTTTTGGAATGTATAATACAAATTCAATATGCAGAATAAACTATGTCGTGATAAAAAATTTACAGCTCAAGTTCGTTAAATATCGATATTAGGGGGTTTTGGGGGTCTATATTACTAATCTAAAATTAATTTAATATTCAAGAGAGTAGACCTACTATGACAAACTAAATATTTGCTTGATACAATTTCATTCAAAATTGGTATTTAGAGATTTCTCAGAATCAAAGAATTTTTAATTGTTTATTTTAGTGTTGTCTACAACTTTAGATAAAAGTAGTTCAAATAATTTATGGATATCATAACAAATACAAAACTAAAAATCGAAAAATTAAATTTGTATACAAAAATTAAAACGCCTTCTAAAAAAGCGCTAAAAAACGAAAAATAACAATATAAATTAAATGAAATTGAAATTTTTGAAGTTTACACAAAATGATTTTTACATGAAACAACTACAAGTATGTTCAATTTTTTTATGAAAATTTTTTAGTATTTAATTAATTCACTTTTCAAAATATTCACTTCATTATACATTATTTTATTTTTTTAGATTATTGAAAAATCATACATATAATGATCTAGATATAGTCAGTAAGAGTAATTAATCCTTAGCACCCAAGGGGGCATGTGCGTGCCTTTACGCAGTTGACCCTGTATAACCGAAATAACTGATTTTTTGTGCCCAGGTACCTAAGAAAGAGAAAGCGATAGTAGATGGGGCAGTAAAGAACGATTTTGGGAGGCTAATACATTACGCAGCAAAAATTTATTTACTCTTTTTGCTATTCCATCTCCACATCTCCAGAGCAAGTTATTATATCTTCTTTTTAAGCTGCTGGAACGTCACATGTTATGAAAATGCGCATGAGCAACGACAAAATTATCACCAAAATTATATTCAGATTTCTTGTTCGTATCACAACAGAGTGGTATTTTATTTTAAAAATTATCACCAAAAAATTTTCGGCAAAAATTTGCTGAAATTTTTTGTTATAATTTTTGGAATAATTCTTGTGTGTGTAAAATGGCTCGTAGAGAATTTGGAGGTTGATATTTAAATTGAATCTCAAATACGTGCGATGAACTTTAAAATATTATTGAAGTGGGATGAATTTAATATAAGATAACAGTGTTGGGTTTAAGAAGTTATTTCTACTTTATTAAAAAAAAAACAACATACCATCGGGAAGATAAAGTAGTTAATACCACTACAAAATTTTTATTTTGTCTACTTCCTGAAATTTTTGAAAATAGTACAAACGAATTTTTGACATGTTTTATTAAATGATATTAAAAACGGAGCACTCATTCTCAAAGCATTATTTAAAATTTTTCCAGTGCAGTGTTTCATATTGGACAGAAAAATAATATCATTGGATTAATTTTACAGAATAGTCTATACAATTTTTAAAACTTTCATGTATCGAATGTAGTTTAGATACAATAAAATGAAATATTTCATACAAAAAATTACTTATTGGACTTTTGAGGAGTGTTTTTTATTGGTCATGATGCTTTTGTATATTTTGAATATTTTTACAAAAATACTTTTTTAAAAATTACCGAAAAAAATGTTCTTTTAATATTTGCTTCATACTGTCACAAAAATTTTAAGATTATTTATTTCAGTGAATTTGTTATATTTGTTCATCTAAAGCAGTATTTTCCTACCTTTTTTTAATCTCGACCCTTTTTCGATTTTTTAAAAATGTTTGCGACTTCCCTTTCTCATCCACCATATTTGATCAAGAAAACAAAAGTTTAAAAAAATATATTTTTGACTTGGCATAAGAAATGATTTTTTCATTAGGTATTAATTATGGAGGATTAATGTGATGATTGCATACTAAGGTGGTGAACAAATGGCAAGTGAAATCACTAAATTCTACATAAACAAATGTGGCGGCAGGGTAATACGTATGCTTTAGCAATTCCACCCGCCACTTGATAACCATACGGTATACCACGTCATTTGCTGACTACCTTAGTATACGCTTTAGAAACTACTTTTTAAATTCAGGTTTCATCATTAAAGTGTGTCAGAAACTCACATTTACTTTCCATTTCTACATGTTTTAATTCATTTTTCAATTCAGAGATTCGGTCAACAACATTTCGTTTTAAAAACCAACGAATATCAGTACAGAAAAAAAGAACTTCTTCATCAGAATTCATGTTTCACATAATTCTTTGAACTAACAAGTTCATGAACAAAAATAACAATCACTTGAATTATTAATCTGAAGCTAACGTATACGAGGTAACTCAGAAAAATAATGTGAGAATTTAAGAGAAGAAACTTGATGAAAGTATCATAACATATACAATGAAATTCAAAAAGATAATGAGAGCGACTCAGAAAAGAAATTTGATAAAGATTATATACTCTTTATCCACCTCCTCCTCCTCTTAGGCTCTCTCATATATTCACTACTCATACTATGTTTAGCATTAGTTGTAAATGTTATAATCAAAAAAATATTTTACAACTAATGCTATTGTATAATTTTGGTTGATTATTGATACTTTGTGTCACTGACTAAAAAAGGTTATTAGCTATCTTTCACGCAAGTAGGATTACCCATCAGATGCACAGAACTAGTGACACTAAGAGTACTGAACTTTAAATAATTGACAGTTGTCACCAAAGAGTAGAGCACTTCATGCAAAAGCTTTGGAAGAATCTTGGAAGTAAGGACAAATTTGTGAATCATGTAATGCAATCCATTTGGTTGAAGTATAAGCTCTTTAAATTTTGACTGAAAGCCCGATATCGATCAAAGCATGGCAGGTGCTCCATCGGTACACACTCCATATCACCACCTTTCGTAATAGTTTTTAGTGCTCTACAAAACAAAAACTCATCTTTGAATATATCTTACGAAAACGAATAACTGGGAACACGAACCAACATCGGTAGACTCGCCAAGTTGAAAAGAAAATACTGGAGATACCTTTATTTCAAACAAAATTTGATCTATCACATCTTTGGACATATTTGAAATACCGCTCTAAATTATCTTGTTGGATAAGGATATATAACGCATTTTAAACTCGCGCTTCTCCAAGAATTAGTTTGTTTGGCTTTAATAAGCAGGGTTTAGTTGGGAACCACTCGCCTATAGTAACTTGAGCGTTTTCTTTATTCCTCTTTACAATAGCGGCAAGCTGGACATGTCGGAAAATCTTTGAAAAAAATCAGAGCTTTGAGACTAATGGGCCTATGAAATGATCACCAAACTCATGGTCACATATGTTTCCTTAGTATAATGGTCCAAGACACAACAAGCAGCAGCTCAAAGAAAGTTGTAAAAAATACAGATATTAGCCCGTACAGGAGTCATGGGAGCTATGCCCATGGTTCCCCATAGCGACAATAGACGCAATGAAATGGTCTCATCAATGGAGCTGCAACGAACCATCCAACAGCAAATTCACAGAAAACAACTATCTACGGAAAATTTCCATTCTAAGACTTGTCTGCAGAATGTTATACCTGCAGAGATTTTCTATGCCGCTCTACATTTTAAAAAAATCTCATTGAAAAATTAAAATTTGGTACCCCAAAATTTTGTAATTTTCCAAAGCAAATTCTACTCATTCGTCTTAAATTTTTAATATACATAAGAAATTATTACATATTTCCCATATTTATGAACTGAATACAAATTTTTTAACATTAGTAGTTAGCGACTAAAAAGAAATTGAAGTTTTATGTTGATTGCCTTTCGAACTGGGCTCTAATCGCAGATTTCTGAAAATAAATGGATGACAGGTGGTAATGGAGCTGTCAAACGAAAAATGTCCGGAGTATGCTTTGCGCCATTTTGGGTAAAGGGACATTTTGGCACGTCAAATTAATCGTCAAAAGTCAAAAAATAGTATCATTGTTGTTATTATTGTGAAATAATCTTTGTTTTTCCTTGGATTAAATTTATTTTAAATAACTTAATAACCAAGCATCAGTAAAATATTTAGGTGTAAATATAGACCACAAAATTATCTTAAATTGGCACTTTGGAACTGTTAAACAAAAAATGTATACAAAGGGCCAAATACCTTAGGAGTCTTAATATACAAAGAATAAGGCATATCAAGAAAAACAACTCATTTATATTAAGCAATATACTGACTTTAATAGGAATACATACCCCCTACATACAGTAATTGCAGGAAGCCAGCACTCATAAAACTTAAAACGGTAGAAACCACTACTCTATGTAGTATGACTAAAAATCAATCGTCCTAGCTATCCGCCAATCAATTATTGTATGAATTCACTAAACATCCAACCTCTTACTGCAAGACTTCCTGTCCTGTCAACTAAGTTTGAAAGAAAACCTGAAACTTGACCGATGATAGAGGAACTGTGTACGACCAAGGGCCGGAACCATAGGCCAGCCCGAAGACCACCATTAATGATACTATTCAACCTTTAATATACTTTTTTTATTATTTTGTGAAGATTTGTAGGGGCTTGAAGACCAAACGTACTATAAAAAAGCTTTTTATTCTGAGGACCTCGTTTGTTGGCTTGTAGGGTTCAAATTTATATGTCCTAATAAATTATAATCAATAATATTTATTTAATTGTAGTGTAGTGTGGTGTTTAACACAGCCTAAGGAAGTAAAATGTTGCATTTAACATTATTTGAATATAAAATTTAATGTTATTTATTTAAATAAAAGTTTCAACAATCTTACAAATTGTTATTTCTCAAATTTATTATAAGTTATGTTGATGAAATCAATTATGTTAGACTTAACTGTTTAAAAGTAAGATACTCGGCTGTTATGGACATATGAATGCAAGTGTTTATGATCAATCTATAATCAGATTTAGTCGTAGGAAAACATTTTTAAATGCATGCTCATACTATTGAGATATGAATAGAATTTAGTGTAATAATTTTGTATATCTATAATGTCAAATTTACTTAAAATTTCAACTTTCTAAGGATATTTTAATTAAAAATTAGAAAATACTGAAAATAGCGGAGTACCACCTAATTAACATCTCAACTGTCAACAAAAAATAAAAAGTTTTGAAGAAACGGTTCGTCAACATATTGCTTTTAGTTAATTACCGAACTAATATCGCATACATCCAGATATTATAATCAATTGACACGAATTGGATCAGTCAGGTGAGTTTAAAACATAAACTATTATTTTATCTCTTTCTACTATCCGTTTCGTTCAACTACTTATGTCGATACAAATTCGGAAAGCTATGCGAATCGCTTCTACCCTTGTCAGTTAGAGATAATCGATTATATTTAGCCCGTATAATTTTCCTATGGCGACAGCGTATTCATTGTTATTATAGGTGAACTTTCCCCAAAATGGCGAATAGTATGGTCCGGACGTTTTCAATTTATTACACGATCAGCAGTACATTTACTTTACACGTGCGTAGATTAGTCATTCTTTTTTTACTATTGAAGTATGCGCAATGCATTTTTATTCTGTAGTGTAAGTGCACGAACTTGAAATATAAAACTGGATTGCTCGTGTTCCATATCTCCCTTATAATTGCTTTGGCAACAATGAATTCCCTAAGTTTTTATGATATTGGTGAATGTGAATTTTTGACTTTGACTGAATACTTTTCATTTTGATAAAAATTTATTTTTGATTTTGCTGTTTTATGGATTTTGTTACATTTTATGTAACGTTTGACTGAAAATTTCAAACAGGAATGTGAACTTTAATAAGGTTTTTTTTGTATTTTAAAAAATGTGATTCTTCATCGTAAGACGTGCAAATACCTCATCTGGTAAATTGGAATTTATTTAATTGGTAAGTTATAAAGCATTCAATAATAATTATATAAAATTTTACCTTAGAATCAAATTGTAAATATAAAGGTAACAAGTTTAATCTTATGGATATGATATATGATAATTATTAAATGCTATCAATATTTTAGTTTTCCAAGAGAAAAGAATCCTCAAATTCAAGAGCTGACGCAAATTGGTCATGATCATAATTCTTTTATACATCAGATAAGTAACTGTTCAGAGCATTTTTCTGGAAATTGTTTTATACAAGAAGATGAGCAAAAAGTTTGTGTTGTGCTTCTTACAAATAAACTGCCTGAAAAAAACTACGAAGCACTGTTTGATGTAAACATCTTGAAGCAACTAAACTTGGACTTAATAATACACTGGCTCTACAAAAAAAAGTCCGGAATTAGGTGTGCATTAACCAACAACAGTATTGTTTTACCATAAAGTTAATGTTTCACTGACATATAAAACTGAATATCGAAACTGGTATGGTGTTAAAATTTAAAATGGTTATACGTTTAAAAACCAATATGCCATATTAAAATAGAAATAAATGATTGCATATAATATGAAATTTTTCAATATTATTAAGGATGTTTGGAAATTACATAAATTTTACTTTTATGTATTTGTTTTGTCTAAAAATAAAATAATAATCTTTTGTTTGAGTATGTTATTAATTAATAAAACAAAAATTCTTCATTTTAGCTCAGATAGGAAATTTGTGTCATGAAAATCCTTTGTCAAAGTAGTGAGTGATTACCATTTCAAAAATTCAACTCTAGGAAGGTCAATTCCAGATCCTTAAACAGTTAAGTAAATTGAAAGTTTGACCTAGTGTAAAAATTAAAAGTTGCTAGTAAATCTTTATGTATATATTTAGATTAAAAGTGATTGTATTAATGTAAGAATTCTCTTATATTTACAAGCTTCTTTATATTTAAAGTGTCTTAATAAATATTGTATTGTTTACAATTAAAAATATAAACTGCTTTAACACTATCCCCTTTAGAGTTTAATTTTTTTTTTATATAAAAATGGTTTAGTACATAATGTTACTTTACTTCATTTAAATTAAAGCTCCGTTTTTATGAAGGAAATGTCAACATTATTATGAATGTTGTTAACCCTATATAAATACCTAACATATCAGTTCACTAAAAGCATCCAGGAGAAAATAATTTTAACAAAGACCTAATCGAAGCTATTTTTAAATGATGAAACTATCTTACTTTGCAATGGATTATGTGGACATTTCGATACCTTACATTAAACAATATACTATATTAATTCATGATATAAAATTTTTAAAAATAAATACTTTTTTTCGTTAACTTCTTATACTCTACGTCCGAATAAGGATGTTTCTAAAACAGAAATTTCAAAAAAAAATTAGTCTTGATTTGTTTTTGGCTCATGTTTCACATTTTAGCTATTTTGCTAAATAACAGTTTTATTGTAAAAAATAAAATATGTAAACAGTCATAGAAAAAGCATTTTCTGTTATTTTTAAGAACTGACATTTCATGCTTGTTATCTAAAAATAATAAAATTGTTACATATTTACGCTGTTCCAAAGAAGTTAAAAAAATTTGCTTTATTGGAGATGCTTTAAACAGAAAAATTATAATTTTGATGAAACTAAAAGTAGAAATTCAAGTTAAATATTGTTTTACAGAAACAATTATCCTGGGCTGCGATTCTATAAGAGTAAAGGGAAAGAGAATGTCATAATAAGGATCTTCTATCTTTGTTCAGTCTGTATTAACACATAAGTATATCACTGTTCTAAAAGAGATAAGAGAATGTCAAAAAATATGCTTACAGAATCGGAGCTCTGGTCTTTTTTATTGAATATACTCGATTAACCTGTCAAGTAAAACAAGGAAGAGCGATTTATTGTTTTAGATATAGTATAGAAAGAGATAGTTATTGTCTAAACCTGTTAATTAGAATAATAGAATTGACAATCATACACGACACATTCACGCCAATGTAAGAAACTAACAGGGAATTCAATGTTGCCATACAAATTATTGCACCGAATGGCGACCAATAAGGGGGGTCAAAAATTATTTTCATGAGCAGTCCAGTTTTATATCTAAAGTTCGTGTGTAAGTGTTAGTTTAGTGGATATTCTTAATATTGTTCATTTTTAAAAGTATCAACTTTAGCACAGGTGCAATATCCTAACATTAACTTCCCTTTTTCCTTCATTTTCATAGAATCCTAGCTCAACATATTAGGGCTATTCTTTTGATTCATTATCACTTTCACTTTATCACTTGAAATAATCATGATTACTTTAACCCAATGACAAGTAAATGCTTGTTCAAAAGAATATGAAGTTATCACTTTTTTTACTTTGATTAATTACTCAAAAGAATACAGCCATTATATCCAACCAATCAGATTCATTTCGCACTTTCGCGAAACTCAAGCCACGCACCATTTTGAAATAAAATTTGGCCTTTTCTTAGATATATCACAAACTACACATAAATTATAAAACTGTCAGGTGACAGTTGTTTGTTCTTTTTGGACGTTCTGATCGGCGCTATTCTATGAACGGAGCTAATAAGGGCTGTATTCTTTTGAGTAAATTATCACTGATCAAAGTGAAACTGATAACTTCATGTTCTTTTTAATATGTATTTACTTGTCATTGGGTCGAAGTGATCATGATCACTTCAAGTGACAGAACTGAAAGTGATAATTACTTAAAAGAATATACCTAAGATATACGTGTACCCAAAACAAGAAAGTTAGTTTCGGTTTCGAAGCAGTAACCTGTACCATATATTACAATACGAAGATGTCAAGAAAAGCGGTAGTTTCCCGGCAAATCGAGAGCAAATAGTTTTTTTTAGCAATTAAGTTACCTAAGTTTTGGGAAATACTAGACTTATTAATAATTGGTTAAACATAAAAGTAAATATATAAATATACTTGACAGTAATTAGTTTTTCAGAGACAAAGACAGGGTTCTTGATTTTTTAATTTTTATAAGTAGGTAGGTATCTACAATTCAAATGTTTATAAAGGTATTTATTTCTTTATTTCCACAGGAAGATGAAATAATCCGAAAAGTACTAAACGACATATAATGAACCAAAAAATTTTATAGCCAGTGATTACAGATAGAGGTGAATCTAACCCTGAGAAATTATTTAAATAAGGTATGTATATATTTGTATGACTTTTACAAGTCCTTGAAATATTGTTAGGTTTTGTTTTCTACACATACGTACTTGGGTAAACTAAAAGCCAAATTCACTAAGATTTAAGAAATAAACCTGATGAAATTATTGCCATGAAATTTAAATCTTCGAGTTGCCCAATTTTGTTGTGCTTTTGATGTTGTCATAATTTATATTGCCTATATTAACAAATAAACATTTATAATTTTTTTTAAGAACCTTGAAATATGTCAAGGAAATAGTTGTATACCTAATTTAAATGACATTCTCCATTTTTGCTGTTCAGTAATAAAATAAAACATTTTTTATCCTTGTATTTGTAGGGTTTAAAACTTGCTTAACTTATTGTTACTCATGTCAGTTTAAGCCCTTTCTTGTCAGTTTATGACGGTTCTAAAATTAAATCCTATTGGTGAATCCGGCTATTAAATTTTTTTTAAAAGTCATGAAATATTTTGGCAAAAAAAACTTCATTTTATATTCATTTTTGGCCGTCACAATTATAACATCCTACTAACTAGAAACCTACTTCTCTCACAGCCTGATATTTGAAAATAGTCATTAATTGTTGCCCTCACTACAAGTAGCTCATGGTCATAAAAATAAATTCTATAATCAGCCTGGTACTTACAAAAGTTTTTTTTGATACCTAACAACACTCCACCTTCTTCATGTTTATGATTTACATTGAGTGAATGTTTATGATTTACATTGAGTGAATACAAAAGGGTTCCAAGAATTGATCCTTGAGGTACCTCCTGTGTTATGCTCTGTTTATTAAAGTGATATGTTTTGCCATCTTTGCTAATTGTAATTATTTAAGTCCTGTCTTTCAAGTATGACTTAAGTAAGTCATAGTATTTCCCTCTCAGATCTTAACCTTGTAACTTCGAGAGAGGAAGACTGGCCTAAAGTATCGAATGCCTTTGTGAGATCAAAATGTGGGCCCATCACATTATTTTTCTTATCAAGATTGTATATAATGCAAATGCATTATAAATTGCATGTTCTGTGAAATAATGTGGTCTAAATTCAAACTGCTGCTTACTTAAAATCCAAAAATGACATAAAATTTTGTACTCAGTTTTGGATTGCTCTCTTAAAAACCTTCAACACTAGTGGCAGTAAAGAGGTAGTCCTATAATTAGACCCCTCGGATCTTTCTTCTTTTTGGAATACTGACACTATTTTGGCACATTTAAGCCCTTTTGGAAACACCCAATAGAAAAACATGCATTAATCGTGTGAGACATAGAGGAGCTTATGAATTTAAAATTATGTTTTATAACTGATGTTGGTATTTCAAGTATACCTGCAGAGAATTCAAGGTAAATTTAAGATTATGTTGCGAACTTCATGATCATCTGTCCAGTTTCAGAAAATACTTGAAGAGTTTAACATTTGATTGTTACAGTTGCTCAAGTTAAAGCTGCTTGGGTTGTTTCAATTTAAATTAAACTGGTTGACATAATTATCTAGTTTAGGGACTGTTATTAAAAAATTAAAATACAAAAAAAAAGGTAAAAATGTGTAAGACACTTATCTAACAATAGTACCGCATAAATTTACACTGACAGTAAAAGACTTTACTAATTAAAAATTAATACATAATTAAAATCTGACTTAAACCTATCCAGTCATCAATTCCCAATACGCTAGGTTAAAGAGTTATTGTCAACAGTCATTGTACTCCAGTCAAACTCCCAGACCTCATATGGACTTATATGATGTTAATACACTCAGGTTTGTGAAATGTGGATGGCAAGACTGTTTTATTTTGGATAGGATTCTGATTGTTTTTATTTGTTTGAATATAATTAACCACTCCGGGAGCTACTTCGTGCTAAGATGCTATACATGATAAGACTTTGGAACAGGCTAATGTATGCAATTCTACCAATATCTGCATTAGTGTATAACATTATTTTTCTGAGTAGAAAGTTCACACAGGCCAGTTTGTTACTTAAACTGGTAATGTGGGGCTTAAAAGAAAGCTCATTATTCAGTCTAATACCTAAAAATTTAATTCCTAATGGTCTATTATCTGTTTTTTAAAATGAATTCAGTAAACTTAGTTTTATTCAAATTAAAAGCTTTAAAAAAATTGAGTAAGAGCTTGTTCTAAGGTTTTATGTGAGTTGAAATAGATTGTCATCAGCAAATTGGATACATTTTCTACCATTTAGGTAAAAGACAAAAGTCATTTCAATATATAATAAACAGAATGGGTTCTAATATCGATCCTTGAGGTATACAAGATAAAACAGTTTTTATTGAATATTTTAGGCCATCAGTTTCAGTTAATAATTGTTGTTTTTGTAAGAGATAGGATCTTAAAAAGACCTTTGCATTCCCTCTCACCCAATAAGACTAGAATTTTTGTGGTAAGGTTTTGTGGTAGACACAGTCAAACGCCTTGACTAAAAAAAATACAGCAACCACCTACAACCCTGCTCAAATGTATCAGCTGTGCCTTTCACAAGACTAAGTATTGTATGGTTAATACAAAAGTTACAATCCTTGTCCAAAGCACAACTTAATTTATAAAATAAAATGATTCAGTTTGGTGAATAAGAAAATTTAAAGCAGCAATAAAAATTTAATTTTAGTTACCACCATGAGTTTTCAAAGGGAACTGGAAGAAAGCTGTGCATACCTAGATAGCAACAAAATAACTGATAGGAAAAAAGGAATGGAACAAATGATAGATCTGTTAAATAATAAAAAAGTTATTCCACACATTAACAATGAAGATCCATTCTCATGGCAACAGTTACTAGAAACATCACAAAATTGTTTAAGAAAAGTAGGTAACATATCAACATAAAAGTTTTTCATTTATTTTTCAAAGAATATAAATCTCATTAACAAACAATATATATCAATAAATTATCTAATTCTATCAATTATTGTAATACAAGAAATACTAAATAACTACTAGCTAGGTCACATCAGTGTCCATGTACAGTTCAATCCCTGTATAAAAAAATATAAGTCGCACGTACTTGTTTATGTAATACCATTATCCCATACATTTATTCATTCAAACAAAATATAAATAACGGATAGTATAATTAAATTAAAACCAATACTAGTAACTGAAAAAGAATTTAAAAAATGAATAAAACGTGTAAGTTGAATGTCCAGTAATAAAATATAACACAAGATAAATAAATAACTAAAACTGCTATTAAAATTATACTTAAAAAATGAAAAATGTTCTAAAATTTTTCATTAAACTATTAGTCTGCTGAATAGTTCGTTTGAAGAACAAGCATTTTTTTGTTAGGAATGTGAAAGAATCGTTGAAACCACTGCCAAAAAAGGACCGCCCAAGAGCAATGATAAGAATTTTGAATTAAGTAAAGATTTACTAGTCCTGATAGTCAAGACGGCAATTCAAGAAGGTAATTTTATCATCACTAATTTGCTTTTAAAATTTATTGAAATTTGGTATGTTATAATTATGATATCCCAAAATCTATGGTTAATGTAAAATACAGTACAAGCTATCAACTTTATGGAAAATGAAATTTATTTGCTTATTTAATATATATATATATATATATATATATATATATATATATATATATATATATATATATATATATATATATATATATGAAGTAAAATGCGAACAGTAAATGCAAACTTCTCTCCATCATATCCTTTCTGTGTTAGAGGTTGCACAGTTAGAACAAATTGTTATAAAACGCAATTTATCCTATTTCACCACCATCGAGATGATGGCCTACCTGTACCACCATACCGAGAAGAAAGTCAAAACTTACCCTCCCCACCACAGTGATATGGCAGAGGTACATGTTTCGTCTCTACTAGACTCATCAGGGTACCGACATGCACCTGGCTGTGCAAAGGACAGATCGGAAGGAAGCATGCAAATACTGAACACGGCTTCTCCGACCTCCCGTCGGATGGCGTATATATGTTTATGCGGATTTCACGGATTCCTCCGTGTGAGATGCAATAGCAGTGGATATATCCACATTATGCCGTTGTAGTGCTGAAATCACATTCAGCAAACGTACAACCATATGCAGCTCCGCGTATGAATGAAGTAAAATGCGAACAGTAAATGCAAACTTCTCTCCATCATATCCTTTCTGTGTTAGAGGTTGCACAGTTAGAACAAATTGTTATAAAACGCAATTTATCCTACTGTTCGCATTTTACTTCATTCATACGCGGAGCTGCATATGGTTGTACGTTTGCTGAATGTGATTTCAGCACTACAACGGCATAATGTGGATATATCCACTGCTATTGCATCTCACACGGAGGAATCCGTGAAATCCGCATAAACATATATACGCCATCCGACGGGAGGTCGGAGAAGCCGTGTTCAGTATTTGCATGCTTCCTTCCGATCTGTCCTTTGCACAGCCAGGTGCATGTCGGTACCCTGATGAGTCTAGTAGAGACGAAACATGTACCTCTGCCATATCACTGTGGCGGGGAGGGTAAGTTTTGACTTTCTTCTCGGTATGGTGGTACAGGTAGGCCATCATCTCGATGGTGGTGAAATAGGATAAATTGCGTTTTATAACAATTTGTTCTAACTGTGCAACCTCTAACACAGAAAGGATATGATGGAGAGAAGTTTGCATTTACTGTTCGCATTTTACTTCATTCATACGCGGAGCTGCATATGGTTGTACGTTTGCTGAATGTGATTTCAGCACTACAACGGCATAATGTGGATATATCCACTGCTATTGCATCTCACACGGAGGAATCCGTGAAATCCGCATAAACATATATATACATATATATATATATATATATATATATATATATATATATATATATATATATATATATATATATATATATATATATATGTTGGAGTCATGAGAATCTTTAGCCTTGCTTTTTCAATAAAATATATTATTTTTCTTTGGAAGAAATAACAGAAAATAAACTGATCACTTCCTGACCGATAAAAAATTACAAATTTATATATATAAACACAGGATGTCTCTAAAAGGTCTATACAGAACTCTAGTGCAAATTCCTGAGGCTAAAACAAGATAATCTATCCGGATTTACCTTTATCCAAAAGTTGATATTTTAATTTTAAATTTATATTGATAATTGCATGCAGGTTTTCGTCAGCATAAATGTGTTCATTATGTAAATTTGTTATGCCGCTTCTTGTAAACAACACTTATTATTTTTTTGTAGGTGAAGAAAATATTAAAATTTCAAAATTAGTGAAGTACATAGACGGCTGTTTAAAAGAAAAGCGAATGAGAATATGTGGAAATGATTTCCTTTTGCTATTGAAAGACCATATTTTACCAAATCCTAACTACTTAGGATACTTTGAGGAGGAAGATTTTACCCGTAAGTGTTTTTTTTAAATAATTATTTTGTAACTCGTCTTTTTGTAAAGTTAAATCTAAGAACAGATGACTCCTTTGAGACAGTTAAAATTCTTTCAAAAATTAACAAATTAACTTTAAAAAATTATTAATATATTTATTTAAATTTTGAACGTCAGTCCCAGGAGTCGTATGGTGCCGTCCATAAATCTCGTGATCGAATAGGATTTTTTTACCACCCCTGCCTCCCCTCCCTGGAATATCACTTCAGTTTTAAATTTGGCGTCTTGCTTGCAGTTGAATTTAGCTTGATGTTCAAATTAAAAGTATTAAAAGTTGTAAAAATATTAAATTTTATTAATAAAATTACTTTCGATTTCATTCGACAAATTATTATAGATATTTAATTACCCCTTCTTTTTAATTGTTTCGTGAATGACATAGAGGATTCTATAATCTCAAGCAGATGTCTTTTATATGCTGACGACTTAAAGATATTTAAGGTTGTTGGAGAGATAGAGGACTGTGTGGCCTTGCAGGGTGACCTGGATAGTTTTACTAAGTGGTGTGACCGCAGTTTCATGCAACTTAATTTAACGAAATGTTCTGCCATTACTTTCTCAAAGAAAAAAGATAGTATAGTTTATAATTACACATTGCATAATACAATGCTGACTCGCTCAGATCATATAAAGGATCTTGGGGTGATATTTGATGAGGTTCTTTCTTTTGACCTGCACGTTAATAGTATTTCGAGCCGTGGTTTGAGGCTTGTTGGCTTTATTAAACGCACATTAGCTGATTTCAGCAGTGTGCAGTGTTTTAAATCTGTATACTGCTCAATGGTTCGATCTGTCTTGGAGTATGCATCTCCAGTCTGGGCACCAAACTATGAAATATACAAAAATAAACTCGAAAAGGTACAGGTCCGTTTCTTGAAATTTGTTGCTTTTAAGCAAGATGTGCCATTCAGTGTAATACGGGATTATATGAGCTTGTTATCATTATATAATAGACGCATCTATCTTGACCTAATATTATTTTATAAGATCATAAACTCTATGGTTGATGCTCCTGAATTGTTGGGGGTTGTTGGATTCTCTGTACCTCAGAGGGTGCTTCGGGTCCATAGTCTTTTTAATGAACCATACCATAGGACAAACTATGCGTTTAACACCCCAATGTCCTGAATGAGTAGGGAAATTAATTCACTGCCTAGGAATGTTGACCCATTTATACTCTCTCTGAACTCATTTAAGGGTTGTATTAAAGAATTTTTAAATAATTGAATTTTATACATAATAGACTGTAGTGACAGTATTATTGTTTTAGTTAATTGTTATTCTTTTATTACTGATGTGACTTGTGATATTTTGTGATTGTTTCGTTTTAGATTTTTTATTCTTATTTGACGTATTATATAAAATGGAATTTGTATGATTTATTGCCGTTAATAAACCATCATTACAAAGATATAAAGAAATCTTATAGTACGAAGTATCACGTGATTGGTTTCAAAACCCTTTTCTTCCATCACAATCGACCAGAATGTTTTTGTGTACCCCTCCCGTCCCTCAAGACAATCACGAGTTTATGGTTGATATAATCGTAATTACTGATACATGGAATAATGAATCCAGATATAGGCCTATTCATTTTTTTTTTGTTTTATTGGATACCGTTATTTGCCTTCCTGCGCAGGGGACGGTCTGGCCACTCGTCGATTGCAACACGTACCACATAGATGGTAACGACTCAATATTTAGGTGACGAGTAGAGCAAACCATAGCTTTTAACACTGACGACAACTTGTAATCCAGCAGATTGAGTTCTGGGTTTCCAACTGGCCAATATTCTGTTAATATGAAGTCCGTAACGTTGCTTTTGAGTTACGTTCGAGTGGTTTTTGAACTGCTGTGCAGTCTTGGTTGAGAAGCTTCACAACGCGTTTCAAAATGTTCAATTGATACACTTTAACTGATGCCACTTCTGATGACTTTTTCTACTGGAGGATAAATTCGGACGCTTGTCGTGATGACCAACCAAAAATGCGATCGTTCTGTTTATTAAACAATTCCTCTGCAGTTAAGATTTTCCCGTCGGTGAACAAAATTGGTGTGTAAGCGTTCTTTGCGTACTGGCTACATAGCATTTTCAATTTTTGTTCACGTTTTTGCTTCAGTATAGTCGCCAGCAGATGTCCAATGTGTCGTTTGTACGCACGTCATTCCTTATTATTTATAATGCGACACTTAGATTTTTCCCAAATTTATATTTCTTGTGATAGGATTTTCTGTTTTACGTAGAGGTTATGCACAATGTGCACAACTTCACAACACGATTTTCAATGTCATTTCCAAGATTCTCAAAAACTGATGCCGCAAGTTTATTACGCCGTTATGAAGCACTAATACCAACCGGTTAAATCACGGGCAAGACGAAGTGGATGCGTTCAATACTGATTACATATTGAGTGCGTTTAATTGTGTACCAGTAATTATCAATATGCAAGGTAGAATACGTGAGTTGTCGTTTCCAGAGTAACAAACAAAAACAAGTGGTTTTATTGATTTTCAAAATATTTTCCACAAAAAATCATTTTTGTCCACTTTTACTCATTCAATTACAAATTCCCAATCCCAATTGAAACAAAATTGATTGCGGCGCGTTGCTCCACAGCGAAAATTGTGACGCAGTGGCACAAACATGTCTACTTCAAACAAACACAACTGGTCAATAAATGAAGTTACAGCACGCACATCTCGACTGTGAGTAACTAAGGCATGATATTACGTAGTATTAGCGTCTGGTAACAGATAGCGCTAGTTGTAAATTTTTATGCAAAATTAGTTCCAAAACTTTTTGAATGAACTGTGTACAATACGGCAATCTTATTACAGTTTTGAATATTCAAACATGGTCTAGGGGTCAAGTGGGATTTTCAAAATATATTCTTACCAAGACAAGCCAAAGAAGTAAAAAAATAATTCAGCTCAATCATTCCAGTATATATGTTGGCAAATCATACATTGTTTGACATATTATGTTTGCTTTTATGAAACATACCCTGTTCTTTTTTGGGGTTACGGGTACTTACTGCGAATTCTTGTAACTTATTTTTTTTGTCAACCGCAGTATTTTAAGAAACCTTTTGCCCATGTGAAGAAGATTTTAGGCTACAGATATTATCTAAATATTTTAATTTTTAGTGTTATTCAGTTTATTAAAAACGGAGCTTGAACGAAAGAGTATGTCAAAATTGAACGATATTATCGTTTTTAATTGCTTCATGTTACTAATAAAACATGGGCCATTATCTGCTTTGCCATCAAGCTTTTTACGAGAACAGTTCCCATTTATTTCAAAACTGTGTCAGTCTGTAAATAAGGATAATGTAAGGCCGCAACAAGAGGATATTGTGGAAATTGTTCTGCATTATTGTAAACACGTAAGTTGCAAAAAGCTTATCAAAAAATTTATTCCTTATGAGACTCTAGCGTACTCAATAGTTTATTTTTAGATCATAAATTATAATTTATAATGATATTTTTTCATAACGGCGATGAAATACTTATAACGAGCACACGATAACCCATTGTGTCATTATTACTAGGCTACACTATGTCTATAAATTAAAATTAGTGTTTTTTGGATACTTACACAGGGTGTTTATTTAATTCGCCGATATTCGATTTTGGCTATATCAATGAAAAATTTGATAGGTAAAATGTTAATGAGGTTGAAAGGGGTACATTTTAAAAATAATTTCCCATATACAAGGAGTCACAAAAGAGCATGAAGCATATTTTTTTTTTTTAATGTTAAGATGTACATTTCTTTATCGAAAATGTTTTGGTTTCAAATGCCAAGTTATTAAGTTTTGTTATATATTTTGGCCAAAATCAGTATTTCGTTCAAATTTTAATACACACACCATGGTTCTTTACGTTTTTGTAGAAAGTTTGTAATAAGGCTTAACTGAGACCATTTTATCTCAAATAGTACGATATATGTTTTCATTTTATACAGAGCATGCAAAACTGTTATTTAAATATTGATATTTTCAGTTCTTTTTAAATTGAACATCCTGTATCTAGTACTTTGAATGAATAAAGTATTTATTTATTTATTTAAACATTTAACAGGTGCAATTTACAAAGTAAAATGACCCAATTACAAAGTACTTCTACAAAATTAAAAATCTAACCTAATTTTAAATAGTTTATAAAACTTCAACAATTCTTTTTTTAAAAAAACCATGATTAACATTTAAAAAGTCTGCCTCAGACTGTAGTTACTGTAAGAATGACAAAGCCTATATAATGGAGAGCTTGAATGATCATTACTTAAGGCTTGTATAGATAAGTAAAATGTATTTAAGTGTCTAGTACTATAGATTGGTACTGAAAAATTCTGCCAATATAAAAAACTGGTGTCATCAACCATCCACCTTGAATAAATACAAAATATCCATCATTTCTCTCTTTTTTTTGAGTCTCACAAGATCATACTTCTGACATGGCCTTCTTTATAATACATATGTTTAACAATTTTGTTTTGGATTTTTTTCTAGCAGTTATTTTTAACATTGATAGTAAGGATTCCAAATAATAATATTGTTTTGGATCTTTTCTAACAGATATTTATAACATTGATGGTTAGGATTCCAAATAATACTTGCATACTGTAGTATGTTACATACAAGTGACATACATAATGTTTAATACAATTTGGATCGTTAAATTCACGTGTATGTCTTACTAAAAACCCATATACCTGCATGGCCTTATTGGCAGCATGTATAATATGATTATTAAGTGTTAGTCCAGCAACAAAGTTAACACCAAGACCGTAATTTCTTCAACTCGCGTTAGTTTTTCTCCCTTTATGTAGTATGTATACAATATCGGTGTATTTTTCCGGGAATAAGTAATTACCGTACATTTAGAAGTATTGAAATATAGTTTGTTTTTCTCTGACCGTCCAACTGCTCTGTTTAGGTCTAATTATAATTGCAAGCAGTCTTCAACAGAATTAATTCTGTAATAAATTTTCTAAACATCTGCAAACAATAGATATGTTGCATTTTCTATTACTGCTGTTAAACTAAACTATTTATAAACATAATGAAAAGAAGAGGACCTAAATTGGAACTCTGAGGAATGCCCGATGCCGGGGGCAGCCTATATGGGCTAAATTATTTTTAAAATGTTCCCCTTAAACCCCACTAACAATCCATCAGTCAAATTTTTCATCGATTTGATGATGTAACTGAAGATACGCGATGCTCTGGAAAAGTTTTCTCTATAAAAATGGAAGAAACGACCGATTTTTTATTAATTATATTTTTCAACATAATTTCCTTTAATTTCACGTACTTGCGTTACCTGTCCTGTATCAACCTTATTCTAACAAAAAAATGCTTCCTATTGGCCTTTAAAAAGGGTATTAATAACATATTTTACTGTTAAAAATTTGAAGACACTTCGATATTCCAATTTCATCAATTCCATGAAGTAATTTAATTCAAAGAACTAATTTATGTTTAAAGTTTTGGTTTAAGACGTTATTCAATGGTCGTCATACTACTCCACTTACATCAATTAATCATTGGACTTTCTACAACAAGCATGAATAATTATGATTGAAAATAAAACAATAGAATTTTATGTTTATTTTAGACTGCTGAAGATAACAGACTTTCCTGTATTAAATTGGGCGAGGATGTATTCTCTTCAATGTTGGATTTATATTTTGTCAGTGGACATGATTCAGTGCTAAAGGCAAGTAATATTCTACATAACCAATAAAAATAAGAAATTCTTCAGTCTTGTTCATCAAAAATTGAAGACCAAAATCAATTTTTTTTAATGTGTTCAGTTTCATATATAATTTCTGTATTTCATTGATGCAAATGCCTCGAATTGGTAATACTCTGTATAAATAATATATACTTTTATTTTAGGTTAATTTCATTGAATTTTGTCTTTTGCAAATGACCATTCACAATCCTAATGGAGCGTCACAAGGTGAAACTCGAGCACATGCTGCCAACTGGCACAATTGGAAAACATATATTAAGAAAATGTACAGTCTTTTAACTCGAGAAATATCTCAATATTTGATTCATTGGGTAAAAAATACCCTATTCTTTGTGCCACAAGATAAATCTACTGTGATATTAGAGAGTTTTGTGTTATTGTTTGTTGAAGTTTGTAAACAGGTAAGGATTCTAGCTTAACGTAGAACTAATCGGTGCTTTTGAAGATTGATAGGCAAGTATTTCAGAGGACTTTTGGCAAGATATTTCTAGTATCTTGTTTCGACGTAGTCTGCCTAGCCGTTAATGGAGATTATTTATGAAAATAAATAACCTATGCGTGCGAAAATAAATAAAATTACTGTCAAAGTTTTCACACTTTTTATAGATTTAAAGAAACAGTTGTAAAGGTAAATGTAAAGGGTGACCCATTAAAGATCTATATCTCCGTTTCTAGGAAAGATAGGAAAAAAATTGTTTGTGGTACTATATCATACTATATATTTGTATTACAACGTTGTTTTTAGTTGTTTCAAGAAACGGAGTCCCCTATGACTTATTCCGGGTTAGATAGTTGTGATATGGAATCGCAGTCACAAAAAAGAAGAAAAGTTGAAGCCACATTGGATTCATTGGTTGGTGAAATTCGAGAAACTAAAAGTTGGGTTTGGTAGGTAATATTTACAATTTAATTAAATGTTCTGGTGTGTTGTGTGCGTTTGTGACTAAAGTACAGAAATTTTAAATTGAATAGGCAAAATTTATAAAAATGATTTAAAAACTACCTATGAATTTTTTAATTTTAATATTTTATTTATATTAAAGAATGTATAGTGAATTCGCTTGTTAAAAATCGAATTTTTTAACCTTAAGGAGATCCATTCGCTACCACGTTAGTCAACTAAACTATAGTACACAATATTGGATAAATTAAAATACTAATAAAAAAATAATATAATTTAACAATAAATAGTTTACAATGCATTTTTCATTGAAAGAAAAAAAATTAAAATGGAACTTCATTCAAATTATCTAAAATAGGTGGTCATAAGTCGTGTGTATTTTGGCAACATTGTGTTTTTACTGTTTAAGACAGTCTAACCTTACTCTTTCATAATAAATAAGTTTACAAAATAAAATGTTTATTCATAATATTCAAATGTCTCATGACAAAGATGTTGGTAAATTGGTCAGTCTCAAAAGTAAACAATGGCGTCAGAATATAATGAATGCAAGAAAATTTCACTCCACAAGATGTGTATGTTCATATCAATAACCGAGTAATAGAAATAAAATATATTACGGATATTTTGTAGTGTAAAAATTATGATGTACCAATATCCTTAAGATCTGTCGTTAAAGAGGAAATTTTTGGGTTAGTATTTTTCATGTAAAATGCTTAAAATGTAATAATATAAATTTAGTTCATACAAGTAGTTATAAAGAAGACAATAACTAATTTGTATTAGTATTATTCATATTGAATATATATGAAAATTTTTTTCAACCTCATCTAATCGACAAATGGTGGTATAATTGAAAGGAAAGTGCCAAAATCCTAATTTCCCATACGACTATACAAGTTTTTACATTTTTGAAAGTGAATTTTAAAATAAAGGTTGACGCATTTTTAGATTTTTTCAGAAAAATAATTAATTTTCTTGTATAGCATTTATTCCAGTGTGGAAACTTTACACCCTGTATATTCACCCCTGTATATTATTTTTATATTTTTAGGGTCAAGCTGATTGGTGCTTTATTAGCCAAATATCCTAAACTTATTGATGAAAAGTTGTTTGTTACTTTATTACAAACATTACACACCCTGCAGCTTGAGGTTAAAGATAGTAATACAGTAAGTTATACATATGAATGTCAAGCTGTCCTACTAGAGGTGGAAGATTATCTCGAAATAAGTAATAATCTTGACATTTTAAATATTTGGAAGCTAGTTGGAGAGTCTACATTAAGGTATTTATAGTTTATTCGCAAACTTATCTCCGAAATCCGAGTTTTTCCGAAATAGTGAAACGGCAAACAACGTAATGAATTTGGTCCCATTAATTGTAGAGTTTTCCTATAAGAAATATAAACCCAAATTCTGTGACATCTGTAGATATCAATTTCATCAATTTTTGCAAATTTATTTAATGATAAAACAATTTTAGTTCAGATTAATTAGTTGTTAGTAGTTAGAACTTGAATAAATTAGAGTTTGCCACACACACTTGAATAAATTAGAGATGCAGAAAAGACTAAGCCAAAGGCAAAACGACGAAGAGTTGTGGTGGATGAGCCCCAAGATGTACCTGTCAGTTTTTGTATGATGTTTCAAGTTTTAATTTTTGCTGCGATGTTTATGAGGTACTGCTTGAAGGAAAGTGTTTAAGGTATTTAGAACGACTATTGTGGTGCAGGCAACTGTTTTCTTAAATCGGATCCAGTTCTCCATTCGCCATTTTATCTTTAAGATTTGGCTTCAAAAAACGATTCGCAGGGTTTCCAGAGCTTGCTCAGTTTCCTCTATGAATCTACTTCTAGTTGGTGTAGCCCAATCTTCAGCATATCCGAATTTTTTAGATTGTGTTCGGGCATGTCCATGATGTTCAAGTTAGACAGGAGTGGAGCTAGTACTGGTCCCTGAGGCAGGTCAATGTTTAATTTCTCCTTATTGTTGTGCTGTCCATAGTGACTTGAAAAGTTCTGTCATTTAACATATTCAAAAGCCGCAAAATGAACTTGCAGGAGATGACGCGAAGTAGTTTGTAAGGGAAACTCTGCTTTCATTCTGTGTCATAAGTGGCGGTTAAGTCAATGAATGCGACAGAGGTTTTAAGCTTTCTCTCAAAACCTGTCTCTATAGAACCCGAGTGAAGAAATTTTATAAGTCTGCTTTTAAAATTTTTAATGTTACTGGCGGAGCTATTCAGTACATTAAGTATATTGTTTTCAGTATATTTTGGATGCATTAATAATTAAATAATTTATTTTCAAACTCCTTTAATACGAGTCTAGCTGTTTATATTTCGGGAATAACAAGCAAAAATATATTTATCATTAAAAATTGTCTTTCGAAATATTCTCTACGATTGTCAATACACTTTTGCATGCGTGTGAAGGTGGTATCACCAAAACATGGTTTTTGAACGCATCCTTGCTTGTTCTGGCTTAGAAAATTGTTAATCGCGCGGTTTGTTCTACATCTACGGGAACGAAAAGAAATCATTGAGTGCCAAATTAGGGTTGTACGGCAGATGGTCCATCGATTCCACGTTTTGAGTACTCGAGGAGTCACTTATTTGAGCCGATGTGTGAGAACTCTCGTTGTCATGGTGGAGAATGATCAGGTCCTCTCCGATTTGTTTTCCTCTGACTTCCGGAAAACAAATGGTTACGTATCACTTAGTATTCACCGTTCTACGCACGATTGCGATATGGCTAGATTTTCCGAAAGAACAGGCGATCATTTGCTTCGCAGTACTTGGTGTACTAGCAACTTTTATTGATTTTGTTTCATCATGAAAGATCCATGAACTACTATTCACTTTTGGACATAGATCCAAGTCTCGTCACATGTCATGCGACTCTCAAATTATATGGGTTCCAGTGCGAACATAGCTTCTTAACGGCCAAATGTACATGTAATTATATAAGCTGGTGTTACGCCAGTTCAAGGGCACAGCATCTATTTTTTTTTGCACTATAACCGATTTTAAACTATCTTCACTTGACTCGTCCATGAGCGAACGACGGTCACAATTGAAATCACTAAATCAACGATTGACAGTTTTTGTAGAAATTTCTTGCCATATAAAGAATTAAATTCATCGATGCACTCATGTTAAGATAAACCAAGTTGAAACTTATGAAAAATGATCATACGAAAATGTTTACCAGTTAATTCCATTTTTTTTGCTAAGATGTAATTTTGAAGTCACTGTAAACAACACAAATATGTCGAAACGTATACCGTCCAAAATGTTAGACTTGCAATGAACATGTCAATTGGCACCTAGTAACGGCATTGTTGCCAGTTATCGGAATATAAAAAAGCCTCTTATAAACATGACATCAAAGAATAATTATTTGATATTTTTAGGGCTGTTGGACTAAATCAAAACATTAAAGAAACTCAAAGTTTGTTACAAAAACTAATTGTTCGGAACATTATAAATCTAGAAGCTGTGATACAAACATACACATCAGGAGTCCTTATTATTACGAAACATCACTTAGATACTTTAGCATTAGTTTTAGAACACACGAATTTTTCTCAGCTTGATAATAGAAAAAAAGAAGAATTATTTAATAGTCTGCTGAATTCCCAAAACGTTAAAGATTATACGTGTTTCCTAAACATGAATTTTGCAGAGATTTTAGTTACATTAATGCTGAAGCAGTGCCCAGATATTAGTAATGTAGCAAGAAGTAAACCACCAGATCCATATGAAACGCTTACCGAAACTTATGCCAAAAGTAATTTTGAGATTAAATATATACAAAAAGATGAAGCGTCGACTAAAGGAAAAGGCAGCATTAAGAGAACATTTAATATCGACAGTGAAATGGTGACAATTCTTACGGAAAAGATAAAATCATTTGTCGTGAGTTCTTATTCAGAAACTATTGACAAACAGCTATGTGTCGTCGGACTTTTATATAATATATTAAGTTGCATGGTTACTTATCAAGTTATAGATGAATATAATTTAGAACAATGCCAGATTTACATAATGATTAAACAAATTCTGAGCAGCGAACCTCTGCTTGCATATTTTAAAAATTTTGAAAATCACAGTGAAAGGCGACTGAAGGAACTTCTTCATATAATCTCTATTTTAGTTACTATTTTTTCAGTCAAGAATAATGTGACTGATACGGTTAAGCAACTTTTTTCCCGGGAGATTTTCTTAGCTCTGTTTGGAATTCTAAATTTTTTTCAAGATGGTAAGTATTTTATTTATTTGTATATTTTTAGGTATGTAGAAGAGTAGTTCCATAAAAACGTGTTGCTTCATATTTGAATACCATACTAGTTCTGGAACATTGGTTACTTAATACATCCAACACTCGAGCCTCAAAATCACTCCGTGTTGTGCAATGAAAGTTGCTTGATACTCAAAAAGTTTATCGCACAATAAATGTGAAATATAAAAGATTTGCTACCCATAATAATAATAATAATAATGTTTATTCGTGATATACATACAAAAAGTATTTTCACAAGTCAAAATAAAACTATACATTATAGTAAAACATTAAGTAGACAACAACAAATCAGTCTAAAATTATTAAAAAAACAAAATTTTTGCAACAAGTCAAGTTTACAAGCAAAACAAGTACATTGAGGGAATCATCCGTGCTTCTCTGTCATATTAAATCATTGAAATTATTTAAAAGAAAGATAGTTTTTCATTTTGGACTTAAACTGCTGTGTACCGAGGTTTTTAACAACATTAGGAAGCACATTAAAAAATTTCAGCCCATAGTGGCTCCTACCATCCCTGGCTCTAGCAGTTCTACTATAAGTTAAAGTAAAACAATTCCTGTCCCTCATGTTATAGTTGTGGTAATCACTATTACAGTTATACCTATCGGCATTTTTTGATATGCATAAGGCAATTCGTGATATAAATAGATGGCAAAGTAAGGATGCCAAGGGAGATAAAACTGGCCCTACAACATTCTCTGAACCCCAGACCAGACATGATCCTTATACAACGCCTTTGTATGGCAAATACCCTGGAAGCATGTGATGAATGTCCTCAACACAGGACAGTGTAGCTAAGATGTGAGTTGATATAACCATAGTAAGCCTTCGTAAGAACATCATTAGACACTAGGTTTTTCAGATTACGTAATATAAATGTATTTCTGCTTAAAATACTTATAAGATGTTCAGCATGTCGCTTCCATGTCAGTTTAGGGTCAAGATATACGCCCAAGAACCTTACAGCCGATTCACTTAGATTCAAAGCCCTCAGTGAAAAATCCATTGTCTGGGTTTTGGTCTCGTTGAGAATTAATTTGTTAGCAGTAAACCATTGCTGAATATCCGACCGCGTGCTCTCCATTTGTCGACTAAGATTTATCAAATCATCCGCTCTCTCGAGTGCCGTTGTGCATCAGCAAACAAAATAATAGCTGTACCCTCATTTGAAATACATGTGCTAATATCATTCACATATAAAAGAAACAACAACGGCCCAAGAATTGAGCCTTGGGGCACACCGTGAATGACTGGACTCGGGCTTGATGTCTCACCACCAAATGTTACATATTGGAAACGATTTGATAAGTAAGATTTAATAAGATTGATTGTGCAATCGTTACAGTTATATTTATAAAGCTTTTGAATCAACAGATCATGGGACACGCAATCAAAAGCTTTTGTTAAATCAAAGGAGACCCGGACATACATTCTTCCCTCAAAACACTCTTGAATGTACGAAGTTAGATGGTTTACGGCAGCTGTAGTTGACATGTTGCAACGAAAACCAAACTGACATGGATTGAACAGACACTGGTCTTCAAGATAGTCACACATCTGATTTTTTAAAGCACTCTCAAAGATCTTACTAAATGGTGGCACAATTGAAATTGGCCTGTAGTTAGCAACATCATCGCAGACTCCCTTCTTAAAAACTGGCACCACACGAGCCAATTTCAAACATTCGGGAAAAAATGCCAATTTTATACAGTTGTTAATAATTTTAGTTAGCGGGTATATTATAATATTTTTTATAGTCTTAAGTATCCTAATATTTAAACCAAAGCAGTCCTTACTAGGACTATTATTAAGGTTAGACATTATATCCCTCAGATTATTAAAAGTAATTTCATTAAAGTGAAATGTTGGACCTGAGCTATTTATATTTAGGGAGTCTAGGTAGCCAAGTGGGTTGGAACCTGAATTCGGAATATTCTGCATTATATTTTCAGCAATATGTGAAAAGAAGATGTTAAAATCGTTAACATTTAACTTTTCAGTCACTGACTTGTCAATAATGGGGTTGTTGTTTTTAATAACATCCCATACTGCTTTATTCTTATTTTTTGATATGTTAATATGCTTACTGTTCGCTTGTTTTTTGCTTTTTTCAATTTTATTTGTATAGTCCCTTCGAAAAGATTTTAACATGTCATGGGTAACTAAGACCGGACTTGTTTTATTCAGCTGAATTAGAAACTTTAAGGTATCTTTTTATTGTTGTGTATGAAGGGGCATTTTCCCCCAATACATTAACTATGTCTTCATGAACTTTTTTCCCGGATAAACCTTTTTTTTTGTATGAACATTTAATCTACACGATTTTCCAATTTTTCCATTTAAAAAAAAAACAAAGCGATTTTAACGCTGTAAAAACCAAACTATTTGACAGATCAACATAAAATTTCACATATGTTCTTTTAACAATAACGAAATATATTGGCTAGCTAGCGGTGCCATCTATGTATTAGGCCCGAAACTTTAGTGACTAGCCTTAATTCTTATTATTAAAATATCAATGGGTTCAAAGTTTTCATACTGAATGTATTTAAAGATCTGAAATGCTCGCTCGTGCATATTTGCCCAACGTTCCGACTCCATTTTTAACGCAGGTTACTCTCAAATTTTTACCTTTTGAAAATTGAGATCTCAGAAATTTGTCTATGGTAAAGTTACTCGAAATTCCGCGATAGTATGTATATAATCCGACTTAAACTGATATAAAAAAATATGATTTTCGTTATGATCTAATATTTGTTATTTAACATGGGCTACGATAAGACCTCTTTAATAAAAATGGCATTAAGTATAGAATAATAAGAGTAGAACCTTTGCTGTCTGAAAAGCACATCCAAAAACGTTAAGGCTGAGCACAAGAGAACATCGATAGAGGTTCGTCAAACGTTACTTTTCTGGCCTACACTCTATTAAAGTGTATGTCTGGGGGTACTTATTTCTCCACGGATTTGAGTCATTGTCTTTTTTACTGAAAACTGAAACGCAGTGAGAATGAAAAATATTTAATAAAATCTGCTGAATGTTGGTTTGAATCTAATTATAACTCATGGACACTACAAGAAGACAATGACCCGAAACACCATAGTTGCCTTTGTCAAGACTGGAAAAGACAAAAAAGCATTACCACTATGGCGTGACCTGCTTCTTCGTGTAATACAAATCCTATTGAAAATGTGTAGTTTTAATGAAGGTTCGACTTCGTAAAAACCGTATATGCACTTTAAAGCAACTAAATGTAGAAATACGTAGAATATGGAAAAATGTATCACTTTGGCTCTCTTTCTATAGGCGGAGCTTTCTTAATGGATTAAGCGAGGTGTATCGTGCGTATAGGACTCATGGCTCCGCCCATAGAAAAAGAGGTACTACTGACTTATTTCTCTCCGTCTCTTTTTAAGCGAAAGCCAGCGCGCTTCTTTAGGACCGCCAAGTAGCAAAGGCGCCTAGACCCCATATTGAGGTCATCGCATCTTAGACCGAAAACCAATGTTTCAAAAAATGTAAGACTTCTTTACTTTAACTTTTTAGGTAGTTATATCTTGTCAACTCTTTTTTTGTAAAACTATTTGTATGATACAAGAACTTTTATTATATATATTTCATGTTATTGCGTGCTACCTAACTTTTCCTTGCGGCGTAAAGGTGCGCAACTTATTTATTTTTACTATTTTATATACAGTGGTTTACGTTTCTCGTTGCTACACCTTTGACTTTAGTTATTAGTAAAGTCTATCATCACATTACCACTTGAAGGATTAAAGTGGGAGTGTCTTGTGGGCCTATTTCCGTTAACAGTTATCAAGTGCATATTGCAATATCAAATATAGAGAAACTACTGTAGTAGTAGAAATAGACCTGGGTGGGACACGTCGCTAACAAAACATATATTGATATGGAGACCTAGGTCGTCAAAAAGAAGTATCGGAAGACCCCCAAAAATATGGATAGACGACATAAAAAAGAAAGCAGGTAGAAACTGGTACCGGATTGTAGAAAATAGGTTGGAATAGAAGAGACTAGAGGAGGCCTATGTTCAGGAATGTACCAAATTGGGCTACTAGAGAGAGAGAGAGATACTGTAGTTCCATGTAAAATTGGCTAGTCTGAATCTAGATATGCATACATTAAATTTAAAATAGTAAACATAGAAATGCAAATGATTTTTAATTTTTTATTAGAAATCACTGGCTGATTTATGTCTTTCAATTTTAGTTGCAAAAAACCGGGCTCAACTCGAACATAAAGTAAAGCAAGCTTTAACAGAGGCACTGTCTAAATATTGTCTAGTATCAAATTCTACTAAAATAACTAGTTGTCAGCGCAATATTCTGAGTGTATTGACCAAGCCGGATTATGAATTTGAAAATGAGACTGATTATGATCTGGTATGTATTTTCGTTTTAATGTCTTATGTAGTTTTAAAGAACTGTTACAGTTTTGCCGATGCGTATAATTTCTGTTTTTAAAGTAAAAATGCTACATTGTTTACATACTTATTTCAATGTTCATGTATTCATCAACTTTATTTTTCTGTAAAATCAAACTAAAATTTATTACAATCTAATAAAACGACGAGATACAGCGCAGCATCATATTAGATCTCAGAGTCTATTCCCATCAGACTCTTGCTAGATTAGCAAACTCTCAGCATTGTTACATCATGGTAAAAAGATTTTAAACTTTCTCTTGAGTACTCTTTCAGTGTTAATACCCCTCAGTTAATGGTTGATGAAATTTGGATTCGAAGACCGACTTTAAGGGTTACATGGGTTTCAAATTTTCAAAAAATAAAATTTCTTTTTCATTGGCCTATTTGAAAGTATACTATTTCACAAATATTCCCTGAAAATTACGAGTCAATCGGGATTAAACTTTCGGAAATAGAGCCTATTGAAGGTCCGCCCATCTCGGAGTGAGTCCACACGATAAGAAAAATTTCGGCGTAGGCGTATTACGCCCATTTATGTTAAAAATGTCTCGTCCACACGGGCAAATTTTATCGTGCAGTCGTAAAGTGTTGTGTATGTTTTTTTTTTTGTGGTAACCTAACTTTTTTCTGATTTTTTGATAATATTTATTTATGTATAAATTAAAATGAAAGAAAATAAAAAAATAATTGCAGCAATGTTGTTATGTAGAAAAAGAAAACTAAAGAAAAAATTACTAATTAAGATAAGGACAGTATTAATATATTCTTTATTAAAAAAAAAAAAAACAGAAAAGTCGTCGCTACTAGGTCCGGTCTGTTTTTGAGAAAAACATTGAAGAAAGGCTTAGACATACTAATGATTTAATTCAAGAAATGCGAGAAAATGATCCTGATTTTTTAAAAATATTTTCCTGTTAATCTTGGTGAGTTTGAAAAGCTGTTGTTGGGCTAATAAATAGGAAACACGCTATGGAAATGTGTACGGCTATACCCTTATTACTAGGTTTGAAATAACATTGTGATATTTAGCTGATGAAATCAGCATGTGAAAGCAACAGGGCGAATTCCGAGTCGGTAAACAGTGTTTTTGAAATTAGTCATGTTACTTGTGCGATAATATGAGACTCTTTAAAGCAAGTTTTATTTCCGAAGTTTACCACTTCTACCTGGTAAAGAATTGCCAAGGAGTTCAAAGACGAGAGTTTCAATATAAAATGTCATTTTAACAATTGTTTTAATAATTACAATTGTTCGTAGTTTTTAGAAGAATACATTATGTATCACACTAACTGGATTTCTGTTATTAAATTTCCATCAATGTTAATTTTTGCTTTTTAATTGTTTATAATAGGTTTATATAAAATTTGCTAAGGGTAGGGTTACCAGACGACAGGAATTTTCCTGATATGTCTGAAATTTTAGCCCCTTGTTAGGAAGAAACAGGAAAAAACTGCAATTGTCAGTATTTTTTTGAAATTAAAAGAGGAAAATATAAGTAATGAAAAAATATTTATTAATCATTCTAGTGAGAAAAAATAAATTGGTTAAACGTTAACAAAATGAGTGAATTGTTAATTTAGTATATTAATAAATTTAGTTTCATACTTTTTATTGCTTGATGTTTCTTTTGGCAATTGCTGGATTTTTAAATCCATTTCATGACATTCTTCACATGATATGTTCTTTAAGTTAAATTGTGTCTAGAGTAGAACCTTAACAGAAGACATTGTTGTAAACCATTACTACAAATTATTAATTGTTAAATTACTATATATATTTTTAAGTTAATTAATTAATTAATAATTATAATTATAGTCTAATATTTAATACTCCCTTAAGAAACAGTTATATCTTAAGTAAATTTATGTTCTAGTAGGCTCAAACAAAAGCATGCCTTAATCTCCGAAACTCTAAAACTTTACTTTTTACAGAGACCATTAGTTTTGTTCATATTGTCATTGTCCCATAAATACACACTTTTTGATTTCAGTAATCATGTAAATAAATATTTATAAGTTATATGTGTTAGTACGCCTATGACTGTAAAATATATAATTTAGATACAGAATGGAATTTAACTAGGACATGAACATTGAGACGAGATGAACTAAAATCAAAACACTACAATAATAACATTAATTTAGTAAGTAAGAACAAAAACTGTTGTTACCTCATGAATTAGTGAACATTATAATAAAATATTAAAAAAGTAATAGAAGATTTATTTAAATTCATCGAAACCAGTGATAAACTAAAAGCAGAACTAGCAAAGTTATAACATTGGTTGCAGCGAAAGGCAAAGCTTATAACAATATAGACAGTCTATGTTTTCCCTTAGTCCACTACGCTCCCATTAATGAGAAGACTCACTCGATATTGGCATGTGATGCTTTCATTGCAAAAATTTTGAAAATCTCACTGCCTTAACATATAACATTCAGATAAAATGTCCGAATATTTACAGAAACGTTAGGGATATTGTCAGGAAATCTCATTATTTGATCTAGTAACCATAGCTAAGGGCATGTCTGTGGATTAGCGTCTCGATATCAGAGATTGTCGTTGAATAGAAATTGTATCATATATTGGCCTTTATTTCATAAGCTTTAATTTATATAACGAACACCTGTATTATTGCAATTGTTATAAAATTAATAAAAAAATGAACAAAAATCGTTTTTTTTTTTGAGGATCAAGCAGTAATGATCTTCGGTAACAAGCATTTTTAATAAATTAAAACAATTTAACATAATTCATAAATATCCATTATTTCAAAACTCGCTAAATAAAATATATAAATAAAACAACAAAGTTTAAAAAAAAACATAGGTTATGTTTTCATACAAAATATTGAAAATAAACAGACATTTTTAAAGCAATCCGCTGAAAAGTTCAACATCATTTGGCGTAATGACCTTGGAAAAGGCGGATTTAGGCGGGAAATCTTCGGTCTTTGTCTTTTTTTAAATCTAACAAATCACAATGCTTGAAATTTGACATATGTCTTACTACGCTACGCTGCCACCCAGATTTTTCTTATCGTGTGGACTCACTCTGAGTCGCTCTGTTGGTCCGCGAGCAACAGTTATAAAGACGCAGCTGTTCTTCCTTTTACTCTTGGTGTGTTTGGCAACGTGCTGCAGCTACCGATAGCCTCGAAGGTTTCAAGCATGATTATGAACCTTTGGGCGATGATGTCTTGGCAGCTATCAAGCCGATCTACGATAAGCTGAAGTTAAAAAAAAATTCTCTGGTTTTTTCTTACATGAAACTTAAAACGCGTTTTTCTCAAAACTGCATTTTTTGAAGGCGGTGGACACGATTTCTCGAAAACGAATGCATCGATCTTCAAATTTTACATGATTTTTCTAAAAGTGATTCCCTAGGGAGTGAATGAAGGATTTTGCAAAAAAATAAATTTTGTATTTTTGGCAGAGCTTTTTCGCATCAATTTTAACGACATTTTGAAATTGTTTTTTGCAACTCTGCCAAAAATGCAATTTTTAATTTTTCGTAAAAACTAACAGGAAATGTTTGGTTTTTTTGATTTCAGATAAGGCTATCTTGAGTTATCATGTCTACCGCAAAGTCCCTTTTTTTCGAAGCGTCTCCGAAAATCAGGTCGCACCGGCTCATTTTTCAAGATTTTTAGATGAAATTTTTACTGAAAACAGTTGAGTAGTTGCTCTTTCACCTGTAGAAAATTTGGCCATAATAAATATTTCCTTATATGAAAAAAAAAATCGTAAAAATTCTTTAGCCTCTGAAACCCATGTAACCCCTTAAGATATCTTTGTTAACTTTACTGAAATGCATAATTCTATTACTATTATTTTTGTAGATAATTTTTCGAAAATATTTCTAATATATTCTAACAATTAAGATGACACTTAATCATTTTAGATCATGACGTTTTTAAGAAATATAAAGTACGCAAATCCGGGATTTTTACCTAAAGAAGAAATAGATAACATTTTGAAATGTTTGCATGGCCTTTGTAGCGCAAGATATCGCTCATATCTGTGTACACTAGATATTTTACGTGTTTCAAAAGGTATGTAAAAATAAAGTAATATGTTACACACTTGCTGGTCAATAACAAATTAGAGAAAATTCCCTCCAAAAAAAAATGTAACTGCATGTTAAATGTGAATTTATCCTGTCAGGTTTAAAATATAAATTTGCTATTTACTTCACTTTATGTAGATAACATTCTAAACTCGACCTAAGTTGGGTCTAATATGTTCCTAAATAAATAAATAAATAAATAAATGTTTATTGACGGACCAGCCATTTACAAAGAAAAAAATCAACATACAACGAAACATTGAACAAATAATAAGATAATTAGATAAATACAAAAGTATATGAACTAAAAGATGTACAATATAGATAAAATAAATTGTGGTTTTGATTTGATTTTAGAATCAACAATCATTTCAAATACCTTCGCTATCAAAGACATTTTATTTATTGCTCTATAGTTAGTAACTTCAGTCCTATCACCATTCTTAAACATAGGTGTTACAAATGACTTTTTCCAGATATCCAGATAAAGGCCAATTTCAACTGACTATGTAAAAATAATATTTAAAACCTCAGGGCTCCATTTTGGGACCCATATTATTCTTAATATATGTAAACAATCTGGGGGATGGATTGGCCGCGGATAGCGTTTGCCAATTTGCTGATGACACATCAGTGATTCTGGCGGACACTTCTATGGCATGACTGTCTCAAAAGTGCACAAACTCTGCATTGAAAATTCAGCAGTGGTGTTCTGATAACGACCTCACTCTAAACGTAGATAAAACCGGCCACATATTTTTTCAAAACATGCAATAAGGTCTGAGTCACTGCTTGTGTGGCTTGGAGGTAGATCTATACCTACTGTGGAACAGGTTAAGTTCTTGGGTGTTCATTTGGACCCCTCTTTAAACTGGGAACATCATATCTCAGCTCTTGGGTCTAGGCTTAGCAGTTTGTGTGGTGTAGTCCAAAGGCTTCGTGACGTGATCACTGCAGAGACTGTTAGGCTTTTCTACCTTGAGCAAATACAATCTCTTGTCTCGTATGGTATTTCCTTTTGGGGATCATCAAGAAAGGCTATTAATATATTTAAAATTCAAAAACGCATAAGATGCATCTTCCACCTACATCCAAGAGCTTCATGTCGACCATTTTTTACTCAGTTTAAGTTGCTTACTGTTCCCTCATTATACTTCAGATTTTTAGTCATGCTTGTTAGAAGGAATACGGAATTATTTCCGCTAAATAAACAGCTTTATGGGGGAAACATGGTTATGACTACCAGAGGGGCCAATGACCTAAGGGTACCTTTACATAACTCCACCTTCTATGAGAGAGGACCATACTATATGGCGATTAAAGCTGTAAGGATATTGCCAAGAGAAATCTGGCTTACCGAGTCGATTAATTGCTTTAAGAGACGCGTAAATAAATGGCTGTCTGATAGGTGCTTTTACTCTTTCAATTTTAATGAATAGTTTTTGTAACGTCAATATTTTTAACTTAATATTTTGTGTTTAGTGGGTTTTTTCTCATGCATTTGTTTTGTATGTAAAAATTTTATTCCTTTTAAATTGGAATAACTTATTTTGCAAACTGTAAAACTTTGTTCAGTTTAAACTGATTCTCTTATTACTACTTTTTTAAATTATCTTGTATCTGTCTTTTTCTCCTTTTGTTTTCCTTTGTGTGAAGTTCTTATCGAAATGTCGATTAGTTTTTATATTAACTGTAGTTAGATCGATATATTTACAATTCTTAATGTTAAACATTTCTTTCTCTGACGTTGCTTTGTTATGTGATCATAATTTTGTTGGAAAATAAAGGATATTATTATTATTATTAAAATAGAGACCAAAATAAACGAACACTTTTTTAAAAATAGCACAGATATGTCAGCAGGACCAAGAGATAAATGATCTTGTAAGCATATTGCATTATAAACATCAATCACACTAATATCACAAGTACTTATAGACACATCATTCCTAATGATGATCATCTGTAGTATAGTACTACTCGATTTCCAACAGAATTTTCAATGTTACCAACCCTGTAAGATTTTTCCTTTAGAAGGGGTGGAAAATATGTTAGTGTGATCACCTAAACTTGTCCTCTAATTTCCCTATTGCAAGGTTATGTAAAATATGTTTCTCCTTAGTCTAAAAATTATTTTAAAATCTGTCCAGTCCTATTCTTGAATTTTATTTATTAACTTTTTTAGATATTTATATTCATTTAATGAAGTCAGAAAATGAAACTAAATCAGCAGCAGTTACGTTATTGCAACCTTTTTACTTACGTCTTCCGTATTATGGACCTCAAATTGCTTTAGCCATTCTGGATTGCATAGAAGAACTCTGTAAGGTAACTTAACTTACTATAACCTTAATTTTATTTAAGTAGACTTGACCACGAAACTTGTATCTTTCATAAATTCATAATTAGACAAGATAATCAGAATATAAATAAACCCAATTTTGATATGACATCGACATAACTACAAATGCGGCGAAGACGGAGGTTACCTCTACAACAGACAGACTAACAGGGAACCTAATATATACTTCGAAGAGAGATGGCTTATCCATAACAAAGAACCTAAATACCTTGGTGTCACCCTGGATACGACACTTATAAAGCCTACCTAATGAAGACCGCTGCTAAGCTGATAACCAGGAAAAACATCCTAAATAGTGTGACACTACATGGCGTTTATCAGCCTCTATACTGCGCACTACGGTGCTTGGTTTGATGAATGGACATTACTTCCAAAAAGATCAATCATTAATGGCCCGATTAAGTCAACCACCACATATTGACCACCCATCCTGAATCATGTTCCTGCTCTTCATTTTCATGAAATAAATGTTTGTCGACGAACCAGCCAATTGGGATGTTGGCTGTATTCAAATAAAAATATAATTTTCCCACGATACCGTAGTTTTCACAATAGAAATCCTTAAAAACGTATTATTTTTCTTTATTTTTAAGTGAATGATATCACTCCTTACTGACATCATCGCTGGTACTCCGTCCTGATAAGGTTATTCTTTTGAGTCATTATTATTTTCAGTTCTATCACCTCAAGAAATCATGATCACTTCGAGTTAATGACAATTAAACGAATATTCAAAAGAACATGAAGTTATCAGTTTCACTTTGATCATTTGATAATTACTCTAAAGAATACAGCCAACGTAATCGCTGTCACGAACTTGACATGCGCGAACTCATACTGCAAATGGGGCGTATCTACATCTCCAAGATACAGCTGCGGATCCGAAAGAGAAACTATGAGATACGTGGGGGAGTGCAGCCCACAGCGATGACTTTTCCGGCAACCGGGGCGCTAACTACTTATATTCGTAATTTAGATGTTTGTAACCTTGATGTATGTTTGTTATTTACGCATACATTATAAAGGGTGTTTTTTTTTAGATGTATAGAATTTTTAAATGGAATAAAACAAAGATGAATTTTTTAAATTGACATGAAATTTACTTTATTCGAAAGATAACCTTCTGGCATTATAATTTAAATATGACTTCTGGCATATGACCGCCACGGCTGGCTCGGACGTAGTCTAATCTGGAGGTCCAATTTTCGATGACTTTTTCCAACATTTGTGGCCGTATATCGGCAATAACGCGGCCAATGTTGCCCTCCAAGTGATCAATCGTTTCGGGCTTATCGGCGTAGACTAGCGACTTCACATATCCCCACAGAAAATAGTCTAGCGTCGTTAAGTCGCACGATCTTAGTGGCCAATTCACAGGTCCGAAACGTGAAACTATACGGTTACCAAACGTTTCCTTCAATAAATCAATTGTGGCACGAGCTGTGTGACATGTTGCGCCGTCTTTTTGAAACTACAGCTCCTACCCATCATGGTTGTTCAATTGATGAACGAAAAAGTCAGTAATCATGGCTCTATAGCGGTCACTATTGACTAACGTTCTGACCAGCATCGTTTTTAAAGAAGTACGGACCAATGATTCCACCAGCCCATAAAGCACACCAGTCAGTTTTTCTGGATGTAACGGTGTCTCAACATACACTTGAGGATTATCATCACTCCAAATACGGCGGTTTTTTTTATTGACGTATCCATTCAAACAAAAGTGCGCTTCATCGCTAAACAAAATTTGCTTATGAAAATCGGGATCAACGGCAATCTTGTTTTGGGCCCATTCACCGAATCTACGCCTTGCTAGGTAATCGTGTGGCTTCAATTCTTGTACGAGTTGGATTTTGTAAGCACGCAAAATCTTCCATAAAGTGAATGGACACATATCCAATTCCTGTGCACGATGGCGGATAGACTGATTCGGATCTTCCTCTACGCTACGCTCTACAGCAGCAATGACTTCTTCTGTACGCACTGGACGACGTCTCTGTGGATGCGTATTATCATTTAGAGTAAACGTGGTGCGAAAACGTTCCATAGTTAATCGAATTAATTGCTCTGATGGACGATTATGTTGACCGTAAAATGGACGTAGTGCGCGATACGTATTTCGAACAGAACCATGATTTTCAAAATAAATTTGCACAATTTGGAAGCGTTATTCAGGCGTCAGTCTATTCATGTTGAAATGCCAAACCAAACTAAACATAAATCACTTGACAGCTGACAAAATGGCCGCCAGTTAAAAAAGTGTTGCCAACTTAAAGTTTTATACCTCTATAAAAAACACCCTTTACTTTGTACTTATGTTTGATTTTTTACTGATATAATCCCATACGATAAATAAATAAAATAACTACAAACACCCATGATACCAAATAAAACATGGGGAAATGCTCTCTTATTAATATTATTATTAAATTACACTCTTATTTAAAGCTGGCCTATTTGTTTATCAATGGTATTTGAGTTTAAGTAGTGTAAGGTTTTAAATCATTGGATTATTCTTTAGGTCGATCCTAACTGCCAGTACTCTATGTGGGATAACAAAGAAATAATAAAATATGTTCCCGAGTTTTTAGCAAGCGATTTCCAAAGAGTCCGATATAGAGCCATTGAAGTTTTGGTGCAATTTATAAAAATATCTTCAGGTACTACTAGATTGGAAAATGTTCATAGATTGGAAGAATTGTTTTCGTCGATATATGAGATGGTAAGTGATAAACGGCCAAATCTCTGATATATCACTGATCATGTTCGGAATTATCGGATGGAGACTTTTCAAAATCAAATGCGTTTTTATTGAAAAGTGCTCCATACGATTCACTATTCCCTCTTTCAGTTTGATAAAACGAAGAAAAGATATTGAAGTGAAAGAGATGCCGGCTGTTCTTCTCTCTTTAAAGATGGCAACAACTATAAATTACTTCAAGTAGATAAATGTACCCAATTATTGTGGAAAGAAAAACATAAAGTCGGCTCTTTTAGAAAATATTAAATTTTATCTCTTTTCCATATATTTCTTTTTTACTTTTTCCTTTTTTTCCTGTTTCTATTTGTGATATATAATCAAAAAAATATATACAACTTTTTCCAATTACCTGTTTCATAAATATGATAGTAAGTTTTGACATATTATATAACCGTTAAAGACTACGAATCCAGGCCATAAACATTTTTTGACATTACAAAGGAAGTCGGAAACGGACTCACCACCAAATTGTAGACCCAAAATTTTAACACGGTATCAGTTTTCAGAGCTAAAATTCGATTTTTTTTTTAGATATTTTAGGCAATTATATATATATATATATATATATATATATATATATATATATATATATATATACATATCTACTCACACATATACATATATACACAAAATTATCGAGTCTACCTTCATATCTCCGCATTGGTGTTATTCTTTATCATTCGGTGATTGACATCCTTCAAAGTAGTCCCCATTTAATTGAATAACACGTTCTCAGCGGTATTTTCTCTTCCTGAAGCAGTCTTGGAAGTCAGTTTTCGGAATTGCCTTCAAAGCACTCGTCGCATTAGTTTCAACCGTCACTTTGTCATCGAACCGATGTCCTTTGAGCGGCATTTTTAATCTGGGAGAGTCAAAAATCGCAGAGAGCTACGTCGGGACTATACGGAGGCTGGCGAAGCTGTACGACTTGGTGCTTTCTTAAATATTGCTGCACAAGGTTCGATGAATGCGCTGGCGCGTTGTCGTGGTGAAGCAGCCAATCACCGCTTGTCCAAAGTTGTATTCTTTAGTGATCGTATGACCTCTCGGAGCATATTCGTGGTGCACAACATCTTCATAATCAAAGAAAACAGTCAACATTGTCTTCACTTTGCTCCGACTTTGACGTGCTTTTTTTGGTCTTGACGATTCAGAATGCTTCCAGTGTGAAGACTGTCGCTTTGTTTCTCAAAGTGCTTTATTCATCCTATTAATTGTTTCCGAGCAAGTTTTTTCAAGATTGAAGCAAAACTTTATATATATATATATATATATATATATATATATATATATATATATATATATATAGTTGACGTTTCAGTGAAATCTCATTCACCATTTTCAAAGCTCACTATATAGCGTCTACGAGCGAACTCATATGGTGTAAATAGTTTCAATGTTGTGTCTCTTGAGAACAAACCAAGAGCAAAATTCACGGAAAGTTTTGATGTAGAATCCCTGTATACAAATGTTCAGATAAATGTTTCAGTTTCCATAATATCGGACATATTACGAAATAACAACTGTGTATATAAAATCAATATTCCGAATTAATGATAATTCTACTACCATAAAGATGTCTTTATATTTTATTTGATTTTCACACATCTTAGTCACAGTTTTTTTTTCCAATATGACTTGGATCTATTTTTTTTTTAGAATTTGAAAGTGTTTGAAGTGGAAGGCGAGTTAACTGAAGAAAGAAAATTTGATGAATTAACATTTCGGAGAGCATCAGCTTTATATACTTTTATGTCAATTATCATTAATTGTAATAATTGGATTGAGGAATCTCTTTTTGCGATTATTAAAATGGAATATAGCAAAAATCTTTTCACCATTCTAGATGGAGGTATGGATGATTTTAAGAAATTATTTTAGTACAACTATAGAAAAAAATTAATTTCTTGTATTTTTTGAGTTGTAATTGCTGTAAATAGATTAGAATTTACAAATCTTACTAGGAAAAACACATTGAACAATTTTGTAAATCTTTAAACATAAAGCCAAATATTTTTAGAGCTACTAGATAAAGTTTTCCTTGCATTACAAACTAAATTTATGACCGAAGATTTTATGGACCAGTATCTGGAAAGTATACTGAGCAAATGGATACATTTAAACTTTGATATAAACTCATTTCAGTATAAATTTTTCAAGTGCGACAATAAATTGGATTTTTACATAAAATATTTTGATATATGTTTACCGTTACTACTGAAAAAAGACAGAAATGATTTATTTTCTGCTGCAAAGCAACTTAAAATGACTGAAAAGGAGGTGTTAGAGGTAAGTTGTCAAAAAATTAACTAATAAAGAACTAAAGATTTCACAGCTTTGGTCTTGTTGAAAATCATGGTTCTTGGTTTTAGACCGTGTCAAATTGGAATTATTCGACGTTTTGCCTACGACTGCACGAGGCATCTTCAGGGATCTTTGCTCCACGAGATTACACTAAATGACGGTCGAGGAGCCAGAGCCCCGTATTAATACCCGATGGGTGCTCAGCAAACGATGATCCAGTGTTATAATCGATTTCTACGTGAGATGTGGACTGTAACCTATATATCTATTAATATTATTTGGATATTTACAAATTTCGATTGACTCACTAAATTTACATTTGAAGAAATCAGATACTGGTGGTAGCACCGTAGTGCCCTTTACATTAAAGGTGTGACCTGACAAATGCTGGTGTTCAGCTACTGCAGATTGTACAATTTGTTTCTTTTTTTTATACATTTTTCATGTTCCATTCCTAGTGGATATAGACCGTTTTGTTTCACCCATATACACTTTACCACAAGAGCAAGGTATCTTATAAATTTCATCTGTTTGTAATGGCATTGCGTCCTTTGGTGACTTCAAACATTGTCCAGCTTTCTTACATGTGTTGAAAATTGTCTGAATGTTTGATTTTCGAAGCAATATCGCAATCTTGTCGGTGGTTCCGTGTATGTAAGGCAAGACAACACAGCACTGTCCATCTTCTTCTTAAAGTGACTATCCTCTTTGGATGTTGGCTATCACATTGGTCCATATTACTTTATTCACTGCTGCTCTGAACAGACCTGTTGATGTCATTCCAGTCCATGTTCGTAGGTTGCGCAGCCATGATATTCGTCTTCGTCCAGCTGATCTCTGGCCTTCTATTTTCCCATGTAGGATAAGTTGGAGCAGGTGATATTTCTCATTCCGCATGATATGTCCAAAGTACTCCAATTTTCTGCGTTTGACATTTGTAAGGTATTTCAGTTCTCCACCGATACGTTGTAAAATGTTTTCGTTTGATACGTGGTGTATCCAAGGAACCCTAAGCATGCGGCGGTAGCACCACATCTCAAATGCATCTATACATTTACATGAAGCATTGGTAAGGGTCCAGGCTTCTGCTCCATATAAGAGAGTTGAGAGTACATAGCATTTCAAAATCCTGATCCGCGTATGTATATTGAGGGATAGGTTGCAGAGTATGTTGCGCAGCTTATTAAAAGTAACTCTTGCTTTCTCGATTCGGCTTCTTATTTCTCGAGAGTGGTCCCAGTCCTTATTCAACGTGCAGCCTAGATATGTGATCGTCTCGGCCATTGTGAGAGTTACGTTGTTGGCAGTAAACTGTATATTGCCGACGTCGTTTTTACTGACAATAATCATTTGCGTCATCTTGCAGTTTATCTTCATACCATATCTGTTGCAAGCTGTCACTATTCGGTCGATAATTCTTTGAATTCCCTCTGCAGTATCGGCTATAAGAACGGTATCATCCGCGTATCTTAGGTTGTTTATTACTTCTCCATTTACAATAATTCCATCTTCTATGTTGCCCAGTGCTTCTTTAAAGAGATGTTCTGAGTATACGTTGAATAGAAGTGGCGACAGTATACAGCACTGGCGTACTCCTCTCTTTATATTAAATTCTTCTGTTGTCTCATTCTCAACTCGTACAATAGCACTGTCCATAGGTGGTATATTTATGACATTTTGTTAAGAAGTTTGATTTTCATATTTATTAATAGAACGTCTAATATCTTCAGCGCAATATCCGTTGTCTCTCAGAGCATTAGACTCGCCGACATACAAAATAAGTAAATATCTGACCAACCTTTTACATCCTTTTACAAGGAAAATTGAATCCTTTGTTAAAGACTCTGAAACCATTTAGAGCCCGAAGACATATTGGTCAATTTGATGATCCCTGTATACAAATGTTCCTATAAATATTACAATTTCCATAATATCGAACATATTACGAAACAACAGCATGAACTCCACTCTACAAGAATTAATTAAAGCATGTGTGATTTCCACCTATTTTACTTTTCAAGAAACTTTCACTAACGAAACTGAATCAAGGGGTGCCCTTCCTTTTTTCGATATACTGGTACAAAGACAAGGTAATGGCAAATTGGGACATTCTATGTACAGAAAACTAACATGTACCTCAATGCAACATCACAACATCATCCTTCTCAAAAACAATCCGATTAACTATTTGTCTATGTATCTATCTAATGGGCCTCAATCATCCATCTTTGGACGAAGGCCTCCCCTTCTCCATTGTTCTCCATCTTGAGCGGTTTGTACCCATCTTTGCCCGGCTTGCTTTTTTAAGTCGTCTGTCCATTTCATTTGCGGTCTTCCTCTTGAAGCTTCGTTGTCCAGTCCATATAGCTCTTTCACTATTTGGCGAACAATCACTGAAATCAGAAACATGAATTAGTCCGGTCAAGTTAGCATCAAAAATAGGGGTAAGGTTACATTAATTCGCACCTTGCTAAAAATTGGCATGAATGTTGGGAACTCTATTATACACAATTTGTCAATTATCCACATCAATCCGAAGTGTGGAAAAAAATTTATTCAAGGTCAAATGTAGCAAAAATCGGTTTTTTGAGTTTTCCAGCTAAACGGTAAGTTTTATAATAAAAATAGGTGAGACAAAAATTATTCATCATGCAATTATCTATAAAAATTGTTCATACACTTTTTTTCCTAAGAATCACCATTTCGGAGATACAGCGATGCAAAATGTTGAAAAAGTTGTATTCTTCATAATATGCACACGTTTCCGCGCCACCCGTGAGGTAGTGTACATGTTGCTGAAGGAGCTTCTTTTATCCGTTGTATCGGCTCTTCTAGTAAAACTGAACTTTTTGGAGTAACAACTTGAATGATACCCATTATGTGAAGTGTGTTATGACCGTCCAGCGTATTTACATTTATATCAGCATTGTCTGCAACATACTGAATGAATGTGCCAGTTTCTGGTGGTAAAATGTGAGGTGGACGGTGAAAAACTGCTGCTGCTTCGTACAATATAGTATCATTATAAGATGCGCACAAACCGAAAGACGAAAAAATTTGTATAAGACGTTTTGACTCAAATCGCCGATGAAAAAAAATAGAGAGACCCAATTGTAACTTTGATTTGAAAGACCTTGGTCGAACAGCAGTCATAATACTATGGCTAATATTTGTGCATACTAATTTCAAATGTTGTAAATTAAATCGCTTTTTTTTCAAAATAACTTTCTCCAAAAAATAAGTCAGTGACTCTGAAATTTGACTGTTAATATCTTCAAACATACGACCTGGCGGGGGGTAATGAGAATTATCAAAAACTGCAGATTGAATATCTTCTCGAATGATTGCTGCCGCAGCCTTCACGATTCTAAATCGCTCTTCTTTTTCATTTGTTGTTTTTTTTTTGTAGCTAGCTCGATTTAAAATGTCATAGTGATTATCAACAAAACATATTAATGTTGATGCTCCTGACTTTTCTGTTATAATAATTTTATCGCCATACTTCAACTTTAATCGTAACTTAATGGTTCTATTATCTAACGAATTGTTGCAAATATTTTGTAATTCGTCTAATGAAAATTGACAATCATCACTATTTTCGATGTGTGCAAATATTTCTTCCATTAAAAGACCCCCCGTAGTCGGTCTCAAGAAGGCATTATGACAGTCTTTATGATACTTAGCTTCGGCAGCAACTAAATCATGTTCGAACTCAATTCGAGTAATAACAGCTTTTGCTACATGATCAGAACGAGTCTGGGCTATATTCAGGATTGTTTCTTTGAATGAAAGTGTTGTTACATGAAAAATTTTACGCCGATACTTCAGTGCTTTTCTGTTTTCTAGCTCTTCATTCAATTCATTGCCACAAAATAAGCAACACTTTTTAAAACAAAAAATGGTTCACTTACGCGTGCTCTAGTACGAGGTGGACTTATTTTTGATGTACTAGCTTGTTCTTCATCCTGTTTTCTTTTCAATGCAGCGATTGTACCCTTCCGAGTATAGTTTTTTCGACACTGCACATGAACTGTCACAGAAGTCTGGTCTTTCAGGTATTCCGAAAATTCATCACCTCTTTCAATACTTGCATTAATTAATGTCTTTAGGCCACGATCAACAGTAACTGTTTCGCTTTCGGTCAAATGTTTATTACAAATAAAGCACAACTGCGACATTTCTATTACAAACACAAAACTGCACAAATTTTGTTTGAAAATATAAGCAATAACTACGTGTTCTTACTACGAAAGAATGCTTGAGACTAATACTATTCTATCTAGGGAGGCCCTTCAAAAAGGAGCAGGTATACGAGCGTCGCCACGTGGACAATTGAATAGCAGACAGATGTTGCTCAAGGCCGTACGGTCATATAAAATGAGGGACTGGGTTTTTTTTTGGAGTTTATATTTTTAAAACTGTATAATATGTATGTATACGCTACGAAAATTAATATTTTTACTTATATTATCGTTCTGTAACGTATATTACGGTAATTGACATGCATATTATGAAGAATACAACTTTTTCAACATTTTGCATCGCTGTATCTCCGAAATGGTGATTCTTAGGAAAAAAAGTGTATGAACAATTTTTATAGATAATTGCATGATGAATAATTTTTGTCTCACCTATTTTTATTATAAAACTTACCGTTTAGCTGGAAAACTCAAAAAACCGATTTTTGCAACATTTGACCTTGAATAAATTTTTTTACACACTTCGGATTGATGTGGATAATTGACAAATTGTGTATAATAGGGTTCCCAACATTCATGCCAATTTTTAGCAAGGTGCGAATTAATGTAACCTTCAATGTCTATTTTGACCGGACTAAATGCTCTGGAAAGCAACAGATATTGCGCTGAAGACATTAGACGTTCTATTAATGAATATAAATCCCCAACTCCTCATTAAAATGTTATAAATGTACCACCTATAGACAGTGTTGTCTTGCCTTACATACACGGAGCCGTCGACAAGATTGCCAGATTGCTCCGAAAATCGAAACATTCAGACAACACAACACAACACATGTTGGACAATGTTTGAAGTCACCATTACAAACAGAAGGGGTTTATAAGATACCTTGCTCTTGTGGTAAAGTGTACGTGGGTGGACGGTTTATATCCACTAGGCTTTAGGAACACCAAAGATGTATTAACAAGAAACAAATTGTACAATCTGCGGTAGTTGAACAGCAGCATTACTCAGGTCACATCTTTAATGTAAAATACATTTAAGGTGCTAGTATCAGTGTCTGGTTTCTTTAGACGCAAAATTAGAGAATCAGTCGAAATTGTAAATATCCACATAATATTAATAGAGATACAGATTATAGTCTACATCACATGTGGAAATCGATTATAACACTAGTCGGGTATAAATACCGGGCTGTTACTCCTCTGTGATCATTCAGTGTAATTTCGTGGCGTAAGAATCTCTGAAGATGCTTCATGCAATTGTAAGCGAAACGTCGGATAATAATTACAATTTGACACGGTCTAAACCCAAGAACGATGTTTTTCAAAAAATTAACTGTTTATCATTATAGCCCCAAGAAACATTTTTTTTACTGCTACGGTAATAATTGCATTGTAAATATTTATAAAAAAATAGGCTGCATTAAATCATATATGAAACATAACCAATAATTTTTTAAAAAATCAAAATTTCAGTAAGAAATGAAGAAATCTTTCTGCCGTATTTAAATAGTTTGTTATATATGTAATTCTCCTTTCAGGCAGAGAATATGAAAAATATATATACAGTTTATTTCCTGCAAATATCGGTATGTCGGCAGGATATTGCACCTGCCATCTACCAACTTCGATGTCAGACTAAAAAATTTCGCCAGTCGAACGACATCTATGAATCACCGGAGTAACGTGAAATTTTTTAAAAAATCAAAATTTTAGTAAGAAATGAAGAAATCTTTTTGCCGTATTTAAATAGTTTGTTATATATATATATATATATATATATATATATATATATATATATATATATATATATATATATATATACCGGGTGTCAACGAATCTATTAGACAAGTCATAATTTCTAGAGTATTATGTGTATCAAAATGAGAATTGATACAGGTAAATGTTACGTGAAGAGGAGAATTTTCGCATATTTTCCACTTTCCGGTCACTTCCGGTTTCACCGGAAATGGCCCCGGTTTTGAATTTTTAAATGGAACACCCTGTATATTTTAACATTTTTGGATTTCTGAGACAATTCTAGATCAGAATGTGACATTTTAAAAACTTTTTACGTCTACTTCATTTTTTTAGAGCCACTTTTAAAATTGCATCTAGGTGGCCATGATCGGACGCAAACTAATCTAACGGCCTTAGGTGATGTCAAAAAAATACAATCGCAAAGTTTTAGTGACTAGTATGAAAGACAGGAATTGGATTAAAAATTTAACAAAATTAACAAAAAACTAACAAAATAAACTAATAACTTAAACGACGCACTTAAAATATTTGAAAGTACAGTAGCTGAATTTGTTAAAAAGTTTAGTGTAGTAAATGTTCAAAGTGCATTCCTTCTTTTTTACGACACATTTCAGCTCGTTCAATTGTTTCTCTCAACACGTTTTGTAGCATTTGGGGCGTTATACTTCTAAATGCCCGTAAAATTCTTTCTTCTAATATTTCAAGAGTAGCTGGGGCTGCTCCATAGTAAACCCTTTCTTTAACATATCCCCAGACAAAGAAATCAAGCACAGTAAGATCCGGTGAGCGGGCTGGCCACCGTACCGGACCATTGGTTGCAATAATTCGATTATTAAAATGCTCTATTAAATAATTAAGAACTTCTCTAGTATTGTGAGGCGGTGCTCCATCTTGTTGAAAGTAAATTCGCCATAAAAAGGTATATCATTGAGATGATTTTCGATTTCATTTTGAAGAAAACCTAAGTATCTAACCCCTGTTAACTGACCTTGAAACAATATTGGCCCAATTATTCTGTTTCCAACGATACCAGCCCAGACATTGACGCCAAATCTTTCTTGAAAATTGCCCTCTCTCATTTCATGTTGATTTTGTTGGGCCCAGTACCGAGTATTTTGCTTACTGAACATACCATTATTTGTAAATCGGGATTCGTCGGAAAATAGAATAAAATCGATAAAATTTGGGTTAACTCTATGATTTTGTAGCAGCAAATCACAAAACACTACCCGTCTATGTTGATGTAACTGATATTTAAATGCTCGATATCCATGCTTTTTCAGTATTTTTCTTGCTGATTCATAACTTATCTGCAGTTCTTGACTAATTTTTCTTAACGAAACTGTTTTATCAACCTCAACCATAGCAAGTACGTTAATCTCAGTCTCTTCATTTATGATAAACCTCTGTTCCGCCTCTTAATTTCCTATTTGCCTAAAACGAGTCTCGACATACGGAAAATACTGATGGGCTGGATCTTGCCGATTCGGATATCTATGAGCATACAACTCGGCAGCATTCCTTGAATTCTTATGACACTCTCCAAATATTAATAACATATCCACTTTTTCACGTTGAGTATACATTATTTTAACGAAAATTTAAATTAAACTTAACGAAAATTAAGAAACTTTTACGTCTGTTTTTAGAGCGTATGTCACTGTCATTATCTACTTAAGTGAGTGCTTTGTTTTCCAAAGAAGACTTGATAAAAACAGTTGCAAATTATTATGCATCATGGCTGTCCATGGCGCACTTGTTATAAGTAAATAAATTATCCAGTATTTTGCTTAATAATACTTAATTCCTGTTCTTATGTCTAATCCAATCGCAAATAAATTAGTACCGTTAGATTCGTCAAAGAATGCTTTTTTCGAAAAGTAGTTGTCAAAAAGGGGTCGCCATTTGAAAATTAATAGTTAGAAATGAAAACGTAATTTTGTCAACTTGTCTTATTCCTGTCTTTCATACTAGTCACTAAAACTTTGCGATTGTATTTTTTTGACATCACCTAAGGCCCTTAGATTAGTTTGCGTCCGATCATGACCACCTAGATGCAATTTTAAAAGTGACTCTAAAAAAAATGAAGTAGACGTAAAAAGTTCTTAAAATGTCACATTCTGATCTAGAATTGTCTCAGAAATCCAAAAATATTAAAATATACAGGGTGTTCCATTTAAAAATTCAAAACCGGGGCCATTTCCGGTGAAACCGGAAGTAGCCGGAAAGTGGAAAATATGCGAAAACTCTCCCCTTCACATACCATTTACCTGTACCAATTCTCATTTTGATACACATAATACTCTAGAAATTATGACTTGTCTAATAGATTCGTTGACACTCGGTATATATATATATATATATATATATATATATATATATATATATATATATTTCAGTCTGACATTGAAGTTTGTAGATGGCAGGTGCAATATCCTGCTGACATACCTTGAAATTTATGATTCATATATCAGTTATTTCCTGCTAATGTTGCTCTCGGTTCGATACAGCTCCACTGACGAGATCATGAGGTGATCGAAACGCGTATGGAGAGAGGACCAGAGCGATATTTGCAGGAAATAAACTGTTTGTATATATATTTTTCATATTCTCTGCCTGAAAGAAGAATTACATGTATAACAAACTATAACCAATAATGATATAACAGGGCATCTACGAATCATCATTAGTCACCCCACCATTTTTTGTTTCACTAAAAATAGGACCAGATTGTAATACTGTATATTTGTTATCATATTTTACATAACACATATGAAAAATATCTTTTCCCACCATCGGTTTGTTAGCTTTTCTGGCACATTTAAAAATACGCTTGAAGAACAATACATTTTATATATTCTTGGCAAGATACCATATCTTTCAAATTCCAAAAAAAAAAACTTGTATTTTTTTTTAGAAATGTTGTACAAAAATCTTTGGACGAGCTCTTTCTAGCGACGTAGATAATGTTGGCGATCATTTTATTAATAAAAATGTTGAAGTGTCCTACTTGTTACATGTTTTGGGGGACAGACTAAAAGAAATATTAATAGAAAACATTGACCAAGTGATATTAATTCTTCTAAAGGCTGTGACAGATGAAAAAATGATCCAAGAAAGCTTGAATGAAACTGTAATATTAACAAATAAGGAAATATCATTTAGTCAATTTAATGTATGCTTGGAATATTTAGAGGTAAGTTTAAAATTATACATGAAGCACATTTAAGTCTGTGAATTTTGTCTGTATAATTTTTTATTATACTTAAAATATGCATATGGTAATTACTCTTGAAGAGGTTTCATACATTTTTGTAAATATAATGTTCTGTTTAGCTTACAAGATAACTTAAAAATTAATCAAGATAAAAAAAAACATATTTTAGAAGTTGATTCGAACAACACCTTTACGTGAATAATTATCAAAATATAAAAAAACTAAAATTTGGCAGATATTGTAAGTTTTCTTTTCAAGATTAAAATTTAGAATGTAAAATAAATTTCGTGATTATTGAAATAATTCTCATCATATTAGCTTATTTAATCCTCTTCCTTTCCACTTTTTGGTGTAAGGCTCGAGTGGAATTAAATTTCTACTTTTCTACATTTTTATATCCTGTTTGGTGTTTGATTCCTCCCTACTCTATCCCTCTTTTTCGACTGCTTGTTTAATATCATCGTTTCATTTTCTTTTTAGTCTTTCTTATTTCTCTTTTTCCAATATTTCCTACTTGATCTGTTTTGGATTTTCTTTTTTCTCATTATATAGCACTTTTTTCATTCTCTTGTTTATTTCTAATAGTTTTCCTTATATTTTGATGTTGTTTTGGTCTTCTCGGTGTTTATCTTCATATTTACCTTTGGTATTTCCTTATCCAAAATTTCTAGATTCCTTTATAGTTGTTTAGCTGTTTAGGTTATTATTGCTATATCATCCGCAAACATAATTTCACTCGGATTCGTCTGTTGCAATCACCAGTATATTAATATCTCCTTATTGCTGTTGTTCCTTTATCAATCTTTCTTTTTTCTAGAGCTTTCCATATGTATTCTCTTCTTACAAGATCAAAGGATTTTCCTAAGTCTATAAAAACATTCTCCTTTTTCTTGTTTATTTGAAACCACGTTGATTGTCTTCAATGCTATCCTTAGTTTTCTGATTCTTCCCATTATGCTTGTTAATATTTTTTATATTGCGGCGATATTATTTCCCAATTTCATTCATTTGGAATTTCTCTTTCTTGTTTAATCTCATCCAATAGTTTGTCTGTTTTATTATCATTTCAGGTGTTACGGTGTTCCTTTCTGGTGCCTTTCCCAATTTTCTTATAGTCTTTATTATTTCTTGTTGTTTTGGCTTTATATTATGTATGACCCTTTCCTCATCCCTTTTTCCTCTTTTTCTATGTCTATATCTGTAAATTCTTGAAAATATTATTACCATCTGTCCATTATTTTCTTTTCCTTCTTACCTTTTATGTTATTCATATTATATTGTTTCTTTCGTCTAAGTTGAGTTTACCATAAAATAGTTTTTGATCATTTGCTCTCCAAATTACATCCATGATTTCTGCTTTGCTTTCACAATTTCCCTCTTAACCATTTCCGGTTTTTTGGATATTTCTCATAATCTTCTGGGTTTTCTATTTCTATATATTGTTTCCAGTTATCTTTCTTTTATTTTATAATTTGTTTTATTTCTACGGTCCCACAATTCCGTTGTTTTTATATTTTTTTTTTATTTTCACATCTCCATAGGACTTCCTTATTCCATCCAACAAACTGTTTATGAATTTATTCTATATCTCTTAGTATTTATTTTTTTATTTCATTTCTTTTTAATCTATAACTCTATTTTCAAATTTATTTTCTCCTTTTTCTCTTTCCTCTCTTTTTTATTTTATCAAGTACAGTTTTACCAAGTTATGATCGCTTCCTTTTTTTTTACTGATTTCTACTCTTGTATATTTGTAAATATCTGTACTAATTTCTTATTGCTTATTATTAGTTCATTCTCAATACACATATCTATTATTCTTTCTAGGTTATTATTTTTTGTTTGCTTTCCCTCTCCCACGCATTTTTCTATACACTTACTTGGGTTCCTATTCCTGCCACTTAAATCTCCCGTTATGATCACATTATCTTCTTTCATCACTCACTCTTTGCAATTCTTCAAAGAAATTATCTTTGTTTTCCTTACGTCTTCATTTGCTTCATGGGCTATTGTTATTGTCCATTTCTCTTCATCCGATAATTTCACTTCCATTTGCATATTCTTCTTTAATTACGTTTTTCAGTTGATTTGGTTTGATCTATTTCCTTTTCCTCTAACCCAGACCAGAACATCCAGTTGCTTATTTTCATGATACCTGTACCCTTCTTTTTTGTTTCTGTAATTCCTAGAAATTGTACTTTATGTTTTATCATTTCCTCCATTATTCCTCCTTCATTTCCTTTTATACTTCATATATTTCACTTACCGATTCTCAAAATTTCTTGTTTTTCGTTTTTTCTTTTCATTGTATTTCATTTTTGTTATTAGTTATTTTCTTATTTGTTTCTATCATCATATCCTTAACCATTATTACCTATTTTCTTGCCAGTCATCGGTTTCCCCCTCTTTTAAATTATTTTCCGTTTTTTGAATTGTTCTTTTTATTATCTGCTTATTTACAGCTTTCAATAAATAATATTTCATTTTTATATGATCTATAACACTTTAGAATACTTAAAAGTTGCAGTTAATTACGTGATTATTGGTTTAGCAGTTTTTGAGATTTTTGCGAACATACAAACATTTCCATTTTATATAATAGTGAGATATTATTTTATTCGTACAAACTTTGGACAAATATTTTTCACGGAAAAGCGTTTTTCATAAAGAATAAAAATTTTTCTTTATAAGTAGAGACAGTACTATTTATACTTGGACTTTTCAAATGAGCGTGAAAGAGATAGATATAAAAAAAATCATTCTGGTGTACTGTATCCACCACCTAACGGAAAACAAACGTACCACGCTTTAAAGCATCATCTCGTTAACGTTATTTGTAATGGAAGTAAATATTTTTTTTAGGGTGGAATAAAGCTATAATCCTCTTCTTTATATAATAACAGATTAATTACATCAGTTGTGGTACCAATCATTGAATATTCTGCTTGATCATGTCATGACATGATTGTTCAATATGTTATCTTCCTTTTGCTTACACTTTTTTTTTTATTTTAGCATTTTGTTTGCGATGGAAAAAACTTAATAAAATTTTTAAATTCAGGAAAGCTCAATAAAATTCAGAAAATTATTCTGAAATTGGAAGCCAGAACCTATAGTGTAATGGCAGAAGATCAGGTGAAATGTTTTCACCAATACACATTATTCGTTAACCTCATATTCAGCAGCATAGAAAAGGATTTTAAACTTTTAGTGTTCCTTTTGAGAGATACAGTTTATCACCTCATTCATATAGCAAAGAACAACTTTCAGAATGAAAAGCTTTGCAGAGCTGTCCTAAAATACGTAGATTCGTACCTAAGAAAAATACTGCCGAATTATGCAAAACAATTTGAAGAGTTCCTTATTTTTACTGTAAATTCTATTAAAAACATTTCACTTGAAAATGAGTCAGTCTCACCAATGTGTCTTAAAATATTAGAGTTTCTCATTATAGATAATGCGAATCCATTAAAAAACACGATTAAAAAATTGGATGCTTTTCCTCAGAAACCTGAATATGAGGCAATTAAAAAGGTCCATAAGACTATTAAATATTCTGCAAAAGAAGTATCGCTAGAAGACGAAATAAAATCATTTTTGGAATATGATGATATGGCGACTAGACAGGACAGCTTGGTTCATCTAAAACATATACTTGCCGAAAAAAAAGACCAATTAAAATGCATGTACGACGACCTTGATCGAATGAGAGGGTTTTCAGAGGATTGTGAAAAAAGTGTCTTGCACCGGTTAACGTCAATGCTGGTAAAAATGAGCTGTTATCCACACGACGCTGTCAGTCATGAAGCCATTAAATGTTTAGGTGAATTGGGACCAGCAAATTTAACGACGTTAGTTTTAGAGCCTGAGAAGAAAGTTCTTAATATTAAATGTTCTTCATTTGAACTTCTTACAGGACAGGTTATTTCACTGCTGACTCAGTACATTGTTGATTCGGATATAAATGTCGTTAAGACGGCAAGTGACACGTTGTATACAATTTTAAAATTTAAAGAAGGAAAAAAAGTTGTTGGTAAGTAATTTTAGGTTATGATCTTTCCTAAAGTTGTCCGAAAATTATAAACTTGACGTGATTTTTGTCATAGACACGTTTTTTTAATGTAAGAGCCATCCAAAATGATTAATTAAAAATATTCCTAAAATTTATTTTAAGCTATCTAAAACTTTTATTTAAATAAGTAACAAATTTCATATGTAAATAATGTTAACTACAGTATTTAACATAAATAGACTGTGTAAAACCCTATACTACACTACAATTAAATAAATATTATGATTATAGTTTATCGGGACATATACATATGTACTCTACAGACCAACGAATGAAGTCCTTCAGCATAAAAACTTTATTTATGATACATTTGATCTTCAAGCCTCTACAAATCTTTATAAAATAAAAAACTATATTAAAAATTGAATGTGAGATCTGCCAGTATCTTCAATGGGCGCCTTCTGTCTGGTTTTTGGTTTCAGTCCCTGGTCTTAAACTGTTTCTCTATCATCGTTCAAGTTTCAGGTTTTCTATCAAATTTAGTTGTCAGAACAGGACGCCTTGCAATAAGAGGCGGAATATTTTGTGAACTCATACAATAAATAATTGATTGGATAGTTTCCGTAGTGGATTGGGATGATGGCTGTTAGTCATACTACGTAGTACACCGTTTCAGGATTTAACAGTGCTGGCTTTCTGCAGTTACTGTATATAGGGAGCATGTATTCCAATTAATGTCAAGATATTACTTTGTATATATGAGTTGTTGTTTTCCTTGATCTCCCTTTTTCTTTATATATTAGAATCCTAAAGTATTTGTCTCTTTGTATGCATTTTTGTTTAACAGTTCTAGAGTGTCAATTTAAGAATATTTTGTGGTTTACATTTACACCTAAATATTTGACTGATAGCTTGGTCTATATTTCTTGCTTGTTAAAAAATAAATTTAATCCAGGGAAAGTATAAATATTTTAATGGCAATCAATAACTTCACAACAGTAACAACAACGACACTGTTTTTTTACTTTTGACGGTTGATTTGACGTACCAAAACTACTTTTTGCCTAAAATTGCTTTTTTAAGAATACGGCTTTTACTGTCGAAAGTATGAAGTGTCAGTTCACATCGCCATTCACATCATTCTTTTGAGGATACGGGCCTCGATCGTCTGAAGCAATTTGCCACCGTTTACACTCTAAAAATGCATAGTTTTACATGTTAGTCTGCGTTTCAATAATTTTTTATTAAAAGTAGTCGTATTAATTAGCAAAACTGAATTTTCTGCAGATTTCTACAAATTTTTTCTATTCTAAACCTGAAATTTTCTGCTTTAATGAAGTAAAGTTTTTTTATATCTCCGTAAAGACTGTTTTAAGATCTTCATTTTCTTTAACTTTTGACGGTTGGATAGTCCAGTTGCCAATAAGGGCTGTTTTAGTTTTACCTTCCTAGGAGTGTCAGATGATTATTTTTTGGTAATCTTGATGGTTCAACTTGGGTCTTTCAACACTCTAAAATAAAAAATACTTTGCGATATTAAAAAAAATTCTTTAACTTGAAGTATTTTTATATAATAATCTTACTTTGGTATATATATATATATATATATATATATATATATATATATATATATATATATTTTGTTTTTTTTTATTAAGGTAACAAAACTTAATCCAAAGATGAAAAAAATTACGTAAATAAAGTTGAGGGAATACGAAAAATGTTACCATTAATCTTACCTGTGGAAGATTTTCCCTTTATTTCTCACTACGTCTGCAGCGATTTATTATACAATTTGACATATTGTTGCAGTTCTTAAAATAATTATTTCACTCGGAGATCATAAATTAAACATGTACTACAGATGGTGCCACCCAGCTGATTACCAGTCCCCACTCTAGCCAAAGAACACAAAACCTAAAACACTGAAGGAATAACAAAGGACATAGTTTATGCGTGCATTACTGCTTGAAAGAGTAGACTTAACATTTTTGTTTCTTGACTTGTGCTTTCACCACTGTTTGTCATACACCGAGCTTGCCAATATTCCTTAATAGCAATCTGCTAAACTTCAGAACATATTCAGATGATATTTTCCTATAGAGGTTTTTTTAAATTTTCTTACCTAATTGGAATAATTTATAGTTTTTAACGATACTTATAATTAATAGATTAAAGAGCCAGTTTTTTTTTTTGCAGTCTTTATAAACTTGTAACTTTCTTTCAAGAAATAGGAAAGTATGATGAATAAAAATAACGAAACGAAAAAAAAACAATTCTACAGGGTGTTCGGTTTGTATAAGTATATGTCAAACTTTGGAGAGCATACAAAAGGTGTCAAAATACCTTCATTATTTCGTATAATTTTTTTTTTCCTGAGATATCTCATAGCTGAGATATGTGACCCATAAGTTAAGTTTCTTGCCCTTCTCTCGATCTGTAGCTCTGAAAATTGACTTGTGTCAAAATTTTGGGCTTACGAGGCTAGTGACTTATTCGTTCCTAACTTCCTTGGTAATATCAAAGGTCTGTATCTGTCAGATTTATCGATTATACAGTATGCCAAAATTTTCTTAAAATATACAAGTCTGCTCAAAAGGTTCACCCCAACACTGGGTACCCCTTATGAGCTCATTCTCGCCGTCATGGAGCACCTTAGGAAAAAAATTAAGTGAAACCCCAAGGTTCTCTTCAGGCCATCTGTATATTGCTGAGAATTTCACAAATACCGAACCCTATATAAAAATAAATGACAAAATTTTTATATTCAATTTTTTATTGTTAGAATAAATAATAAGCTTATTACTACTTCACTAGGAACGATTATTTACATACTTATAAAGGGTGTTTTTTATAGAGGTATAGAACTTTTAAATGGAATAAAACAAAGATGAATTTTTTAAATTGACATAAAATTTACTTTATTCGAAAGATAACCTTCTGGCATTATAATTTAAATATGACTTCTGGCATATGACCGCCACGGCTGGCTCGGACGTAGTCTAATCTGGAGGTCCAATTTTCGATGACTTTTTCCAACATTTGTGGCCGTATATCGGCAATAATGCGGTGAATGTTGTCCTCCAAGTGATCAATCGTTTCGGGCTTATCGGCGTAGACTAGCGACTTCTCATATCCCCACAGAAAATAGTCTAGCGGCGTTAAGTCGCACGATCTTGGAGGGCAATTCACGGGTTCGAAACGTGAAACTATGCGGTTACCAAACGTTTCCTTCAATAAATCAATTGTGGCACGAGCTGTGTTGTTCAATTAATGAACGAAAAAGTCAGTAATCACGGCTCTATAGCGGTCACCATTGACTGTAACATTCTGACCAGCATCATTTTTAAAGAAGTGCGGACGAATGATTCCACCAGCCCATAAAGCACACCAAACAGTCAGTTTTTCTGGATGTAACGGTGTCTCAACATACACTTGAGGATTATCATCACTCCAAATACGGCAGTTTTGTTTATTGACGTATCCATTCAAACAAAAGTGAGCTTTATCGCTAAACAAAATTCGCTTATGAAAATCGGAATCAACGGCAATCTTATTTTGGGCCCATTCACCGAACCTACGCCTTGGTAGGTGATCGTGTGGCTTCAATTCTTGCACGAGTTGGATTTTGTAAGCACGCAAACCAAGATGTTTCCGCAAAATCTTCCATAAAGTGAATGGACACTTATCCAATTCCTGTGCACAAAGGCGGATAGACTGATTCGGGTCTTCCTCTACGCTACGCTCTACAGCAGCAATGACTTCTTCTGTACGCACTGTACGACGTCTCTGTGGATGCGTATTATCATTTAGAGTAAACGTGGTGCGAAAACGTTCCATAGTTAATCGAATTAATTGCTCTGATGGACGATTATGTTGACCGTAAAATGGACGTAGTGCGCGATACGTATTTCGAACAGAACCATGATTTTCAAAATAAATTTGCACAATTTGGAAGCGTTGTTCAGGCATCAGTCTGTTGATGTTGAAATGCCAAACCAAACTAAACATAAATCACTTGACAGCTGACAAAATGGCCGCCAGTTAAAAAAGTGTTGCCAACTTAAAGTCCTATACCTCTATAAAAAACACCCTTTACATTTATTTACATACATATAAATTTAATTTTAGATCTTCGTTTTGACTTTGGATACGGTTCAATTAATAAAGAATATATAATTCCTTACATAGAAAATTCTCATAAATCGTCTTCGCATGTGAGAGTTGACCACGAAATGTTTTCTACTGTGATCAATAACTCGGAGTTATGGTGCCCCATGGAATCCATCGATAACAACCAATGGATAACATCGCTAGTATTGGCTTTACTCAATAGTTTTGATTACGGTTGTTACTTAAAAGAATTGGTTACAGTTTGTAACGTTAAGGTAAGGTATTTTTCAAAAAAAAAACTAAAAATGCTTATTATGGATTATTATATGTACTTTGCGTGAATGAGTATGCAGTAGGATAAAAATATATGTAAATTCGTTTACTAGATTGCCCCGACTGAAAATCAAAGCTGCTTGCTCTACAATTTATGTGCAGAACCACTGCGCTATGCCTCGAATTTCTGTTAATCTTCACAACGTTTCTACTAATTTAATAGAGTCTAATTCCTCTGTGCGAGGCTTATCAAGAGACTGTAAACGACTTAATACTACATGTCTTTCGCTGAACAAGCCTCAGCCTTTAAATATGCCATGGCAGTGTACATTAAAGTAATCGCATCGATCAAGCCATTTTCACTTAATTTGTTTATATTCTAAAGTTTGTTTTTTAGACATTTTGTCTTTGACAAGTATTAGATAATTTCCCCCTCCCCAGAGATCCATGTAGAGGGGTAAAACTCTCATATACTAGGCTGTATACCCCTGAGGCCCTGATAGTGTAAGGCTCTCTCTCTCTCTAGCATTACAACCCGGGGGTGGGTCTTTGCTGACTTCACAATCTGCCTCCATTTGCTGCGATCCATCATCAGTTCCTCCGCGCGTTCGACGTTTAGAGTTTGTAAGTCTGCTGCAACGTTATCTCTCCACCTCATCCTTGGTCTTCCTAGCGGCCGCTTTCCTTCTGGGTTCTCTTCCCATTGACGATACGTTGATCTTGTCTCATAACATGGCCGGCCCATCTTAGTCTTTCTGCTTTTATTATTTTCGCTATATCTGGCTGGTTGTATAGTTCCTCCAATTCCTTGTTTGTTCTCGTTCTATATTGCTGTGTAGTGTTGTCCCTGACCGGTCCGTATATCCCTCTAAGCATTCTTCATTCTGCGATTTTCAGTCTATTCTCATTTTGTTTTGTCAACGTCCATGTTTCACATGCATATGTCATTACCGGTCTTATAACTACTTGATATATTCTTATTTTCGTGCGGCGAGATATATTTTTCGATTTCATTATCTTTCGCAGCCCATACCAGTAGCGGTTGCCTCCTTGTATTCTGTTGTTAATCTCTTGTGTAATGTTGTTGTCAGAGGTGATCGTAGCTCCCAAATATTTAAACTGATGGACCCTTTCAAAATTGTAGTGGTCTATAGTCATGTTCTGTCCTATTCTGTCTCGCCGTTCCGTTCTTGTTGTAGCCATATATTTTGTTTTTTCTTCGTTGATTCGTAGGCCAACTTTCTTTGCGGCATTTTCCAGTTTGAAGAACTCTTCCTTGACACTGGTAGTTGTATTACTTACAATATCGATATCATCAGCGAACGCCAATATGATGCGCGGACGTTGATTTCTAAAGAGGAGCGTTTTTGTGTTGGTTTTTCGCACGATGTTTTCCAAGGCGACTTTAAAGAGGAGTGGAGACAGCGCATCGCCTTGTTTAAGACCACTGTTGATTGTAAAGAAGGTTGACAATCTTCCTTCAAGTCTTACTGCACTTGTAGATCCCTCTACACATGTTTTGGTGAGGTTAATTAGCTTCTTCAGTATGCCCAGTTCTGCCATGGCATTCCACAAATCCACTCTTATGATGCTATCGTATGCTTGTTTAAAATCTATAAATAGCTGGTGCAATGTTTTGTTGTATTCCCAACATTTGTCCATTAATTGCCTAATCGTGAATATCTGATCTACAGTTGAGCGGTTTTTTCTAAATCCACATTGGTAATCTCCTATTTGATAGTCCACACACACATTCAATCGTTCTAAGATCATTAGAGAGAAGACTTTATACTTCTTAAGTATTGGTATTATCACACTTTCTTTCCATGAGGTTGCTATTTTTTCTTCTTTCCATATTTGACAGATGAGTTGATAGAAAGCACGTTTCAAGGTTTCTCCTCCATTTTTCAAACATTCTCCCGGTATAGTGTCGTTTCCTGGGGCTTTGTTTTTAAGTTTTTGAATAGCTCGTGACACTTCTTCCACTGTAGGTTCTTCTACTATGGGTTCGGCCGTAAGGTATGCATATTCAGGCCGGGCTTCATCTGCCTGGACATTCAGTAGCTCGTCAAAGTATCTTCTCCAGGTCTTTATCATTTCAGCCCCTCCCTACACATTACTGTAAAAATCCGTTACTACTTACCTACTTATTTTCGAACTTCCACATGAACACCCATCATGATTCAAGAGGTAAGAGTGTAATTATGACCTAAAACATTTTAGACCAAACCGGGGACTCCTAGCCACATCGAAGGAAAGCGTCGAATGATCTAGCAATGTTCATGGCTTCTCAAAAATACCAAAAAAGCCTATAAAGAACGAAAGTTTTCACGGCTTTTGTCAAGTTTGAAATAATGGTTCTTGTGATAAGACCGTGTCAAATTGGAATTATCCGACGTTTCTCCTACGATTGCACGAGGAATATTTAGGGATTTTTACTCTACAAGATGTGGACGCTGATTGTACAATTTGTCTCTTTTTTTTTATACATCTTCCATATTCCTTAAGCCTGGTGGATATAAACCGTCCTGTTTCACCTACATGCACTTCATCATAAGAGCAAGGTATCTTGTAACGCCTTCTGTTTGAAATGGAATTGCATCCTTTGAAGACTTCAAACATTGTCCAATTTTCTTACATGTGTTGAAAATTGTCCAAATGTTTGATTAAGACAGTTGTACAATGTTTGAAGTCTCCAAATGTGAAATTTTCATTCTATCTGGTTTATAATGCATTTTATTTCAATTTTAGGTCAAATTCTGTGAACACATTTTACCATTGCTGATATACTTATTATTGTCATTGAACATTAAACCTATTACCGAAACTTTATCGACACAGATTAACAAATTCTTCTCAAGACATTGGGAACTGACGGTATCATCTCATACTGACAAAAACCTAATACCAGTTAATAAGAAATCTGTTAAATGTGTGTTGGATGTTGTCAATTTTGTCAGACAACAATTCAGTTTCCTGAACAAGTAAGCACATGTTAATTTATTTGTTCTATGTTTACTATGGATTAATAAGTGAAAACTGAAACATTTTTAACATTGTTGTAAGTTAAAATCTATTTGGAAGAAGTTTTGACTATGTTCAATCTACAATAGATAGTTTTTAAAATATTTTTTGATACATTTATTCCTTTCATCCAAGTAGAAGGAAATCACTTGGGCTTGAATCACCAGTACGTGAACTCGTTCGTTCCCCTTTGTTCCTCATATAGGCGCTCTAAATTAAGTTATTAGAGCAACACCACTTAGTGGCATCACCGATAACTAAATGAAAAGTAGGTGATTACCCTTCTAAAAAAATCATTAAAATACCAAATCGAAATGACTAGTAGCACTATTTAAAGCTTTTTTAACACATAGTGGGTTCACCTTTTAATTTTTCAACTAATAACTTTCTACGTTCCATTACGCATTCAAAATCCGGAGTTGCTTTTAAACCTTTAAAAATACGTTAAATAATGTCTGGATCAAACAGTAATTTAGCTAAACTATACTTCACATGTTCTGAAGGCTGATTTTTCAACATATTTGCTAATTTTGACGTGACGAATGTAAAAATGTTCTTATAATAAATATTCTATTTTCAGGTCAGATGGGCTTAAGTTAAATTATCTACCGATATCTAAAGCAGCAGAATTTTGTTCTGCGCACTTTTCTGCATTGCTGTATGCAGAACTATGGTGCCAAGAAAACATTGATTTGTTAGAGCAAAACAGTCCAAGAGATGGCAAACCATTTGAAAATGGATACACTCTTCTGGACTTTATTTATGAAAATGTCTCTGAAGAAATCGGATTTACTTTACAGAATATTTTACAAAGTGTAAGATATAAGTTATACTATTAATAGTAGCTACCACGTTTAAATATCGTAATTTTTGGTTTTTAATTGTTGGATGGATATTCATTTGCTTTTCTAAGCACATACACTTTTCTTTTCGATACAAAAACTGCAAACTTCGATTCGTCGCTAAAAGCACTATTTTCTATCGAGCAATGCTTCAAATTTTTTTGTTGTTTTGTCCATTTTAATCTTTTTTTATATTTACGAGCCTTGGCAACGATTTTTTAGTAACAAGTCGTCCAAAAATTCCATTTTCATGAAATCTCCGACGTACTTATACTTTCAAATTATAATACATTAATTATAATTTTCAAATTTTTATTAATTTGCACAGTTATATCAGAAACACTGAAACGTCTATTATGTAAAGCAGTGTGAACAATATATCTGTCTTCTTTAAGAGTTGTTTTCTTCAGATATTCTCTATTACGTCTAGATACGAACCAGTTTCCTTAATATATTTTCTAACGTTGTAATCAACAGTACGTCTACTTCTTCTATTCGACTTTTCTGCAATTTGTTTTTCTTTAACTTCAACAAAATATCGTGTCATGTTTTTCATTAATTTTACAATTCTGAAATTTTTTGTCTCATAAAAAAGAAGAAAAATTTTGTTGCTACGATTTTCTAAAACTATATATATATATATATATATATATATATATATATATATATATATATATATATATATATATATATATATATTAGTTTTTAGTGTTTCACGGATGGAGAAATATGAGTTTGTGTTTTTCCGGGAATACATCCGTTCGTTAGCTATTTCCATAGTTGGAATTTGCAGACGTTTCGCCAAAGTCTCATTTGGCATCTTCAAGTGCTCGTGTCCGTAGTTGACGATGAACTGAGAGATTGTCTGTTGCGTGCGTGGTTTTGAATAAAATCTCGAGATCGCTACGACAAAATGGCTACAAAAATCACACAATTAAATCAGCAATAAATAAACAACAACTACCGAAAATACCAAAAACACAACAAAAAGATTTCAGATCGATAGCCACACTACCATATATAAAAGGAACAACAGACAGAATCGGAAGAATTCTCAGAAAACACAATATCACGGCTACATATAAACCACACAAAACAATAGGAGCAAGTCTAAGAAACCCAAAAGACAAAATTCCTTTAGAAAATCAAGGAGTTTATAGCATTCCATGTGGCACTTGTGAAAAAACATACATTGGACAAACCAACCGAAGAATATCTGCCAGAATAGAAGAACACAAACTCAGCATCAAGAACAAACAAACAACATCTGCACTTTTTCAACATAAGCTAGAAACCGGCCATAAAATCGACTTTGAAAACGTCAAACAAATAGCAAACGAAACAAACTTCAGAACCAGAACAACGCGAGAAGCAATAGAAATAGAGAAGCAAGGCAGTTTAAACAAGAGAGATGATGCCCAAAACCTACCATCTACTTAGAAAAATCTCATCCGCCGAGATATAACCACTTCAACGGCACAGCCACAACTAAGACCAGCGTCACAAACAAGACAGGGGGCGGAGCCAAAAACAAACTCTTCAACCAATAGATACAACCTACGAACAAGACAAAACCACGCACGCAACAGACAATCTCTCAGTTCATCGTCAACTACGGACACGAGCACTTGAAGATGCCAAATGAGACTTTGGCGAAACGTCTGCAAATTCCAACTATGGAAATAGCTAACGAACGGATGTATTCCCGGAAAAACACAAACTCATATATATATATATATATATATATATATATATATATATATATATATATATATATATATATGTTCTTTGCACACAAACACGTCTTTTTCCTATCTACACTTTTTTCTATTTTGTTTAGTTTTTTAAACATACGCGTTTAAAAAAAAACATTTTCTTACAAAAATGTGTCTAACTTTCGTCCAAATGGACCAAATTCGACGATCTACCTCTCATTTTAAAGGTGAAGCAATACTCTTTCAAACTGTCTTGGTTTTTGTATTCTGAAATATTTGCACTTGAAATCATAACAGTACAAATATCAAAATTTTTTCAATTTTTTTTACTTTTTTATGATATTGTATTAACTATGTTTATGGGTTTTGGAGATAAATGTAACGGTTTTTTGAAGATTTATATCTAAATTTTAAGATATCGTTGGAATTTTTACGCTGCGACCATTTCTTTTGAAGTTGTAAAACTTCTTGTATTTTCAGATTTTCATCTAGATATGGCAAAAACATGTGCAGGGGAGTGTATGTTCAAAAGCTACATCCTAAAAGTTAAATCGCTTGTTACCCATTTTGGGCCCCATATATCCATCACAGGTTATCTTCATGCCTTCTATACATATCCTTACCGGGCACTCTGCATCGCCTTCTCCATTTCTGAAGTCGATTAAAAATGGCATTTATGTTTATCTTGAAAAGAAACTTTGTATAAGAATGAATAAATATTAAAAGTGGAGACATTTACTGAAATAACCTTTAAACAATTCTTTACATAAGCACATTTATAACTTTTGGCAAGCTAATATATAAATAAACAATATACACCAGTAATAACAGCGGAAATCAAATATATTTTATTTCAAAAGGGTCGCATAAGCACACCTTCCTCAAGATGTCGATCAAATATAAAGAAACGTAATAAATAAATGCGTATCGTTGTAGAAATGCCAAAACAATGTATCTAGTATTGCCAAACTATCCAGTACTAGAGGCCTTCCACCTATCATAGATTTTTTTATGGTAATTTTTACAGAAACATAAAGATCATATAAATACTGTATAAAACTTTTAACATAAAAAAATTAATTTACTAGAAAAGAGGGAACTAATTAAATGTAATATATTTTAGGCATACACAGCAATAGGTGATCTAGATGCACTATCAGGTTGCGGTATATCATTTCTACTTCGTCCCGAACACCGAACAGAACATTACAAGAATATAGGACGATGGGATCACGTGCTACATTACTACAGTACGCAACCTATGACAAGTACAAATTTAAATCATGCAAACTTGATTGAAAGTTTTAAAATGAATCAACTTTACCAGTTACCACTACTGTGTACAAATTTATCCGAAGAACCTCAGTATGAATGTCTGTGGCGGTTAGGTCAATGGAACACCGATAAAAAGGATCATTTTAAATCAACCGAGGTAAGCTGACAGGTTGAATTGTCCTTTTAGAAAGTTTTCTGATTACTTACATCTTATTATTTTATGGCTTTGATAAAGGAGGAGGTTCTATATATATATATATATATATATATATATATATATATATATATATATATATATATATATATATATATATATATATATATATATATATATATAATATTATAGTTTACAGGAATACTTTTGTTTTACAAGGTAACAAAACCTTCCCCTTAGAAACGAATGCATGAGCAAGTTAATGGAATTTGTATTTTTTTAATTCTCTTATTTACTTTTAGGTTAATTCCAAAATGTACGAAAAATATCAGTTTTACTCTTTGAAAGCTCTTTGCGACAATGACGAATATACTTTAACAGAATCAAAGAGACATCTTAGTATCTGCAACATCAACAACCTTAAGCATACTAGCTTAGAAAGCAGTAAGAACTTATACCCAATACTGACTCAGTTGCAATCTTTAGTGGAAATCGAAGATTGGGAAGAGGCAGTGAAAAGAAAAAACTTCACAAGCGTCCTCGACAAGTGGAAGTTGCAAGATGTGATTACGAGGAAAAATGATTTTCAGTTTGTTGAACCCATAGCCGCGCAAAGAATTACAATTTTAGCAGAATATATTAGAAAAGAGCCACAAGTAAAAAAAGCCTTTTTTGAAATGGTTCTAAACTTTACCGGTAAGTAATTAATTAAATTTGATTAAGTGTATATCATCTAATGTTTACAGAATTTGCTCTACTGTCCAGCATGGCTGTGTCCGGGGTCGCTCTATATTTACTATTCTGTTGGCTTATGAGTAAGTCTTGTTGGAGAGACGTCGGATGGTATTTATACCGACTTCTCTAGGGTCTTTGACAGGGTAGATAATCAGCTTCTCTTGATAAAGCTAGGTAGTATAAGTGTCCACGAAATATTACTTAGGTGGATTGGCAGTTATCTTTCCAATCGAGCACAAAGGGTGAAGATTGATTATCTTGAGTCTGCTAATATACGTGTCACTTATGGATTCCCACCACATTTTGCACCCCCTTCTTTTTTGTTTTGTGAATTACTTAAATATATTTAAAGTTGTTGAAGGGATAGAGGACTGTGTAGCCTTGCAGAGTGATCTAGATAGTTTTATTAAACCATACTGGGTGATTTTAGCAGCATGCAGTGCTTTAAGCATGTATACTGCTCAATAGCTCTATCAGTCTTGGAGTTTGCCTGGTCACCAAGCTATGAAATTCACAAAAATAATATGGAGAGAGTACAGATTCTTAAAATTTGTTGCTTTCAAACAAGATGTGCCGTTCAGTGTAATACTGGATGATATGAGCTTGTTATCATTATCCAATAGACGTATCTGTCTTGATCTAGTATTATTTTACAACATTATTAAGTCTGTAGTTGATGCTCACGACTTGTTAGGGGCTGTTGGGTTCTCTGTACTTCAGAGGGTGCTTCCAGTTCATGGTTTTTTCGATGAACTATACAACAAACTATGCATTTAATACCACAATATCCAGAGTGAGTAGGGAAATGAGTTCATTGTCTAGTTGACCCTTTTATATTCTCTCTGAACTCATTTAAAGGTAGTATTAAAGTGTTTTTAAGTAATTGAACTTTATACATAATAGATTGTTCTTGAGTATTGATAGTATTATTGTTGTTATTCTTTTTAGTACTGATGTGATATTTGATATTTTGTGATTGTTTTATTGTAAATTTTTTATTCTTATAGAACATATTATATAAAATGGAATTTGTATGCTTTATTGCTGTTAATAAACCATTTATTGAAATCCGAAATGAAAACTACAATACGTTTCAAATCTTTAAAAAAAAAATTCAGATTTATTTAGTTAAATTCATGGTGTCATATGAACAAATTGAATTATATTGTTTATTGAATTTTTGATGATTAAGTTATCGTTATAAAACAGAAATTTTCTTTCTGTTTTTTTTTTCAGATTATGCCAAAGAAGAATCTCATATCAGAGTTGCTGAAAATGCTATCATTAACATAAGAAAAATTCCAGATCTAGATTCGGAAATACAAAATGAATTACAATTTCGAGAAGCGCAGTTAGTTTGGTTAAACAACCATAAAATAATTGCGCAACAGCTTCTACGAAAATTGTGTAAGAACGCGGAAATAACTCCAAGGTATTTTCAATATTTTCACCAAAATACACAAAAAAGATTTTTTTTATTACATATATGAAGTACATAAAAAATATATATATACAGTGGGGTCAAACAAATACTAAATATGATTAAAACCAACAAGACGTACTGTTCCAAGGTATTTCTTTTATTTAAGTTAGCTCGAAAATAAGTTTAAAAGTCAAATGCGGTCTTTTTAAGTTCAATAATCACATCTGAAAAGCTATGATGGTCAAATAAAATGATTTGCCCATTCATTATACAGGGTGATTCAAAAATCGATCACGAAACTTAAGGGGGTGATTCTACTTGACAAAATAAGGGTAGAGCTTCATATAATTTTTTTTCAAAATGTCATTCGTTTTCGAGTTACAAGCCGTCCAAGTTCAAGTTTTTATTTTTTGTTTTTTGAATTACTCGCTTACAGGAAAACCGATTTGACTAATATTTGAAAGATAGGCTAAGTCTTCTGCGCTTCATCATTTTAGTAACAATTCACATTGATTGTTTGCCGCTAGAGGGCACTTTACCTACATTGAAAATTGTTTTTTGTCATAATTTTTTAGTGTTGACAGCTACAGTAGTTTTTGGCATAATTTCTGAAAGACTGATGCCAGGCCTTTAAAAAAGGTGCTCTTTATTTACATCGCTAAACCCAACGGTTTAGACGTAAATCACCCTTAAAAATTAAGTGGTAAATTTACTTTTCTCATTTCATTACCACCAGCTACCAGGTAAATAGCTATCAAAGTATACTAGAGCTGTCAGTTTAACATCAAATAAATTCGCTTTTTAAACTATTTAATTTATAATCTTAAAATAACTAATAATGGCTAATCAGTAAATATTCATATTATGGATTATTGCGATATACATTTAATTGATAAAAATTAATGAAACAGTACTAAACAAATTAAAAAAGATTCTCAAAATGTCCCCCATTTTCTTCCATACATTTCCTAACACTCTTCAAAAAATGTCGCCTAACTCGATGAAAAATTTCTGGTGTTTCTTTAATAATTTGGCACTTTTCGATTATCCTGAAGCGAAGATCCTCGACGTTGATTACTGGAATATCGTACACCAATTGTTTCAAATGACCCCAAAAGAAAAAATCCATAGGATTAAGGTCTGGTGACCTCGCTGCCCATGCCAATGGTCCACTTCGTCCTATCCATCGCTCAGGATACGTTGCATTCAAATACTGTCGGACACGTATACTAAAGTGGGGCGGAGCTCCGTCTTGGAGGATCCACATGTTGGCCCTTACTTCCAATGGCACATCTTCCAGATACAATGGGAGACGATTTTGGATAAAATCTAAGTATACGTCACCAGTTAATGGGCCATCAAAGAAATGAGGACCAATAAGGTAATCTCCTATTATCCCTGCCCACACATTTAGTGAAAATCTACGCTGATGTTTCGTTTCTACCACATTGTTTGGGTTCTCGTAAGCATATGTGTGGATGTTGTGTAGATTTGTTATGCCATCACGAGTGAAACCAGCTTCGTCAGTGAATAATATGACGCCAATTAATCGATTATCGTGTTCATACTTAGCTAGGATCTGATTGCACATTTCCAACCGTCTCGGCCGATCATCGTCATAAAGAGCCTGCACCTTTTTTGAATGAAACGGGTAGAGTTGTTCTTCTCTTAGTATCCTCCATGAACTAGCCTGACAGAGCCGCACTTCATTCCCAATTTTTCTAGTACTAATACCTGGATTATCTTCAATAATTTCAAGCACTCTTTCTTCTTGTTGCACGTTTCTAGCAGTTCTAGGTCTTCCCCTATTTCCATTATAACTTTTATAGGAACCACATTCCGCAAGCCTCCTGTGCACACTGGAAAATGTTTGAGCATGAGGGATATTTCTTTCCGGATAACTCTCCATATAATATCTTCTTGCCAACTCTGCATTACCATTTGCTTTTCCATAACAAAAATGGATATCACAATATTCGATATTTGAATATTGGTGATTAGCCATTATTAGTTATTTTAAGATTATAAATTAAATAGTTTAAAAAGCGAATTTATTTGATGTTAAACTGACAGCTCTAGTATACTTTGATAGCTATTTACCTGGTAGCTGGTGGTAATGAAATGAGAAAAGTAAATTTACCACTTAATTTTTAAGGGTGATTTACGTCTAAACCGTTTAGCGATGTAAATAAAGAGCACCTTTTTTAAAGGCCTGGCATCAGTCTTTCAGAAATTATGCCAAAAACTACTGTAGCTGTCAACACTAAAAAATTATGACAAAAAAACAATTTTCAATGTAGGTAAAGTGCCCTCTAGCGGCAAACAATCAATGTGAATTGTTACTAAAATGATGAAGCGCAGAAGACTTAGCCTATCTTTCAAATATTAGTCAAATCGGTTTTCCTGTAAGCGAGTAATTCAAAAAACAAAAAATAAAAACTTGAACTTGGACGGCTTGTAACTCGAAAACGATATAAATCGCCGGGACCGGACGGGATTTATCCAGCAATGTTACAACAGGGTCCAAACCTGTTGATTAACAGACTTTGCTGCATATTAAGAGCCACTCTAGCTCTAGGATATGTACCAAAGGTTTGGAGGTTAACCAGGGTAGTGTTCATTCAAAAACCTGGGAAACCCAACTACTCTACAGCAAAGGCATTTAGACCAATCAGTCTAATGTCATTTATCCTTAAGACTCTCGAGAAGCTGTTGGACAGACATGTCAGAGATGATTTAATGGTGAACAGCCCATTTCATCGGAGCCAGCATGCATATAGAATCGGGAGATCCACAGAGACAGCGCTCCACGACTTGGTCAGCAAGGTGGAAAACACTCTGGAAAATGGAGAAGTGCTTCTAGGAGCATTTCTAGATATAGAGGGGGCATTCGACAACACGTCTTTTCAATCAATCATCACTGCAATAAGGAACATCAATCTGGAGGAGACCTGTTGCAGGTGGATTGGAAATATGTTAAAAGACAGAGTGATCTACACAGAACTGCTCGGAGAGTCGCTGATGGCACGGGTGACTGGGGGGTGTCCGCAGGGGGGGTTCTCTCCCCACTGCTTTGGAACCTAGTAATGGATGGGCTTCTGCGAACCCTGAGTGGGGAGGGTCACTCTGTGCTGGGATATGCAGATGACTTGGTAATCTTAACCCAAGGCAAATTTAATACAACAGTAAGAGAAAGAATGCAAAGGGCTCTTGAAGTTGTAGAAAGATGGGTAAGGCAGGAGGGACTCAATATAAGTCCCCAAAAGACTGTCCTAATTCCCTTTACAAAACGGAGAAGGATAGAGGATCTCGGTCCCATCATCCTCCAAGGAAACACAATACCACTTGCCAGAGAAGTAAAATATCTGGGGGTGATTTTAGACTCCAGGCTGACCTGGAACAGACAAGTGGAAAACATAACCAGAAAATCGGAAACATCTCTTATGACTGTTAGAAGATTATGTGGGAAAACATGGGGTCTCTCACCGAAAATGGTACATTGGTTATACACCAGTGTTGTGAGACCAGCCATCACTTACGCAGCCTTGGTCTGGTGGCCCAAGGTAATGCAGAGAGCAACTATGACAAAGCTGAGTGGAATACAAAGGGTCGCCTGTTTATGTATTACTGGGGCCATGAAATCAACGCCCACTTCGGCAATGGAGTGTATTCTGGATCTGCCTCCGCTACACTTAGTGATTCAGGCAGAGGCAAGAATGGGACTCCACCGACTAAATCACTCAGCAGTAAAATCGCAAATGACGATGTCAGGACATAAAAACATATGTAAAAAAATCAGGAGCCCTGAGTTGGAAATGGACACGGACCATATGAACTCGAGCTACCGTTATAATATACCGTTTGAAGTCACAATAGAGGATCGAATGGCAAGTAAAAGAGAAAGACCGGAAACATTCTCGGGTGCAAGTATCTGGTACACTGACGGTTCAAAAACTAGTGAGGGTACTGGAGCTGGGATATACGGGTTACAACCGAGGAAGGAACTAACCCTTCCCCTTGGGAAATACCCAACAGTGTTCCAGGCAGAAATATACGCAATCTTACGGTGCGCAGATGAGATAAATAGGAGAGCTTACAAAGGGAAGCAAATCCTCATTTACTCTGACAGCCAGGCAGCCCTAAGGGCCCTCAAGGGCCAAAAGGTATCATCGAGGCTGGTTTGGGAATGTCAGAGCGAGCTGGAAACTCTGACAAAAGACAACAGAGTTATGTTAAAGTGGGTACCAGGACACGAAGGCATACATGGAAATGAAAAAGCTGACGAACTAGCTAGAGCAGGGTCAGCATCTCAATACATTGGTCCAGAACCGGCCTTTGGGGTGCCGCGGTGTGCGGCACGAGAAGCAGTCAAAGAATGGATCAAAAGAGAACATAAAAACCACTGGATGACCAGACAGGGTTTAAACCACAGCAAGCTATTTATTGGGAATCCGGACCCGAAACTGGCAAAGAAACTACTACAAATGAGTAGAAACCAGTTAAGGACTATTACAGGTATAATGACGGGACACATGGCCGTCAAAGTACATCTGAATAGAATGAATCTATATAACGGAAACCTCGGCTGCAGACTGTGTGGACAAGCCGAGGAAACGGTGAAGCATATCATATGTGACTGTGAGTCACTGGTGAGATTTAGACAACAAACTTTCGGGTCAGTAAAACTGGAACCGGAAGAAATACTCAATCACTCTTTAGCAGGACTGTACAGATTGAGCCAGGGGGCTAGGTTGACAGAGTGGCTATAATGTCTAGGGTGAGCACAATAGGCCTACTCTGGTCGCAGTGCATCCGGCTTTAGGACGGACCCGAGAATATATAAAAAAAAAAAAAAACTCGAAAACGAATGACATTTTGAAAAAAAATTATATGAAGTTCTACCCTTATTTTGTCAAGTAGAATCACCCCCTTAAGTTTCGTGATCGATTTTTGAATCACCCTGTATATCAAAGAGTTGGGAATCTATTAAAACAGGTTCATTGACTTTTTGGTTAGATGTTTTTTTTTTAACTTTCAGCTATCATCTGCGCAGGCTAATAGCGGGCCCATTAAAATAACTTGAACACTTAAATAAGGGGTGTACTGAATAAACAAAAATTTACTTGGTCAACACATAGATGGTGCCAGAAGGTTTAATTTATAACTGGAATTTTGTAGTACTATCCTTTACTAGTTTGTAAACCAAATTTAGCTCTGTAAGAGTAGGGTATTTTCGTGAAAATTGAGATATTAGAAAAATATGCTATTATAAAATATTCCTTCAATTATAAAACAGTAAGATTATGAATTTAAAAATTATTCCAAAAACCACAGTCCAGTTGAGATCACAACTCCCGATTAGAAGTAAATAATTTAGAGTGTTGAGGTTTATGAAAAGTGGTGTAAAATTAAAAAAAATAAATATATAAAACCCCGTTTTTCCAGAGTAATATTTTAACTATTAGCACTGTACTGAAAAGGTAATTATCCTTTTAAAGTTTAGCCTTGACGTATAAACAGGAAAAATGTGTAATTAGAACTGAAAGGTATATTTTACATTTTTTAGTACGTCAGGCAATGGGATAATCCATGAAACCAGCTAATCTTGGTTTCTAGGTGATAACTTCAAACTAAAATGGCAAGGTTTTAATTATTGTACATTATATTGGAAAATATAGTCCGGTGTAAATATATATTAAACTACCTTATTCTTGTAATTTTAATTTTTTAGATTAAAGGCTAACGCTCTCAAATTACAAGGTGAATACATGGCCGAAGTGTATTCTGACAGAACGAATATTTTAAATAGTTTTTATGAATCTATTCAGCTCTTAACTCGTATACCTAACGAATTAACCACTGAGGACTATAGAAATCTTGAAGATACATATGATAAAATAGCAACATTTGCAGATAGAGAATATCAGCAGGTAAGTGTATTTATATTACTGATATGTGAATTTTGTACCTTTTTTACATTTCTTAATTTATAACTTACACCTTTTAATTGTAAATAACTAAAATCAATTTGAACTATGGTATATCCAAGGGTATCCACACTTGGTGCGGGGCTGGACTCGGCTCCATTCGCAATTTCGTTTTACACTTGCGGGCAAATGTCGAGAACATTTCATTGCTGCGAAGATGCGCGTGATATGCGTTACGTCTATTAAGACCATGCATGTATAGTAGTGACATCTTTCGGAGAGTGGAAAACTTACAGTAGTACAGCGTCATCTTGTGGAGAACGGCGGAGTTATGCAAAAACGTCAATAATGCTTAGTCAAAGTATAAACGCCGCCTCCGTGGCGGACCGGTGTTGGCCCCCTGGCCATAATTTGGAGTCCCTGGTATACACAAAATATTCTGATATTAAGAATAAGGAAAGAAATTGTCTCATCTCTTTTGAGCTAATAAAGAAAGATTATTTCTTTGTACACTTTTTTCTAAATATGTATATTATTTAATTGGTTTGTTAATTTGTAGAATATTCAAATTTTCTGTTTGTGATTAATCTAAAGATATTGGTAAAATAGTAATTATCCAATATATTTAGATAACGAGTGATAATATATTTTTTTAAACGCTATATATTTGTATTACTCATCGAAGATATACTGATGGAGTTAGACTGTAAGTGCGCGGAACGATGAGTAGTTCAAGCGAGAGAGAGAGATAAAGAAATAAGTGGTTGTATAGATGTCTCGCACGTGACTGGCTAAGTAAAGTATAAGTGGCTCAGTTGGTAATGCGTACAACTTTTTAAATAATAAAATAAGAAATAATTTTAAAATATTTTATTTTTTAAATAAAATCATTTGTGAATAAACTCCATGTATATTTAATAGTTTTTTAGTTTTTATTTTTCTGCTTAAGATTGATGATTATTATTATAAATGTGACTAATCCAGCTCTGTGCTTACGGCTATTATTACTTGTCCTACGGAAAATAGGCACTTTGGAATGTGACTACCGATCGGACAGTACACTCTGAAATAGACTTTTGCGGCATTTATAGCAGTTACTGAACGTTTTCTCAGTAATACAGCAGATATAAATTTATATCTTTGAAGGACTAAATTAAACCACCATCATTATTTGGTGCGTTTACAACAAATTTAGGCTATTCTCACTAATTTAATTACTTAAAAAGTAGTCATCCAAGTGACTGGCACCTATTGCGAAGGCTAACTTATATAGTTTGCGCCTGGAAAGAAACTAGTTTTACTTAGCCAATCACATGCGGTTAGAGAGAGAGAAAGATAAAGATAGCCATCCTACTACTTATTTCTCTCGCTCTATTACACTTCTCAAGGTTTTGGGCACCGGCAGGTTAGTTGAAGGATTTATTAGTTGAAAAAGACATATTTATGATACAAGTGTTAAAAGTGGCATTTTATTTTGCGGGTGGGGAATATTGCAAAACTGGTTTAAACTAATGAAATCGACTGTCACTTTTAACAACAGAATAGCACATTAAAAGACCACTTTTAATAGCGTTTGAACAAAGAAATATTTTTTACGTATCCTACTAAAGCGTCTACAAATTTTATATATTTTTTTAGATTATGAATCATATTAAGTCAGATCTGTTTCAAAAGAAAATTTCGAATATGAAATCCTGCAAGGAAATGATAAAGTCGATGAATGACCAAAGAAAATGTACCGAAGACGAAAGAAAGGCGGCAGCGATTCAGGAAATACAAAGTAAAATCGATGAGAATGAAATCAAAGCCACTATGAAGGAAAAGGAATTCGTTTTGGGACTGGCATTAAAGTAAGTGTGTCAGTTAAACACATCGGCTAATTACAGTTAATTTATCATTTTAATAAATGTTGTAAATACTTCCCAGCAACATAAGCATTCTGAACATTTCGGACTATTTCTGTATGAATTGGTTTAGTTTGGAAAACTTTACCTTTACGGCACCCCTACATCAAGAAGTCAAGAGGGTTTAAGTCTAAAGATCTTGGCGGCTACTCAATTGGTACCCCTTTCAATTCACCTGTTTGCAAAAACATGATTAAGATAGGCGCAAACTTCTACGTAATGGGGCAGGGCACCGTCTTGTTGAAACTATATATTTTGATGAGGTAAATGTGGATTGTCTTCTTCAAGTTGAAAAAGTAGGAATAAGATCTTATTGTAGAAACTGTAAATATCTTTCATCAGTTCAATTTTCATCAAAAAAAAAAAAAGATCAGCCCTATAATAATATAACTAGGATTCCATCCCCACACATTTACTTTTTTTCTATACTGAGTGTGTCCCTTTCTCGTCCAATTTTTGTTTATATCCGACTGGTACCGATAATTTTGTATATTAACATCACCATTCGAGCAAAATGTGGATTTGTTGGAAAAAAAAATGTTTTTGATAAAAATGGTACACCGAAAACACATTTGTTGTAACATACACAAAATTGAAGTACCTATTTAAAAATCAAAGTTCACAGCCTCTTTCGAATCACCCAGTAAAATTTTTTTATATTGGAAAAATTCTTACCAAAACTAACGTTTTTAAATAGTGATTTATTCCATATATAAATTTTTTTCTTTAGCCACTTTCAATAATACAATTTTCCTTCCTTGATATAGGCTTTTCTTTATTATTATAAATAATTTTCCTTTTATGACAACCTTTCGCTCATTGTGTAGAGCATTTTCAAGTCCACGTAGAGAACCAGATGTTTTATAAGATAAACTTATTCATGGCTGGGATGTTCACGCTCTGAACACTCGTCATCTTAGTGTTTTTGTGGTTCCCTGACATAACTCTGCTCAATTTCATTGTTGCTGTACTTATAGCGCTATAAAAACCTACAATAAGCTCCCCACAAAGGTATTTATACCGTAACAGAGTCCGAACATAAATGGCATGTAAGCTTTTGTATTGTGTTATTTACCTTTCCTTTTTTTTTATTAAAAATTCTTTTTATCACTATATATATTCCTTGATAAGAAATATTATCTCATAGTTTATTTACACCGCCCCCCTTTTTTCATTTATTTTTTATATAATTTCTTGAGAATGAATGACGGCTTTATTGATTTATTTATTATAATATTAAGGATTAAGTTGTCTAAAATTTTGTCTATTTTTGTTTCAGATTCTATATGAAAAATTTATCGAGGTGCGACGCTAACAATATAAAAATCTTTCGGTTGATTTCCCTATTTTTAGAAAATCGAGATAACCAAACAATAGCAGAAGACATTAATAAGATGTTACCTGAAATTCCAAGCTATAAGTACATCACAATGTTGCCACAGTTAATCCCTCATATTTCCGAAAACTCGCCTGATTTGTTTAGCAACCACATCAATAAAATTATAGAAAAATGCGCAGTGGAACATCCGCACCATACCTTACCGTTGCTGTTAGCATTAGTCAATGCAAATAAAGATAGGGAATATTCAAAGTCAAAAGTAAAAATAGCGCCAAGTGAGAGAACTTTGACAGCCATATCTATGATCAAAAGATTGAGTAAGAAAAAGGAATTGTCAGACATAATAGATAAAATGCGGCTATTATCGGAAGCCTTGATAGAATTAGCTTATTATGTCGATAATACAAATGGCAATCGGAAAAACGAATTCGAAATTCCCTCGAAACTTAAAATACATAAAGTAAAAAACTTTGATAATGTTTTGGTTCCTACTTGTACACTGCCAGTTAGTAAGACGAATAAATATGAAAAGATTGTAGGTAAGTATATAGTTTGATTCTCTTTTTAAACGTATCAAATATTGTTTTTAGTGGTTAAATGGTCGAACGTTTTTATTAAGGTAGAAAAATCCGGATCGAGGTATTTTGAAGCAATGGTTAAAGAAGAAGGCAAAACGAGCCATTCAGTTATAGTATTTCCTAAGTGACATTAATTCTAAAAGGCCCTGTGGAAAACATTTAATTATCTTTGTTTATTAACTGAATTAACCAAATGTCCAGGTTTCGACACTTTTACAGGGTATCTCTATTATTAATAAAGATAGAGTTTTGCGTTTTCGCGAACCTGTGCTGTTTATAGGATACAGGGAAATTTTCAGTTTACAAGCTGCCCTCGTATCTCAGTTAATATGCTTTTTTAAATAGAACACCCTGTATATTATTATACAGCTGGATATAATTTTTTTAAGCTTTCCAGAAATGTATAATAGGTGATATTTGATTTCATTAACAAATCTAAAATTTTGATTTTTTTGAAAATTCAGACCTAAATTCGTACTAGGGTATGACTACTGAATACATGTTTTATTAATAATAATACTTTTGGTACGTCTTGAATATCATTTAGAAAATTTAGTTTCAAAGTTTCTGAGATCCTCTAAATATATTATGATTTGAGTAAGACAAATTTTATGACTGCTGTAAATCAGGATTGCTGTATATAAAAAAAAAACAACGCAAAAAAATTCAAATTCAAAAAAATCTAACTGATCTCGAAATATAAGTCCAAGGTCAGTTTGAAAGTGAGCCTTTTTGGCAGTTTTTTGTCGGACAAGTGCGACTGATCTTCAAATGATTTCTAAATGTGAAAAAAACATGACATTATTTCATTGGACGGAGAATCTTCTCTACTTTCCATTTCTGTAATTAAAAATAGGGATTCCTATTGGAAAGAAGTAAAATTGACCTTGAAAAGACCTGGGCCAGGTTCAAGTTGATGAATATTTAGCTTCCTTACAATAAAGGAACTTTTGTCTCTTGTATTTTTTTTCCAAAAACTAAAAATAAACGAAGAAATAATTGGTGAACAATATTATTTATTTTAAGAAATCTGTTTTCTTTTACATGTAGAAGTATTTTGATATTACAAATAGTTCTAAGATTGTATATTATAAGATAAGATTTTCTTCTGTCAATATCAATATTTTGTTAAATATCCATTGGCCTTAATGACAGCGTCACAGCACGCAGGCATCGAATCCACTAATTTCTGCAAATGATTCAAAGGGATTCGAGTCCATTCGTTGTTCAGAGTTTTACATAAAGCTTCCTTATTGGAATAATTTCGGTATCTTGACGACCCAACTGCCACAAATGCTCTATAAATTTTAAGTCGGCACTTTGACTTGACAAGCCTAGAACTTTGACCTTTTGACATCTTTGAAATGAAACATGTGCTTGGATTTGCGCTTGGGATCATTATCATGTTAAAAAAGCCATCCAGGTAGCATATTTTCTTTAGCATATGGCATCATTTCTTTTTTTAATATATCACCGTACAAAAATCGATCCATATTCCCTCCAGGGCGAATTAACGGTCCAACTCCATGACGAGAAAAACATCCCCAAACCATCGGTCTGTACTTGTTAGCGAACATCGTGTTTTTTTGTTTCCAAGACATCGTACACACTTTATTCCATCAGAGGACACTGAATTAAACTTGATTTCATCACTCCATTGTATTGTAGGTCATTCTGAGCTCGTCCATGATTTGTACCGCTTTGCGAATGCGAGTCGTAACTTTCTCTTCCTTGCAAATATGAAAGGCTTTTTGGTTGGTCGTCGACCGTGTAATTCGAAGTCTTTTAGCCGACGTTTTACAGTTGAAACATTATGTTATAATTGTCTTACAATTAATTTTTATTTTTTTTTACAGACTTACGGATATTCTTCGATCTTCTTTAAAACATGTTTTTTTCAAGCGGCCACTTCTAGGTTTATTTTCCGCAGAATGACATTTTTTATAAAATTTATTTCACGCACTAACAAGCCCCGAAACACTATAAAATTCTGAGCGACTTCAATTTATCGCTTTTCTTTCTTAAAGGCAGTTATGCCAGCTTCTTTAAAGTCACTTGAATATTCATTATGCTTAGGCTTGTTACATAAATACCAGTATAACGATAAAACACAAAACTCACGCTGTGATGCAACCGTGTCTTTGACAAATGGTAATTGAATAATTGTAAAAAAATTTATGACCCATTAGTACTATACGTACACCTTAGAAAGTAAACAAATTTGAACTCGATCCCTTCGAGTACTGTCGGGGATCGATAGTTAAGATATATATATATATATATATATATATATATATATATATATATATATATATATATATATATATATATATATATATATAGGCCAAAATAATGAAAAAATTTGTCATAGTCTATCTTTTTTGTAAATACGTTAGAAATTCAGTTTCAAATTTATTATTTACCATGATAAAGTAAATTTAAAACTTCCCACGATACCCAAAACATTCTAATGCCAAAATTGTAAATTTTGCTACATCCTGCCGGATATTAATGTTATTGAAAGGCAATCTTTCTGTTGATTCTTTATTGGTAACATAGTTTTTTGATTTTTTATGAAATAAATTTACTGTGGTATAACAAACGCCTTAAAGCAATCACGTGTTTTTCAGGAATATCAAAATTTACGTCAACGTACAAAACTGTTGGCGGCATAAATGCACCAAAACGTATCGTGTGTCGATGTACCCTAGGTCAAAATAGACCACAACTTGTCAAAGGCCAAGATGATCTACGACAAGACGCGGTAATGGAGCAAGTCTTTACGATCATGACGAATTTACTTTCCTCCAATAAACAGACGAAAAATCTGATAATAAGGACCTATAAAATTGTGCCCCTTTCAATGAGAAGTGGTATTCTTGAGTGGGTAGCAAACAGTATGCCAATAGGAGATTATCTTGCTGGAAGTAGAGAGGAAGATTATATTGGGGCGCATAAAGAGTTTAGACCCAAGGATAAGACGCCCTCAGATTGTAGGACAAAATTCAAGGTATGCATTATTTAAATAATATATCGCGTTTCGGAGCAAGGGGATAGCAGGATCCTCATATTCGCCCCTTGTCTTTTTGTCGTGTAACGCGCGCATACCAGTACATGCTTCCTTCAGTTGCATATGGTCAAAGGTCAAAACATTATTTTATTCACAGTTATCGTTCAAGTTTTATTTATGTTGTGTTTTTGAGAAATTTTTAGTTAATCTCATCTCTACTGTGATTTACCCTTAATAAATTTACTTGGAGATCATCACTTTTACGAATGTTATAAATGGATGAGTATGTAGTGATATTTTCATTTACGTGCTTAATACTATATACAGTGTTCAAAAAGTGTGGAATTTTTCCCCCTATCCCCCCTTCGTGGATAGATGCTAACTTTAGAAAAAAAATTACCAAAACAAAAGTTGTAGGAAATCGAAGGAAGATTCTTAAAGTGATCTATTGACCTTTAAGAACGTATATATATATATATATATATATATATATATATATATATATATATATATATATATATATATATATATATATATATATATATATATATATATGAAGTAAAATACGAACAGTAATTGCAAACTTCGTTCCATCATATCCTTTCCGTGTTGGAGGTTGCACAATTTGAATGAATTGCTACAGAACACAATTCATCCCATGACACCACCATCGAGATGATGGCCTACCTGTACCACCATACCGAGAAAAAAGTATAAACTTACCCTCCCCGCCATAGTGATACGGCAGAGGTACATGTTTCGTCTCTACTAGACTCATCAGGGTACCGACATGCACCTGTTTGTGCAAAGGACAGGTCGGAAGGAAATATGCAACACTGAACGCGGCTTCGCCGACCTCCCGCCGGATGGCGTATATATGTTTATGAGGCTTTCACGGATTCCTCCGTGTGAGATGCAATAGCAGTGGATATACGCCATCCGGCGGGAGGTCGGCGAAGCCGCGTTCAGTGTTGCATACTTCCTTCCGACCTGTCCTTTGCACAAACAGGTGCATGTCGGTACCCTGATGAGTCTAGTAGAGACGAAACATGTACCTCTGCCGTATCACTATGGCGGGGAGGGTAAGTTTATACTTTCTTCTCGGTATGGTGGTACAGGTAGGCCATCATCTCAATGGTGGTGTCATGGGATGAATTGTGTTCTGTAGCAATTCATTCAAATTGTGCAACCTCCAACACGGAAAGGATATGATGGAACGAAGTTTGCAATTACTGTTCGTATTTTACTTCATCTATTCACGGAGTTGCATATAGTTGTACGTTTGCTGAATGTGATTTCAGCACTACAACGGCATAATGTGGATATATCCACTGCTATTGCATCTCACACGGAGGAATCCGTGAAAGCCTCATAAACATATATATATATATATATATATATATATATATATATATATATATATATATATATATATATATATATATATATATATATATAACCAAAGTAGGATTATTATTTATAAATACTTGAACATCTTCTTTGTGGCGTTTTTTTAATATGATCCTCAAAACCTTCCTTTGCGATCCAAAAACACGTTTTGCATGAGGAAAGTGTCCTTAAACAACTAGATCATAGCTGCAATGAGACATAAATAGGGAATGATAAACTGTTCATAAACTATCCCATATAACATATAAGTAATCATGCTACCCAAAATAAAACCAAGAAACATAACCTAAACTCTTGTTTCCTTCTTAGATAATATAGTCTGATTTTTTTTTATAAGAATAGAACATTCTATTAGTTTTTTTGGAATTCATGACTAAGTGGCTACCATTAAACCATGTTTGAGCGAACGAATGAACAGAGTGTTGTTTTTACGTAATTTATCAGTTTCCTTTCCTGTAACCAATAATATTGGGTCATTCACAAACATAAGACTACCGACACCCGGGCACACCCCTATTTTTTCGTAAATTTAGATTATTGTATCATATGTTTCGTTTTAGAACTGTGCCGAAAAACCCCTAGAAGAAAAACTGAAAGTTTACAATTCTATCTGTAAAGAGTTTAAGCCAGTGTTCCACAAATTCTTTGAAAAGCACTTTCCGCAACCATCTGTTTGGTATGAAAGAAAACGGGCATATATTCATAGCGTGGCAACAACTAGCATGTGTGGATATATACTTGGCATTGGAGATAGACATGTCAGTAACATTCTTATTGACAAGCAGACTGCTGAAGTTATTCATATTGATTTTGGTGAGTATATGTTACAATTATTTTGTCGATATGTTGAACCAACAAAAAAGCATACAAAAATCCCAAGCTGAAAGCCCAACCATGCTATATAGAACTAAATACCTTGGTCAGGAAAGGTATCGGCACTTATCATGTTTTTGTGCACACACTTATTTAAAATTATTACTTGGTTTGTTTTTAGGTATTGCCTTTGAACAAGGAAAATGTCTACGGACACCGGAAACCGTTCCTTTCAGACTTTCAAGAGACATTGTCGACGGTATGGGGGTCTCAGGTATAGAAGGCTTGTTTAGAAAATCGTGTGAAAAGACTATGGAAGTGTTGAGGGCCAACGCCCAAACTATAGTAACCATTCTTGAGGTACTTTTGTATGATCCTTTGTATTTTTGGACTCTAACAGCAGCTGAAGCAAATAAAAGACAGACTGATGATGAGAATTATCGAGGTGTGGCTGATGAATCGGAAGAAGGTAATTAAATCGTTTTAATGAAACCATAAACTTTATTTACTGCTACAAATAGTTATCAATTTGTTTTAATTTTAAATATATTCCGTAAAGCAGGATAATTTTTTTTTATTCATGTGAACTAAACCGGCATTCTTAAAAGCAGTGGTGTATCTTTCTAAATGTAAGAGTAGATTTCCTCTTAGGATAACAGTATTCTGGGAAAGGGGCAAATTGTTCTTAAAACTTATTGTATTCACTTGAATTTCAAGAAAACTGGAAGAAGTCAGGATAATGATTTATTTATGACCTAAGATAAAGAGCCCTGCACTATCCTTACGGAAAATGGCTCTCGTTAAAACTTCAGGGAAAAGATAGTTCTTGAGTATTAGAACAAAAGCTCTCATATGCACAGAGCAAAAAAAACCATAGTTTTTAAAATATATGAACTTGATTGAGGTTATGATTTTTCAAAGAATTTTGATCAACCACAAATATGGATACCCTTGAAGATCTCAAAAACTCAGGATTCAGGAGAAAAACTTGAAACACAAAAGTTGTAGGATTCTTCTGTGTGCTTCGCCTAGTAACATTGAGTTTGACTTCTACCTTCAAATCTATTTCAAGGTCAAGCTGATTTTTTTTTCAAATATGGACCTCCTTTTTCACTGCCAAAATGAAAACTTCAGAAAATTCTACGTTCCACGTGAAATACTTACAGATTTTTATACAATCTAGAGGTCATTTGAAGGTCGAAAACGTGTTCCTCACATAAATCATGAAAACTAAGGATTCTGGAGAAAATTGGACTACTAAAGTTATAGAAATTTTCATTGGGAATCTTCTGGTGATCTTGACCTCTACCTTTAAAGTCACCAGAAGCTGCCCAAGAAAAAATCCTACAATTATTTTATTCAAAGTTTTTCTTCAAAACCCTTACTTTCAGAGTTATTTAGACCTTCAAATGATCTCTAGAAGAAATAAAAACGCAAGAACATTATATCGGTGATCTTAGAATTTTCCATATATTTTAATTCTGCAATAAAAAAATAGAGTTCCTATTTAAAAAAATCGACTTGACCTTGAAATAACCTTGAAGGTAAAGATCACGGTTAAACTCAAAGTCACCAGAAGAGGTCAAGGAAAAATCCTTTTAACTTTTTTTCCAGAACCCTTGTTTTTTTGAGATTTTGAAGGGTATCAATAATTGTGGTTCTCTAAAATCCTCGTAAAAATCGTAACTTTGTCATATATCTCAAACACTATGGTTTAAGCTCTGTGTCCATAAGAACTTTAGTTCCACTACTTAAAAACTTTCTTTTACCCCAATTTGGAGAATATCTGACTGAGAACCATTTCCTAAAAGGATCGTGCGGGGTTCTTTACATGGACATATTATTTAGTAACTGGCGAAATAAAATTAACGATATGGCGGCGAAGCATGAACTCTTTTTGTAACTGTTTTGTTTAAATAATGCTATTGGAAGAGAACTAACGATAACACTGACATAACAACTCAAGTGCATTACAAAGATGATTGGCGCAAGATAAAGGATGTAATGACATTAACAAACGCATAACCCTTCATCCCGGTTCGCTTATAGAAAGTGGTTCCCACAATACGCCCATTTTGTGAATGTTTATGGACAAATTATGGTCGTTTTTAAAATTTTCCAATTTCACAAACTCGTTTTTAGTCGCAAAACACTTCATAAAACAAAAAATATTGGATGAATTGAAATCAAATTTAATCTCGTACTGTTACAGAACTTCTATAGAGAAGTTATATACATCCAAAGTTAGTGTTAATTTAATAAGAGAAATAACTTTACATTATTGTTTTTTTACAGATAAAAAGAACAAAAATATATCTGCTGAGAGGGCATTATTACGCCTCAGAGGAAAATTACAAGGCACTGAAGATGGAAAACAAAAGAGTATTGAACAGCAAGTTGGCGTTTTAATTCAACAAGCTATGGACCCAGTAAATTTATGTAGACTTTTTCAAGGTTGGCAGCCATATTTGTAGGTTAAAAATATTTATTTTAAGTGAAATTATTTAATTCCATTTTATTGTTGTTTGTTCTTTTAGACTTAATAGTTTGTTACTTATAAGTGGACAAAAATTATTTTTTTATTCATTATAAACTGTTCCAAAAAAAATATATTAAGATAATAAAGTTATGTTTACCACCTTTTTTTGTATCTGAATTTATTCCCAGCTCCTCGTTTCGTGACAAAATATCGGTTGGGTTTAAGAAAGCAGCACAGCGTCATTTTATATAAATTCTTAGTAAGCAAATTATTTAGTAGTCCGATTCACTAAGATAGCCTATGACGTTTAGGAATACATAATAAAGCTACAGTTAAAATTTGATGATGATTGGTTTAATAGTTCTTGAAATATAGTAGTGAGATATCAGTACAGTGAACTCTCTCTTGAATGGACAGCACTTGTGTAGCATAAAGTGTCCTTTGAATGGAGGTGTCCGTTGAATGGAGAAAATAAAATAAACTTCAAATATTTAAACATGTATATTACGTATATGTAGTCAATGTTTAAATGTTAGTTAGCAAAAACACAAGTTTTTAATACTAAATATGTATATAACCTATGTATATGTAATTAAAATATGCACATAAATCATTTGTTATTTAAAAAAAAACTTTCAAGGGTGGTTTGCTTAAGGCCATTTAATTTATTTTTAACAATTTGGGTTTCTACTGAACTTACAGCTTGGGAGATTTGTTGTGCAATGTTAGAATTTCCCTGTAATACAAAAAATGTTTCAATGTCTTTTAGTTTTTTGTAGGCTTCATTAATGTCTTTTATATTCGAAGTATTCGTTTCTTCGTCGTCACTTTCACTTTCAGATAATGTTTCAACAACCTGATTCACCTGAAACTCACGTACACACTCTTGAATACTTAAATCGGGATTTTCAGTCAACAAAGTTCCATCAATTTCCGTATAACTTAATAAATCAATGGAAAAGTGTTTTTTTTTTCCATAATTCAGAAAGTGGCAGATCGTCCTCGGAATCTTCTTCAGGCTCAACGTTGTCCTGTGTACCGAATCCAGCTTTAAGAAAGCAATTGTTGATAGTTTTCGGTTGTACTTCCTTCCATGCAGTTACAGTCCAAATCAAGGCATTGGTAACGTTAATAGACTTCTCAAGTTCCCCTATAGAATCAGACTCTTCTATCGACGATAGCAGTCTTCGGATCAATAACTTTCTGTAGTAGCTTTTGAAACATTTTATAATCCCCTGATCGAGGGGCTGGCATTCAGATGTAGTATTAGGCGGCAGAAATATCAATTTAACATTACATAATACAAGTTGTGGATGAGACGCAGCATTGTCTAGGAACAAAAGTACTTTTCGATTTTCTCTCTGCATTTTTCTGTCAAATTTATTTAGCCAATCTGTCATGATTTCTCTTGTCATCCATGACTTCTTATTGTAATACCATTCGATAGGTAATTTTTCTACATAGGAGTTCTTGAAACAACGAGGATTCTTGCTTTTTCCAATTACCAGTGGCTTTTCTTTGTTTCCAATCATATTGGTGCAAAACAGAATTGTGAGTCTGTCTTTGGAAGCCTTACCTCCAGTGCATTTTTCTCCTCTCAGAGCATATGTTTTGTTAGGCAAGGTACGAAAAAATAGTCCCGTCTCATCTGCGTTAAAAATATCACGAGGAGAGTATTCTTTCATTATAGTGAGCAGTTTTTTCTTCCAGTCAGCAACCACTGATAAATCTACAGCCGCTGCTTCGCCACATATAGATTTGAAGGAAATATTGTGCCGCTTACAAAACTTCTCGAGCCATCCGCTGGAAGCCTTCATGTCAAAATTTAGTTCCGTTGCAACTTCTAATGCTTTTTCTTGAATAATTTTACCAGAAACAGGAATGTTTTTAGAACGCACTTTACAAAACCAATCGAAAACAATTTGATCTAATGCAGCACCCTCAGTTTTCAAAAATTTCCTTTTCTTTTCGGTGTTTCCGCTCTCAGAAAACTGCTTAATTATATCACTCTTACGTTTTAAAATTTCACTAGCTTGACTTTTTCCAATTCCAAACTTTTCTGCTAACTGTCTAACACTTAACTTATTCGTATTCGCATAATGGATTACATCGACTTTTTCTGCCAAACTTAAAAACTTTCTTTTGTTGGTAGCCATGTTATTCGCGTCACAAAACGTTTATGCAACTAAAATGATATTATCCTTTCCGCAGCAGTTTTAACAATACGTACATAATAAAGTAAAATGTGCTTAATAGAATTCACGTGCACCAATAAAATTCCTTGGAAAACCCTAAAACCCTAATTACCTACCAATATACCTGGCTGCCGCCTATTTTGTGGGTATTTACGCAAATAAAATGTGTCTTTAATAAAATTTAAAATTTAGGCAAATATTGAAAGGAAAATAGTAAAATATTTGTCCGATAGAATTATTTTTTATAAATAATTTACTGTCCGTGTCCGTTGTTGAGAGCGTCCATTGGAGGGAGGTTTAAAAGTACAGACTGGTATATACGAATGGTTTTTGTCTCAAAAATTGCCCATATAGAAGAGGTGTCCATTGAATAGAGGTGTCCGTTAAGAGAGAGTTCACTGTAGATGTTTATATACTACTTACTTTATCTATTACCACTTCTATGGGATTTTCAAAGGTGCGTCAGAGAGATAAATATAAAAAGTTATTCCGATCTACGAAAACTAGTTGCGCGCCACAGCGAAGGCAAATTATATTTTTTTAGTTATTTTTAATGGAAGTTAATGTTTTTTCGAGATGACGAAGCTAGTTCAAATTTGGTGTCGATTGGTTTTTCAGTTATCTATAACAAACAAAAACCCTCTTCTCTTTTATATAATAATATAGACATTACCAAAATAGCTGTGGAAAATTTTAAATTAAAAGACGAGAGGATTGGTCTGAGAATCTATAGAGTTTTTCTAGACTTTTCAGATTGATTCCTCTAGATAAGGAGAGGATAAAGGAAGGCTATAACCTTTGGGAAGCAATGACGTTTTTACACTGTTGTCAAATTAGAAGCATGTTTGTAACAAGCTTGTTTTCGAAAAATAGTACTATGATTGACATGGTGAGAAACTATTTTATGAATTTAAATTTAATCAATGATTATTAACTTTGGTGCTTTGTCAAGTGGCCTACTATGGAAAGCAAAAAAAAACAATTAATTGCTACCTATATATATATATATATATCTATTACCACTTAATATTTAAAGCACTGGAGACTTTTTCTACAGCATGATATTGTGTATGTAATACTGCACTTGATTTATCACTGTCTGGACCACCCAACCAGGAATCATAAAGTTCTTTAACTAATCGATTTTCTTCTGGAGTTGCAATTGGCAATGTTTTGTACATTTTTTCTAACTCCGCAGTCATTTCTTTAGATGTCCCTTCTCGAGGTCTACTTTGAGCTCCACCATTTAAGCAGCCTGCAAGATACATAATTAAATTTTTATTCTATAGCTGGAATCCGTAAGGTATGTAGAATAATATGATTCTCTTAAATTAACCCTTATTGTTTTCTTATACAGGGTAATCTTTTTATTTGATGATATAATAAACCTATAACTGCATTCAAAAGCTATTTTAGGGAATCATCCAATTAAGAAAAATATGTAACGTATGAACGTTAAAGTAACAAATAATATTCTCTTAAATGAATACATACCAGAAGGACATGCCATAACTTCGACGTAATGGTACTGTGATTTTCCTCGCTTTAATTTCTGAACTAAATTTTGAATATTTCTAAACCCATTAGCTATCGCAAATCTTAATAATACTTTATTATCTTCCTCCAAAATAACTTCTTTAAAATCTGGATTTCTAAAAAATTATGGGGAAATCAGTAATAATATAAAAATTTGTGCATTAAAATATGCCACTGCACAAATTAATATTATTATGAAAGGGTTTTATGATCTAAAAATGAAAGTAAACAAATAAATCGATAACGCATCATCTTTAATTTTTTCCAAACATCTGTTATTAAGATTTTTTAACATAATCAATATAATTACTTAGATAACACACTATGCAAATTACTTTTGACTACAGTTCTATAATTATGTGCAGGGTTGGTTAATATATTGCTTTAATGAGGTTAAGAAGTAAAACTGAAATCCTCAATCAGGTTATTTATATCTGTGGATAAGAGAGTGAAATTAGTTGTGGTCACAATTTCCCTTTACGTTCACGCGTTTTATACAACAAAACATGACGATAAGGATTTGAGGTGTCCCAAATTTATAGGTATTTCCAAAAGTAACTCAGCAGATGAGCATAATGCTCTTTTTTTTTTTATTGTTATTATAATTAAAATATTTCTCTCAAAAATTCTGAAGAGAATCCCTATCGAAAGAAATTTTCAGGTATATGGAGAGCTATATTATTTTTGGCCTTTAATATATATATATATATATATATATATATATATATATATATATATATATATATATATATATATATATATACATAAATATCACTTTTACCTTAAAGCTTTGTACTCTAATTTATCACAAGTAATACCAAATAGTTCCTTTGCCGCACTCTTGAAAATGTAATCGGAGTAGCCTCCTGATCCCGAACCTATATGACTTTGCAGAAAAGGAGTTGTATTATCATCACCGGGCAGCCATGGCCGAGAAAACGTGGAATTATCTAGCATATCCAATGATATATTTGCTGTCTCCAGCATCTGTTGAAGTTCAACTAAAAAAAAAAAATTATTATCTTGAAAATTTGGAACTTTGTCCGAAGTCATTTGGAATATTGCTGCGTAGTCTGGTTACCATATCAGGGAACTTACATAAAGCGCTTGGAGCAGGTTCAGTCGAAATTTGCAAGTTTCTTATTGTATAGACTAAAAATTGATAAGTCTTTTATCATACCAGCAGCGGTTATCAATTCTGAGCATGACCAGCCTAGAAAAACGCCGAATTTTCTTGAGTATAATCTTTGGGGTTAAGATAATTACAAATATTATAGACTGTTCTGGTCTCTTGGCGCTTATTAATTATCGGGTTCCTTCACGAAGCACTCGTCTCACCGAGGGGTTTTCGGTTAACAGGAGCCGAACAGATGTTGACAAATACAGTGTTAGGAATCGAATTATGCAATTATTTTAACATTTATGTCCTCTTTGACACCGAATTCAACGGTACAGTGATAATGTTTAAACGAAAACTAAATTTAATCATATCTGACGATGTCTGACATTCAGAGATACTGTGATGATTGCGACTCTAATGTTTCCTGTGTTGTTGAGTTGTATGTTTGTGATTGAGTATATATACATATATTTTTTTAACTGTTATTGTATATTTATTAAACTAGTTTAAATTTTCAATGGATTATTGTATTTTAATTTTAATCTGTAACTACCTTTGACAACAGTGTACTATTTGGATTTAGATCTGTAATATACTGTATTGTAAATAAAATAAAAATACTTACTTGCGGTAATAACACAGTCGACATCCCGACTCTGTGTTTCCTTACTAAAAAAATCATCTCTGGCAGCTTCTAATTTTTTATCATAACATGGCATGACCGTCACATGATATATTGCTTTATGTTGGCCAACCCATTGTTTGATTAACGAACCCATGATTTGCTGTGGAGATTTGGTAGTAGAAATATATGGTAAGATATAACTACCATGTGTTTTTTCAGCATAACAGACCCAACCTAAAAATATATTAACATAAACATTTAAAGTACTGATCCTAATGAAAAAATGTAACAATTTTTTTAAAAATTGTTCAACCAAATTTTTCATATTATTTCAAGAAAATATCTCGTCGATTGCCGTTATATTTTGGACCAAAATTTTAGTAGTAATAATCTTTATCAACAACATCGACAATGATGATATTTCCAGGCATGAAATAACTTAGCTGATAAATGTTCCACCATTACTCGGCACACTATCAGGTATCAAAAGGATTCATTGATTATTCACGTATGGTAGTCGCAAAATTCAAGTAGGAGTTTTTTGAGGTATTACCAAACTTAACATATCATTGTATTGTTTGGAAATTTTAACATTTTTTCAGTTGAAAAATAGAACTATTATTCTCATACAATATCTACAAAAATACAGTATAACTAAACAATTCATTTAAAGAAAAAAATGGTCTGAAATTGATAGGTAGCTTAAAATTCAGCGTTAGTCGCCATTCATGTCAAACATAATTTGGCAAAATGGATTGGACTATGACACATTGACGGCTGTCGAAATGTAAGCAAACTTTGTTCAACGATAACATGTCGATGATCTTTAAAATTCATAGATTGTGTTAAGAGACTCATTTCATTTAAAAAATTGGAGTTAAAAAGACTCTTGCTTAATATATCAGGAGTCTATTACACTTCGTTACATGCGAGAAAGAACATTATTATTATATGAGAAGGGCGCCTAAATCATGCTTAATTAACTTGGTTTCTCAAAAATAATATGATCTTACCCACACAGCACAAGACGTCTTAGACGTCATTTTTATATCCAGATTATGTCTGAACGTCTTAAGACATAAATAAGACGTCTTATAGACGTTGTTTTAAAGACGTCCATAAGACGTCTATATACAACGTCTTTAAGATATCTTTTAAAAGTCTACATACTACATTTTATATGAAAATAAATACAGTTGTGAATAATTTAGTTGATAAAAACTAAAAACCATTTCTTTCCCTATGGATTTTGTCGCAGTTGGGTAATAAATAAGTTTGCAACGCCGCACAGAGCTCAGCTGAATACAAGTTGAGGTTAAAATTTTTGATTGAACGACAAATTTTTAGTAGCCTCACTACGACCTTGGTTAATAGAACTTTTGCATGATCTTTTTTTATCAATACTTTAGTGCTTTTTGTCACAGACTGTTTGATGTACCGATAACAATGACACACATAAATATCATGCCAGCGAAACTATAACTTTAAAAAACCAGCCTTTTGTTTCTGTCAACTGTCATTTTTCAGTTTTGTATTTGTGTTTCATCACGTCGTTATTCATTTTTAATGTTGTTGGGGTGCCGGCTGTGAAAATTTAGCTTTTGAAAGAAGTTTATTAAAATAGTTCATTTATCTATGTGCCTCTGAAAATCTTTTTTATTCGTGTTTATGTAATACTTAAGGTAAGATCGAGAATCATATGTACTTAGGAAAAACAGTAACGTTATTTATAGGTTGTGTTACAGGAAATTCCCGAATGCTTTACCGCTTATACTTTTGTAGTAACTCTATGTTATTAGAAATATGAAATGAAATTTTCAAAAATATTATCTGTGCAAAAAAGGCTTGCACAGCTCATCCAGACCCGGTCCTAAATATTACAAGAAATATTACCAATGAAGTGGAAGGCGAAATGTTTGTTTATGGAGTGCTCTACTAATGAAACCTGTAAGATTTAATTTGTTCCTGATTGATTGGTTTATATTTAAAGAACATAGAAAATAGAGTTTTGTTAATTACAAGAAGTAATTTTGTTTAAGGTTTTAGAAATTTCAAAACTGGGAGTAGGGAGCATTTATGACTTTGTAAAGCGAGCTTTTAAAATTACCATGTACAGTTGATTAGTACGAAAAGGAAAGAGAAAGTTCTACGATTCCAACTTGGTGAGACTTATTATGAGTAAGTTCTGTCTTCCATTATACATATTAACCTTGAAGTAGTATAAGTCACGATTCTATAGTAGAGGACAATTATAAAAATTCGCAAAAATATCAAAAAATTTACTCCCACAAATGATAAACTTTATTTTATAAAATTAAAATCAGTTTGTTATTAGGATCTACAGAGACAACAAGACTGGCAAAAAGTTAGAAGAATGAGGAAATTTCAATCCAAACATGGCTGAAAAGGGCATCAGACCAGATTTGTTATTCAACTAAATAAAAATTCTTGTTTTTAAAACTATTTAAAGATTTGTGTACTTTTTATTTTAATAAACTTTTATTTTGTTGATAGTCTACCTTTTAGAGTTATTATATCGAAGGGATAAACTAAGGCTTAAATTTGATAGGTTCACTTATAGTTTGAACAGTAGAAGTTCTGAAAATATTTGCTCTTCTACCTCACTTCTTAAAGTTCAAATTAGAAAAACTTTACATTATGCTTAAGTTATGTATTTTTTGTATAAATAGATTATGTTGAACATATTTTTTAAAGCAAATTATTCATGCGGAACTTGTAGTTATTTAAAATCGTAGTGTATATTTTGCTCTTGATTTTTTCTTAAAGTTATTTCTTGGACTTTTGAATAATCACGATTTGACTTTGTGAACAAGACAAACGAAAAGACGTCTATAAGACGTAAACAAATGTCTTAAAGACGTTACCTTTTGTAACATAAGACGTCTATACAACGTCTTATGGACGTCATTCAACTTTAATGGACATCCATAAGACGTTCTGAATGTTGAGATCAGACGTTTTATGGACGTCTTTAAGACGTATTTGTGCTGTTTGAGTAGATATTTTTAAAAGTTACTTTTTACAAGCTACTTACAATTAGTTGCTTTTTAGTTTTAAAATGGCCCAATCTGATCAAGTGCACAAGTACGAAAAAAATAGTAAAATTAATAACAAAACATAAAAATCAGTAATAAACACATGCTATGTGGGAGTGAGTAATATTTACCAGGACAACTTGAAGCTAACATTGGGAATAAATTCTTGGCTCCATCACATTCTGTAGCTCTATATCTTCTTATAAACTCTTTTTGTGCTTCTATTAATGCAAAATATTCAGCTATTGTCATATCTACAACCATATCAGCTCCCAGAATTTTAAAATAGTGTGCCAATTTTGCAGCACAGTCATTGGGATTTAAATTATACCTATATGCTAATGAAAGGATTGGCTGTATAGAAACCGATATTATGATTAATTTTGATTCATCTAATCTTCCTTCCTAAAATTAAAAATATAAAATGCAATTAGTAATAATGTATTTATCATACTACTAAATGATATAACTTTATACAGAACGTGCATTTTATCTAACAAGTTATCATGTGATCATGTTAATTTGGATATCTTTAACATGTCCTTAAATAGTTTAAAAAAATTTTAAAAACGATATCTGTAGTGTAACTTTGAACTTTTCACTGTTCTTCATTGTGAGCGTACTGTAGTTAAAAAATATTTTTTGTTTTTTTATTGTTTGGTAGTTTAGAAACTTGTTTGTAAGTTACAAAATGCGGTAAATTTTTAAATTGATTTAACCGTTAATAATAATAATAATAAAATGCCATTGTTCTTGACCTCCTTCCAAAGGACCAACACAATACACATGACTCAGCTAAGTATAGACCAATCACCTGCCTATCCACACTGTATAAAGTATAAAGCAAAATAACATCATTGCAATTCAACCGAAAGGAGCAATGGGATACATACAAGGGAAGGGAGCAATGGGATTCAAGGAACAACTGATTGTTGACTCTGTCGTTTGTAACCAAGCCTGTACCAATCGAAGAAACCTCTTTGCTGCCTACATGGATTATAAGAAGGCCTTCGACTCAGTGCCTCATAAGTGGCTCAAAACTATATTGAGAATGTATAGAGTCGATAATCATTTTGTTTCCTTTCTAGAACGCATCATGTCTACCTGGAGAACTAGGATCCAATTGCAAGTGCCATCCAGCGACACCATCGAAACTAATACAATTCCAATATGAAGGGGAATATTTCAGGGTGATTCACTTAGCCCATTGTGATTCTGCCTTGCAATGAATCCACTATCACGCCGTTTGAACTCCACGAGATACAGCTTTAGTATTAGACATAACAACGAAGAGGTAGTAAGAGTGAATCATCTTCTATACATGGATGATCTTAAACTGATGGCTGCTACCAGAAACCAGCTGGAACAAATGCTTAAAATTGTGAAGGAGTTCTCCGGGGATATCGGAATGCAATTTGGACGTGCCAAGTGCTGTATTTTGAACATCGTTAAAGGTACGATACAACCAGGAGCATTTGAAATGCAGAACGGTGAAACTGTAGCTTCAATGGAAGCAGACCAAACATACAAATATCTAGGTATGAAACAGGCTAAAATAATTGACCATCGCACTGTGAAAGCCGAATTGACAACCAAATTTATAAGGAAGGTAAGGCGGATATTATGAACTAACTTAAATAATAGAAATTTGTTTAAGGCGCTCAACACGTACGCTTGCTCTGCACTTAGCTACTCTTTTGGAATTGTAAAATGGAGCAGGACGGACATCCAAAACCTGCAAAGAAAAATAAAAACACTCCTAACAAAAGTACAAAAACATCACCCTCGGAGTGCTACTGAACGTACAATGCTTCCAAGACATCAAGGAGGAAGAGGATTGATGGAAATAGTTTAGCGGACTCTTCCACACTACATCGCGCAATATGCAAGGCAGACGATTCAACGCCGCTACAACTGAGGGAACAGGATATTAGTTCCCACCACCAAACAGACCGAGAGAAGTTACAAACCTGGTTACAGCAGCCACTTCATGGTCGGCATCCAAATAAGGTCATCCAGGACAATGTCGACAACTCAGCGTCGAACTACTGGTTGATTTCAGGACGGATGTATCCGAAAACGGAGGGCTTCTTGTTAGCTATCCAAGACCAGGTCATTCCGACGAAGAACTATCGGAAGTTCATCAACAGAGATTCCTCAATAAAAAATGACCAATGTAGATATGTATGTTTTATTGCAGGTGCCACATGCGATTTTATAAACGCCCTGATTTTCTAGATTGATTTTGTCTTTTGGATTTCTTAAAGAAGAGCCTATTTGTTTTATGTGGTTTGTAGGCTGTAGATATATTATGTTTATATATATATATATATATATATATATATATATATATATATATATATATATATATATATATATATATATATATATATATATATAACCATAAACAATTAAGGAATGAAAATTGAAAATCAGATTTACTTTTGCTCAGCATGTTGATGCTTGTCATAATATGACTCTCAAGATGCTGGGTTTCATAATGAGAAACACTAGGGCCAATGCTATCAAAATATAATGTACCTCTGCCATAACACCACATTTGGAAAATTGTACCGGTGTGTGGGGTCTTTATTACCAGGCCTATATTAATAAGCTTAATTCAGTCCACAGGCCTTTAAAAAACATATACCATAGGAAAACAAATTTTAAAAGCTGAATTGGAGTTATATTTGAATAGTATAGAAAAATGCAAGGAAATTGTGATATTGTTTTCTTACAAGATTTTGAATGGGTTAATTAATAGTCCAGAACTTATTGAATTATTTCAAATATGTGTACCTCCTAGACAATTAAGAGAATGTAAAGTATTTAAATTGAGGCAACATCGAACATTATATGGAGAAAATACGCCAGTCAACCGTATTTTGAGAAACGGAAACGGGTTTCAGGGTGACTCGTTTCATATTTCTCTAAATCAACTAAAGTTGTTTTAAAAAGAGTTTACAATTGATTGTCTGAATCTATATATTTGTGATAAATCTTAATGTAATTTCTTTAAATTGTGATTGGTAATCATGTGTTTATTATTTGATTTTTCTTGGAATCTATATTTTATCTATAGACAATAATAATATAATAATATAATATATTACGAACAATTTTAGTACAATTCTTCAAACAGATCATGATCTAATCTAAACATATTTAAGATCTCAATATTAAATAATTATGCACCTAGGTAACATAATACCTGTATGTGCACAAAATCAAAAATATTATATTAATTTCAAAAAACAACCATAAAAAAACATATTGAATGAAAATAACAATAATTAATGGAATACCTACATACTAAACAAACCTACACACTAAACAAACATACACACTAAATAACCTATAAAGATTTTGTCAAAGAAAAAGTTTAAATTGATCAATGTTATGAAAAATATATGTTCTGCATAGCTTACTAAATTTTTTCACATTGAAGATTGTTCTTATACTAATTGGGATAATATTGTAGAACTTGGGCGCCAGACAGTTAACAAATCTATAACTAATGTTTTTATTACTATTTGGTATCCTTAGATGTCTATTCATCATACATCTCGTTTCATAAGAGTGACTTACATAATTTTTTAATTTCGCAGATTTATGTACATAAATACAAGAAAACAATATATACAATGAACGGACATCAAAAATTTGTTCTGAATAAAGAAACCTAGTAGAATATCTTTTTTTCTCCCAAAAAATTACCTTTAAAATGTGATTTTGTACTACGTTGAGTTGTTGTAATGAGTTTTGATACAGGCCACCCCAAACAATTATTCCATATCTAATTAAGGATTCTACTAATGTTTTGTAAATATTTATTAAAAATTGCCCAGTGAAAATGTTTCTCAGTATATAAAATTTATGAATTAATTTTCTGATGTTGTTTGTTAATTTTAAAATGTGCTGATCCCATTTTAGATTTTTGTCGATTATTATACCCAAATATTTTATGAATGGTACATTTTTTATTAAGATATTTCCAGCTTCAATTTGGTTGAAATCTGGACGATTTAATGTTGTTATCGAAAATGCAATATAATGAGTCTTGTCAACGTTCAAAGTGAGTTTGGAGGAATCCAGCCAGTTTATTATTTTAAGCAGACCAGTTTTTGTTGATTCTTTCACTTGATCCCAGGTTTCTCCAGAGAAAACGGCCACTGTATCGTCCGCGTATGAAATTAGAGAACCATGCTCCAAGCACATGCTTGTTAGTGAATTTATATAAACTATAAACAAAATCGGTCCCAATACTGTCCCTTGAGGAACCCCGATTCTGATGTCTAAAGGGTCACTATAGATGTTATCAATTTTTAAAATTTGTTTCCTATTTCTTAAGTAACTCTCAAAGACACTCAACACAGAACCCCTAACACCATAGACGTTTAAAACATCCAAAAGTGAGTCATGGGGCACAGTGTCAAATGCTCTGGCAAGATCCAGAAAGACGGCAAGACATTTTTTATCATTATCAAGATTCACGGTTACTGACTTAGTAAATTCATAAATCGCATCTGATGTACTCAATCCACTGGTAAATCCAAATTGATTTTTAGAGAGGATGTTATTAATTTCCAAAAAATTTACCAATCTATCCTTTAAACATTTCTCAAATATCTTTGCAAAATTATTTATTACACTAATTGGACGATAATTGCTAATAGTCGCTTTGTCTCCTGCTTTATGAATTGGTGTAACAAGTGTCAGTTTGAAATGGCTGGGTACTTTACCCGATTTAAAAATTAAATTTATTAGATAGGTCAAGGGTTTCAGCAAGAAGAGGTGGAATTGTTTAACGAACTGAGAATTTATTCCATCTACACCGGGAGCGCAATTATTCTTTAAAGAGTGTATTTGTTTTATTATTTCGATTTCATTGACAGGCTTCAGGAACATAGAGGAAATAGAGGCATGTCGTACCTGAAATTTTTTATCAGGATCCTTTATCTTATTTAACATATTAACTCCCACATTCACAAAAAAATTGTTGCAAAAATTTGCCATTTCTTTCACGTCTGAAAATATTCTATTAGAATCTTCAATTTGCAGCTTTTCTTTGTTTTTTTTGTTATTATGATTTGAGGCTTCATTAACAATTTCAAACATTTTTTTAACGTCATGTTCACTATTTACTATTTTTTGTCTATAGTAATCATATTTGCATTTATGTATGATTGTATTTAAAGTATTTCTGTATTCTTTATACTTTTTTTCTTCATTTAAGTCGAATTTTTTTCTAAGACATTGTTTCATTTTATCTCGTTGTTTTATTGAGTGTATAATAGCAGATGTTATCCATGGTTTTATTTTTTTAACTTCCTTATACCTAACAATCCTCCTATCTTCGGATTCCTTTATAATACGAGATACTATCGTAGTGAAGTTTTCAGTCGCAATTTCTATGTCATTACTAGCAGTCACAACACTCCAATCCTGCTCAGCCAGCAAATCATTAACTCTTTCATAATTGATTCTTGTAACAGTCTTTGTAACAAATCCTGATGAAGCTTTAAATTCACTTATTTTATTGGTATAAAAATTTATCATAACCGGATAATGATCTGTGAGATCAGACTCCAGAATGAAGGCAGAATATTCAAGTGAAGAGCATACTAACGTTTTCTTAACAAATATATGATCAACGCATGAAGCACTTGTCGGTGTTACACGCGTCGGGCCATTTATAACAGACACAAAACCATGGGACAATAAAAGTGATAAGTAATTGTTACTAGTGACATCATTTCCTAATTCTATGTTAATATTTATATCTCCCAAAATTAATTCTACATGACATTCAGGATTTTCAGACAGATATTTTTCCAAGTCCTCACTAAAACATGGAAGACTCGTTGAAGGTGGCCTATAAATACATGTAATTCCATATTTTATACAATTTACTATAAGAGTAATTTTACTAAAAGTTACTCCAGATTTAACAAACTTTTTATTTTCAACACTAATAACATCAAGGTTATTCTTTATAAAAATAACAACACCGTCGTTTTGGTTAACATCACCGCGACTGTAAAACATACGAAAACCATCAATGTCATACAAGTTATCTTCAATCTTCCACGTTTCACTCAATACAATAATATCACAGAAAAACAGTTTATAGGCCTGAAGAAAAACCAAAAGTTGATTAAAGTTTTTGTTTATACTTCTAATATTGAAATGTATTAAATTTAATCTTTTTCTACTAATATCAATGTTTGTTTGTATTAAATTACAGTCCATATTTTGTTGGGCAGACCGATCGTCAAGTAGTTCCAACTCCTGTAATACATTAATTTCTTGTGACTTAGAAGCCATTATTATAACCATAGTCTATCTTGTTTCTCAATATCTTTATAAGGTACTCATACGACGGACAGTCTCTATCATTGGCTTCGTGATCTGCGTTATAATGCAGGCCAAATTTCTTATTCGCTTTTTCACAGTTCATGCATTTTTTATACCTTTTTTGACACTGTTGAATTGAGTGTTCTCCTGCACAATATTCACATATGGTATTATTTGGGCAAACATTACTTTTGTGAAAATGTTCCTGACATTTGAAACAACGTTCTATGCCGATATCCTCATAAATTGGGTACCGTTCCCACTGTACAAAAATCTTCTTTACATTCATCAGCTTATGAAACAACTTAGGCGAGCAGTCTCCGTAAATAATATAGGTTCCATTTCTTTTATTTTGCTTAACAAATGTTACTTGCAATTCATCAGTGGTGTCAATAAACTGATTTTGTTCTCGTATACAAGCTTCTATATATTGTTTGTCGAGGTCACTCTCTGATTCTATCTCATAACCGATTATTTTAAATCGAGGTTTTCTCAATTTGGTAATTTGTATGTCATAGTCTTTTAATTTGTTTTCAGCGTCCTTTCTTAAAATCTCTACATCATTCCTGTCTTTACACTTCACAACTATGCTTCTATTTTTTGTGCTTCTTGTACTTCTAATACCAACCTTTAGATCAGCGGGCCTTATATTCCTCTGTAAATCTTGCTTTGTTTTTTCTGTATTCTGCTGTTTCTTCGGTTTAATTATAATGCTAGGTATATTGTTTGTTTTGGAGATATTTGCTTCACTCCTTTGAACAACATCACTATACAAAAAACATTTCCCGTTAGAGTTTTGTTTGTCTTCTAAGTCACTTAATTTTTGTTTCAAAAGGGCTATTATTTCATCTTTGCTCTCAATTATTTTTACTTTATCTTCTATTGTTTCTTTTAACAGTTTATGAGTATCGAAATTTAAACAACCTGGGCAATAAAATTTCAGAATTCTACCTCCTTCGGATCCCAAGACCTTTACTTCATTTGTCGATAGATCTCCACATGCCTTACATACTCCTCTTCTACAGTTGTCACACGAAAACACTGTTTTTTGCTTGATATTACAAATGTCACACTCCATTTTAGAGTACTACACAAAGCCTACACCAGAATATTTGGCAGTACAGGGACACCTTTATTACTACCACTAAAAAACATACTCGAATGGCGTGCCTTATAGGTTATAGTTTGGAATTTGTTTATTATTATGACACTAATGGTTCATTCACAGGCTTTTCTTTATTCACGGAAAATTATAAGTGGTTTATTTAGGTGAGGACACTTTTTGTTATTATTAATTCTTCCTATAAAACTTAATTTTGAGAAACTACGGTAACCGTCAAAGATAAGCAGTATATCCTAAGGATCACCACACACAATAATTATTAACGTTTAGTATTTTTTCTGCAAATGGGCCTGCCCCGTGTATGGATAAATAAATAAATATAAAATTGGTTTACTTTGAATTTCCCACAAACAGGGCTGACCTAGACCATGTTCCAAAAAAATTCTAAATAATTAAACATTTTCCTTGGAAACTTACCGCTTTTAACTTTTTGTTTTCTTCAAATACTCTTAGTAATTCCTCTTGACTCTGCTGTGTGACTAGAACACTTTCTGCTGACGTTATACATCCAGAACATGCTAAACAATCTGCCAGTGTAATCTCAACTTTTTCAAGTTTTTGAGAACTACCATCCTAAAAAAAAACAATATATATGTATTTTGAGTTCTGCCTCAACGACGTGATCTGGCGAAACAAACACTTACAACAAGAAACAAAGGTTCGGATCTACAAAACCACAATTAGACCTATTATGACATACACCTCCGAAACACGGCCAGAGACGACAAAAACGAAACAACTATTGGAGACTACAGAAATGAGAATACTTCGACGAATAACAGGAAAAACGCTACTAGACAGAGAAAGAAGCGATAACATTAGGCAGTCATGCAACAGAGACTGCATTAATGAGTGGGTCCTACAACGTAAGACACAATGGAACAAACACATAAGCCGAATGACAGAGGATAGATTGGTAAGGATCGCACGAGATTAATCGCCTAGTGGTACACGCAGTAGAGGTCGACCACGGAAAAGGTGGAGCGATAATTTAAGTCCAGAATGAGGAAAATCGAAGAAGGAACAGGTCAGGGACCTATTATAGAAGGTAGAAGAAGAAGAAGAGTTCTATTTTATGACCTGTATTTCATAGCAAAAAAAACAAATATGAAACTACTTTAATAATAGGCAGTAGATATATAATTCAATTTTAATTTAATAGTAGAAAACTTCTTCATCAAGTAACAAATTGGTTTAGTAAAAATTGTTAATTCAGAATAAACTGAGATATTGTTTAGAACAAAAAGTGACTAGTATTATGGTGTGATTTAAAACCTATTCATGGCACAAACAAAAAGGATGGTTTTGTACAACACCTTCTCTCATATAATCCATAGATTGTAATATATTATGTAGGTCCATTTTTCCTAACCTATTCAACTGTGCATATATTTATGAATATGTTCCTCTTTTAAGGATGTTTCAAAATAAAAAAGAAACAATGACTAAAAGGCAAAGGTTAAAAGTACTTTGAAATAACTGAGCATTAAGAAATTGTTTAAAATCACATTAGTGTATTTTAATTTAACAATAATTTATAAAAAATACTGTTTTTATAAAAAGACATTATATATAAATTATAAAACTAGAAACAGATATTTTAAACTCTAAAAATAGAGTATAAAAATATTTTTTAGACAAAGTATCGATGAACTTACCTAGATTTACACTATTGTTTCTAAAAGTAAATAAAAAATTTCAAAATTGTTTGGTTAATAACATTTTGGTAAATTAACAAGACACAGAAATGTGGCTGTATCACTGAATGCTCAAAATCTCCTGGATGGACAGGATAACCAACTAAGAAGTACTAAGAAGATTAAATAATTAGCTTGAGATAGAGAATATTATCGAAACAAGAAAATTAACTTACTTCAGACATATAACAAGATACCAGAAATATCAAATTTATTTATTTTTTGTTGATGAGAGCAGAACGAAATAGAGAATGTCTAATTCACATCACAGGAGATAGATGGAGATATGCTATGCTATTAGCTAACCGATTACATTACTAGATGATACCTAGAGAGAGAAAGGGAGAACAAGAAACAAAACAAATTTACAAATGAAATTTTTTTTAAATTCATAAAAACTATCAAAGTACAAAAAAATATAAAGCTTCAGCTCAGTTTCATTGAAGTGCTATTTTCACTAGCAATATATTTTTAATTAAATAATTATTTTATCGAATATATAAATAACTATATTTAATTATCTATACCAAAGTTTACTATACATACCTCTTCAATTTGAAAATAAGATCCATCTTCTTGAATTTTTATTTTAGATCCCGTACCAGCAGTTTTAGTTTTTTGTATCTCGACAGGTTTTATACATTCCTAAAAGACACAATCTATGAATTAACCTATTATAATTCTGCATGCTAGAGAGACAGTATTCAAAAATCAGGGAAAAATTTGGTGTTTCCACTATTCCGATTAACTACTTTTGGCAAGAAACAGATATAGAAAAAAAAGAGAATTTTAACAAATGTAAAATACTTTAAAAATAAAAAAAATGTAATGTCATAACTTACAAGTATAGGGGATTTGTTTTAACATGGTTTTTACTAATTTAAAAAATAATATATAATTTACTTACCTGTGATGGTGTGATAAAGTCATCTAAATCTGTCAATTGTAAAACACCACTAAATCTAGACATTCTGGGAAATTTAACAATATTTTAAAACAATAATATAAAAATTGTCAGAAAAAAATAATTTAAAAACCTAAATCACATAACCACACATTTTTATGTTTCTGTAAATTTCGTCGACCAATCAAAGCCAGCCCTACCAAATTATGACCCTAATGGGTTTAAAAGCCTAAGTATAGAAAAGAAGACTCTAGAATTTAGGGATTTTTAAATTTGTAATAGTGTCTTGGTAACATTTTGTTTACCCGCAAAAAATTTAATTTTGAACGCCACTTATATGTATTTTTAGCAATTTAATTTTAAAAAATTAGCGTACATAAAAATAAAAAATACAAAATAATATATACTTATTCCAATGGCAGATGGTGAACCTAAAGAAGCGAAAGACGAGGCAAAGAAGATAGTTCATACTTACCCCCTTGTAAGGGTGAGTCATGAAAATGTATTGATTGCCGAATTTTCACAATTTTCATTTGTACTTTTTTAGCATTCTGATATGCCAGAGGAAATGAAAACTGAAACTATGGAATTAGTCGTAACTGCATGTGAAAAACATTCAGCTAATAATGAGGTATTTCTTTTAATAGAACAATTAGTGCAAGACCAGCTTTATTTAAAAATTTCTGTAAATCATTTTCATTCACTTTTGCAATCTAGACTTAAAGAAAATTTTTCAAGCACAAAAGTACATTATGCATTGATATATAAATAAAAATAACACATACTTTGAGCCTCTATAAAACATTTAGCTGCCTTTTGGGTTCAAGTAATGTGGACATACATTCTTGAGGAGTTTACATGAAGTACTCACCTAACTTTCTTGTTCTGAGATACGCATATACCTACCTACATTAAGAAAATCATTACAACCATCAAAAGTTTATTCTTAAATAAGTATGTTGAGAAAAAGAATAATGAAATTTATGGGGATAAAAGGTTACTATTTTTTTGAGTAATTATTTCGATTAAGTAAAATCTACCTTTTTTTAATATTCCTCCACATGGCCCTATTACGAGGTCATAAAATACGATTCTGACAATGGTTTTCCACAATTTTTCCAGGAAACACCAAAAAAACTTGGTTAACTTCAAGGTAATTTTTATATCTTTGAAAAAACACTAAATTTTTGTCAATATTATTGATACTACTAGTTAAAGTACATTGTATTTTATATATTTCAACTATTTTTTGCACAAGTTTTAGTAGACAAAATAAAAAAAAAACACTTGTATTTTCGACGAAAAAACAAAAATAAGGTTTGTAAGCTCCATCGACACTTTTCCTACTTATGAAGTTAAATATTTGTTGGGACGGTGCCAGATATAAAGTATTATAGGTCCCAATCAGTGTTTTGATTGTGAACACCATCGTTGGAATCTGTGAAGTGTTGTGAATGATTCACAGTCAAATGCCAGAAACCTTTGTTTGCTAAGCAGTTGTAAGCCTTCCAACAGTCCGACACAATCGTAGGTCTCGATACTAACCATTCTTGAATAACGCACAAAAGACTAACTTCTGACTATTTTGTAACAAAAAAAGGGCCTCTTCATTTCCATCTCCATCCCTCTCAAAACCTACTGACTCTTAATCATTCTATCCCAGTTGTATTTTCTCTTGTCCAACTTGCACTCATTTATTTCAACAATTTTTCAGAATTTTCTGAGTGTAACTAATCAAACTTACCTGCAAAAATTTTCCCAATTAACAATCGTCACTGAAGGGGAATCCACAGTTTCTCGTGGGGGGAGGAAACAGTATCACAAGGGCAGAAAAATATCGAAATTACCACCACTCATTCGTATACAAGGCAATACAGTATGACACTACCAAAATCAATCAACGAGATTTACGTTCCTAATGGGGCGATCCCCCCCCCCCCCCCACGCCCGTTAATATTTAAAATAAAATTTATTTATTTCATACAGCATCAACGGCCAAAGCCTTTTACAGATACCATTCAGTTAATATATGCATTATATAATAATTTATTTATAATTTTCTTAAACTTATTTAAGTTAATTAATCCTATATCTATGTCTGAAGCATACAAATTACACATATTATACACTGGACTGCTCCTATACAAATTCGCACTTGGAAAATTCAAATAGAATGTCGATCTGTTTTGACTGCTTTGCCTCTGAATTGCAAAACCTAATTGTGAAAGAATATCCGGGGCATTAATTGCGCCCTTGATAATCTTAAATAGAGTGCAAAGACATACGCGAATTCGACTTTCTCAAAAGACATTCTTCTAAAAATATTCAGTAAATATGCCTGGTCGCATCCTCTTTCTAGGTAATATCCGTATTTTTTATAAAACATATATTTTAAAAATTTTCTATGAACTTTTTCAATAAGTTCTTTCCAGATATTTTAATATGGTGACCATACAATACTACAATATTAAAGTACAGGAGCAACCAGTGCATCAAACAGTCTGAAACTAACGTCAATATATATTTAGAGTTTCTGACGACAAAAGCCATTGTTTTTTGTGTCTTCTGGACCATCGTAACGATATGATCAGAGAAAGATAGAGTCAGATCAAAGATTACTCCTAAATCACGCTGGCAGCTTACTCGCTTAAGTTCATTATTCCCAATTTTATAATTATATGGGATAATGCATCTATTCAAAGTAAAAGACATACAAGAACACTTACTAACATTTAATTTAAAACCGTTAGTATCACACCACTCTGCTATATCACAGAAGTCAGATTGTAATGTATCGCAGTCGGTTTCAGAGTTAATCTCTAGAAACAGTTTAAAATCATCGGCAAATAACAAAGCTTCACATCTTTCAGAGATATTTGTAGTATCATTTATTGCTATTATAAAAAGTAATGGTCCCAAATTGAAGCCCTGTGGAATTCCTGACATACTGGTGTAGGTTGCAGATTTATACCCTTTAATTTCAACATATTGTTCACGGTTACACAAGTATGATTTCAAGACGCTGACATAAATTTGAGGTACATCAATGTCAATTAAAGCTTTTAAAATTTGACACTGTCTAACTGTGTCAAATGAATATATTGACAAAAAGATGCCGGACGGATAAACTTCATACCACCAGTGTATAAATACTGCGCACAAAATACTAATTGGCCTGTAATTTTTAATCTTGCATAATATAAAAATTAAAGAAGTAAATATATTTTTCAGTTCCTTTTCTTAAAGTTTAAATAGAAGAAAAAAAACAGCGCAAATTGTCCCCTACCAAAATCGTGTTTTCAAAATAGCATCTAGAAATTTTTAAAACAAAACATCGTTTTCGTAAAGTCACACTTAAAGAAACCATATCAACTAAATTTTTTTTTTAAACATATTAACCCGAGGCATGTTTTACAAATATTAAATTATCCTTGATTTTCCCCAGCTTTTGCATTTTCTAAAATAAAAAGGATTTTTTTTTATTCATTTATATATTTTTAACTTTTTAGGCCGCAGCTAAACTTATAAAAGACGAAATGGACAAAAAACTAGGGCCACCATTTCATGTCGTTGTGGGAGAAGATTTTGGATTTGAAATATCATATGAATGTAGCAATCTGCTTTATATGTTTTTTGGAGGAAACCTAGCGATAGTTATATGGAAATGTTAAGATCATCAAATATCAAGACAAAGTCTGTCCGTTTTTCACTTTTTTCAAGAGATACTGTAGGTGGCTTAATCAAAGAAAGATCTTTTACATTAAGTTGCATATCTAGTTAGCAACAGAAAATAGATCAAATAACACTTATTTGATTTGTAATATTTGACTTGTTAACTGTGAATTAACACAAATAACTGGTGTCTTCCTTTGAAACACTGCAAATCGTCTACTATTTATATTAAAACACAGTATAATTCATCAATGCTTTATCCGATAGTTATTTATTTTAGTTTTTAACAAAGTATCACATACGTTGTAAAAAATTAAATGTGTTAAATTTGATATAGTACTCTTTTGAAATGTAAATTCACTCTTATACTTTTGCATGGCAAGATATCCATGTTAAAATATGTCGCCTCCAACGTGACAATGATGTATCTTATTTTTTCAAATTTTTCAGAACTGATATTTAAAGATTATTGTTTAACAGAATGTCAAACGTAAGGACCCTTATTTTGAGCATATACTATTATATAAGTTATTATTTTCTTACTGTTAATATACTATGAACCAATGAATTAAGAATTTTATAAAAGAAATTATGGCTGCTATGAGAAAAAAATAATGTAACCCTACATCATTTAAAAGTATAACGTATTTCCCCATTTAGAAGAATAGTTAAAAAGATACTGAATTCTGTTGTGTAATATCAATCCAAAAAAATTGTGTCTAGTCTAATTATCTCAAAAACTGTTTTTCCTTATATGACCATCATCATGTGAGACTGACGACGGCATATATATATATATATATATATATATATATATATATATATATATATATATATATATATATATATATATATATATATATATATATTTAGTTAACGTTGGTACCTCCAAAATACTTATATACAGTACGTACTTCCCTCATATATACCGTAGTTACCTCCGTTTTCGGAGGTAACTACGAACCCTACATAATATTTTACTATCGGTCATTACAAGGTCGTCTGTATCGATCTGCGAAAAAATGCTTGGAGGTCACTTCGAGTAATATATAGCCTTAGATTCGACTAGTAAGTTCGATGGTTCACCACTGGCGCTAGTGTCGTTTGTACCCTGAAGACGTGCCACACGTAGTTCCCTCCGGCCATGAGACACTGATAAGGTCATATATATATACGACGTAATTCCCTCCGGGTTATACAGAGTATATATTCAGCGTATCTACCTCTGATGCATAAGAATTGGAATAATTTTGCTTATGAGGTATTTTTCTCGCTAAAATTCTGGTAAATTTAAGGTTATGAACAGGTGATTTCCGTGCTAGTTAAAAATTGGCTTAAATTTTTAAGGCAAATAGTAAAAAAATCAATACGAGTGCTAGAAGGAAGCATTACTAAAAATGGCACAGGAGAAAAGAACAAATAAATATTTTCTGCCATAATTACATATTATCAATAATATATCCAAAAATTCTGTGTAATGCCTCAGATAATTATGTGAATACTTTCATTTTTATTATGTTTTATTAAATAACGTTATATTACCTAGCCTCCAATTTAAGGACCTGTTTCTAAAAAGTGGTGTGAGCGCTTAATATGTTTTTTATTACGAGACTTACAAAGAAGGTGTCCTAACTCGACGCCTCCGAAAAAATATGCGAGAAAGACTACTACCCCCCTGGAACTAAAATTTTAAAATATTTAGTGAATATAACGCCTTACTTGCAGTTTACAGAAAAATTATTTGGGAAGTCCCAAGTCTTATAGATATTTAAAAATTAATTTTACAAATTTATATTGACATTTATTTTTGAATATTGTTTTCCATATGGGATATCATTTAAAAAAGCTTGTTCTGAAGAATACACGTTTTATTTTCCATAATTTTACACAACAAAAAGATATTCTAAAAAATATGCGGAAATAGATCAATCTCCACTTATTTCCGAATCTACTAGATATTTTTTTTTAATCGGGAATACGGCGCCTTATTTGTAGTTTGCAAAAAAAAATTTACGAAAATCCTAGGTCTAGATTTTTAAAAATTATTTTTACGTATTAATTTTTTTTTAAATTTTGTATATCATGTGGGAAATCATTTAAAAGGGTTTGTTGTGTAGAATAATTTTTTTTTATAATTTTAAATAGTATATTTAAAAATAAATTCTGAAAAATATGCGAGAATAGACCGTCTCCCCCCTAATTTCCTAAACTACTCCATCAAAAATTATAAGAAAAAACAGGAAATATAGACTTACTTAAAGTTTACAGGAACATTATAGCGAAAATCCTAGGGCTAATAAATTTTTCGAATTTAATTTAGCAAACTTATACTCTTTTTTTTATTTTATATGTCATGTCGGGTATAATTTAAGAGGGTTTGTTTTGAGGATTACAAAAATACTTTTATCGTAATCTAAACATTAAACTCTGTGCTTTTTGAACAATATTATAGCTGTTTTAATAGACTTTATTAAAACAGCAACCTAAATGAAATATCCAAATTTATTCTATTCCCAATTAGCAAAAATATGATTACTGTAAAATCAATATTTCGGTACAGAATCCACAAGTAAATTTAACTACGAAAATGTTTAAATATGACACGTACTACCATCCAGTGAATCACAGTAATATTGGAGGTAACTACATCGTCATTTTATTCCAGTATATACAACTTGGAGGAAACAACGAACTGTTCTTATTCTGAAATTATATATGATTTTTTTTTCAGAAATATTTACTCCTCTCTTGCGAAACCTATACAATAGGTTCCCGTTCACATATATATGCAATTATTTTGGGCATAATTTAAGACAATCACCCGGAGGTTAGTCCGCCTTGGTTTTTATCCGGAGGGAACGACGTTCCGTTTATACATTATATATATATATATATATATATATATATATATATATATATATATATATATATATATATATATATATATATATATATATATATTACAGTTTATTTTTCTTGACGAGCAACTTAATGAGGAAAATAGTCACAGCCGGAAGAACAACTTCGATTTAGTTTAGTTTAGTGCCTTATTCTAGTCCAATGAAACACAGTCAGTAGTTTTATAACTTAATAATATATTTTAATAAATTTTATTTTATTAGTATAAAATATATTTTATAAAGTCAGTCAGTAAAAGTATGTGAATACTATGATAAATGTATTTTGTACAATTTATAATAAATAATTCAACAAATTTCTGGTGTTTTGAGTTGCGGATATTGCTAAAATGTCTTTAATCGAATACTTTTTTTTGTAAATAAGGTAACTGGTTAATTTAATTTATTTTTATTCAATTTTTTATTTTGCTATAGAAACATTCTTTTTATATAAAGTGTTAGCGCTTATTAATCTTTTTATTGCACAAATTTTTTTCACTCTGGCAAGCATTCTAAAATTTGTAGTATTTTATACTAGAAATATATAAAAACAATAATTTTGAAGATGATCCACAAAGGGTATCTGGTTCCAAATAAAAAAAAAATAGAGGAGCTTGGATTAATCGAAATTTTAATTATTTTAGAAAATATTTTTGTTATAAAAAATTGTGTTCCAGGAGAAAATGTATGCCTAAAAGGTGCCAAGCAGTCTTTACCAACACGGGTTATTACAATAAATATTGACCAAAACGACTTATCAAGACGACCACATTCTTATTTCACAACTTTTTTAAGTATATTATAGTTTGTTCATCCAAGCATAGATTTTTTAAACCAAGAATTAAAACTAGTTTTTATTTTAAATATATGACTTCGAAATAAACCATATTAGGAGTGTAAGCCAAAATATGTTTAATGTATTTGAAAAAGATACAATTTTTGATTTTATCTCTTCACTTATGGTCAATACTGTAGGTGTTCGAAGTTATTAGGGAATATGCAAATAAAAATTAATATTCAAAATTTGTCTAAAACTTTTATGACATAAGCCATCGCATTACAATAATATGCTTAAGTAAAATAATTTGTACATTGAGGTATCATGTATTACTCAGCTTCCAGTTTTACTGCATGTGATCCGGTCAAAGAGATTTTAGATTAATAGAGGCAGTCAAGCCTATTTCAAACAATACAATCTCTAACTTGATACATGTCATTTCTCCACGTTTGTATCTCATCCACTTTTTAGCTGCACCTATCTTTTGTTTCTATATATATTCATCTATGTTGCTCCTATACTTTTTCCTTTTCCCCATGAGGTCTCATATTTCTTCAATCATCAGCCGTTGTTTATTATGTATGTTATAAAATGTTTCTCCATTAACCTTGAGATTAAATTATGAAATAATTTCCACATTTCGTTTACATTATTGGTAATATTTGTCTCTTTCATGTGGTTCTTGACGTATGTTTCCATCTGATCTTTTTTTACATCTCTGATATTAAACTTTTTCAGCTGAGTACTTTCCTTTATCTTTTTTATAAAATTACGTAATTTAATCCTAATGATATTTAAATAATTAAAAAACATTAATAAAAAGTAACATCTCTTTAAATCCTAAGAACTTCATATTTTCTAACAAACAAGGCAGATCATCACATGACAGTTACCATGGCTACACGAGTACTCGTGTAGATAACTCTGGACAGGATATTTTCTGTGACTGTCTCTGTTTTAACCCAAAATCTCTTTGAATTCAGTGATAGAAATTTTGTAGTAATGGTTTACTTGAAAGTTGGCATTTCTAGATATGGGAATGAAGAAACCAAGGTTGAACATTTCATCTGCCGATCATACTCTTTTAGGGCATACAAATTACTATTAATTTTTAGATATCTGTTGACCGAGAATAAATACTTTAAATTGAATTACCACAATTTTTAATAAGAAAATTTTAATCATCTTTAATGAACTCGTCAACATGTAAAGTGTAAAAATACACCAGAAATAAAATTTTTAACAAGTTTTCCAAGTTCCTTAATATAACTACAGCCACAAGCAAAAGTATTAAGACACCCCTGTTGTTTATCTCTGTCTCGACAAGTGTCCAGATAAGCTCGTTATGGTTTATTATTGCATTGGGGGTATGTTTTCATAGAGATAAGACAAAAACATATTTATGACACGCAGGTATACATTAATACATTATTTCTTCGAATTTTGGTATTTTAGTTTGTTGTCAGAGTTTGAAGTAAACACACATGTTGTACGCAATTATTTCTACCATATTCTTAAAAATTAACATTTATATCGTGAACTATGACTAAAAAAGCTGAAGTTAGTGCAGAACAGCACCTAAAAATTAAGATTGTATATGAACAAGGCATGTCTCAAGTGAAGATAGCCGGAGAAATAAAGTGCTCGCGTTATGCAGTGCAACATGCATTAAATCGCTTCAAAAAGACCGGATCCCGGCCGAGAGCTGGCAGAAAGAAAGTTATTACAGATCGTGATGACCGATTGTTGATTAGGCAGTCTCTACAAGACCGCAAAAAAACACAGCTTTCGACATCGCTGCAACTTTATTTGAAGCAAAAGGAAATCTGTGTGTGTGTGTGTGCACATACTGTGAAAAGAAGGCTTTTTAAAGCTAGATTAAAAGGTTACAAGGCAGGGAAGATGCCGTGGCTATCGGAGCACATTAAGAAAAATCGTTTAGTGGGCCCTCATATATAGAGATTGCACAGTGGAAGATTGGTCCAACGTACTATGGTCAGACGAATCTAACTTCGAGGTATTGTTATTTACTTTATGTTTTACATTAAAAAAAGTCAATATCTTTGAAAACAAATTCTACAAGAAAAATAATAAAATCTTAAACCAGTTTTTTCTGTTTACACTGGTATTTGGAACTGCCGATGCGACTATGTCAGGCGCCGGGTGGCCGAAGAATACAACCCAGAATGTGTCGTGCCCACTGTTAAACATGGTGGAGGCTCAATTATGATAGTGAGAAATACACTAAAGTACTAGAAGCAGCTCTAGCGCCGTCGGTAACGCAAAATTTCGGTGATACGAACAGTGACGGAATAAAATTCCAGCAAAACAACACCAGTTGTCACAAACCGGCTCATACTATAACGTAGGCTCAAAACGGTATTGATGTTTTAGACTGACTACCACAATCGCCAGACCTCAAGTTATAATATGTGTTTTATTTACATACTCTATGTTAAATTACTTCAAAACTAGCAGTTTTGTAGTGTGTCAAATAATTTTGTTTGTGGCTGTACTATGTAGATCATTGTTAAATACAATTTAAAGGCTCACAAAATACTACCTTTTTTGTTATAGGTTATATAAAATAATAGATTCTAAATCTTTAAATGACCCACTACGGAGTTCAATCAAATACAACGAAAGCAATTCATAACTATTTTTTTCAATCGCGGGTAAAAGACCCCGCTATATGTACTATGCACTATTTTAACTACGGATAGTATTAATAATAAAAAAAAAACAAATTACTATTAAACTATTTTCAAAAAGAAACACTCTTAACAATATTTACTTTTAAAAAAGTCGTTAAAAATATATCTAAAACAATGTAAAGCTTATATTAGTGGAAAATGTTTCGCTTTAATCACGATGTCAGAAAAGCTATATTTGCGAGGTTGATTGTACGAAAAACGGAATATAGAAATTTTATAGCAGCGTTACAAATGTAAAATATCAAACCTAGAGTATGGAAAGGAACTTGTTATGTTGTAAATGAATCCCCAGGATCAAAACCCCTTAAATCAACTTTATCAACATTTTCAGAAAAATAAAAATATAATTTTGCCGCGAAACGGTAGTTTCCACAATAGAAATCCTAAAAAACACAAATTTTTCTTTATTTTTAAGGGATTTTATTTAATAATAAAAATGTAATTAAATCTCCTTCAAGTGATATGACAACGAACACCAATCAAAGTGAATGATGTCACTTCATACTAACGTCATCGCTGACACTCCGTCCTGATACGGTTATTCTTTTGAATCATTATTACTTTCAGTTCTATCACTTCAAGAAATCATGATCACTTCGAGTTAATGACAACTAAACGAATATTCAAAAGAACATGAAGTTATCAGTTTCACTTTGATCATTTGATAATTACTCTAAAGAATACGGCCAACGTCATCGCTGTCACTAGCTTGACATATACATTTTTTGTCTTTATATCACATTAGTGATCTCTGTCGAGGGCTACGTTGTCTAGTTCATTTTCATGCAATTTCTTGGAAATGCGCATACTTTTCCCTTTGAGAACAATTTTAGGAAATTTTCTCATGATGGATAGTAGATTTATTAAGTCGAGAATTGACTGTTTTATGGTAGTACCGGGCTAGTTGAAGCCACATTTTCCAATTATTTTACGAACGAGGAACCCGATTAAAAAGTTTTCAGGTGTTTTAATTGTAAGTACTTATACAATGAGGCACCGCACAATACTTAAAATAACTTAGAACTCATCTTTTACCACAAAAAATTTACATATTCTTGTCAGTTTATCAGTGTGACGTCACAGGGGCCAAGTGACGAGTATTGGCGTTTTGGCGGGAAATTTTAAAACGAAATTTAAAATTTATGATTTTTAAAGTATTAGTTGTATTGTAAAAAAAATTTTAAGTTTTCCCAGTTTCTAGTAACAACTGTCAATTAGTCCTGCGCTTGTGTATTTTTAAGAATTCCCTGATCAATAAATTGCAACAGAATTGTTTACTACAAACCTACAAATTAAAAATAGAATTAGGAGTGTTTGCTATCGAGAGTTGGATTTAATGGAATATGAAAGTGATTAATGTAGATTTATTGACTTTTGTCAAAGCACGAATAAGAAAGAGGTTATAAAAGACATACCTTAGAAAAATAAGAAATAACCAACCTTTAACTTCATTAATGAATAGGATTGGTACATTTGTCTTACTATCAGTGTTCAGATTGGTCAACGTAGATTTATCGGCGTTTAAAAATTTAGGTAGAGGTTTTAGTAGAGAATGAATCTAAAACCACTTTTGAGAAATGATTTTAAAACAGATTTGGTTGGCGTTTTAAAACAAACGATGGATAATTATTCTCGCCAAAAATGGATTTAAGAGGTTTTGATCCTAGAGGATTCAAAGAATTATTTATAACTGATTTAATTATTTACTATTTACATAGAATAAAAAAATAAAGCAAAATATCTAGGTCTGATAAAGAACAGTTGCACAATCAATACACGTATACAGATTGTTTGACAACGATGAGTTACGCTACTGAACTATACAGATCTGGAGTAGTTCTACCTGTTAAAATTACCGTTGGTAAGAGGGAATTAAAACTGATGCTGGAAAATTAATTTATTGAATTCTGTAAGCCCCCGGAATGGGGTGCCTCAGAACCTATATTTTTATACGGGTAACTAACTAAATTACCGATTGTCATCTGCAAAGCCATCTTCATAAGATTGACATCATGCAAATGGTATCTAGAGGAGGACGAAAGTGTTGACCACGTCCTCTTGGACACTGCTCAGCACGAAATGGATCGAGACAGACATTCCAAAGATACAATATTATCGCCTGAAGCCGTTGGGCTTATTTAGTTAACTAGATTGCTTGAATTCATAAAGCCGATCGGCCTCAAGTAACTTGCACTCATGATGGTATATATGGGACCCAACGAGGCCTAAGCATCAAATATCATTATTTTTTTATCATTCATTATTAGCAAAACATTTATAACGTTCAATTAGTTAATCATCAGATCTTTTAAATGCTTAACAAAATTAAATCAAGAAAACTGAACACACAATTACATTAAACCAAATATACTAATTATTAACATAATTTGAATCAACGGCGTATTGCTTAGAAGACAATCGCCTCATCACTTTACTGTCAAAATCTTGCGCGACATGTTCCAGATAATTAATATAGAGAGCGCATTTGGACTGCCATATGTATGACCCTGGTTAATGGCATCATCGAAACGGGTTATCGGTCCCCTTTAAAAGACGCTGATGTAACGAGGAAATATCTAAACACAATAAGCATCTACAATAAAGAACCAACATGTAACGAAGAGGAAAAAATAGCCTCAGTCATCATCTTCGGATGAGAAGCTCTAAAATACTGGAGACTCTTTCAAGGATCGATCGATGCGAAAGGCTTATACTCAAGAGGACTGCTGCAAAAACTGATTCAGACAACCAACCTATTCACATAGAACAGATATAAGAGACAACGCAATAAAAGCAGTGTAGCATCTATTTATATTGATATTAAAAAATTATGTTGAAGCTCACAAATGAGCAGCTAAAATTTTTAAAACTTTTGGTTGGTTTATGTGTGAAAAGTTACTACTTTTGCCATAACCGCATTAGAAATTGAAGCAAAATTTTATTATACCTCACATTCTACCAGATTTTTCGTTGGTTTATTATCGTCATATAATTTTTAAAGGCATTTTTTTATAAATTAAAGATCAAATTCTTAACCTAAAATTCCATGTTTACCATTTTTGGAAAAATTATGTATAAATAGATAACATCTATGTTAAATGTTACCTTGGTATCTACTACTCTTAATATTTGTTAAAGAATGAATAGTTTCCACCTAAAAGTACGTTCTTTGATCAGGATGTTTCGTAATTACATGCTAATACTTAAGGTTATAAATCTTCGAATGATTTTAAGAAAATACGTTCATATCAATGTATGTCCGCAATCGTTTTATATTTGATAGTTCAGACACTAAGGGGATTTCTTAACCACTTTTAGGCCTCCTCAATATTTTCATGTTTTTCGAGAATACGAGTTATTTGTAATTACAACTTAATTGTTTAAATGTCTATAAACATTTGCATTGGCTAAATATAGGTGTTCAGCACAGCCAAATCAATTATAGACCTGTACTTGATTTCTAGAAGCCCAGTTATGATCGATTTAGATAAGGAGGAATTTAATTTCGCAATCTTTTTACACTAACTTGTACATAACTTTTAAGGATGTTTCTAATAGAGTACAATCGATTTGACTGAGCAAAGCATCCATAAATAACCAAGGGAATTCTTTATAGACATTTAAACAACTAAATTATTAATAACAGAAAAACTGACAAGTTTTGGGACTCATACCCTCAAAAAATAGATTCTCCAGGCCAAAAAACATAATAATACATGAAAATATTGAGGTGGCCTAAAAATGGCTACGAACCCCCTCCTCCCCCCCCTGGCGCCCGAACTATGAGATACAGGGTGTTAACTTTCTTTTTTAATCGGTTTTCCCTCGTTTTAACTAAGGCCGCTTTGGATATTTTGGTGAATTTTGATAAATGACTTTTTATGCAAAATTAGTAAGTACCAAAATTCAACAAAATATCTCAGACATGTCGAGAAAAACCCGACTTAGAAAAAAATAACACCCTGTGTTGTGAAAACAATATTTTTCATATTTATATATAAATATTCTTCAAAATTCCTCAAATATAAATACCAAACGAACTTGCATTTCTTATTATTCTATTTTTAACTATTTCAGTTTTCTTCTGACCCTTCGGTTTTAGCCCTATTTTCGTAATTTTCAAACCATTGGTTTATTTTAGATCTTTATGAGAGTTAGAGTTTATGTTTGGCTTTGGCCACATTTCTTAAAATTTTTATTTACCGTTAGATCTCTATTAGAATTGAAGCTCGGGTTAGGTTTTAACCAGTTTTTCGTATTTTTCTAATTACTACTGCCGTTTTCCTTCAGGTCCTTCTGAAAGTTGAAGCTTGTGTTCAGTTTTCGTCATATTTTCCTAATTTGACAAAATAAAATGTATCTTCCTTGAAGTTAATTTATTATTCAGAATTTCAATTCTTTAAAAGTTATTGTAAAGGAAACATTATTAACTGAAATAAATTAAATATATTTGAATATACCTCATTTCAGTACAATCCACGTTCTCTTTATGAATAAAACAGAATCTTTTGCACCACCTTGATCTTAAAAATAAAACTGTTGCGGATCTACATTGAATGAAATTTCTTTCTTCAAAACATCCAAGAATTCATTATATTAGCATACAGTTATGAAACATCTTGTATATTCAAAATATTTTCAGAAAAAATTATTCCTCTGTTATCACCCTTAAGTATGGGGATTATCTGGTAACCTCGGAAAAATTTGTTTAGGAAACGTAGTAAAAAATCATCTTTTGTTTAAGAACCTTGCTGCAATAAAACATTTTGAATTAATTTGTGTTTTTTAACAAATTTTTTGTCATGAAATATTGTTCTGTCCTATCGCAAAGTTTATTCTTTTATTGAAGCTAAGCCTTGAATTCATATAATGCATCATTTTATACCCCGCTTCTCTGACATATATCGTGACATAAAACCGTAAATAGTCTACAAGGGAATTAATTACTTACATTTGTATACTGTATAAACGTTGTGATCAAGTTTATTTATTATATTTGGATTAACACTATATAAATTTATCATAAAAATATAGTTAACAATAAATTTAAAAATGAAAGGCAAACCCAAGCAAGATTAGCCAACAAACTCTGTGGGAAACCATATTTTTTTGGTAAATTTTAAATTAACATCACTTTTTTATATTTTAATCTGATTTTTAAAACTTTTTTTTGTTTCATAGGAAATTTTGTTGACTTCTAAACTATAGAAGACTGTTTTCCAAAAACTTTATATAAAGTACATATATACAGTAATCGTTATCAAGTATAAACAGTTTACACTTGATAACGATTAGAGATACAACCTAATCGAAACGTCGTAAAAATAAATAAAAATAAAGACAATACAAGTCCGACCACCACATTTTAGTCAATCTTCAACATTGTCTACAACCTTCAAACAAATGATTGATTTTTATTAACGTTATTAACAACCCAACATAAAGTACAAATGAGGAACTTTAGACAACAAACTTTTAAAATTTTGAAGCCAAGAAAATGTTCAATAAAACAACTAAAATAGTAAAATTTATTTAAAAATACAATAAAAATGGGTATACTCAAAGTACTGAGAAAATTCGCTGATTTGACAGACAAATGAGATAAAAATGACATCAATTGTGTGATATAGGGAATTCGAAATTTCCCTATAGTGACAAGTTATTCTTATCTGCCGTATTAGCTCAGAGTCGCTGGTATTATTATTTTATTACAGTGATTTAAATTCATTAATAATTTTATGTGTAAATAAATACCAAAAAAGTTGTTTTTTTTTTATACTTTAATCTTTTACGCTATCTATTTAATATCTAAGTGAAATAAAACCCAGCACTATCCTTATGAGAAATGCCAAATTCTTTCAAGCTCAGGAAAAAGATAGTTCTTGAGTAGTAAAATAAAAACTCTCATGGGCGTGTAGCTCGAAAACCCATAGTTTTTAAGATATATGAACTAGAAATTACGATTTTTACCAAGATTTTGGTGAAGCACAAGTACGAATACCCTTGAAAATCTCGAAAATTAACGATTCTGGAGAAAAACCGTAAACAGAAGTTGTAAGATTTTTTTTTGGGCTTCTACTAGCGATCTTGGGTTTGACGTTGACCTCGATTTTCAAGGTTAAGTTGACTTTTTGAAATAAGAACCCCATTTTCATTGCAGAATTGTAATATACAAAAAATTCTACAATCACCGATATAATATTCTTATTTTTATTTCATCTAAAGATTATTTCAAGGTTAAACGCACTTTAATTGTATAAAATTGCAGAGACAGCTAAATAACACAGAAACTAAGAGTCCTGACAAAAAAAGCCTTGAATAAAATAATTGTAGGATTTTTTCTTAGGCATCTTTATTGATCTTAAAGATTGAGGCCAAGGTCAAAGTCAAGGTCACCATAAGATTCTCTAGAAAAAATACTATAACTTTGTATTCAAAATGTTTCTCCAGAATTCTTAGTTTCTGTGATTTCTACGTAGAATACGTTTTTGACCTTCAAATGACCTCTAGATTGTATGAAAACTTATAAGTATTTCACACGGAAGGTAGAATTTTTCGTAGTTTTTATTTCTGCAATGAAAAAGGGGGTCTTCAAGTTCATATATCCCAAAAACTTGGTTTTTCAGATCCGTGCCCAGAGCTTTTGTTCTACTACCCAAGAACGATCTTTACCACGACTTAGAAAATTTGACCGAGCGCTTTCTCCTATAAAAATAGTGCGGGGTTTTTATCAATCTTCTGTTATAAATAAACCATTCTCCTTGTTTTCTTGAAGGTCGAGTGAATACGGTAAATTTTAAGAGTAATTGCATCTTTCCTAAGAGGAAATCTAATCTTACATTTAGAAAGACATACTTCTTTGAAGAATATCATTTGATTCGTATTGTAACGAAGACTACCTGAATACGACCATGTCCTTTATAGAAATACATTATATAAGCTTTTGTTTTACTACTCAAGAAGTATCTTTTCCTTTAATGGAAGAAAATTTGACCGAGAACCATTTCCCATAAGGATAGTGCGGGATTCTTTATATGAAACGCAGAAAATTTAAAAGTCCAGTCCTAAAATTTATACCAACTGATAAACGTTATATAAACCAAAATCACTCAGGCCTGTCACTAAAATCATATGTTATTTCTAAGTTTATTCAGTACTTTGACTATACCTAACTTTATTTGTTGAAGGATTTAGATCAAGAACATTTGCAAACTTTTCTTAGGATCATGTATCCGACACGCCCAATCTTACACAAAAAATGATACTAATTTAAACAAGCCCGATGTAAAATGTTTTTTATTTATTAAATTATTTTTTCTGTAACAACTGTATACCAAATATAATAAATAGATTTGTAAATAAACAATAGAATGCTTGAATGTAATCTTCTTACATACCAACTATAAAACCTTTAAAATATTACTGAAATCCTTTTTCAATTCAATAAATTAATAGTAAAAATAATTAAGTGTTATTCAATTTTCAAGCAATAAATAATCAAACCCTTAAGAATAATTTTTCTACACTACGACAAACAAAACGTTTCAAACTACATAACAGGCCCTAATATAAAAACGAACAATAACAAGTTTTTCAAGGTATTTTACCCATTTTAGTTCTAACACAGATCTTTCCTTTTCAATATTAAATTTTACTTATACACTCAAAACTTATGTTCCAAACATTAGTTTTCTTTAGTAATATTTTTTATGATCGCAATAAAATTTTAAATGTTTTATAGTACGGGAATCTTAGTTTAGAAAAAGAAAACAAAATACTTAAAATCTATCATTGGTTTGATGAATATTTTGTCACAATTTCTTTCGTAAATTTGGCAAGATTGAAAGCGATATCTCTTATATTGCTAAAATGAACGTCAACTGCTTTATTATCGTTTTTCATTCGGGAGAACTGTAGATTCGCACACTCCGGCTGTAACCTACTTGCAACTTCGAGCATTAATTTTATTTTGTCGCCTTCAGATTCCTAAAATAAATAATACATTACAAGTTTGTAAAAAGAATAAACGTTAAAACAAAATTAGTCATTATTTTAACTGCTTCATCTGTAGATTACCAAATAAGTTTTGTCGTATGGTTACTAAACTTTCAACAGTGTTAGTATGTGGGGGATTAAAGAAAAATAATTCATGGGAATAATAATATCAGTACATATTTTAAATTCTAACTGTATAGATACATTTTACAAGATTATTTGAAAAATTACCATGGCGGAATTCATGCATCTGGTGATAATAAATATCACTATTATATGAAGAGGAAAAATACATTTGGATAGTTGGAAAATTCGCTACCAAACTTTAACTGTAACTTTCTTACGTATTCCAAAGTGCTATAGACTATATAAAGATGAAAAATTACTTCTTATCCTGGCCGCTAGGTGGCGAGCCGCTGGTTCTTAAGGCAAACCCTTCCCGCAGTCTTGTTGACTCTTAGGGAAGTCCATTTGATGCACATGAGTCAAATTAAGTGTAGTACCAAATGTGTTTTTAGTGTTTATGTTTATCTAACCTTACTCTTTCATAATAAATAATTTTACAAAATACTAGAATGTTAATTAATAATATTCGAATGATAAAAAGGCTGGTAAATTTGTAAGTCTCAAGCGTAAACAATGGCGTTAGAATATACTAAATGCAAAAAAAAACGTAAATTAGAAGAAAATAAACTATATTTTTTTTCTTTAATATTTTCTTGGGTAAAGGTTTTCCTATTTTAAGATTAAAAGATGACAATTCTTCTGACGTTTCGCTCTACATAGTGAGCTTCTTCAAAATTATGTTATATTTATCTGTATTCGTCATCCTGAAAGTAACTTTGTACGTGTACAAGCTAATTTACACACGTACAAAACTACTTTCAGGATGAAGGATACAGATAAATATAACTTTAAAAAAGCTCATTATGCAGAGCGAAAAGTCGGAAGAATTGTCGTATTTTAATCTTAAAATAAGAAAACCAATATCAAAGAAAATATTAAAGAAAAATATTAACAAAAGGTTTATGATACAAAAGTAAATATATATATATATATATATATATATATATATATATATATATATATATATATATATATATATGCCAAACGTTTCGATTCCATTTTGATGCAGGTTAATAATTTTGTCACCTTTTTAACAGATATTTCGGTAAACCCCATGATAAGTTAAATACTTTATTGCCAAAAAGAAATCTGCTTGTTTCAAACAACTGCTTTTAAATTTTTTTCAGTCTCATAGACAAATAAATAAATGTTTATTCACGAACCAGCCATTTCCAAGAAAAAAAATACAACATGTAATAAAAGTAAAGCCCACACGCAATTGTAAAATGACAAACATATGCATATAACAACTAAAACCTTGCAACAATAAGTTACTGGGTACAATCTCAATAAGTAAAATGACAGATGTATAAACAAAAATCAATATCTATCTTAAGAACCAAATAAAAATTAAAGTAATAGATTTAGATTTACATAACATTCTTCATCTTAGTTTTAAATAATGTTAATAGAGCATTAAAAGAAATCAATATCAATAACTTTACTTATTCCATTAGCTTCTGAGGAACAGCGTGTGATGGACGATGAAATGTCATAGTTTGTTCTGTGATAGAAGCCACTAAGACTGAATTCTCTTATTAATCTTTGCTGACTCATTAATTTTACTCGCGATAACAGCTCAGGACACTCCACAAATCCATTCAAAATCTTATAAAAAGTGCATAAATCAATGAAAGTCCTTCGACTTTCAAGAGTTGGTAGCTTAATCATCTCAAGTACTTCCCCATATAATGTGAGCCTTGGGTATGCCTAATTTGTATCCTATAAATCTAATAAATGCAGATATTTTATTAAAAATTCAGGCTTTTGGCCTGTTGAGGAAGTTTATTAAACAGTTTTACTGCCATAAAATCTAGTCAACCCTGACACTTCTTTAATCGACAGAAGACTGGTCTAATATTACCCTTACCCCTTGTTTCATATTCATTCACATTACTCTGGAGAGTAAGCTGTTTCTCATTTTTTTTTTGACAAACAATATATTCTCCAGAAGCAGATAACAGGAAAGGTCAAAATACCCAGCCCGACAAAGACCCCCCTGCAATCCTCTCGAAAAGACAGGCCCGCCAATAGCCTAATAGCTCTCCTCTGGAGTCCACAAATTCTATTCACACAAGGCGCTCCACTAACGCTACAATTCGGTAGGTCAACACAGAGTGAAACAAAGCATAGTACGCAGACAGCAGAACTCCCCCAGGTATTGACCCCCAAAGAGCTCAGGGCAAAAAAACTACTCCACGCAGTCTCCCCCACAGAAGCCGACCACTGAAGATGCGGTTCAGGATTTATATTCAAAAACCTGACAAGACGTTCGTCAAACAAATAGTTGTACCATCCAGAATTGACCGTTTTACTTTCTCTAAATATCTGTTTTTCCGAAAAAAACAGGTGACTATTTACTTCGAAATTTTTCGTGTGTGAGTAACTTTTGTTAGTATGGGATCATCAAGGAACACCCAAATGGTTGACTGCTGTTTACGTTCGGACTCATATGCATAAATCCAAAACTAGTCCTGTCACGATCTTATATATGTTCTTTGAAGCACCATAATCGAATTTTTTGAGCATTTCCAACATACCATCTTGACGGCTAAATGTCCATGCAATATATTATATACGCTAGCGTTACTAATGGCTAGATATGCCTCAATGTCAAGTTACAACCGGTTTTGGACGATCCTCACGCGACTCGTCCGCGAGCGAACGACGAATACAATTGAAATAACTAAACCAGCGATATAAAGTTGTTTTTGTAAGTGATCCATTGCCATGTAAAATGTTGAGGTAAACTACGTCGAAAGTAAAAAATAATTCCATGAAAATGTTCACGGGTTAATTAAATTTTTTGACAGAGATTAAATTTAAAAGTTACTGTAAACAACACAAATAATGTCTATCAAAACCTTCTGAGTACGTATACCGCCTAATATGTCAAACTTCACAATGCATATGTCAGATGGCACCTAGTAACGCCAATGTTGCCAGTTCTCGAAACATAAAGGGCTACCCTAGCAAAATCAATCGATATATCACCAACTCTTAAGTGTTTTGAGATAAGAAAAGTTGAAAGCATAAATTGAGCCTTGGGCTACAGAACATTCTTCTTAAATAACACATACCTTTGATAAAGTTCCAGCCAACTTAACAATCGCCACTTTAACTTTTTCACCACTGGATACACATTCCTCCTTTTCAGGTTCTTGAATACTTTTACATAATTGTTGAATAGTCCTCGTTATTTGTTCAGTACACTGTAAGACAGTTTCTCTATCCTGAGGAGAAGAATAAAGGCCAGGTGAAGTGTTTCTTACATTCTCACTTTGTTTTAACTAAAAAGAAGCAAAATAAGATACTAGGATTTATTGTGTATTACGCAAATTCAAGACTTGCCTAATTATTAATGTTTTCAAATTGGGGGAAGGTTTATTTTTATGAGTTTAAAAAAAATGGATAAATATAATAATAATGAATGAAAAAAGCAACTAAAACATTGACAACCAAACCTCTATAGTAGATACAATGTAAGAAGGAATATATTAAAAACTAAACGTTTTAGCAAAATTTGGTTTTCACTGTTAAATCATATCGATGGAGGCTACGAAAAACATGATTAAAGTTGGGACAAATACAATCCCTCCAGAATAAGTGCGACGCAAAAAGCGGGAAAAAAAAATCACACCCCTTACAATGTCGGAGTAATAAATACCTCTAAAAAATTGTGTGGCGAAGAACATCCTCCTTAAAAAGGCACCGTGAAAATAATCTGCCTTAGGGAATGAGCAGCGAATCTTACTGGGGGTGTGATTATTTACACGGCACTAAGAAAAAGGGATTTTTTTCTCCGCAATTTTAACGAAGGGTATTTTCTCCATTTACTGTTGAGTGATTTTCTTCCACGCATTTTTCATTAAGGAATTTTTTCCCCGCACATAATTTTGTTGAGATTTTCTTCGTAGCCACCATCGATATATAAGTAGCGATTTAATACCAATGTGAATCGTCATTTTTATATCCGCACCGTCTGTAGAAAATCTTGAGGATATTATTTTAGTGCTTACACTCTTCATATAAAACATGATTTCACATTCAATTTGAAACACTTTCTTAAATAACTTCCAACCAACCAACCCAATCTTGTAGAGTTTAAAGTACTGCCAATCGAAAGAATGTACCCAACATAGTTTTACAAAATTTTGAAATTCTCAAAAAACCCATTTCCCCATTTTTAGTCGACAAAAAAAATATACTGCAATAAATCTGTAAATAAACATGTTATTTTAATTTACTATTTTTACGACCCTGCTTATAACGATAATGAACAAAATTGCTAATTTCATATCAATTGTTCCTTATTTTGAAAAAAAAAACCGACACACGTGTTTTATGACCACAAAGATAGCTATCACCGCCATACTGAGAGTAGCTGATCTTTAAGACTTTGCTACTACTTAACTTCCTTACCTGTGTTTTAAGCGCATGCCAATTGGACACTTTACTTATCCCTTCTCTTGTTTCATACATACTAGTAGGTCTTTGGGGCTTGCGATTATGCCTTAGATCAACTTCATCCCCGCTTTTTCCATTGGATACGGCTTGTGACAATTCTAAAGTCTGACTCTAAAAAACAACATAGTATTTTTGAGATTATAGGAAAAGCTATTAAAAATTGATATTGGTTTAAATCAAACAGTTTCATATGTTATAAAAAAGATAGTGTTCCAAGATGTATCCAATAGTTATAAAAAGTCACACCTTGGATAGGCCCAAACTATATAGACACCTTATTACATAATATTGAATCTGAAAAAAATTAAAAAATTATGAAAATTCTTCAAGAATTAGAATACCTACTCTGTAAGGATAGACCCACTTGTTTTGTTATACATTAAAGGTTTACAAGTAGAGAGAAGGTTTAGTTATAGTCCAGAAACTTTTAAATATTTATTATTCTATTTCAAATTATTATACAAAAAAAAACTTGCTCCTGACAAGTTGAAAGACGACAACGGCGAGACGAAAAGCAATAGAGATATTTTTAAAATAGTGGAAACATTCTACTAGGAACTCTACAGACAATAACGCCACCTTAACCCAAACACTGCAATACCTCAGATTTTGAACCAAGGACTGAAAATATTCCCGAGAAGAAATAAAAAATAACAAATCCCCTTGTAAGGATGGAACATGTATCGAATCAATACAATGTGGTGAACAAACATTTCTAAGATCACTAAAGTTTCTCTTCAACGAATGCATTTTTATAGGAACAACATCACAATGGAACAACTCTATTATCGTACATGTGTCTAACAAAAGCGATATTCTGGATCTTGAAAATTATCAATTAATCAGTTTATTATGACAAATATATAAAGTGTTTACCAAAATACTAACCAATAGGGTGAGCAGTAAATTAGATACATATCAATCGAGAGAACAAGGCCGCTACAGGTCCGATTTTGGTACTAAAGATCATTTACAAGTCTTAAAAACACTCATAGAAAAATTAGTTAGTGCTTATATTTGTTGACTATGAGGAGGCCTTCAACTCTGTAAACCAACAAAAAATACAGGAAGCACTAATGTGGGATCAATTATCGTTACATTACATTAATTAGTACGATTACGCAACAGCAACTGTCTGAATGCATGAAGACAGATGTCTTTTATATGCTGACGACTTAAAGATATTTAAGGTTGTTGGAGAGATAGAGCACTGTGTGGCCTTGCAGGGTGACCTGGATAGTATTACTAAGTGGTGTGACCGCAATTTCATGCAACTTAATTTAACAAAATGTTCTGCCATTACTTTCTCAAAGAAAAAAGATAGTATAGTTTATAATTACACATTGCACAATACGATGCCGACTCGCTCAGATCATATAAAGGATCTTGGGGTGATATTTGATGAGGGTCTTTCTTTTGACCTGCACGTTAATAGTATTTCGAGCCGTGGTTTGAGGCTTGTTGGCTTTATTAAATGCACATTAGCTGATTTCAGCAGTGTGCAGTGTTTTAGATCTGTATACTGCTCAATGGTTCGATCTGTCTTGGAGTATGCATCTCCAGTCTGGGCACCAAACTATGAAATATACAGAAATAAAATTGAGAAGGTACAGTCTTGAAATTTGTTGCTTTTAAGCAAGATGTGCCATTCAGTGTAATACAGGATTATATGAGCCTGTTATCATTATATAATAGACGCATCTATCTTGACCTAATATTATTTTATAAGATCATAAACTCTATGGTTGATGCTCCTGAATTGTTGGGGGCTGTTGGATTCGCTGTACCTCAGAGGGTGCTTCGGGTCCATAGTCTTTTTAATGAACCATACCATAGGACAAACTATGCGTTTAACACCCCAATGTCCAGAATGAGTAGGGAAATGAATTCACTGCCTAGGAATGTTGACCCATTTATACTCTCTCTGAACTCATTTAAAGGTTGTATTAAAGAATTTTAAAATAATTGAATTTTATACATAATAGACTGTAGTGACAGTATTATTGTTTTAGTTAATTGTTATTCTTTTATTACTGATGTGACTTGTGATATTTTGTGATTGTTTCGTTTTAGATTTTTTATTCTTATTTGACGTATTATATAAAATGGAATTTGTATGATTTATTGCCGTTAATAAACCATCATCATCATCATCATAAACTCAAAGTAGGGAAGGACGTTCGTCAGAGGATACCATTTCATCAGTTGTTTACTCTAATATATATACATAGAAACTCATATGGGTCACGGGTCCCCCGCGTATACAAGGGAATAAAAAAGCGAACCGTCTGGCAAAGATGAGGTCCGCAATTGAATCATATGGACCCCAACCATTGGGACAGGTCCAATTGCCGTTGAAAAAGGAAAATAAAATTGTTACTGGAAAGTACAGTTATTGAATCGTGGAGGGGAGCTTCTGTAATGAGGTGTGCCAAGGAACATATAAGTGGACCTAGCGCACGGCTTACTAGGGAGCTTCTCTCCTTATGAAGGTAAAAGCTGCGAATTGTGATGGGACTGTTGACAGGACATTGTCACCTGAGAGGCCCTCTTCACAAGACGGGTGTCGCAGATGAACCAACGTGAAGATAATATCTGGAGAAGGATGAAACTGTTGACCATGTCCCCAGAAGATTGAGACAGAGATATTTCGGAGACACAATTTTATTACCGGAAGGAGTTAGGCGAGTTTAATTAACGAAACTGTTTAGATTCGCAAAGGAGACCGGCCTCGAATGACTTGCCGCTATGGTGGGATATAAAGGGCCCAACGAGGTTTAGACATCAATGATCAAGTATCACCTCCTTTGTTTGAATCATTCATATGCAAACAAACCAATAGGAATGATCTAGGAGTAAACGTAGACGGCGAAATGCTCAACGATCTGAAATTTACAAACGACCTAGTTCTGATAGCAGATTGTCTTGGTAATGCCATCAAAATGTTCGAAACTCTGAATGATGACTAATTGGGTATAGAACAAGAACCAATATCAACAATGAGCGCATGCAAAAAAACGACATCCTTACAATATTTGGTTCGTAAAGCTAACCGTAGGAACAATCAGACCTGCGAAACCCAAATGAAGGAAAATATTGACATGGGCCGCTTTTGGAAGATTCAAATACATATTCAGAACTGCCAACTTGTTTTAAAAGAAAATTATATGTCCTCCCAGCTCTTACTTATGGTGCGGATACTTTAAGATTGGAAAAAGAGTAAGTAAAATCAGAGAAACTCTGCCAGAAATGGAGCGATTGATGCTGAGAATTTCACTCAAGACAAAAAAAAAACATGCAGAACCAAAATAATTGACGCTATAAACAGATTAATAACACTTAATTGGATACCAAGATTTGAAGCATCTAGAAACAGAGGATGCCTACCTATCCGGTGAACCGACGATCTGAAACGTATCAGAACAAACTGGATGCAGGCAACACAGGGCAGATCTCTGTGGAATCACTTCCACAGTGGGCGCAGACAGGCTGAATGAGGATACAAGAAAGTCTGATTGGTAACTTATATAAGACAAAATATAACAATATTTTCTTTTTAATGCTCTTTGATAATTTAACCATTTAGATGACCAAGAAAGCCATAGGTTAAAGACTGTAGCTAATCTTAATCTTCCCGATAAGTAATTAAAATAAACGACAATTCAAAACGAAATCAAAATATAGGGCAGCATCTACAGGACAGTTGGTTACAATATTGATTTTATTATCGCTGTATTCAAGAATTAAGCTGATACATATGCTTGTTTGGTTTCACAAGTGATTTAGTCGCGGATTTCTCGATTTCGCATTAGTTGAAGTGTCCAACTTATAACCTGAACTAATACAGTTTTTAACATAAACTTTAACTATTTTAATCTTTAGAAAAACCTTTTTCATTTTTTAATTGTAGAGATTACCCTGGAACAATTTGTTCTTATTAATATATAATTACCTCTCCAATATATTCTAAAGAGTCAAACCCACTATCGCCATTCATAAACGACATTTTTTGTGACAGTCGACTTCTTAATTCGAAATTTTCATTTTGTAAAGTTTTCAGGCTCTGTCTGAGTTTGGTCACTTCTGCTCGAAGATCAGTTATAGTACTATCGGAATTTTTCAGCTGTTTTGTTAACTGTTCCAATACTTGATTTGTCTTGCTAATGCTGTCTATAGAAATAATACTGTCTTTATTAGTAGCCACCTAAAAACCAAAAATTAACTTCATGTTGTTTTAGAATCTAATTATTCGATGTTTTGCACTGTAAAATTAAGCCCAATGAATGCTTTTTTGCCTGTACTATTGTGAATATTTTATAGTAACATAAAATTGTTATCAGGTATATCTGATAATTTATGGCATCATACTTCGAATCCCCCCACATACACAACATTTATCTGACAATACAGTAAATAAAGTGTTCTTACTGGATCAATTATGCACACATAACCTGAAGTAACACACTGCCTAACTACTATATTGGGTTGTAGACAATGTTGAAGATACTGGTATTTTAAAGACCTCGATACCGTACTTCTAAATCTAATTATTCGATGTTTTGCATTGTAAAATTAAGCCCAATGAATGCTTTTTTGCCTGTACTATTGTGAATATTTTATAGTAACATAAAATTGTTATCAGGTATATCTGATAATTTATGGCATCATACTTCGAATCCCCCCACACACACAACATTTATCTGACAATACAGTAAATAAAGTGTTCTTACTGGATCAATTATGCACACATAACCTGAAGTAACACACTGCCTAACTACTATATTGGGTGGTAGACAATGTTGAAGATATTGGTATTTTAAAGACCTCGATACCGTACTTCTAAATTAAAAGTTTGGTAACAATAGTGAAAATAAGTAGAGTGAACTAAATAAACTGCAATCAAATATTTTTAAAACGACTAAACTATTTAATAGTGAATGTATAATTTTACCTCCTCATCTTTAGTCAATGGAACGGCATAGTCTTCATCCTCAGCAACAGAGTCATACAATGGGTCATCATCATCATCGATTTCCGATGTTTCTCTCAGCTGAATCATGCTTCCTAAAAAAATTCTCATTATTTTGAACAATTTCGGTAAATAAGCACTCAATATTAAAAAATTTAATAGAAAATAGAACACCATTGACCAGATCATTACGCCCTTCTATGAATTTCAATAATAAAGATAGGTCAAACAAAAAGATATTTAAAATAGAATAGAATAGTTTATTCATGTTAGTCACAAAAAATGTATCATACGTCAAAGGTAGCATAAAGTAAGTATAATAGAAATCTATAAAAAAAGAAAAATTAAAAACGAGGATATACATTTTAAGATGGTTTAAAAATACAAGTACAGTGTAAAGATTAAAATTACACAGTTCACATTGTTAAAGGAACGCATACAAGAAGCAAGTTACAAAAGAAAAACAATAAAATATACACACATTGTGGATTGAAAGTAGTTCAGACAATGTGATAATTCAAAAATTCTTCTGTGCTATAAAACGCATTTTGAACTAAAATATTATAGTTTATGGTTTTTGTCAAAGTCACGTTCATCCATATATTTAATTTATTCCGGTAATATATTGAAATATTTCATTGCTCAGTATCCTGCTCCAGTTTGGCACCACTTTAACCTCCAGTAGGCAGGAACAATATTTCGTCTGTGTCTAGTCTTATATGTGTAAATAATGTCATGGTGAGTTTTATAGGTCATAATATATATTTTTTTAATTAACGGAGGTTTTCAAAAATATACTATGCTGGAACTCTCAAGATTTTAAGATATTTAAATGCCTCGCGACAGTTATCTCTAAACTCAAGAGCTGTTAAAACTCTCATTGACTTACGTTGAAGAGCAAAGACTCGCTTGGCGTCAGCTGCGTGTCCCCATGCCAAAATAGAATATGACAAGTGAGAGTGGAATATAGAGAAATACGCAGTCCTCAATGTCTCCCGAGGCACACTGTTAGAGAGACTTCGCAAAAAGAAAAGATACTTATTTAATGTTTTGCATAATATCTCGAAGTGAGGTTTCCAAAGTAGTTTTGATTCCAAGTTCACTCTCAAGAACCTAATATCTTTCTCATCCACTCCCTCATTCATATTTCCCAGATTTCTTAGTGAAAAGATGACTCTGTTGGTTTTGTTATTATTGAGGATAAGCCTGTTTGCTGCAAACCACTCTTCTGTTTTCTGTTGTGTCTCCACAGTACCTTCAAACACCTCCCCCGCAGTACCAGCTGTACAAGGATATCGTGGTGTCATCAGCAAAAAATGTGTATTTCGCCCCATAATCTATCTTGGGTAGATCATTTATATACACCAGAAACAATATTGGTCCTAATACCGAGTCCTGAGAAACTCCTATATTTAAAACACTTTCCACCGAGGACACCCCGCCAACCCGCACGATTTGGACTCTGTCTTTTAGATAAGATCTAATAAGGTTAATGCTGTTGAAAGAGAAGTTGTATTTTGCAAGTTTTTGCAGGAGGATACCATGATCTACACAGTCAAAAGCTTTACGAAGATCGCATAGAAGGACTGAGCTAGATGGAATTTGGTGGAATGATATACACAGCACAGTGTTCTTGCCCTTTCGGGAACCGAATTGACATTCAGTAACGCAATTATTCCCTTCCAAGAATTCGACTATTTGCAGTGCCATGCTTTATTCCATAATTTCGGAGACAACAGGAAGCAAGGATATTGGTCTATAGTTCTCAGGCCAGTTTATGTCTCAGACAATGGCTTTCTTAAGAATTGACGGGAAGGTGCCCTCTATTAAGCATATGTATACTAGTTTCGTGAGAGGTACAATAATAAGATCTTTAAAAGTTGTTCAGTCCAAATATGTCACTGCTATTTTTATTATTAATACTATTAATCGTATCCCGTATGTTATTAAAGGTGGTTTCTCTGAAGAAAAACTGATTTAGTGGCGTTGTACATTTAATTAATTTATGGCTATATATTTTCAACCCTAAGCGACATAAAAAGTAAATTTTTTAAATACCGACCTGTATTATTTATTGAATTTTTTAAAAACATTTACAGTGTTGAATTCAACCCTATATCACAGATTCTTCAATGTGTAAGATATTAATAGAACAGTTTTTAGGGTGAATGATATGCAGCAATAGAAATCTTTTGTTAGTAATCAATGTGATAATTTTGATACTTTGAGTACCTTGGGGTAAACTAATTTTAAGTCAGAAATATTTTTTGTGCGTCAATTTTTTAAATACATAGTTTTTAAGTTACTGACGCCCACATTTTATAAGAATAGCGGTTAGTAACTTACCTTTATCTACGCTTTGTCTTCTCTGTGTATCCACAAGAATATCATAAACTAAACTTTTTAATTCCGGTGTCGAAAACCTTGCCAGCTTCTGTCTGCCCTGATTTCTAGTTGTGGAAAGAGTATTATCAACCGGTAAAAAAGGAACATCATTAAGATCAGTTGTGTCAGCACAACTAAGCCATACTAAAAAACAAAATAACATTAATTTTTTTGTTTAAAAGTAACAGGACATATCTGGGAACTTTTAGCTGAGATTAATATTAAGAAAAGTTTTTTTTGTGGTTGAAACTTGGCAGCCATTTTGGTAAAATATGATCATAAATCATTCGTTTCCATCATAGTTACCTTATTGTATTACTTAAAAAGAAAAATAAAGAAGAGAAAAATATCTCACTATCGTCTGACTTTTGAATGTTTAACGATATACATATGCGCGTACAATGATGCATTAAGCAGAAAGTATATATATATATATATATATATATATATATATATATATATATATATATATATATATATATATATATATTTCAGAACGTTTCGAATCTTTTTCAATTGAGCTTATCGGAGGATTCATTAAGAACAGAGATTTTTGTTCTAAATAAACAATTAATTACAACACAACCAATTATAATCACACACTCTATTATATATCAATTTTTCAAAAGTATTTTTAAAGTCCAACTAGGAGAGTGGACACTACATTTTTAACCCTATAACTGCATTGACGTGACTAAATGTCAATGAACATTACTGAAAAGAAATGTTTGTAACTGTTCGATAATTATCTATTAACTTAAAAAATATATTATAAATGAAAAATTATTTTTTGAATTTTTAATAGTGATACATATAGGATGTAATCGTTATCTAACCAAAATAAAAAATACAAACCGAAGCTAAAATATATATAAAACATCATCTGATTATTAACTTCTTTATGGCACACGTCCAGATCGTCTGATAATAATAAAATCGTTTTGTAATGTTATCTTAACAATAAAAGTGTTGTGAGACGGTAATGAATCTTTACATTTTGTTTTTCAATGTTTGTTTTTGTCTATAAAGTCTTGCACATACTAACAGTAATAAAATAAATGTTTTTCAATGTTACCTTAATAATCAAAGTGTTGTCAGACAGTTATTCCTATTTACTTACTGTTTTTCAAATGTTTGCTTTTGTTTATAAAATTTTCCACAAGCCCAAGTCGTCTGACAATCATAAAATGGACGTTTCACAACGTAACCTTAATAATAATATTGTCAGACGGTAACGAATTAGTCCAATTTACTTAGATTGTTTGCCGTGCTTTATTACTTTATAAAGTCTCGTACACGTCCAAATATTCTGAATGTCAAAATTTACAATATTTCGTCAAAATTAACACAACTATTCAAACTTTGCATATTACCGGTGTGTACGTATGGATTAGAGACCATGTCCCTCACCAAAAAGTCCGCTAAAAAATTAGAAACAGTCCAAAGAGCGATGGAAAGAAACATGCTCGGAATATCATTAAAAGACAGGATTAGAAACACCGAGATAAGACGCAGAACGAAAGTCAAAGACATCGTGAAGGAGGCTGCAAAGATATAGTGGCGATGGGCTGGTCACATAGCCCGATATGAGGATAACAGATGGACACACAGAATCCTGGAATGGAGACCGAGGGAGACAACAAGAAGCACGGGAAGACCTCAAAAAAGATTGGTAGACGATAGAAGGACAGTGGCGGGCAAACAGTGGACGAGATTGGCGAAGAATAGTGAATCGGGACGCTATACCAGTGGCCCTCTTTTTTTTTTTGGTGGGGGGGGACGATATCACGACGGGGAGGAGGCGTCGGCAGTTCTCAATTTGAAGCTCGGGGGGGGGGGGGGAGCTATAGTAAGCGAAAACGAGTTGTCGATGGGGGAGGGAAGATGCCAGCAACATTCACGTTCCTAAGTATTCCGATCTATTTTTCTGAATTTAAAGCTCTTGGGGTAGGGATCGCAAGGGAATACGTGTTGTCGACGGAAAGGGGGGGGGGGGGAGAATGCCAACAGCATTCATATTCCTAGTGTAAGATGCAGAGTCGGGTCTATTTTCCTGAATTCGAAGCTCCCCCTGGATTCGTCAATGCGCTATACCGAGAAAAATATGAAAATTTCGGTCTAGTATATGGAGACTGCTAATCTTGCAAATAATTTTTTTCTCATTAAAATATTAATAAACCAAAAATTCAATTCGTTTTGCAATCTCGAACGGGTATGGAACATATTTGCATACGTGGAAAACGCCCGACTGATAATTTTTTTGTTATCTTTCACCTTAAACAATCCTCAGACGATAGTTAATCGTTTCCAGTTACATGTTTTTGCAACAAATTAACATTAACTATTAGACACGTTGCGCCCTGATGGGGAGCTTATTTTCTGCTTCATTAATCTTTGTACATGTATATATTGTTAAACATTCAACAGTCAGAGGATAAAGAAGTTTCAAAATCGGTCACCAGCTCTTAGTCTATCAGGAAAAAAAATCATTTCTGTTGGATACCATAACAGGCATCAATATTTTCTTTCAACTGGTTGTCGGTTGCAAAATGATGCCCTCAGAAGTTCTATTTCAAAGTTCTAAATAAAAAGAATATGACAATGGAGCCCAATTTGGACTATACTGTGTCCAGAACAATGAAGTTCTACTTGCAGAGAATAGGTTAAAGTCGCGCATTGTCGAGGGGGACAATCTTCGATCATACCCTATAGATATAAACCACAATAGATTTGATTGAAGGCTGTTTATGGTCGGTGGGGAGAGGCTTTTTTGATGTTTGACATACATAAACATGCTTACTTATCTTTTCATTCAGTTTAATTGCTTGTCGTAACTCTTTTCAACGTTTTTAAGTGTTAGAAATTACTATAAATGCGAAGTTTGCAATTAATATTAGCAAAAAAAAGGATTTAAAAACTTATTTTTATTGGTAAATATTGTTTACATATTGAAAATAACAATTTTAATAATTTAGGCGACCATAAATTCTTACTTTTATGTATTCTAGAATGGACGTACCGATTATCATATGATACTGGTTTAAATAATGCAATTAGAAAAGGATAGCATACAATCGGTAAGTGTGTACCGAGAAATGAAATATCTACTGTTTATCAACACTTTTTCAAATATAAATAAAAATATTATTACATTATTCAGCGTTCAAACAACCGGGCCCTAGTTCTGACGTTATGCTAATTCTACAGAGGTATGTTCGAAGGAAAGGACATGGATTCGGTAATATTTTTAGAACAATTACGTTCTTTGTTAAATATTTCACAAAACATATTTTTTGTTACAAAACACTCCATAAATCACAAAATTATGAAGAAATTTAAATTAAATTTCACACACATGTAGACAAAAGCTGTCACTATTAAATGTTACTAGGCAACGCAGTCACTTCTTTCTATCATGCAGGGTAGATTTTTTTCTAATATCCCCCTTAATAGCGTCTTTGCGATTTTTTGATGATTCAATTTATTTTAAAAATCTATAACTCTCTAATCAAAGGTATTATTTTGATGGAAAAACCTACTATTTGAATTACCTAACGTGCTACACAATTCAAACGAAATTAATAGTGATGGTTTACATTCTAATTATTGCTATGATATGAGTTATTTCTTCGAAAAATATCAAAATAAAACATTGTCAAATTATTTCCAATTGGAGAAAATTTTAAGTAAATTTTTAACACCCATTATTAATTATCGTTTTGTGTAAAACTTACTTACTTTCCTATCTTCTGTAATATTCCAGTTTTCCCTTATTTTTTCAAAATTAAAAATTCGAATGGCGTTTGATTAAATATGTTAAAAACCTTTTTTTAAACCCGAAAAACTAGTATTGTAAATCGTCAACGAAACATGCATAAAATAAAGTAACGCAAAATGCATGATTAATAGTAATTAACACTGAGATAATATAGTTAAAAATAACCGCAAATATTTACACATTATTTTTATTTACAGTAAAAGATAATTTCGTCATAAAAAGAGTCATATCAACGTAAAAAAATATATACACTACAGGAAATAATATTTACTAACCACTCATTCTTTTAAACGCTTTCATTTTCAGATAGGTAATTCCTAAACTTAGCTAAAACCGCGCAAACAGGTTGATATACAAAGAAATACTAAACTCGTAGTTTAGAATATAGATAATTTATTTTTAAATATTTGATACTTACCAAGATTCCTTAAAGCCTGATAAATAGAAAACGAAATATGTTAGACAGAGAAAAACATATTGGTTTAATTACTTTGCCAAGAGACATTAGTCACCCCGAGCAGAAAAATATTTGCAATTATTAGTAGAGTAATTATCAGTTAATGACCACATAAATATTTTACTAATATCGTTGTCGAAATTAATTACTTACTGGCTTCCGTTTGTCTTCTATCTACTTCGTCGTATACATCCATCACTAATTCTTCAAAAACATGATTGGGAAGCTGAAAAATAAAGGAAATATCTATATTGTTTTCCTCTAAAACATTTGAGAGTACATATAGCTTTGTCAAAATCGATACTCATCATCCACCATTAACTATTGAAATTGCTTTAAAAGATAAAAATACTAAAGGATTAATAAACAACTACAACACTATGCACTTCAGTTTTAGAAAAGCTAATTTTCCGGCAATGTATCAACTATTTCAAAATGTTAACTGGAATGATCTAGAAGACTTTAATGATGTGAACTTAGCAGTTTTAGCATTTTTACGATAAAGTTAATTCTATTTTTGAAATATGTATTCTAAAGTCAGCTACCGTAAAAAATATCCGGTATGGTTTAGCAGAACCATAATTAAAGATATTAAAACTAAGGATAAACTTAGAATAAAAAGCAGAAAATCAAAGAATTTAAATTTATTAAAGCAATTTATAGAACTTAGGACAAAAATTAAAAGAGACGTAAAAATAGCTCATATTCAATATTTAAATAAAATTCAGCAACATATAAGTACGGATCCTAGGTCATTCTGGAAGTACATTAATGATAACAAAAGTACTCCTAGTATTCCCGGGAAAATGCATTGTGATGGGGAAGAGTACGTTGAAGGCAGGGCAATTTCGAATGCATTTGCTTCAAACTTTGGATCTGTATATAGAGGTGATAACTTGGATGATATTGGCATCAAGGATAAAAATAAGATCTATGAGTTTTTGATATCAAGAAAATTGATTATGATGATCTGTGTGATGCGGTTAAAAGTCTTAAAATTAACAAAGCAGTTAGACCTGACAATATACCATCGTATATAATTAAAGGCTTCTTTGCGGAACCATTTAGAATATTGTTTAATATGTCAATTAGTACGGGTTGTTTTCCTAAAATGTGGAAAGAGGTCAAAATATGCCCAGCATTTAAAAAAGGTGATTTAGCAGACATTAAAAATTATAGATCAATTGCTATTTTGTCATGCCCTGCAAAAATATTTGAATCGATTATATATACATACATACATACATACATACATAAATACATATATATATATATATATATATATATATATATATATGAAGTGAAATGCAAACCTCGTTCCATCATATCCTTTCCGTGTTGGAGGTTGCACAATTTAAATAGATTGCTACAGAACACAATCCATCCAATTCCACCACCATCGAGATGATGGCCTACCTGTACCACCATACCGAGGAAAAAGTCAAAACTTACCCTCCCCGCCACAGTGATACGGCAGAGGCACATGTTTCGTCTCTACTAGACTCATCAGGGTACCGACATGCACCTGGTTGTGCAAAGGACAGATCAGAAGGAAGCATGCAAATACTAAACGCGGTTTCGCCGACCTCCCGCCGGATGGCGTATACATGTTCATGCGGCTTTCACGGATTATGCCGTTGTAGTGCTGAAATCCCATTCAGCAAACGTACAACCATATGCAACTCCATGAATAAGTGAAGTAAAATGCAAACAGTAAATGCATTTACGGAGTTGCATATGGTTGTACGTTTGCTGAATGGGATTTCAGCACTACAACGGCATAATGTGGATGTATCCACTGCTATTGCAACTCACACGGAGGAATCCGTGAAAGCCGCATAAACATATATATATATATATATATATATATATATATATATATATATATATATATATATATATGCATATGTTCATAATAAAATAACATGTAGACAACACGGCTTTCTCAAAAATAAATCAACTGCGACAATTTTGTGTCGTATAACGCAATTTATATCAGAAAGTCTAGACAAAAAACACCAAGTTGATGTTGTCTATACAGATTTTACTAAAGCGTTTGACCAAGTCTCACACAAAACACTTTTGGAAAAACTTAAATATCAATTTGGGTTTAGTAATAGATTAGTACAATTTTTTCAATCATATTTAAAAGACAGACAGCAAAAAGTTTTTATTCGAGGATATAGTTCAAAATACTTCCTTGCCACATCGGGTATACCGCAAGGATCTAACCTTGGTCCAGTGTTGTTCCTTTGTTTATTAATAATTTGGTTAATGAGGTTAATATTACGGAAACACTATTTTTTGCAGACGAGTTAAAATTATATTCAAAAATTCAAAAGCTCGAAGATTGTCAGAAACTTCAACTTTTGAATTTTCTGACTTAAGCAAAATATCGTCTTGGTCTGCAAGGAATGGTTAATCGTTCAATATTGATAAATATTATGTAATGACTTTTACCCGTAAAAAGAACAGCATAGTATATCCATATGAGAAGAATGGAACGGTGCTGTCTAGGGTTGGTGAAATGCAGGATCTCGGTGTTACTTTTAATGTGCAACTTAATTTTAAGTCCCACATTTATACAATTATGAATAAGGCTTCAAATGTGTATGGCTTTATTGTAAGGAGTTGGAGGGGCTTTAATAATGTAAAATGTATCATAACACTTTATGTCACGTATATTAGGAGCATTTTGAAGTACTGTTCGGTTATATGGAGTCCTTATTATGATGTTCACAAAAATAATTTAGAAAAGATTCAAAATAAAATATTAAGATACATACATTATAAGAAAACAGGTATATATGAATTGCACATACCTAAATTAGAGATCATGAATGAATATAACTTAAAGCCATTAGAAACTAGACGCAATTTAGCCTATTTGACATTTTTGTATAAACTTGTTAATAATAAGATTAACGATCCCAGTTTATGGTCTATGCTTAGTTTTTTATGTACCAAATTACAGAACCAGGAACCCGTCAGTGTTTTATGTAAATACTGTTCATACTAATTATTATTTAGGCTCTCCAATTATAACAATGTGTAGGTTATACAATGAAATAAGAAACCAGTGTGACATTTTTAATGTAATTTTAATTAGCTTTAGGAAATTAATAGATTATTAGAACAAAATTTTTTCCCTAAAAGACGGGTATCCTTCCTACTCTATAAATGAATCTGTGTATCTATAGAGTTTGTACCTAAATAAATAAAAGATAGTTTACGAAGTTTAAATCGGGAGTTGCGTAGAGTTGGGGGTCTGTACACTGCGACCTGGTAGATCTATTGTGCACCACTACTGCTGCCCAGTCGTAAGCATTACCTCTTTGCAGGTCCATCCTGCTTTTTTCTTCTATCTTTAGTTCTTCCAGCATTACGCTGCTACTGATTCCACAGAAAGCCTCTCAGCCCCTTTCCTCGCGAGCTTGTCTATTATTTTATTATTTATTATTTTTACTCGAAACATTTTGTTCCTCTAGGCATTCCCAGACCATCTTGGAACTGATAACTTGAGAGCTCAGCGTACTGACGGCTGCTTGAGTATCCGACAAGATGATAATGTCTTGGCTGTGATAGTTTTTCTCCTTGTTAAATTGAATACATATCCTAATGGCATGTATTTCTGCCTGGAAAATGTTTGGTGACTTACCTAACCTTTCGTAGTGTCTGGTGCCGGGTTCATACACTTCTACTCCAGTTCCCTCCGTTGTTTTGGAACCATCTATCCCATTCGCTCTTGCGACTCAACTTTGTGCTAGAGAGACACAACCTCGCAGATGATTAAGAAAGAGATCAACCATCAAATTTCGATGACCAGACACTTTTGGCAGTCGTAGAAGAGGACGAAAGCTTGACAACAAGAATGTTGACCAAAGACTTCATTGTGGACCATTCGAGCATAGTTCGTCGTCTCAAAAAGCTCGCAAAACTATGGAAATTAACTAGATGGGTGCCCCCCGAACTATCCGACAACAATAAAACCGAAGGTATCTGAATTTTCATCGATTTGCTGCAGCGAAACGAGAAAACCCCGTCCCTGAAGAATCTCGCCACTGGGTATGAACCGTGACTTCTCTTCAAAAACGTCAAAAGAAAGGTTTGCGTCTAGTCAGATGTTTCACGCAAAGGAATATCAAAGGACATCCACGGTAAAAAGGCAGGATGGTGTGTTTGATGGAACAGAAGAGGAAATATCCACTAGAAATCATCTCAAACGGGATTGGTTATTGATGGAATGACGATGAGCGTCTACAGTGGTAAATCTGAACAAGGACTGCAAGCGGTAATTAAATATCAACAGCGACGTTTACGTCTATCTGACTCAACTTGACCGCATTCAGACTGCAATCGAGACGAAAAGACGCCCAGAAAAAAACCATATCGTCTTCCACTAGGATAATGCGCGCAAAAGTATAAAGCGTGGTGTAGTCGAATCTATCGCCGATAAGGATTGGAAACTGCTTCCTTATCCGCCATACTCTCCCACAGAGCGCCTAGAGATTATCACGTCAATCGATCGCTGAAAAATAGGAGACTTGGTGGCCATCGTCAGAGAGTGGATTGCCTTTAAGAACAGCAACTTTTTCGCCTATGGAATCAACCGGCTGCCAAGCAAATGGGAAGCAGTAATGGAAGTATAAGATGAATATGTACCAGAATAATCATTTAAAGATGTTTTTGTTAAATGTTGATATTGTTTTTGTTGAATAAAAGACGCCATAATTACGCACTAATATAATAATTACCGAATAATGGAGATCGACATCGTTCTAATTAGGTTTCTTACTGTCCTAAATGCTATTACATCACACTGATTTCAGTGTCTAACTCAGTTAGGATGCCAGAATGGTGGTCTAATAGGTTTTTAACAGGAATGTATCGGCTTTGAAAATAAGTGTTCTAGCAAGAGATTTCACTGAAGCAGTAACTCGCGCCCACTTACATAATTATTACAGTAGGCACAGTAGAATTTATACTTCACAGAATTTTAATTGCTTCAGAGAACAGACCCTTCGAACTAATTGGTCTCAAATAATGAACCATAATGAACCAGTGCATGTCTTTTATACCACTCTGGTAAGTATTTTTAATACGAATTTTCCTTTGCGAAAAGTTAAATCTAACGTTAAGCAACCCTGGATTACTGAAGGTTTAAAGATTTCAGCTATGAACTTAAAATCATTGCATACAATAAGAAAATTTACTGACAGTATCAATTTTCATAATTATTTTAATAAATATAGGTCCATATATAGGAGAGTTATAATAATGGCGAAAGAAACACATTACAGGTGTCGGATTGATCATTCTAAAAATAAAGCCAAGGAAAGCTGGAATATAGTCAACAGCTTAAGAGGCATGGATAGTGTGGTGCGGGATCGGTTGGGCAATGGACTTAAATGCCTTAAATAGCTTTTACTGTTCACTGGTAACTGACATAACATCAAAAATTAATGTACAAAAAAGACCGTTACATTTATTTAAAGGCATTTCTGTAGCCAATTCTTTTGTTTTGTTTGACACTGATGTAGACGAGCTAAAAAATATCATAGCAAAAATAAAATATAAAAACACATCTGGTTTGGACGAGATGTCGATAAAGGTTTTTGAAAATTTGCCTGATATTGCATTGCATTTCCTGTCTAGAGCTGTAAATCATTCTTTCTTAAATGGTATATTTCCATCATGTCTTAAAACAGCTACAGTAATACCAATATATAAGTTTGGAGATCGGAGTCAACTGACAAACTTTCGCCCAATATCTCTCCTGCCCACTCTTTCTAAAATAATTGAAAAACTGGTTAAAGGAAGATTAACAAATTTTCTCAGCCAACATAACATTCTGTCTGAATGTCAGTTTGGTTTTCAGACTTACAAGAACACTATGGACTCAGTTTTTTCTTTTTTTAGAGAAACTCTGCATCAGTTTGAATGAGGGCGATGTCGCGGCTGGGGTCTTTTGTGACTTGTCAAAGGCGTTCGATTGTGTGAATCACGAAGTCCTTTTGAGTAAGCTCGAATTGTATGGTATTAGAGGAGTAGCATTAAATTGGTTTGCTTCCTATCTTTTGAATAGGCAGCAAATGGTTAAGTACGATGGAGAATTTTTCAGTGTCTCTTCTCTGAGTTGTGGCATCCCACAAGGTTCTGTTTTTGGGCCCCTGCTCTTTCTTTTATATATAAATGACCTGACCCAAATTGATATCCGAAGAACATTTACATTATTTGCAGATGACGCAACAATTTTATGGCGTGGAAAGAATGGCTGTGATTTGAAACATATTGTCGAATGTGACTTGATTAGAGTGAATGAATGGTGTGCTGCAAATTGTTTAAGTTTTAATTTTACTAAAACCAACGTGTTAAGTTTCAAATTTACCTGTGATAGTTTAACTTTGAATAATCATTTTATAGAGAATAAGCTAGTGACTAGATTTTTAGGTATACTTATTGACGATAAGTTGAAATTAATGACCACATAATGGCATTAAATAAGAAGTTGGCTGCCAAGTGTTATGCGATACGAACAGTGTCAAGGGAATTAGATTCAAATGTGGCTAGAACAGTGCATTTTTCGTTGATTGAATCTCATTTGAGATACGGAATTGCATTTTGGGGATTCTGTAGTCGGCAGTTATTAAATTCGATTCTTGTCTTACAAAAGCGAGCAGTGCGTTATCTATTTAATGTAAAAATGAAGGAGCATTGTAGGCCTTTATTTATTCAAGGTAAAATATTAACAGTGATAGGCATTTTCATTTTAGAAATAGTGGGACTGATTCATAAAAATATTCAACTCCAAACCCATATAATACACGCAATAATGGCCTGCCATTGCCCATTCCCAGGACTACTCTTACTAAACAGTCTCTTATTGTTGAGGGAATTAAAATATATAACAAAATTCCTCTAAAGTATAGAAATATTATGGATGATAAATTGCTTAGGAAAAAACTTAAGGGCTTTCTTGTGACACAACCGTATTATTCACTGGAAGAATATTTTGCTGACCATTTTTAACAAGGTGTGTCGTGCTTTCAAAATGTGTATAGTGGTGTAATTTTGTCTTGTTTTACTTTATTTTATTTGACTGTAAACTTTTAAATTAATTTACTAGACATTTATTTTATTTTATTTTAGGTACCTGTTTTGTTAATTATGGACTTTTGTTTATTTATACCGTTTATTTTTATTACTGACTTTAATCACGTGTTTATTGTTATCATTGATCTAAGTTTTTTAAGTTTTTTACTGTCATAACTTCTTGTGTTGCATAAGTTTTGGTTTATATTTATTTTTAACTTTTTGTTCTGCATAGTGCTTTGATAAGAAGATTGATTTCTTTACAACAATAAAGCTTATTATTATATTATCATTGGGTATTTTAATGCTCCATAATTTTTACGTGTGAAGCCCCTTTCAAAAATTTAATTTCAATTTAAACAAAGTTGTGGAAAAAAAATAAAGGTGTTTTATTTACGTAAGAAATTTTATAGTGACTTTTTGCCCCCAGCCCCATTAAACTTGTTAAAGAAATGACAAATTAGCTGTAAAAGTTAGGAACAGTACTTATTGAGAATTTCAATACTTATTATGCCAAGTCCTATGAAAATATACATTTGAATTTGAATATACTAATTAAATCTGAATTCTCATCGCACAGTTTCAATTTAAACAGCAGGAAACACCGGAGTAAAAAACCTAATTTGTAACAAAAAACAAAACAGGCACATTTTGACTTTGATTTATTCACAGATTTTACTTTTATTTCTACCAACTTACCTGTTGTAACTTTGCTAAAGATGCCGAATTTGACTTAAAACCAGTGGGAGGAATAAGGAAATGCACTCCAGTGGAATGATCAGGTTTACGAAGTGATAAATAGTAACTAAAAGAATCTGTTACTTCGTATTGATTTTCTATTATACGATTCATCAGTTCTTTGTTATTAAATTGTCTGAAAAAGAATAATAATGGTTGAAACCTTGCATTATTTATGACTTTTATTATTGGGTAATAATTCAGGTCAGTTGTTTAGTGTCATTTCAAAGTTCCCTGATTCCTGTACATAACATTTTAAATGTTGTACTATTAGAAATGAACTAGTAGTTTACTTAATGAACCTCACAAAGGATTTCAATTATAAATAGTTTGATGTTTTTATAGTAAAAAATAAAATTATTTATTATAAACTGTTTTTTATCTTTTTAAAATGCAATAAATTTTTAGTTGCAGATTTTTAATCCTTCCAATAATAGTGGTACAAAATATCACCTATTATTCTATTACAAAAAAATTACAATTTCACAAAAAAGTACAAGACTGTCACAACCGAAGGACATATATAATGTTACCTAGTGTAATCTAAAGGAGTCCTTCCTTGGTTATCAGGACAAGTAGGATCTGCACCATAAACCAAAAGAAGTTCCACTTGTAATTTTTGATCAGATTTTACAGCCACATGAAGAGGAGTTGAACCTTTTTCCTAAAAAAAAAATAAATAGTGATCGACTCGAAATAAAAAAAATGAAATAATGTCAAGGTATAGACTTGCCCAGAACACCATAAAGTAACCATTGCGACAGCGTAACATTGCAGTATAACATTTCAACATTTCATATGTTGTTTAATTTGGTCAGCAAAGCAATATTACGCACTCATGCAGCACTATATGTTTGGATGTCTGAACTAGCGGTCCGTAACCCCCATCTTGCTTGGAAGAATGTAAGAACTGATGGGATAGAATATGTTCGAGCAACAATGTTCTTTCTGTTTCACTTTGAACTTAATCACACTGTATCTTCCTTGGACAACACAAAATGTTGAGCGGTGAAGTTAAGTTAGGGTGTTCTGTTGCATATCTAAATGTATCTTATTTCTTTTTAAGATCAAATGAAAAAAGTGAAATATTTGACAAAAAATAAACTGGACAAAATTTTAAAATGACATGAAAAATGGATGAATATTGTTTCTTTTTAATTTAAGGTATGGAGGACTGCTCCCACCAGGGCTCTGGAAGTCCTGATGAACCTGCTTCCTCTTCATTTATACATAGAGAACGAAGCCCTGAAGATTGTTTATCGTCTCAGTTGCTTGGGACATCTTGGAATTGGAACAGGCGGCGACTCAGGTGTCTGGGAAAGCGTGGTGGAGAGGTGTCCATCACTCCCCATGTGGACAGACTATATAACACTGCTTTTAAAACCCAACTTCCTACTTATGCCAAGTAGAGAGGATTGGGAGGGAGAACAAAATCTTCCGAAAAATGGATCCTGATGGTATACTGATGGATCTCGACAAGATAAAAGAGCTGGAGCCGGAGTATTCGGCAGGATCACAGGACTCAGAGAGTACTACGCTCTCGGACAATGTGCGACAATTTTCACAGCGGAAATTTATGCTATTCTGCAGTGTGCCCATCACTGTGAGAGGGACATAGACAGGAATAGAGTAATAAATATATGCTCAGACAGTAAGGTTGCGATATTGGCACTGAAGTCAAGTGTCGTGACTTCGCGACTGGTGTTTGAGTGCAAGGATGTACTAAATGGTATGATAAGGAAAGGCTGTATAATCAGACTCGTATGGGTCCCGGGTAACTCGGGCATATGCGAAAATGAGGAAGCAGACCGTCTGGCAAAGTTGGATTCGGCGATCGAACCGCATGGACCCCAACCAATATTACCTGTCCCAATTGCTATTGGCAAAAGGGAATTGAAATCGTTGCTGGAAAGCAAATTTATTGAATCATGGAGGGGAGCTCCTGGAATGAGGTGTGCTAAGGAACATATAACTGTGCCTAGCGCACGGCGTACTAAGAAGCTTCTCTCCTTGTGAAGGAAAGAGCTGCGAATTGTGGTGGGATTGTTGACAGGACATTGCCACCTCAGGGGGCCATCTTCATAGAATCGGTGTCGAGGGCGACCCGACATGCAGATGGTGTTTGGAGGAGGATGAAACTATTGACCATGTTATCAGAGGGTGCCCAGCACTCAACGGACTGAGACAGAGATATTTCGGAGATATAGTTTGGTTACCAGAAGCAGTTAGTCAAGTTCAACTAACGAGGCTGCTTGGATTCACAAAGGCGATCGGCCTCGAATAACTTGCAGATATGGTGTGATGTAAAGGGCCCAATGGAGGACTAGGCATCGATGATCTAGTATCACCACCCCTTTTTCATTCATTCATTCAAGGTATGGAGAACTTGTATATTAAATTATACAGGGTAAGGAGAAATATAGTTTTATTCTGTGTACAGTAGTAATTTTAGGAAATATACTTTTGTGTATATGGTTAGCAGCTAAAAGACATTTATCACCATATCAAATTCAATTTTCTTGAAATTGACTACATGGCTCAGACAGCTTGAATTTGATATTACAACCAGTTCTACCTTAATATTAGAATAAAATGTAATACAAATTACTTGAAATAATAATGTATATAGCATAGAAAAAACCTATTATTTTTTGTATAATGCGTTTTTTAATGATTGTCTCCGAAAATTAATCAAAAGTTCACAAGAAATATATTAGATTAAATTAAGACCTTTAAAAACTATACCTAACGTTTGTAACAAATTTAATGTAGAGCGTTAGACAAAACCAGTGCTTTACTAAATTATACTTGAAATTTGTCAAAAAAAAAAATATTAATTTTGTCATAATGATCAACAGTTACATTGCCTACATACAGGTTGGTTGAAAAGTATACGCCATTTTAATATTTCATCTTCTATATGAACACACATAAAAGTTTATTTCTATCTGTCATTTCATTCTTTGTTTACAAGCCATTTGCAGTGAATTTTTATACAATGGATAAAACCGAATATCGTGCAGTGATAAAATTCTTTGTTTTGGAAAGTTTATCAGCAACAGAAATTCATATAAAAATGGTAAAAGTGTTAAAGGAATCTGCTTCTTCATTTCCAACTGTGCGTCGATGGGTTTGAGAGTTTAAACGTGGTCGTACAAGCGTTGAAGATGAACCACGTGGTGGACGTCCAAAAAGTGCAACAACACCGGAAATCATTGAGCAAGTCTATGATATTGTCTGTAAAGATCCAAGTGCGACTAAGCGTGAACTTGCTGATACCATAGGCATCTCGGAAGAAAGAGTACTTTATATTTTACACGAAGAATTACATATGAATAAGCTATTCGGAAAGATAGTGTCTCATTCGTTAACAATTCAACAAAAACTGAATCGAAAACAAATTTGTAAGCGTAATTTGGAGCAGAATAAAACCGACTTTGTGCGTCGTTTTGTAACTGTGGACGAGACTTGGGTTTACCATCATTATCCTAAACTAAAACAAGAACGTTTACAGTGGACTGAAGCTGGTTGTTCAGCTTCAAAACAGGTCAAGTCAGAACGATCAGCAAAAAAGGTTATGGCATCAGTTTTTTTGGGATTCAAAAGGGATTTTGTTGATTGATTATCTTGAAAAAGGTAAAACAATTAACTCTGAGTATTATTGTAACCTTTTGGACCAGTTGGATAAAAAAGGTCGTGAAAAACGACCTGGCTTACAGTAGAAAAAAATCATTTTTCATCAAGACAATGCACGTCCTCACCCAAGTGATTTGACAATGGCTAAATTGAAAGAATTAAAGTACGAATTGCTTGAACACCCACCATATTCAACAGATTTGGCTCCCTCCGACTACTACCTCTTCAGGAATTTGAAACAATTTGTTTGTGGAAAGCGTTTTTCGTCGAATGAAGAAGCTGAAACAGTTTGCAGAGCTTCTGGAAAATCATCACAAAAATGGTATAAAACTATTGGAGGATCGTTGAAATAAGTGTGTTGAAGTTGAGGGAGATTATATTGAATAAAAAAACTAATTTCGTAAAAACATACACATTCTTTCATTTTCGCTTTCAAAACTTTTCAACCAACCTGTATACTGGTAATACTAAATCAGTTATTTTTATTAACTAGTTTAAAAATAAGAAGTGGAAAAGGGAAGTTCTTGTTTATTACATCTTCAATTTTATTTTATTTGCTATTACTATTTTTGATTGTTTTGAATCTAAATTTTTTTTTTCGAATAAAAAACGTAATGTAAAAATATCAAATTTCAAGCCAAATACAAAAATATAAGCTTCAAATAGTGAACCTGTAGATTTGTTTTCTATCTCAAATATTAAACATGACTCTTAAGTAATCAAATTGAGGTAATTTAGGAACCCTTGAATATTACCCTATTATAAAGGGAAAAATTCCCTAAACCCCATAAAATCAACAAAAACACAATTTACACATACATCATGGAAATAATTTGGATCAGCTCCCAATGCCAGAAGTCTAAAAGATGTTTCCAAATTTGGAGTCCGGACACTCGCATGCAACTGTTTTCCCAGTTCATTTTCAACACTGAGAAGACCATCTTCATAATTTTCTCTAAAGGCGTAAGCACACTGCTGATGTTTAGCTTTAATATATTCTTGTTTTACACTAAAAATATATATAGATCAAAGAATTAAACACTATAGTAAAGTGTTAAAATAAAATTTAAAAATAAATTAGAAAATTTCAAAAACATTAGTTTATAGATTGATGTGTCACCTTTTACCAATACATGAATCTATATTTTTTTGAGCAATAGGGTATGTGAATAATATTGGAAAAATATTTCATATTGTTTTCCTTTACATTTAATTCACATTACATAACTATTTCCTGGAGATCTGTTGTATTTTCAGTAAAAATCAATTGGAAAGTTTGAATGGTAAAAAGCGCGCCAAAATGCAATTTAAATAGCGCTGATCACGTGATACATGTGACGTCACATCATAGTAAACAAAGTAATGCTACATGATAGCTTGTTTGATGAAAGAAAGGTTTGTTTCTGTTCTTTGGATCCTAAAAGGCCCAAACAGTTGTTAGAACTAACTCGTAGAGACCTCAGATGCACAGAAGCTAATTTTAATGTTTTTATGTGTGAAGATCACGTTACTGTGAGTATATTGCTGTTTTCATATCACTGAAATATCTTATGGCTGAACTACTACAAATTTTGATCAATATTCCTTGTCTAAGATTACATCACATATATACATAACCTATATAGACCTCATATCATTTGTTCTAGGACAAAGACATTGTTATTCCCTTATGGATTAAAATAAGTTTAAACCTTACTGACCTACAAAACCAAAGAAATTTGTTATAATTATGTGCAAACTTACTATTGACAAAATCTATATCATGACTTTATACTCAAGTTTTGGTATGACTGCTGAATGATTTCCTTAAATAAGCAAGTTAGAAGTAATACAATGCCGGTTTGAGTTTCGAAGCATAAAAATCAGGCTTTTTTTAAAGAAAAATCCAAGTATAAGTTCATCTACTACAAAGAAGGTTACTATTGTCAGATTGTACAAAACTTATCTCAATTTTGATAATTATAACAAATTAAATTCATACGAAATATATTAATAGTTAACTCAAAAATCGCTCGAAAACAACAGGAATTGTTAAAATGGAGTATCAGCAAGCTGATATCCTGTTTGTTTACTTATATGTGACGTTACATGCGTTGCAACCAATAGTGTTGCATTTTCCATTACGTGATTAAACATAAAAATAATATTTATTTAATTTAAGTTTTTCATATTTTTAATATATTTTTTATAGAGTCAAAGAGCTTATTAATTGCCACTTTCTCATAACGATCAAGGACAGCAGAAGTGATAATGATTCAAAAGAAAATGCCTTTGATGTGATCATATTATTTGGAACAGATTTTAATGAAGCAGAAAACCACAATAACAAATTGGGTTAATGCTGGATGAAATAAAAATTCTGTATACAAAAATTTAGGCATATTTCCATAAGAGAATCAGGGATAGTTGAAACTGTGTTTTTTTTTTTTAGAGACACAGTTATATACAATTTTTTTAAAAATTTGATAATTAGTGACATTAAGAAAAATTCTACCTAATTAATCCTATTATCTATTAATGACATAAAAAAGTAATTTTCATTAAATGTTACTATGTTACGCTTCCTTTGAAGACAAACGAAATCGGCTATAAAATTACATTTACAACATATTTGAAAAATATATGAACTTACTTCTAGAAGTAAATGTTTATTATTAGAATGTAAACATTCACGAGCTGAAGGACTTCGGTCGATAGCCCATTGAGGGCATATATATTGTATTGTTCTCAATACAGCACAATAAATAAATATACGAAATTATAGAAAATAGTAGAATTTAAGACTTTTGAAACTTTATGTGGATCTTTTAAAGAAATTTTTTAGGAATGCAAGTGTTCCAGGAATTCTTTTACCAGAGAGGAATGTTTCAACAATTTCAGGATAAGTGTAAAAATTTTAAGCAAACATCTAAGAATGTAATATTATTTTTGGAATTCAAGGGTAAATATCCAGTATTCACTATATTTTAAAAAAAAGCATTTCTCAGTATAAACAGTGAAATTTGCTTAATGAAATACACTGGTAGAAATCACCATAAGTAAATTTTTGTATTAATATTAAGGATTGTGTATAACATCATCTTCACTACTAGATATTCATGAGTGATTAATATCTAACAAAAAGTAATAAAAAGACGTTTATTTATAAATAAATAAATAAATGATAAATCATTAGTAACTGAAAGAAATTTTCCTGGACTAAATATTTTATTAACTTTTATGGGAATTATAATCACATCAATCTCATCATCAACTAATTTTTTCATATTGCGATAGGTTGAGCTGTATTAAATTATGCTAACACAATCATCCCTTAATTCCCTAACAAGGTGTAACTTTAAAACCGTTTTAAATTGGCAGCAGAGGTTTCAAACTGAAAAAGCAACAATATGTCAAGCAATTTTTAAACCCTAAAAATAGAAGTGTAAAAAATCATTTTCTTTTATTGCTGAACCAGCAAAAATGGAGAATTTTATTTATTTTCAGGATAAAACTATTTCTCTTACAGATTTTAAGGCTTCATCGCTAGGTTTTTATCCCCAATATACCTATACAAGTGTTTATTTGTTGCCATATGTAATATAAATTATGATAATGTCATATGCAAAACAAAATTGCCGATCATGTAATTTAACTTTTATGAAAACTAGATTGGGCTTAAGTCTTTAACCTTCTTAGTGAATCTGGCTATAAAAGTTCATATAACTGAATGCTCAATGGTTTACACTTTCTAATGTGGAATACTTAATTATTATTAATTTAATACGAAATTAACTATGTACTAAAACAAAATATCTGATGGAACATTAAAGAAGATGCACAATAGGTAGGTATTAGAAAAATATTAGTAGTAAGCCCCATAAGCAACAACTTTCTATTCTATAGCATATATTAAATACCTTAAAGAATCTTTAGGATTTGGTTTCTTCTTTAAAAGTTTGGCACCATTTTCAAGTAGAACGTGTTCCCAAATATTATTAGCTCCATTATTATTTAAGGCACAAACCATCTACAACAATTAATAAATAAATAAAATTAAGTTTGGATTTACATACAATCTGACACTTACGTTTAACTGACTGGAATTCCATGTACTTTTCAATAATGATTTTACTTGTGAAATGTGTCTGCCCAAACTGCGATGAATACTACAGCACTGGGTACATAATAATATGCCTTTATTAACTGACGCCCATGTAGCATCTAGTAAAAAAATAGAATTAACAGAAGTCAACTACTTTAATGTCCTAATCTTACCTGATGCCCCACAATCCCCACACACTTCAACGTTTTGTCGAGATTTTGCACGCGACATTTTATAAAATCTCAATAAATTCAATTAACAGCAAACAAGATTAAACTAAAATAAAAAAAAAACTAAAAACAATTACACCATTTTTTAATTGTACACCTGTCACCTCAAATTTTTTGACGTTACAATGTTGCCGCCTACTCGATTGTCATGTGAATTCCTGTTCTGATTCCAAGCAATTTTTCGTGTTTTGTGATCTATACATGAATCATCTTTTCAAATTTTCAGGCGAAAGCGGATCGAGCAAAAAAAATACTGTAGTAAGAGACAAAAAAACCTTTTTGTCAATACGCTGTTCCAAAATAATCTGGTTTAGATTCCAGTAGTATAGGGTATTTTTCGTGTTTTGTGGTGTAGGGTTCTGAGACCTTTTTTCGGACATATACTACTGGAGACACCGTCACAGAGTTATTGCGAATAATCTTTGACAGCGTTAAGAACTTCACGAGCGTTACACGACAGAAAGAGAGAGCAAATAGAAGTATATGCTATCTCTCTCTCACTCCAAACCATGAACCTTGGATATAAAACTAGACTGCTCATGAAAATAATTTTTGACCCCTACCCCCGTATTGGTCGCCATGAGGTGCAATGATTTGTATGGCAACATTGAATTCCTTGCTAGTTTCTTACATTGGCGTGAATGTGTCGTGTTTGAATGTTAATTCTATTATTCTAACTAACAGGTTTAGTCAATAACTATCTCTTTCTATACTATATCTAAAACAATAAATCGCTCTTCCTTGTTTTACTTGACAGGTTAATTGAGTATATTCAATAAAAAAAGACCAGGGCAGCGATTCTATAAGAATAAAGGGAAAGAGAATGTCATAATAAGGATCTTCTATCTTTGTTCAGTCTGTATTAACACATAAGTATGTCACTGTCCTAGAAGAGATGAGGAAAGAGAATGTCAAAAAATATGCTTACAGAATTGGGGCTCAGGATAATTGTTTCTGTAAAACAATATTTAACTTGAATTTCTACTTTTAGTTTCCTAAAAATTATAATTTTTCTGTTTAAAGCAACTCCAATAAAGCTAATTTTTTAACTTCTTTGGAACAGCGTAAATATGTAACAATTTTATTATTTTTAGATAACAAACATAAAATGTCAGTTCTTATAAATAAATGAAAATGCTTTTTCTGACTGTTTACATATTTTATTTTTTACAATAAAACTGTTATTTAGCAAAATAGCTAAAATGTGAAATATGCGCCAAAAACAAATCGAGACAATTTTTTTTTAAATATCTGTTTTAGAAAAGATTGTGGAAATCAGTGGGTATTTTTGTAAATAACTAGTATAATCTACATCCTTATTCGGATGTAGAGTATAAGAAGTTAACGAAAAAAAGTATTAAGGCATTTATTTTTAAAAATTTTATATAATGAATTAATATAGTATATTGTTTAATGTAAGGTATCGAAATGTCCACATAATCTATTGCAAAGTAAGATAGTTTCATCATTTAAAAATAGCTTCGATTAAGTCTTTATTAAAATTATTTTCTCCTCGATACTTTTAGGGAACTAATATATTTGGTATTTATATAGGGTTAACAACATTCATAATAATGTTGACATTTCCTTCATAATAACGGAGCTTTAATTTAAAGGAAGTAAAGTAACATTATGTACTAAACCATTTTTATAAAAAAAAATTAACTCTAAAGGTGATAGTGTTAAAGCAGTTTATATTTAACTGTAAACAAAATAATACTTATTAAGACACTTTAAATATAAAAAAGCTTGTAAATACAAGAGAATTCTTAATTTAATACAGTCATTTTTAATCTAAATATATACATAAAGATTTACTAGCAACTTTTAATTTTTACACTAGGTCAAACTTTCCATTTACTTAACTGTTTAAGGATCTGGAATTGATCTTTCTTAGAGTTGAATTTTTGAAATGGTAATCAATCGCAACTTCTTACTACTTTAACAAAGGATTTTCATGACACAAATTTCCTATCTGAGCTAAAATCAAGATTTCTTGTTTTATTAATTAATAACATATTCAAACAAAAGGTTATTATTTTATTTTTAGACAAAACAAATACAGAGAAGTAAAATTTATGTAATTTCCAAACATACTTAATAATATTGAAAAATGTCATATTTATGCAATCATTTATTTCTATCTTAATATGGCATATTGGTTTTTAAAGGTATAATCATTTTAAATTTTAACACCATACCAGTTTCGATGTTCAGCTTTATATGTCAGTGGATCATTAACTTTATGGTAAAACGATATTGTTGTTGGTTAATGCACACCTAATTCAGGATTTTTTTTGTAGAGCCAGTGTATGTTATTAAGTCCAAGTTTAGTTGCTTCAAGATGTTTACATCAAACAGTGCTTCATAGCTTTTTTCAGGCAGTTTATTTGTAAGAAGCAGACCACAAACTTTTTGCTCATCTTCTTATATAAAACTTTTTCCAAAGAAATGCTCAGAATAGAGTTACTCATTTGGTGTATAAAAGAATTATGATCATGACCAACTTGCTTCAGCCTTTAAATTTGAAGTTTATTTTCTCTTAGAAAACTAAAATATTGATAGTATTTAAAAATTATCTTACATCATATCCATAAGATTAAACTTGTTACCCTTAGATTTACAATTTGACTCTAAGGTAAAATTTTATATAATTATTATTGAATGCTTTCTTTATAACTTGGTAATTAAATAAACTCCAATTTACCAGATGAGGTATTTGCACGTCTTACGATGAAGAATCACATTTTTTAAAATACCAATAAAAAACCTTAAAGTTCACGTTCCTGTTTGAAATTTTCAGTAAAACGTTACATAAAATGGGATAAAATTAGGGTTGTGCCGTGTGAAAATTTCAAATGAAATTTTCACATTTGAAATTTTTAAAAGTGTAATATTTCACTTGCCTTAAAATTTGAAATTTCAATGAAAGTTTCCAAAATTTCAAGTGAAATTTTCAAGTAATATATTTCTAGAAATTTACATAAATTTCACTGAAAATTTCATAAATTTCGCGAAACTTTCTCATGCTACCCTCCCTCTACAATCCAAATAAGTCAGTCCGCGTCCTTTCAAGTCGCGAGTCGCGATCCAGCGCACATTCGCACCGCGTTTATTATGGTGTCGGTGTCGTCACTCGCCAGTCGCCAGTTGCCAGCCGCCCTCGCCATAGATAAAAATACTATAGGTAGATAGATTGGACTCTCAGCTCATTTCAAGAAAACTGTTTTGAGTTCCCTCTTTCGGCTTGGAGGATAGTTAGTAGAGTTTTAGCACACACCAACTTTACGGTACGTTATTTATTAATACGTAAACGTTATTTATTGATACGTAAACGTTATTTATTAATCAACCAAAATTAGGATTTCAGATCGTGAATCTTATAAAAACAATTTTTTCCTTTGCCATCATTTCGCTTTATTTTAAAGTATTTTTAAGGCTCAGAAAAGGAGTTTACCTGAGTTAAAAAATTAATATTAAACAGAAAACTCCAAAAAAACGGTACGGTACGTGTGCCATCGTCCGCTGAATGTTATTGTGGAAAGGTTTTCTATCTATGTTTTTTGTATTAATTTTAACCGAGGAAAACTGCTTTCCCGAGCATAAAAATGCTTTAAAAGGAAATGATACATCGGCAAAGGGAAAAATTGTTTTTCTACGATTCGCGTTCCAAAACCCATTTAATTTTGGTTGAATAATAATCACCATCTTTTAAGTTATTTATTAGTTAGAGCCATTTGAAAGGTAAAAGTGTTGTTTGGGAAAAAGTGCATTTTCTCAAGCAACAATAAAATTTCTTATGTTTCAATACATTTTATTAATTTAATTGAAAACCGCCTAAGGGAGAGGAGTTGGGATAATTTAAAATTGACATATATGATTCAAAGCATCTTTATTAAAGTAAGAAACTTACAAGAAATTTATGCAAGTTCATTAAATGAAATGAAATAGAGCTGTAATGTAAAAAACGAAAAATGTTATAAACAAAGCAGTTTTGAAACCATTTAAATGAGGTGTGAAATATTGAAAATGATCGTTATCGGAAAAAAAGTAGAAAAAGGATATAAAACTAACTTAGACCTTAAAACTGAATGTCAAATATACGATTGTATAAAATTTTTATGTTTAGCAGGTACAGGGATCCTTTGTCGCTTTGGTTATATGTTCGATTTGATTTTTTTACATATTTTTAAACATACATATTTTCACAAAATGCAATAAAAACAAATGAAATTTTGTCGGTGTCACAGTGGTGTTCCTCTTAAGGTTAGTCAAATCGTTGATATTGCTTTCAAATTAATTTAAACTTCCAGAATGCCACAAGATGGTCGCGTCATTAGCAAACATAGTGAATGAACTAGAGATATACAGAGTTATTAAATAATTTACATATAATAATAAAATGATCCGCAAATCCCCTGTGGCACTCTAAAAGCAACCCCGAGAATAACTTGTACCTAAAAACTATACTGTTGGCAGTCCATCAAAAACAATTTAATGGTCTCTCAACCCCTAAAATCATAGATTTGAAGCTTGCCGAACGGTTATAATGAAATTGAAATTAGATCACATAAACCGTTGCGTCAAGCTCTAAACCTTGTCCGATAAGTTAATAATAAAATTATATAAATAAAATTAATTGAAATGAAGGAAACTGATAGACACAAAAATGCTGAAATATAGTTTTTAACAGACAATATAAAATTATCTTTTATTAAGTCTTTTATATTCAAAATATTTTTGAAATATAATTTTAGCATTTTTAAAATATTTTGATGCATTTGGTGGTACAGGTTTTAGGTTTTGACCTTTTAATACAGCATTGATTTGTTTTATATAATTGTATGCATTAATATTTATAAAATATTTAAAAATTGTTCTTGAAATAATATTGTTATGCTGACAGCTAGTTAATTTGATTTTTTGTTTCAACATTTCTAATATATAAAAAATGACTCCCTCCTTATGTAAATCTGCATTAAAAACATACTTTATAATTGAATAAGCATTATTTAACTTATTAAGAAATTCTTTGTTGACATAATATAATCGATTTTTTGTTGAACTGTACTCCTTCTCTACGGTAAATTCATCATCTTCCATATCCCGCGAATTTTCCCTTAATAAAAATATTTTTGTACACAAGCAGTTCTTGATTTTATTCATTTTGTTCTTTTTAATCAAAAATCCACAAACATGTTTTAAAATCCTTTTCTCAATCGGTACTTGTGTCATGGGAATATTGTCTAGTAAAGGAGTATATTTCACTTCGTCCTGGGGTTGTTCTTCTGGTAATCCCTAATGAAAGAAACAAAAATTAATGATATTGCCATAAAAATAACTTTTATCTAATGTAACAGTTGTTAGTTACGTAATAAAAAAAATCAAAAAGTTAAAGTTTGGGTATATAATTTTATGAAAGAACTATTTTAAAGTTCAATTTATATTTGTGTTATAACACTATTCCTGGTGATTGTATTATAACTGAGAAAGTAGTAGTGAATCTGTAAAATTCACATCACATACACATAGACACGCGCACAAAAGAAATTTATTATTTAGTTTCAATACCTTAAAAAAACCTTCATTTTTACAACGTACCTGTGAAACTAGTCTCTGCAAGGTTATGAAAATTTCGGAGTTATCATCTTCACAGTTTGCTGAGACTGAGTGGCTTGAAGTAAGGTTTTTTTACCAATAAAGATTTGTAAATGGGGGTAAAAGCTTCCACAGTTGGATTTACAAACCTATATCCCCTTTGCCTTATTTGTCCAAAGAAATTCTCTAGAGGATCCTGGTTAAAAGTTCTTGTCATCATATAGTCAAATCCAAGTGATTGCAGCTTTGTAAATAAATTTTGAAAATTTTCCAGTGTTTTGATTAAATTGCTAATGCTTGGTGGAACAAAAAAATCATTAGCCTTCCTAAATCTGAAGGTTTTTAATTTCTTTATAGCCTCATTCCAAAACTCATGGTGGCTTGATCCTTTTGTTACAGCAACACGCAAAACTTTGCCCTTTAATGGTTGAAAAGTACTACCATTTACACTGTCAAAAAGTTTGTCTAAAAATGTAATGAGATGGGCTGTCTGCTTAGCCTCTGATGCAAGTGAAATTGTTTTATCTCCACACTGCACTGACATGCCTAAAAAAATTATTTTAAAGGATATGTGTTAAAGTTATATTTATAGGAATAACCTACAAGGAAATATGATACAAAAAAAAACATGTTCCTTACCTGAATGAGCCAACATGTTTGTTGCTACCGCTACTGAGTGGCTAAATGTTTGAGAGCAAATGGAAACTTTCATTTTATTAATTTTTTTTTGGATTAACATGCTGCTCTGTTAATTTTGGGCACAGTCTTAAAGAACCAAAAAAAAGGTCCATATCATACACAGTCTGTATATGTTCCCACTTAGCAATTTCCTCCACAGCATTTTCTTTAAAATGAATATGATATTTTAAAAAATTGTTTCTTGTTCCTTTAAACAAATGAGGAACATCATATAAAGGAATTACTTCAGTCCCATCAACTTCAAATATATATTCATTTTTCTGTAAACCCATTTTCAAATATTTTCCTTTGGTGTCCTTGACAAGAGAATTTATTGCTGAAACATTATTTGTTCCTTGATCACAAACGGTTGCAATTATTTGCAAACCAATACTATTGCATTTTTTTATTATGTCTTTTAATATCCTTTGAATATCATAGGATTTTGTTGGGCCATAACTAAAATTATAATATATTGGTTGTTTCCACTTTTTTCTTACACCTCGCAACATATACACCTGAAAATAAGTACTCGGTTTTTGATATGGTATGTACATTATTTTCATGTCAATTTAGACTAATTAGTTATTTTATCAATGACATGTAATTTAAAATCAAGCTCTTTTTATAATAATAAAAAAAAAGTACAATAACAAAATATTAACCAAATAGATGAGAAATATATGAAATGATTTTTTTTTTATCTTAAAAAATGTATAAAAATATTGAATAACAAACCTGAGCATGGTTAGCAATTTGGTCACTAGTTTTGTACCCATAGTCTTCAAAACCTACTATTCTTCCATTTTTTTTATCTACAGCTAAACCAGGTTGAATGCTCATCTCATCAAACATGAGAAGACACACCTTGTCCTTGGTGTTTTTTAAATTGTTTACTTCCGCCTTTAATACTGAAAAGATTTCTTCGTTCAATCCAGGTTTAATAGGAATTCTATTTAAAAGTTTAGTGACTGTCTTTCTAGATGGGAGAGCAAAAATTTTTGACATGAATCTGTAATTAGATCCACTGTGCTTATACAAAGCTAAAGCCAAAACTTTGTCTTCTAATGTATATCTTCGCCCTTTCGGTTTCTTTCCAACATTTTCCAGCTGACATTCAAAAAACCTTTTCCTAATTCGGTCCATACTGGATAAAACTTTTTGAAATCTATCAGAAACAGCAAACTTTTCAACATAATCTAGCCTCTTTCTCAAAGATAATGTAGATTTTGCACTTTCGGTAGCGCGTTTTTTGAAATAGGATGCTCTTTCGTATAAGTATTTTGCTTTGGGTGACAGATTCTTTTTTCTTGTAACGTCAACTTGCTTTAAGAGGCCTGTTTTTTCTAAAAATGAATTTGGGAGTTAACACCATTATAATCTACAGAAAGCAATTTTTGATAACAGGCTGTTAAAAAAAATAGTTTAATATTCACTTAATGGGAAATATATATATATATATATATATATATATATATATATATATATATATATATATATATATATATATATATATATATATATATATATACTACTAAAATATAACTTTTTACTTAGTACAATAAACAACTTTTTTGTAATGCAGTGACATGTTATCTTATCAAACCAGCATTGCACTAGTAATCAACCCTTACCGATGACTACTACAACACCTCTCATTACCCAAACGGTTTTTTTTAAAGAATAACAATTTTTTATTATTTTTATTTGCTTCTTTTGCATTTCATTTCAATAAAAATTAACTTCTTGGCTATTTATTCAATAAAAATATAGCGGGTGTATCCTTAAAAAAAAGGATAACATAGCTATTTTTACAATTTTGTTGATTACTTACTAGGAGTGGTGGTCATACAAGTAGCGTCCTGAAGTATATATTTTTGAAGGCCACTGGGACCAGGAATTGGTGGTGGTGAAGTATCAGTTTGGGCTGGATCTGTTTAAAGGAATTGATAGTTATATATTAAGAAAGTCGATTTTTGTACATTTATGGTAAAGAAAGTAATATATGATATCAATTATATTATAAAAGCAAACTTTTTGTTTACCACCTAAACATACTCAGTAATTTTGAGAAAGAATAGCAGTTTTAAATAATAATCATGTCGAAATCACAAGAAAAAAAAAATCTGCACAAACTTTGTAGTCAACCTAAAATATACACACTGGTTCGGATTTTCACTTTTTTCTTGAAAATATTTTTCGCTGTAGCGCTATTTCTTTCGATACCATATACTAACTAACAAATTTAGAATATTTTTTTGAGTGATAAATTTTGTTGATTACTTACCAGGAGTGGTGGTCATACAACTAGCATCCTCAAGTATATATTTTTGAAGGCCACTGGGACCAGGAATAGGTTCACTAGGTGGTGAAGTATCAGTTTGGACTGGATCTGTTTAAAGGAATTGATAGTTATATATTAAGACAGTCGATTTTTGTACATTTATGGTAAAAAAAATAAGATATGATATCAGTTATATTATAAAAGCAAACTTTTTCTTTAGCACCTAAACATACTCAGTAATTTTGAGGAAAAATAGCAGTTTTAAATAATAATCATGTCGAAATCACAAGGAATAAAAGAATCTGCACAAACTTTGTAGTCGACCTAAAATATACACACTGGTTCGGATTTTCACTTTTTTCTTGAAAACATTTTTTGCTGTAGCGCTATTTCTTTTGATACCATATAGTAACTAACAAACTTGGAATATTTTTTTCAATGATAAATTTTGTTGATTACTTACTAGGAGTGGTGGTCATACAACTAGCATCCTCAAGTACATATTTTTGAAGGCCACTGGGACCAGGAATAGGTTCGCTGGGTGGTGAAGTATCAGTTTGGACTGGATCTGTTTAAAAGAATTGATAGTTATATATTAACAAAGTTCATTTTTGCACATTTATGGTAAAAAAGTAATATATAATATCAATTATAAGATAGAAGCAAACTTTTTGTTTACCACCTAAACATACTCAGTAATTTTGAGGAAGAATAGCAGTTTTAAATAATAATCATGTCGAAATCACTAGGAAAAAAATAATCTGCAAAAACTTTGTAGTCGACATAAAATATACACACTGGTTCAGATTTTTACTTTTTTCTTGAAAACATTTTTCGCTGTACTGTTATTTCTTTCGATACCATATAGTAACTAACGAACTTAGAATATTTTTTGGAGTGATGAATTTTGTTCAATACTTACTATGAGTGCTAGTAATAACATTGGCAACTTCAGGTCTGTGTTTCTGAACACCACTGGATCCAGGAATAGGTTCAGTAAGCAACTTCGTAACATTTTGGAGAGGATCTGTTTAAAAGAATTAATAGGTATATATTAAAAAAATAAAATTATAACACAAAAATATATGGTAAATGTAAACCTTTTACTGACCATCTAAACGTACCTGGTAATTTTAAGGAAGGAATAGCAGTTCTCAATAATATATTATTCCTCCCAAAGTCACTAGGAACAAAATGATCTGCACAAACTCTGCAATTGGCATAAATGTTATTAGGAGTTCTTCTCGCAAGTTCCTTATTGCCACAAAGTATAATCCATTTGTTAAACCTCTCAAGGTCTCGCTCTGGATTTGGGAATCTATGTTTACTAGATTTGCTAAGATAACAATCCTTAACATGACAGTAATGTCCAACCATGATTCTGAACTAAAAACTATATAAACAATTAAATAGGATGAGTATCAGTGGTAGGCACTATATAAAACATACGAGTTATTTTTTTTCATTTCACTTTAATACCTTTTAAATATATAACAGACAAAATTTCTACTTGAATCTATACTTTAGATTTATATAAAATATGAAGTGCAAATAATTGAGATTTTACAGATATCATTTACTTTTTTGACAAAAAATACCAGGATATATTCTTAAAACTCAACATTTTTGGGACTTCATTAAAAATATGGAAAATTCCTATTTTTGGTTTAGTAGCTATCTAAAGCATAAACATAAATTACATTTTCCTAATCATTTCTCTTCATATATTACTATGTCTTTTTGAATATTGAAAATATCCTTGTGTTAAGTTCTATCAAAATAGAAGGTAAAGTGTAGAAAGTACGAGGCATGGACATAAGTACAAATTTTTGAAGAGGCTACTAAACTCTTCAAATAGTTCTAAATGCGGCTAAATAAATAAGCTTAGATACATTTGTTTCATTAGCTTTTATATATTATTGAAAACATTAGGATAAAAGCTAAATGCAGAGTTTACGAGACAAGACCTTTTGGACATTACGGAATCTTTCACAGTTCTAACTAATTGAACAAGATGGACATAATTTCCTTTTTAATATATATTTTTTCTTAAATAAAATTTTTAACTTTACTGTAGCACCAGATATATTTCGTGAAGTGTAGATTTAGTATACGAAATGAACCAGCTCATTAACAAATATATACCTAATAAAAACTCTGAATGTAGGTATCTTAAATTTTCAAAATGACATATTGTATACAAATTAAATTAAAATTGTTTCAAATTACGGCAACTAGTTAAGCAAACATACGTAAATTAATTTTTTTACGATAAATAATAGGTGCGTTTTGTCATAGACGACTGTATGCGTACCTTCCCCCATTTTTGTAATGGAAAAGAACCCGACCGGCACAATATCATTCGAAAATTTTATTACAACAAACTTAAATATATTTATTACTTACCTTAAATGGTTTTAAATATTAAAAATAACAATGTCTTTCTAAATAATCACAAAATAAACTCACAACAATATTTCGCACAACTAAAAAAGCCGCCTAACAAAAACTTCCGAAAAGTATGCGCACTAAACAAAGAACACAGTTGAAATGCCATTGGCCATATTTGATTAGTAATTTAGCCGGCTAGGAGACAGGTTAAGAAAACTGTAATTTTTGGTTTGTGGCGCCGTCTACAGACTTGGAGAATATCCCAAACGTGGTTTTGGCGGGAATGGCAGAGTGCACAGGGCCTGGCCCTCGCCATTCGCCAACGCCAACTCCTCCGACGTGGGTTTCTTCCAGATTTCTTCACGTTCGTTCATGTTTGCTTACAAGTTACAACTAACATCGTTACGTTACAATCTATAAATGCAATATGGAATATGGTTAAACCAAAGGGAAGTATTTGGAGTTATTTTAAAGTCGAAGACGACAAAAGAGTGAAATGTGTTTTTTGTCACACTGTTTTCTATAAAAACGCAACTCGATTAGAAAAACACTTAGTTAAATGCTTCAAAACCCCGACTTTTGTTAAAGAACAAATACAAAAAGGGAAATTTACAAAAACTGTTGGCGAAGTCAGAAAAGTGGAGTATAAATCCAATGCCCACGATAACAGTAGTGGCGGTAATGGTAAGTAATAAAATATCTAATTATCTAAATATTACAGGCAATAATGGGTATATACAGGGTGGGTAAAATTGGTCATTTCTATTCGGGAATTTAGAGAAAAATTAAATGATGCAAACTGCGTTTTGATATCTTTTCGCGGTTAGTGGAAAAAATCGTCCCGAAAATATTTAAGTTAGTTAGTTTAGAAATCGTACCGAAACCGAAAGTAAAAAAAAAGTTACTTTCGGTACGATTTCTGTAAAGTGGCACTTTCGGTTTAATAAATTATACCGGAACTTATATTTTCGGGACGGCTGCAGAAAAAGTCATTTAACCCAGTCCGAGTCCCAGTCCAACCTATTGGCTATTGGCATTGGGTCAAGAATTCAAGATGTTTCCTAATAAAAAGGACCTATTTTGACCACCCTCTCCGGTACAGTAGTACTGTAGTACAGTGTAGGGTGATTCATTCCATTAAAAACAAATTTACATATTACTTCGCTTTATTACCCGAAACATTATGGATATTTAATTTCAGAAAATGAAAGTACGGAAAGTTTCACCAATGAAATAAATTCGGAAGGGAGTCAAGCGAGTGAAATCGGCCAAAGTGGTGCATCTCTTTCTCTTTCATTAAGAAAATACCATGCATCACCAAAAATCACTTCGTCGAGCAGGTCAGGCTCAAGCATTTTGAAATACACTGACACAATGTTACCTAATGAACAAGTAAGTTGATTTTAGTATCAAATTAATAGTGAGAATAGTAGTTAATTTTATTTAAAATGCATTAGTTCATTGGTGTTGTTTGATTGTAGGCTAAACTGGATGTTCTTTTTGCTAGAGCAGTTTATACTAGTGAAGTTCCGCTAAGTTTAACAGATCAGTCAGCTTGGATCGAATTTTTTAAAACTATTAGGCCATCCTGGAAATGCCCTACCAGGAAAACACTTTCAGGGCCTTTATTAGATCAGGAATATAATAGAATCTCTGCTGAAGTGAATTTTTCAATCACGGAGTCGAAAAACTTGGCTTTGGCTACAGATTCATGGAGCAACATGCGGTAAGTTATAAAAAAAAACGAAAAAATAACACTCTTTTTTTACTTCCACGTCCACGATATGTCACGTCTCACTTCACATATTGTGACATGTGGTATGTGGTGGTAGTTTGCTTAGAGTGTGCAACCTAAAAGTAAAATATGTCTGCATTTTCATTTCCAGGAATGAAGCTATAATAAATTTTACTATTATGAATCCGCAACCACACTTCATAAGAAGTATTGCCAGTGAAACGCAGAGGCACACCTCAGAATACTTGTCTGAACAAATGGCAAATATTTTAGAAGAATATGGTGCTGATAAGTTTTTGGTTGTCATGACAGACAATGCTGCTAACGAACGAAAAGCAGCAATGCTTTTAAAAGAGAAGTACAAACATATCATACCTTTGGGATGTCTTTCACATACTCTCAATCTCTTAGTTCAGGATATTTTAAAAATCGATTCGATTGACAAAATTATAAAAAAAGTTGTGGACATTGTTAAACATGTCAAGAAATCTCACATCTTGACTGCAGCTTTCAACAAGGAAAAAAATGCTCAGATATCGTTATCACTTCCTGTAAGCACAAGATGGGGAAGTAACCTCAAAGCATTGGATGGTTTTATAAAAGCTAAATCTACACTCCAAAAATTAGCTGTGGATGAGTCAACATGTGATCTATTTACGAAAGAGAATAGATCAAAAATACTTGACAATGAAATTTTTTTGGTGCAAGTAGTAAATCTTGCAGAACTGATCCGTCCTATTGTCAAGTGGATATTTACATTAGAGTCGGATGAACCAGTTATACAAAAAGTCGTATATGCTTTTACTGACATAGAGTCTAATCTTGTTCAGAGGATTCCTTTAAGTCCTATCACCACCACACAGGAAGAGCGTACTGTGATGGAAAAATTTTGTTTTCGTAAAGACTATGCTCTTCAGCCAATTCATTACGCAGCAGTTATTTTCGATCCTAAAGACCAAGGTGTTAGTCTTAATTCGGAACAAATTCTATCTGCCATGGATTTTGTAGATAACATATCTAAGGATATGAACGAGAATGACATCGATTCTGTTACTATCTTATCGAATTTGACTAATTACCGGAATAGAGATGGTGCATGGATGAAAGAAATCATTTGGAAGACTGTCAATCATCTAGAGCCTATTAGTTGGTGGAAAGGGGTTGGAAGTATTAATAGTAAACAGCTGGCAGAAGTTGCAGTCAGAGTTCTTTCCATGCCCACATCCTCGGCATCCACTGAAAGAAGTTTCAGTACTTTTGGTAGAATACACAGAAAGATAAGAAACAGATTGACAACTGCTCGAACTGTTAAATTAAGTTTCATTTCACACAATTATCGACTTCTCAAAAGAATTGGTAATCAGAATGAGGAAAATAACTCAAAATTAGGTAGGTGTGTTTTCTGTTTTTAATACTAACTTTTTTCAAGTTCCTTGATGAAAAAAAAACAACTTATTTTTTTCTTCTCTCTTTCCTAGATTTATTTCGTATGCTTTTTTAAATTAGAATAATTTTTCTTTTAGAAACACCCAATGTCGTGGCTTTTACGGATGCTCCTGTCTCCCAAGTCCAGGAGAATGAATTAATAAACAAAAGAAAAATAAGTAAGCAGCTGAAAATAACCCAGTATAAAAAAATTAAAAGTAGTCAGAATTTGGAAGATGAAAGTGAAAAAAATTATGTCTCTTCTTCGCCCTCTGCAGACTCTGAGGAAGAGAGTTATTCTCTGCATGATTCGTCATCAGATGATCTCGATGTGAATATGACTGATGTGAGCGAAAATGACGATACTGATGATAATAAAGAAAAATACTAGAAGTTCACTATTACATTATTCCCTTTTATACAGTGTGTTCGAAATTGGCCACGCCACGACGGTATTGGTATCATGGTATCTCAGAAACTATAAAAGTTAGGAAGACGGTTAAATGGGAAAAGTTTTAGGCAATTATGTTAATGATTTATTAGCCCTCGCAGATTAATTGTAACTATTTTAGTTTTTGAGATATTTCCAAAAAAACAAAAAGTTGCATTTTCGAAAAAAACCACTGTAACTTTTTTATTTTTGGATATTTTTAAATTTGGTAAATACATTATTAGAGTACCTTTTTACGTAGAATACAGCTGCCAACTCAGATTTTTTATTTCGACGTTTCGGTTGCGTGGAGACATCATCAACTTTGTATTTTTTTAATACGGACCTGGACTTTTATTTCGTATTTTTAGAGCTCTTGATCCCCCAAAGTAAATGATGTATCACACTTGTATATGGAATGATTATTATTGATATTTTCCATAAGAGCCTCTGTGCTAAAGACTTAGAGATAGAGACAGACTAAGAGTTACTCTCTAACACACAGGCTCTTATGGAAAGTACCTAAAATAATCTTTTAAGAGATAAGTGTGATACATCATTAAATTTGGGAGATCAAAAGATCTTCAAATCCAAAATAAAAAAATTTAAGTCCGTATTTAAAAAAACAATGATGTCTCCAGTTCCACGCAACCGAAACTTTGAACTGAAAATTTGAGTTGACAGTTGTATTCTACATAAAAAGGTGCTCTAGTAATGTCTTTACAAAATTTAGAAATATCCAAAAATAAAAAAGTTACTGTGGTTTTTCGAAAATGCAATGTTTTGCTTTTTTGGAAATATTTCAAAAACCATAACAGCCTGCAATCAATCCCCAAGTGCTGTTAAATCACTAACGTAACTGCCTAAGACTTTCCCCATTTAACGATCTTCCTAACTTTTATAGTTTCTGGGTGTGGGTCGTGACGTGGCCAATTTCAGACACACTCTATACCTATCTGCATTAATAAATGTTGGATTTTCCTATCTATATTTTTGTTCCATTCGGCTTCATTTAATAAAGCCAATTTACAGTACATATACCTACTTATGTTAAGTTTTGTTTCTGTGGTCTATTACTTTTTAAATAAAAAGTAAAAAAATATTGGCTTTATTTATTTCATGTAGGGTAATTACAAAAAAGAAAAACATCGTATTTGTGACCAAATTAACTCAGGAAATATTAATACATTTCAGGGAAATTTGTACAAGTTTCAATGTTTCATTGAAAGTTACAAATATTTCAGTGAAAATTTCCAAATTCCATAAATTTCAAAAATTTCATAAATTTCAAATAAATTTCATAAATTTCATGAAAATTTCAACTTGAAATTTCAAAACTATACCGAGAGTGAAATTTACCCATCCCTAGATAAAATGCATAAAACACCAAAATCAAAAATAAATTCTTTGAAAAATGAAAAGTATTCAGTCAATGTCAAACATACACTTTCACCAATATAATAAAAACTTAGGGAACTCATTGTTGCCAAAGCAGTTATTTGCACGTAATGGCACGGAGCATGGTGACGTCATTTTTATTATAAGGGAGGTATTATACATGATCAGTCCAGTTTTATATGACAAGTTCGTGATTTGAGAGGAAATTGTTGCTTTCACTCTTCTTCCTCTTTCTCAATGTGGCAACGGCTGACATTGGGGAAGTAATATTTCGTAAATCTATGGTTACACTGCACGAGCGTTTCTCCACCAATTCTTATGACTAATTATCACTTTCAGTTCTGTCACTTGAAGTAATCATGATCACTTCGACCCAATGACAAGTAAATGCATATTCAAAAGAACATGAAGTTATCAGCTGTTTCACTTTGATGTGATAATTTACTGAAAAGAATACAGCCTTTGGTTGTATTATTTTGCGTAAATTATCACTGATCAAAGTGAACAAAGTGAAACTGGTAACTTCATGTTGTTTTGAATATGCATGTACTCGTCATTGGGTCGAAGTGATCATGATTACTTCAAGTGACAGAACTGAAAGTGATAATTACTCAAAAGAATATACCTTTTATCAAAGCGCGTGCCGGCCAATCGCGATTCGAAGCAATAAACATGCGTGATCCAGTATTTGCTCTCTCCCTCTGCCGCGTAACGCGCTCCCTTATTTAACCTATGACAGCGCGCACGAGGCACTACATGCTGCCTCCAGTAGAATATGTTCGACGATTACTAATTTAACCAATGACCTAGTTTTAAAGTGTACCGAATTGTTCACACTATTCTGCTAGGGTTATTCTGAACTAGAACGAATTTCCAACGACATTGTGTTTAATTATTTTAAATAAGCAATTTTTTGTTCTTATATTCTTAATTAAACCCCTTTCTTATAAGGATCGTACCCATGTACATATATTTTACATGTATATGATTTTACCAATGTTACATATATACTGTCCCTTAGACAAGTTTGCCAAGTGAATAATAATAATTAATAAGGGGGTGTTTTGTGTGGGGTCAGAATCTAACGTCTTTGTTCTGGGGTCAGAGTAATGAATTTATCGTTGCCGTAGGGAAATCATATGATTCGAGTTTCGTGCATGTACTGCTCGAAGGACTTGAATTACAAAATTTTATGATAAACCGGCCCTGCTTTCTTTGGGGGTGGATACATTCATTTTTTTTAAACGGGAATCCTACATTTGCTTTCTTGAACCCAACCAATCGCAAGGTTTGAAAGTTTCTGGTCATGAATGATCGGTGTATAACTCTGACCAATTACCATTGGTGTCACGAACTTGATGTCATGTTCGTGATTGGTGTGAACAATACAAATCATAGCTAAAAAATACTATAGGTAGAATACAAATACAGGAGGGTAAACAATACCAACGGAAAATGCCCAAAATCACGGAGTTGTCATTTTTTATTAGATTTGAACTACTTTTTTTACAATTTTTGACATTAACCTCACTTCTAATGTGATGTAATAAAGACAAAAATTAGTTGTTAAAATTTAATAAATTATCTAGTTTCTACCATTCTTATGAACCAAAAACATGCCCTTTTAGGTTTCCTAAGATTTACAAAGAAATTAATTTAAAATGGATTTTCTTGTTGAAAGTGTTGCTTTAGGAGTAGATTCTATCATTCTATTAACGTGTATACGACAATACTATAAAAAGAAAAATGCAGCGTCTATGATATCGGTTTGTAAACCTTCTTTAGTTTTATATATACAATACAGTGTAATATAAGCTATTATGTGCTAGGCAACTAAAAATTATTTCATATCATTGGTGTCGTATTAAAAATTGATCATTATGAATATTATGCAAAGACAATAAACAAGTTTTCTTTATAGTAATATTTAAGTTTGCTAAATATCTTCTAACTAAAAAAATCGAATTCTTCTGGGCTAACATGCTTACATTCTTCTGTAACTGTTTCAGAACATACAAATTCCTAATAATTTAAACAAAAGTAATTGCAAAACAATGGATAAATCGACCACAAGTTTACCTAAAAAGAAAACTCTTTTTTCTTCTGAATTTTACTCTCTTTCGATAAAAACTAGATCAGATTTTTATAACACATACATTAAGAAAAGTATTGCATGTGATCAGTTATTCTCTTTGTAATATACTTGTTTATTTTTTGTTATAAAAAAATATTTGTATTTAAATAAGTTGACCAATGAGCATATATTTTTTTCCCCTAAATAGATGATTTAGAAAAAATCAGTTTGGATTGTCATTGCTTACTACACTTAAAAAGTGTATTGTTGCCATTGCTAGCTTTCATAAACCTTAATACTTTCCCTTCTCAAGGGAAATTTTGATTACTACTATAGGTGTCGAGGAATTTTGATTATCAGATAAATAATTATCTACACTATAAACCTACTGATATTGATTTAACTGCTGACCAAGGTCTAATTTTTAAAGGGCTTTGAATAAAATCAATTAAGTTTTATGAATCCAAGAACCAACATGTTAATTTATATATTTATTGCATAGAAACTACAGTGTTAGGGATACATAGAAGTTTATATTTTGTTCAATTTTTAATGTGTTTCTAGTCTGCACCAGTATTAGCGATCAATAAAGATTTAAAAGAAATTGTAAGAACACATCCTGAAGGAAAATTACCTTACATTGCAATAAGAGGGACAGTCAAAGCCTTAGGCAATCCTATTATAAGCAACAATAATCCCAATGTGTCTGGAGTTATTCAGTCATTAAGAATAAAAGAACATGTGGTTCAGAGAAGTTCAACAGGTTTTTGGGCTGATTCTGAAAGAACCATTCAAGAAGTGCACAATGTTATGCCGTTTGGGTTAGATTCGAAGGGAGTACTGGTTGAAGTTGCTGACCCATTAGTTGCTGAATATTTAGGCTAGTATATAGATTAGTAAAATTTCAGTAAATAATTGGATTGATCTTAAAGTCATGCTCGTCAGTATAACAAGGAAAAGAAGATTTTACTTGTTGAATAAAGTCTCTTGCTATCATTTCTAACAACTGATGACAAGTCAACAAATTTCAACTTCATCTTACATGATGTGATTTGATTTTTAATAATTTTAACTTTTACTACTATTGTAAAATCTGTAATGTTAATGTAAGGAAATTAGGTACCAATCTGGTACAACAAAATTTTCTGGCACTATTGTATCAAAAAACCTATATATATCTGACCTATAAAACACATAAAATACCAAATTCTTTGGATAAAAACAATTTATTTATGCTGGAGCTGAAATAATAAGTTTTAAAATTGATGTAAACAGTCATTTTATGTTTTAGATATGGATGTCATATCAGATACATTTCATCCAACAGTCCCTAGTATGATGGACCATATTTGGGGATTTTTTGCTGGTGTTAGACAAAGAGGGATACAATCCACAGAGAAAATGCTACGCCAAGGGACAGTTATGTCAGGAATAGGAGAATTAGTTTACGAACAGGATGGAACATTGAAACTTCAACCGCCAACTAATGGAGCATCTTTTTTTTTAACTAGCATGCCTATTGCAACTCTAGTTAAGAAAATTGAACTCTCTAAAAAAAATTATGGTATTTTAGTTGTGATATTTGGTGCAATAGGTGCAGTAATCTCTGGATTTTTAATGAACAAATATATAAAACATAAAAAACGATTAAAAGATGATGCAGAAAAAAAAATTAAAATGGAAGAAACAAGAAAACAGAGACGTAAATTAATAAGAAATACTGATGACTTACCGGATAATCAGATCTGTGTTGTTTGTAAATCGAATCCTATAGAAGTAAGTTTATTAACATGAATTGAGGTATTTTTTTAAAATTGGTTATTGGAGAATTGGTATTTTCATACGACGGGGTCTGTACATTAACAAATTTTGACAGATAGCTGACTTCATAAGGGTCAAAGGATGATACAATATACAGAATGCCTAGAAACAATGTTAGGCAGTTGTATTTCTAATATGTTCACTAAGGCAAATTTAAATGTTCCCAAAAAACAACTAATTGATCATGATTAGTGCATCTGGGTGCTCAGGAAAAGTCTCTCTTTCAAATATACATGTACATTAATACTCGAGTGAGGATGTGCATCATCTTGCTGAACTACAACCTTGCTATTAAAGAAAATTTTGTCAATAATTTAAATAAATGTCATTATTTAAGGAGATCCATTTGCTGCACATGAGTCAAATTAAGTGTGGTATCCAATATTTCAAAAATTAAATTAAAATACTAATAAAAAATAATACAATTTAAACATAAATAATTTACAAGGCTTTTATCATCTTCTTCTTCTTCTTCTTTGCGAAAGCCTAAGGCTTGTTTCTACCCATTTCTTTGTCCCTCCTGAGATGCCGACGACCAGCTATCCTTCCACCTCTTGGGGGGCCGTCCCGGCGGTCTGCCGGATGCTGGTTTTCCATTTCTGGCGATTTTTACCAGTCTGCTGTTCTCCATCCTGGATATGTGCTCGTTCCAGAAGCGTCTCCTAGCGCGTGTCCATCTTACCACGTCTTCCGTCTTGCATTCTTCCCTTATTTCGCTGCTTCTCCTTTGATCCCAGAGTGTGTTTCCTGTGATCGTTCGCAATATTCTCATTTCATTGGTTCGCATCATCCTCTTGGTCTCTGCTGTGTCAGCTCGTGTTTCTGCCGTGTATGTGATTACGGGCCTGACACATGCTTTATATATTCTAACTTTTGCTGGAATTGATATGTGTGCATTTTTCCATATGGTTGTTCGTAAGGCTCCCGCTATCCTGGTTGCCTTGTTTACCTGGTCTCGTACGCCCTTCTTGAGTTCACCATATGGTGATATTGTTGTTCCCAAATAGTTGAATTCGAAAACCTGGTCTATTATTGTGTTGTTCAGTTCTAGTTTGCATCTCCGTGGTTCCCTGGCGATCACTATACTTTTTGTTTTGATGGTAGAGATTTCCATGTTGAATTTCTCGGCCTCTTTTTTAAATGCCTGTAAAAGCCATTGCAGTCCGTCCTCGGTGTCCGCGAATAGCGTTGCATCGTCTGCGTAGCATATTATCTTGATTTTTTGGTTTCCCATCTTGTATCCTTGCTCCACCCTACACACTCGCTCTATTATTCTGTCCATTATTATGTTGAACAGCAGTGGACTGAGACTGTCTCCCTGTCGTATCCCTGTGCTTTGCTCTATTTTTTCTGTTGTTGTTGATTTTGTTCGTATTATTGTGGTGTTGTTTGTGTTGAGCTTTCTAACCGTCTCTATGATGCTTAGAGGCACTCCCTTGCGGTCCAGCTCGTTCATTACGTCCTCCAGCCTTATTCTGTCGAACGCTTTCATCAGATCTATAAAGCACAGGTATGCTGGTTTGTTATACTCTATTGCTTTCTCTACAACCTGTCTGACAACGAACACTGCGTCAATCGTTGAACGGTTTTTCCGAAAGCCTTGTTGTTCCTTGCTGATTGTGGTGTAACTGAGAATACGCTGCTGTAGTATACGGGTGAACAGTTTCATGGTCGTGTCTAGGAGTGATATTCCTCGGTAGTTCGCCGGATCTGAGGTTGTCCCCTTTTTAAATATCGGGACTGTAATGCTGTGTCTCCATCTCGTTGGTGTGTTTTCGTCCTTCAATATTTTGTTGAATAGTTCGGCCAATTGTCCAGCCAGAGCCTCTCCTCCGCACTTCGTTTGGGACATTGTCCGGGCCTGGAGATTTACCGTTTTTCAGGTGCTTTAGTTCGGCTGTTACTTCCTCCACCGTGCACTGTTCTACCTCCTCGATGTCTATGGCTTCTCCTCGGTTCAGCCTCCCTCGCTCCCTGGGCCTTAGTTCTTCCTGTTTGTCCTGGTCTTTATACAGGCCCTGAAAGTAGGTGGTCCATTCGGCTTTTATCATCGAAATAGGAAATATAAAAAAAAAACTAATTAAATAGGTAACTTCATTTAACCTATTAAATCAGCTGATCATAACTAGTGTGTGATTTGGCAACGTTGTATTTTTACTGTTTATATTTATCTCCAAAACAGTCTAACCTAACTCTTTCATAATTAATAAGTTTACAAAATAGTACAATGTTTACTTTAGTAATATTATGTAATACTACAAATTTAGTTCATACAAGTAGTTATAAAGAAGATAATTGACATCATAAAAGTTACAACATTAACTTCAGATTAGCTTTTGGTAAGTATTGTTCAGGAGATATGTAAAGAGTAGATCTTGCTACACTTTCAATTTTAGTGATTAGTATTCACTGTTGATTAATGTTATTGTTATTTATCCTGTAATATTGTTTTTTAGTTATCATTTTTACATTGTGTTACTGTTCATAAATTTTTATATTTTTAATATATATATATATATATATATATATATATATATATATATATATATATATATATATATATATATATATATATAATTAATTAATTAATTCCACAATATCATTGTGTCAAAGATCTGAAGTGCGCGCTCATGCAACGTTGCCATTTTAATGCAGGTTCATTATGATCTAATATTTTTTATTTAACATGGGCAGCGATTGAACCACCTTGAAAAAGGGTAGCCCACGAGGCAATAGCTCATAATCCCGGCCCAAACATTTCATACAAATCTTTAATTACCTATTTTTATGTAAGCATTGTGAATTTCCCCTGATCTGAATCAGATGTTTTATTTATTGGGAATATTTAAATATGCTAGTATATAAAACTGCAGTCTGTGACCTTGACGGTTTATTATTTAGTTTAGTTCAGTATTTAAATATTTGTGCTTCATTTCATGTTCAGTTCTAAAAATTATGAATACCATCTTAGAGCAGAAAGATAATTAACATTTTTTTCTTGATTTAGTTTCAAAAAATCAAGAATAAGGAATAAAAGGCCCTAAAAATGTTTTTGTCTTAAGATCTGGACTAAAATTTTTTCCAATTTTGCCGTATGGCTAATTTTTAAAATTATTTATTGCTATTAAGTGTAAGTTAAAATAGGTTTCTAAGTTAAAAATGGTTTGATTAATTCTCAAGTTATCTATTAACATTAACAACAAATATAAATTTGGATAAAGTTTAGGAATTTAGAGTGGTAAAGTTGAAGGTTTTAAATTTTTCCAAATGCTATGAAAACAGTTTTTATAGCATTTCAAACTTAATATACGAGGGTGGTTTGATAAGTCTGTGATTTCCCACAAGGTGGCGCTACAATCACAAAATTGAATTCATTCTACAAAGTCCCCCCTGTACCAATGTGTCTGCGCTGTTTTAAATCGGTCTGTTGCAAGGAAAATTTTTGGCAATCTCTTTAAGCCAGTGTGGAAATGAATCTTTAAGATCATGAAGAAACTGAAGAAAAGCTTAAGCATTATTATAGGAAATGTGCTCCATTTTTTGGAATGGCCCACAAGTGATTTATTGAAGCCACTTTAAAAAAGTGAAATAAGCAAAAAGCTTTTACTAAAATGACTTCGAAATGCGATATAAAAGGTTCAAACTGGCTTTTAGTTGCGAACGGTGATCGTCGGACATGACTTTCACCTTTCATAGGTTTTAAGTTAAACTTAAGAACAAAATATTTCTTTATTTTTGTTTATTATTGAAATTAAATACGCTGTTATTACTTTTCAATTTATTTACAATATGCGACACAAATTCTTCAAAATAACCCACAAAAGTACACACGCATGCGGAATAATGGGTTTAAAAGTGGCATGAATTTGATTTTCAGCTCATATTCAAGTCGCCGAAATAAACGGGTAAGTGTGAAGATTTGTTTTAAAGCTGCATTTTCAATTCAGTTGATGTCATTGATATAAATCTAGTGCATTGAAAGGACCTTATGTTGAAAAATAAATAGACATTAAAAAAAAAATTTATTACATTTAAAAATCACTGACTTCAAAGCGCCCTCGTAGTTATTACTCTACATAAAGTTAAGAGCTATTTAAGTTTTCCTTAGGTATTAATGATATTCCAAAAACATATTACTTATAGCACTTTAATTTGTACTCTGGATAATACACCATCCTAAATTAGTAACACCGTTGAAATAAAAAATCTATAAGCCAGCAAAATTTAAATTTATTGGCATTTTATGAATTCCAAAAATACTCATATACATGAATTAATTTATAACACAGCTCTAAGGACTGTAGATTTTTAATCTCGAGTCAGAGCATCTCGAGTTTTAGCCAGTCATACTTCGAAAATTAATAGAGAAGGCTAATTTCAGGAATCAGGATTGCTATAAGGGAAACCAAACGAATTTTAAATCTCTTTTCCCAGTTTCATTAATAAATGTATTTAAACAGCATTTAGAATACTACTTTATTTTTCAGATGATCTTATTGCCTTGTGGTCACGTTTGTTTGTGTGAAGATTGTGCAGAAGACATAAATGAACAATGCCCAATTTGTAGAGCAATTATAGAAACAAAGTCGGCAGCTTACGTCATATAACTGAAATATATGTTTTGACTGGTTATTTCTTTTTACATTATACGTTATAAAACATAACATAAATCTCCTTTTCATTTACTTTTTAGTTAGCGGAATAAATTGATATTATTTTAGCATTGTTTTATTATTAAGTGTCAATATGATAATTTTTTACTTTACTAGTTATAGAAGAAAACAGAAAAAACATATGTTTAGGAAAATAAACTGTGAGTTGAATTATTTCTTTATTGTTGTTATTGTGATGTATAAGTTTCTGATCTAACAGTTTACATATGAGGGAACAAACTAAAACCATAACTGTTTCTTTTGGATTCACTGTACTCAGGTAGACAGAATGTTAGTTGTATCCCTATTACTTTTTATTTGATTGGAGCAGAAGTTTTACCATGTGCAATATTAAAATTTCCAAAAGAAAAGTAATTGTATATCCAAAGTAATTTATAGACATTGGCCTGCATCCAATATATTTAGTGATATTTATTTATTCTTTCATTGGTAAGAAGATTTTAACATCAGTTAACTATAACAGATTCATAAGAAATATATTAGTAGTTTATTTAATAGCTCGATAACACCAGGGTACCTATTTTCGTTCTTGAGAGAACGATCATCTTGATGGAAAGTGGGCGTGGTTCTCACGAAAACGTATTCAGAATACGGTTTCTTACTTTTTCGTGAGAACCACGGCCACTTTCCAGCAAGATGATCGATCTCTCGAGAACGAGAAAAGCTACCCAGAATACGGTTTCATACTTTTTCGTAAGAACCACGCCCACTTTCCATCAAGTGATCGTTCTCTCAAGAACGAGAATAAGTACACAGGCATTGTTAAACTCACATATCAGTAAACTGACATCCTGTTTGTTTACCTATATTTTGTCACTGGAGTTGGAACTAATCATGGAGCGTTTCCATCACGTGATTCAATTTACATCTTAATTTGTAACATATTTTTAATAAAAGTCAAATGATGTATTGTGGGATATTAGCAACTACCAGAAATTCTGTAATTTTTCCAAACGTAGGTAGCTACCTCCATGATTAGACTGCTAGAAACCATTGGAATTTTTTTATTTTAAAATTTAAAAATTAGCTGACATATTTCAGTTGGACTTTTATACCTAATAATTTTTTTGGGAAAACAAAAAATTGATTTAGGCAGTGGCCTCTTCCCAACATAAGCATAGTAGATATTAATAAGCTATTCTGTTGTTAAATATTCTGTAGAATAATAATTGCAAGTGATAAAAACGAAAATATAATATAAACAGATTTATTTATAGCCTTTGTTAACTTACAACTCCTTGTGATGTTTTACAAACACAATTATTTCTTGTCCGAGATTCATCCTTGCAACAAGCGTTTTCAGTTAAACAACTTTTTTCTTCATTTTCTTTTAATATCCTTTTTACCTTACTTGATTTTCCTATACCTAAACGAGGAAGTCCCTTATTAAGCCCTTCTAGAAGTACACAAGCTTTGCATACTTCTTGTGAAGACACATAATTACACCGGGTACATCTTGTAAGTGTAGGAATTTTAGCTGACTCATTAATTTTCAAATTTTCACCTATAACATGTTAAAAAAGGAAATTTACCTAATTGAAATTTTTCCTTGCAGAAATATTATTTTACTAATAGAGGTAAAGATACTTTCTTAGTTACATAAAACTGCCTGCTGTACTCCATTTTACATATAGTTCTTTACTCTCTTTGGATAAATGCTTATAATGGTTATTCATATGACTAGGCATGCAATAAATAAGCTAAACTAACCTGACTGAATAATATTCATTATTACCGACGGATCAATTTTTTCAAGGTCCTTTAATAATACTCTTGCGTGTCCTCGGTAAGCATTTGGAGCAAATACACACTCAGTAGAAAAATAAACTAATTTTCTAAAATAGGCGTACATAACTATTTCTTTCTCAAAAGCATATTTTAACGGTTTTACTCTGGGTATGCCATCACCACTGTCCTGAAATTTTTTATTTTTCTGTAGATACTTTTTAATATTATTTTAACAATGTTTTATAGATTATCACATTTTAGAAAACGATTTATATCAAAAAGCTCAAGTTTAAAGCTCTTAAAAAAAAATGAAAATGTATGACTGGACAACGTACAATAATATTATTTAACGATACAATTTGAAGATAAATAAACTGCACATTAGTGTTTTCATCAACAATTACCAAGTTCTAACATATTGGAAACTGGAAAAATTCGAACTTCCAGTTGAACCAAAAGTAACAAAATTAAAAAATATTGAGTAGGTGGAGTAAAATTGCATAAAATATTTCTCTTTAAAGTGTTCCTGACAATCCTATAGCATGTCAGTGTCAAGGATATCATTTTCAGGTGGCAATATTTTGAAAAACAAGTCTGTAATTTCAAGTAAGTTAAGAAGATAAGACCGTTGTTATTTAAAATAATGAAATGACGGTAACTCACGGAGCTGAATAATTTTAACGAAATATCATCAGACGCCGTTTTGGCGAAACTACTATCTTGATATAATTTTGTACTCCCACAAAACTTATTTCTTTTGTGAGAAAGCAGTATGTAGTTCACAAATTGAAGTAATCAACAAAACGATTTATTTACATTAATATTGTAAAAAATAGACCTGCTATTGTAGGCTATTTGGAAATTTTTTAAATTTGAAAACCAGACATCCTAAGAAAAAAATTGCAAAACCTGAATTATAAGGAATTAATTTTCCTTCAATTTTAATTTCTTGGCCTCTTTTTTTCATATCTGTTCTAAACAAAAACTGAAAAAAAAATCCAAAACGGAGTTTTGCACTGTAAAAGGATGAAAAATGTCCTTTTTTTCTTGATTTTTTTTGGTAATTAAATTATTTATTTATAATTTGTGAAAAAGATATTTTTAAGCATATAAATGTAATTTTCGTTGTACGTTTTTTACTTCGATCATACCCTAGATTTAAACAATAGATTTGTTTGAAGGCTGTTTACGGTCGGTGGGGAGACGCTTTTTTGATGTTTTCTTTTAGTTTAATTGCCTATCGAGACTTTTTTCGGTGTTTTTAAGTGTTAGAAATTACTATAAATGCGAAGTTTACAATTAATATTAACAAAAAGATGATTTAAAAACTTATTTTTATTGGTAAGTATTTTTAGATATTATTTACATATTGAAAATGACAATAATAATAATTTAGGTAACCATATATTCATATCAGAATTGACATACCGATTATCATATGATACTCATTTAAATAATACAATTAGAAAAGGACAGCATAAAATCGGTATGTGTGTACTAAGTAATTAAATATCTACTGTTTATCAACACTTTTTCAAATATAAATAAAAATATTATTACGTTATTCAGCGTTCAAACAACCGGGCCCTAGTTCTGACGTTTTGCTAATTCTACAAGGGTATGCGCGTTCATATATAACTTCATTATCTTCTTAATTTGAATTTTTTTTACATATTTTTAAACATATATTTTCAGAAAATTCAATAACAAAAAATAAAATTTTTTATGGTGTGTCCCTTAAACAATTTCTTTTCATGGTCAAACTTTATTTACCACTTATGTTAAGGCTTTATAAATATTTTTTAACATAATTTCGGATTTTAAAAAATGTAATTTCTTTAAAAAAAAAATCCTTTTGGAAAAATCAATTTTGTTTTTTGTTATGGCACTAATTTTAAGATGTATTGATGAAAGACTGACTCTCTGTGTATTTTATGGCTAAAACAAATATATAAATTGCTGCGGAAATCTGTGACATTCTAGACCCTGGTATGATTTGGCATGGTACCTCTTAGTTAATATGACTTTTCTTTTTAAACTATGCAAATAATCAGTGTGTGCAAAAAAACAAACTCCCTGCTCTGGATTATGAGAAATAAATATTGAATAACTGAAAAAGTTAGGTCAAAGTAAAATATCCAAACTATCATCCCACTATCTCTAAAGAATAAAATATATTTTACATGATTTGAACCACTATTATAACTTCGGAAAATTAAATATGTTTAATGTACTTTTTTCTTATTTAACTTACTGTCATTATTGAAGTACATCTATTTAATCTAGCCAAATCTCCACGTAATATATTCATTAAGACTGTTTCAGCTATGTCATCAGCATTATGTCCTGTTGCTAAATAATCTACTTTTAATAAATTGGCTCCCCTATCCAGGGCCTGTCTGCGAAATACTCCACAAAACGTACAGTTATTTTTTCTTCCAATCTAAAACCATATAGTATTTGTCTTTAGCAATTAAACACAATGCGAAAATATTTTAAGATATAAATTATGCAAGTCTAGGAGACAATTTTTTTTCCACATATTAGTATTTATTTCTAAGAAATTGTACTTTTTCTGTATTTTTCAAAAACTTTGTGTCCAAATACATGAACAAAATTTAGCACTGCAGTTTAAAAATTATTACCACAAAATATAGTATAAAATAACTTCTTAGGGAAATATAATGAAGTACAGTATCTACTATTCAACGTTAGCCGAAATTCAAACAATATCACCAGTAGTATTGCTTTGTGGGGACATAGGGCAGCACTTTGCTGGGAGGTGGCAAATAAAAAAAAAATTATCAGTAATAATTCTTATGATTTTCAATTAACAATACTGTTATTTAAAACACCAACCTTCTAATTTTACAGCCGTACTAATAAGAGAATAATTTATATTAGGTGCTGTATGTGCCAAGTGTTTCAGTTTAATTCTGTATGGTATATATATACTACTTAAGTTAAAATTCATTAAAAATTATACCTCTGCTACAATTTCATCCATAGTCCATCCATACAGCTCCTTGTAAGACATTATTTTTAAAGGCATTCCATAATCATCTCTATTTTGCTTCACAGTATCCAGACTATCATCCCTATAGCCTGTGATACCTTCATCTATTGATAATAGGGTTAGTTTTAAGTTGTAATTATATTTTTCATTAAGTAGTTTAAGTACATAAGCTAGGACTGTTGAGTCTTTCCCGCCAGACGCGGCAACAGCCACAGTCGAACCAGGTTTAAAAAGTTTTGCTCTTTCAATTGTAAAATGAATTTCATTTTCAAAAGCTTCGAAAAAACATTCTTTGCATAATGTGTCCCCAGTTTTGGGTCTCTAAAAGTGAAATAACTACTGATATTGTGAATTATAAAGTAGGAAAAAAATTGTAACAATTTACTGAAACAAACATAAACAATTAAACCTCATGTTTGCATCATTCCTACAAGGAAATTTATTTATTCTTATTACGTAATTTACCCATATTATGTTTAATATCGGCAATTGCACGATATTATTTTTATAATAATGCAGCAAAACCAAAAAATTGCTAAAATCAACTATAAAGTGATGATGACAATATAATTAATTTTTTGAGAATTTTTTACCTTTAATATTGCATTATTTCCACATTTGGTCGAACAAAGAGGCATATTAATAAAAGAAACAACAGTACTTAATAGTTATAATGGTAAAAATTTTATTTAAAATTGAAAAGGTGAACAAGAATTATTTTGAGGTTAGTTTTCCATCTTTTTAAGGTTAGTTTTTCTTCTTTTATTTTTCGAAGCAATAAAAGGTCGATTGGGGTCACAGGAATTCTTGGCGTGTGCCCCAGAATGGCAAAGTTTGTGTTTGCTGTATAAAATTTTTATGTTTTATGCTCTGCAGCAATTACCTACATCTTATTTCTAAGTATATTTTGCGTAACAAACAATACCGGATAAAAACTACCACTTATGAGGCTGAAGATGCTTTCATTGCATGTTTTAAAGCTCTATAACTTTTTCATTATTTCACCTTAAAAAATACAAATCAGATTATCGCTCATAGTTTATTCGAAACGCGGCAATTTGACTCGCAAAACTTAAAGAAAGTAGCTTATTTTTCCACTGATTGTAATCTCAAGTAAAAGTTAGGGTCCTAGAATAAAGGCCAAATATTTGGGTCAGAAAAAGTAGCGTCGTCGTTTAACAGTCTCTCATATGTCAAATTTGTAATTTGTGCCGCCATATTGGCATTTGTTTTGTGTGATTTCTAATTAAATTTTGCCGGTTTTTTCTTTAAAGGAAAAACCATTTTCTTCAATAAAAACGAACAGCTTCTTAAGGTAAGTTTTTTTTAATTTTTAAACTAGTATTATTTTAATATCTTAAATTGTTACTCCTTACCTCTTTATTATCTTTCTAGTCGGGGCTTTAAATTACTCCGTTTATTATCGTTTTAGTTTATTCAAGTTCTATATTAAACTCAGATTCTTTATTGATATACTAGTTAAAGGTCCATTATCAGATTTGATTATAACTTGATAACGTTAAAATATTGAAAATTGACGTTAAATTTATTCATAGTGCTGTAAAGAATGAGGTAGAATTGCTAATGATTTTATTCGTGAAAGTATGAATACCTATCTTGTTTGAAATAATTCACAAACTCGTTTATGTAGCTTTTAAGTATGAAGGTTTTACAATAATTCACTAGTCTTGCTAAATTACCTAATAATGACTACTGCCTTAGTAGGATACCCTTCAGGTTTGAAAGCGAAAAAGTTGTCAGAACATGCAAAATAAAAAATTGTTCTATATATTTTGGTAATATATTTTAAATAATTTCTTTCTCAATTTGTTCTCTGAATACATTTTTAATCTTCAAGTTCTTGGGCTGAATCACTTATAAGATTGAAAGATAAGTAGGTAGCTTAATGGTGATTACAATTTCAGGCTGTTTTCAAACTGAAGGGGTTTAAATTTTTTCATTTGGTTATCAAAAAGAAGATTGAAAGTTGAATTTGATATTTTAAACTTAACCTCTAATTATTTTTGTTTGTTTGTTTCTCTAAACATGTTGTAAATATTTGCACATTAATTAAATATGCAACAAAAATAATTACCCTATTTTAGTGATATTCAAACTTAATGTATTTATCACCAATATAGGGACAAGTGTCTTCTATTTCTTGAAGATTGCCATTTCTACCAACAAGTGTCTTTTACATTCTTTTTTGTTGCTAATGTTATATATTGGTCTGCTAAGAATGCAGATAAAAATAATAATAATATCCTTTATTGTCAACTGAACCTTTTGACAATGAAACAAGCAACGTCACAAAACAACAGAGAACAGTTCAGTTCTAGTAGCTAGTTGGTTCTTAGCAATAAATAATGGTCAGTACAAATAGAATAATTAAACACATTAAAATTTTCATATAAAACAAACCAAAATCAGCATATAAAACTATAAGCAGCCCCTATTGCTCATATTTTTGAAGTTGCCTTAAAAACAAAAATTTTTCCCAATAAACTAAAAACAGCAATTATTTCTCCCATATTTAAGGATGGTAAACAAACAAATGTTGAAAATTATAGACCAATTAGTATACTTAATTCACTTGCTAAGATATTTGAGATGATCCTTTCAGATGACATTATGACCAACGTCACTCATAAAATAGTAGAACAACAACATGGATTTGTAAGTGGAAAGTCCACAGTAACAAATTTATGTGTGTTTACAAATCATGCCTCGGAGGCTATTGATGGCGGGAAGCAGTTGGATACAGTGTATATCGATTGTGCAAAGGCATTTGATAAGGTGGACCATCGGGTGTTGCTGGCTAAGCTTGTCGAGTTTGGCTTTTCTAGGAATGCTTACCTCTTCATGAAAAGTTATCTTTCGTGTAGGCCGCACATGGTGGGAGTGGGAGGGTCATTTTCTCAGGCTTTTATGGCAACATCTGGTGTACCGCAGGGTAGCAACCTGGGCCCACTGTTATTTTTAATGTTTATAAATGATTTACCTAGTAGTGTTAAACATTCTGATGGTCTCTTATTTGCGGATGACTTTAAAATATTTAAGAAAGTAACAAACAGTAATGATTGTAGTGCACTGCAAGCAGACTTAAATTCAGTAACAGAATGGTTTCAATTAAATAAAATGTTTTTAAATACTAATAAATGCTTCTTTATGTCTTATACAAATAAAATAAATCCTATTAATTTTAATTACTTTATTGATGGAACAAAACTACAAAAAAAGACTGAATGTAGGGATTTGGAGGTGCACTTCCAGTCTAATTTGAAATTTAATACCCACTACCGCAATATTATTAATAAGGCTTTTAGGGTGCTTGGTTTTGTGATTAGAAATACAAGTCAGTTTAATAACCATAATATAATAATAAAATTGTATAATGCACTTGTTCGTCCTCATCTAGAATATGCATCTAATATATGGTCTCCTAGTGCAAATGTGCATTGTGATGCTATTGAGCGTGTTCAAAAAAGGTTTTTGAGATATTTATATGTTAGGAAAAATAACTTATATCCATATCTGATTTCTTATAGCAGTATGTTAGAAAGCTTTAAATTTCAAACTCTTCAGAAAAGAAGGCAAATTCAATCTGTGACATTTGTTTATTGTATTATCAATAATATAAAATTTAACAATTGTTCTTTGATTAATTATATACCTCTTCATGTACCAAAGATAGGATTAAGGATACAAAAGGAAAAATTCTTTCATGTCTCCATTGGTAGTCGTTCTCCAATGAATTTAATGTTAACTGAGTGCAACATACTATATAAGAATAATGATATTGACTTTTTTAATTGTACCAAGAAATTGCTATTGCAACTTATGCAGTGACCTTTAGGTTTATTCAGGTTCTTGTCTGTGCTGTCTTTGTTCTGTGTTAGTTAAGTCTGTAAAATTTCTCTTACTTATAATTACCTTGTAGCATGTTATGTTTAGGTGTTTGTAAGAGTATCAATAAATAAATAAATAAATACAAATACACTAGAAGAAGTTACAAAACATTTGAAAACAATTAAAAACAAAATTTATGGTCTAAATATTTTAAAAAATACAACTTAAAATTCAAAAGAATAGAAACATTTTTCTCTTAAGAAAAGCTCCACTGCCTTTCGAAATTTGTGCCTATGTTTTGTTACTAACGTGTAGTGGTAACATTCTGCAAGCCTTTATCCCCCTGAAAGATTGGCCTTTTTCATAAAAATTAGACATGGCATGGGTATTCTCACCTCGGCCCTGCTCCTGGTTTCCATAGACATAGACTCTCCATAAAGATGGAAATTCATTTGGAATAAATAATGATTTTTCTTAACAAATATAACAAGATATAAAAAATATAATAAAGGAACAGTAAGAAACTGGAGATCTTGGATGTAATTTTAAAATACATCTTAAAATGTGCTTTTGGGCTCTAAAGATGTTCATTGCTCCAGGGGATGAGCCCCAGAATAATATACTATAATTAATTAATGATTGCACACATGGAAAATAGAAGATGCAAACACTATCTATCGTCAGCATGACTTTTAAACTATGGATTATAGCACAAGCACTATTTGGCCTTGACTGCAACATGTCAATATGAACCTCTCAGTTTAGAGCAGGATTAAGGCAGACCCCAGAAATTTAATGCTATCCATCGTGGGTATTGATTGATGATTCATTTCTACGTACAGTTTTTTTCTGCATTAAGTCCTGGGAAGCTATCCAAACACCACTCGCGCATTTGCTCTGCAGCACATGCACAAACCTCGGAGAGCACAGACACGGGCACATCTGACAATATCACCGAAATGTCGTTGGCATACTGGCAAAACGTCCCGCGCGCAGTCCATCACAAAGACCATTCACATAAAGCAGAAACAATATTGAACCCAGAATTGATCCCTGCGGTACTCGTTGATGTATGACAGATGGAAATAATAATAATAATAATAGTAATTTTAACTAATTTTTCAAGAACTGTAAAATTTTCAATTTAAAGACATAAACAACAACAATAATAGTACATTAACGGATCAAACAAATACAGTCCATTTCAAAAATAAAAAATACAAACACTATTTAAAACAGAATCAGAATCAAGAAACTTACAAATCTAAGAATGCATTAAAGTTCTTCAAAAGACGAGCATTGACAATTGACAACATTAACTAGTTTTTCAAGAATTGCAATATTTTCAATTTAAAGACGTTAACTGGCAAATGATAAATATCAATGTCAGTAGAAACTGAATTCATTTCCCTACACATTCGCGAAATAGGACTGTTAATGCCATAATTCGTTCGGTAATATATCACTTCAAACAAATTGTGCGCTCTAAAAGCTCTTGGAGGAACCGATAATCCAATGTTATTGAGTAGTTCGGGAGAATCAATACAAGAGTTAATAATCTTATAAAGTAGAACAAGGTCAAGATATATGCGCCTCACACACAATGGTAGCAACCTCAAAGCATCGGCAGTATCATCATATACGGACCCCTTCTGTTGCATTCCCTGTTTAAAGCCAATGAAACTTAAAAACTTCCTTTGTACTCTTTCCACTTTTTCTTTGTATGTAAAATAATAAGGTGACCAAACTTGGGACGCATATTCCAAGACTGATCGAACTACAGAGCAGTATATCACTTTAAAACAGTCTACACTATTAAAATCCTTAAGCATTCTCTTCACAAACCCTAGCAACTTTAAACTTTTGTTCACAATATTATCAATATGTGTGTCGAAGCGAAGGGCCCTATCAAATGTAACACCCAGATCCTTCACACAGTCAACACAATTAATCGTGTTATTACCAAGAAAGTAATCAAAAGTTATCCAATCCCTTTTACGATAAAAACTTATAATGGAGCATTTATTAATATTGAGGTGCATAAAATTTAATATACACCATTCAGAGAATCAAGCTAGATCCCGCTGAATGCCCTCGCAGTCGTTGCTACTCTGCTGCTAACTATTTATCCATTGTAGAAATGATCCATGGATGCCCAAGCCTTCCAGCTTGTAAATAAGAAGTTGATGGTTAACCTTGTCAAAGGCCTTGGAGAAATCAGTGTAAATAGCATCCACTTGACACCTCCTCTCCAAAGCCTCAATAATAACTTCTACCAGCACACAGAATACTTACAACCTGTTTTTGTTTGGATAGGTAGTATTTTAACAAAACATATTGGCCTCTGATCAAGTAACTCATGATTAATGGTGCCTTTGAGAGATCGAAATAAAGGCCCGTCACTCTTTCACCATTATCCACTTTCTCCCCTCTAGAAGAAATAATGCGGAAAATCGCCAATTCAGTTCATCTGCCAGGTCTAAACCCATATTGTTGATCGCTAACAATCGCATAATTGTTTAGAAAAGACCAAATTCAGTTGAAAATGGTTTTTTCGAAGATCTTCGAGAAAAACGACAGCAGTGACACTGGACGATAATTCTCCACACACCAGCCTTCTCTTCAATATAGGCACCATCTTTCCAATCTTCAGCACTGAAGGAAACACCCCCAACAGGAGCATTAATTTATTATACAGACTTGATTTAATTGTAACAGCCTCGCATTGAGTTTAAATAAAATAGAATATTTGGTTCTTAAAAATAAATATAGGATAATTATTTTGATTAAGTAAAACCTAAGGAAAAAGCGCTACTCCTCTTCTTGGGGCGTAGAACACGATTCTAACATTGATTTTTCACAATTCTTCCTCATTTTCCCAGAAACCAAGAAACCATTTTTCACCACACAATACATTTTTATTTATGAAGAAAACGTCGAACTTTCACATCTATTTTGAATGGTACTTATTGAAATACATTGCATGTAATATATTTCAACCTTTTTTTGCGCAAATTTTATCAAACAAATTTAGAAAAACTTATATTTTCAACGAAAAAGCAAAAATATTTTTCGTAATCGTTATTGGTCATTGTACTACTGAAAACGCCAAATATTCGTTGCGACGTTGCCAGATGTAAAATACTTGGTATATACTATAAAATTTTTCCATATCAGTCAACAACAAAGTTTTTGGCATGTAGAAACAAGGGTAAAATTGATCTTAACTAAACAGAATTTTTGGTTAGTTGAAGTTAACTTAGATTTAGTTAGTTGGGAACACTGAAATCAATCTGAATTAACCTAAACTGACGTAGACATATTAATTTAAAAATGTTACTATCCAGCAGAGACCACGTGGAGGTGGGAAAATCTCTGCCAGAGAAGGATATTGGAAAAGGTCCAAGTTAGTAGGGAAGCTGGTGGTTTAGGATCTGCTGCAAAAAAAAATATGTAAAATGTATAAAAATAAATTTATATCGTAAATTCGATGGAAGAAGGACATTATTTGGGACTAGAACAATAAAGAAAATAGGCGGCATAAAGAAATATCCAATAAAAGCATATTATTAATGTTCTTTTTCGTTCTCATTAAAAAAATGGAGATAAATCTATCCCATGTATTTAAAAGATTCATGGTACATGTTTCTGTGGTCAGAATATTTTTCTTCTTGCATTTTGTTTTCACTCGATACTTTCTGCTCTTAAAACCGTTAATATTTAGAGGGAAAATCATGCCTAATATAAAATCAAAGGATATGAACAAATGTGCAATTATGATCCTTAAAACCTTTAATATTTGAAGACAAAATTATGCATAATATAAAAATCAAAGAAGGGAAAAATATTTTTTTGTTCCTTGTCATTGGCGTTACATAGGATCTTAATCTCACGGTCACCCATTCTGTATCCTCCCAATTTGCGTACTCTCATTATTATCTGACCCATGATAATGTTAAAGAGAAGCGAGCTTAAGGAGTCCCCTTGTCTAATTCCTCTACCAGCTGGAACTGGATCTGTAAGTTCTCCGTTGATCCTGGCTTGAACTTGGTTATCAGAATATATATTTTCTATAGTTTTAATTAGGTTCTGCGGACAAGATTCAATAATATGCTGCAGTTGGCTGAAGAACATTTCTCGTTCGTTCTTAGGTTTATTGTCATCGGGAACATATATTGATATTAGAGTTAATTTTTAGTCGCCGATATTTAGTTTGACGGTTAGTATTCGTGATGATATACAGGAGCATTCCACAAAATTTTTTAGATACTTGATATGAATCGTCATTGCATTTTCTTCCTTTGCTCTTTCATGTCTTTCCACCTTGCTGTGTATTAGTGTATAGTCTTTATATTGTGTCTAACCTTTACCCTTTATTTTTGTTTTTTGCAGAGCACAGATATCAATATTGTGATCTTTTAGTTCTTTTTTATATTCCATGTCGCGAAACGTATGATATCCCTATTCTTCCAGCTCTTTAGCCTAATCTTTGCGTGAGTCGTCATCTTTATATCAGTCCTGTTCCGGGGCCAAGTTTTGGGTTCTGTGAGAGCTCATAGTCTTTACCTTACCTGGCCTAAAAACCCTCTTCCGTTATCCGGGCTTGGAACCGGCAACATCACCACCAGTTACTCAATCCACCAGTAACAATGGAGAAGGGTTTTGTTCCTTTGGATTAAAAAAAAATTAAAAGTATAATAAACATAACATAAAATATTATTGTAAACATCTTAGTAATATTTCATATTTTGTTACACTTTACATAAAATTTAGGTCTCCTTCAAAAAACCCAAATGTATATAACCATTTTACTAGATCTAATAATAATATCTTAATATCACAGTGTAACAGTTCCCTTACCTTTAATTCTTTGTTCCATCAAGGAAAAAACTTTTATAATAATATACTTATGCAGATAAAAAATTTGCCAATGAATTGTTCAATTTTTCACTAAATGAATTCAACGATAACCTAAGTTTTCTTATTCCGTTATTTCAATTAAGTTTTAATTATTATGTAAGTCAGATACTGCTCCTTTGATTATTGTTCAAAGTTAATTTGTTTTTTATAGAGCTAAATTAAAATGGATGAATATTATACAGCACTTTAGTACTTTTCAATAAATAATTTTTGTCTCGATTTGAAAGCTAATATCTTCTTTCAATTCAATTTATGTAAGTATTAATATATTAAATATCAATAACATAGAACCACAAAATAAATGATTTTATTCAAAATTTGATAGAAACATGATTTTTAATAAAGTCGCCAATTTTATGTATGTACATCTTGATCTTTTAATCAAAAGTTTTCATGGGCACATCAAAATCATACAAGGAGTTTTAGATTTACATCTCAGTGGATAATTGGATGTTATAAATATATATAAGTTTGCCGCGAAACGGTAGATTCCACAGTAGAAATCCTTTTTTATATGTATGGAAGTTTATTTTTATTCAATATTAAAAATGGAACTAAATTTCCTTCGCGTCACGTGACAACGAATACCAATCAAAGTTAATGATATTACTCCTTACTAACGTCATCGCTGGCAGTCCGTCCTGATACGGTTATTCTTTTGAGTCATTATTACTTTCAATTCTATCACTTAAAGTAATCATGATCACTTCGACCTAATGACAAATAAATGCATATTCAAAAGAACATGGTTATCAGTATCACTTTTTTCACTTTGATCACTTGATAAGTACTCTAAAGAATACAGCGAACGTTATCGCTGTCACGAACTTGACATATAAATTTTTTGATTTTATATCACATTCCTGATCGCTGTCAAGGGCTACGTTGCCTAGTTCATATTTTATAGTCATTTTCATGTAATTTCTTCGAAATTTACTTACTTTTCCCTTTGAAAACGATTCTAAGAAATTTTCTCATGAAGGAAAATGGATTTATTAAGGCAAATAGTTCAAATTTGCCGATAATTGATTGTTCGCAACAGTAACTTCTGCTCTGTTGAATTTAGAAATATGAAGACCTCCATGTAAGTAATTTATCAAGAATTGCTATTTCCGCAATCGATAATGAATACATTATAATAATAATCGGTATTTATAAACTGAAAAGTAAAATAAAACGAGTAGTGGCGGGCTAACTGAAGCCACATTTTCCTGTTATTTTCCGAACGTGGAACGTGAATAAATAACTTTTCAGGTGTTTTACTTGTAGTATTTGTATATTGAGGCCCAATAACTGAGATCTCATCACAAAAATTACGAAAAAAAATTATATATCCTTATCACTTTACCAGTGTGACGTTACATTGGTCTAGTGACAAGTATTGTCGTTTTGGCGGGAAATTTGAAACGGAATTTACAATTTATGATTTTTAAAGTACTAGTTGTATTAAAAAAAAAATTAAAATATTTTCGGTTACATTAGGTACTTATGCGTGGTTTTAAGCACTTTTCCAAAAATAATCAACATCCCAGTTTCAATATAAAAAATGATGTAATCATATTAATACTTAAAATATACAGGAAAAAGTTAAAAACTAGTATTATAACAGGAAACGCAAGAAATTTTTCTCGGGGATGCTTAAGACAATATATCCAAGTATAAAATGAATAAGGTTAAATATAGTGATAAAAAAAAAACCAGCTGTTAAAAACATTCTGATAAAAATAACAAAAAAGAATCGAACAATAAAAGTAAAGTTGATATACGAGGGGCAACCAAAAAAGGGCGCGATGTCAAAGTCAAAGACCCGTTTAAACCAAAAACACTCTTACCGTAAGGCGTATGCCACATCTAGGAATTAAAAATAAGGACAAAACTGTAGAATCATATGATAGTGACAATCCACATTAAAGACATAGATCTGAGTCCACCCCAGATTCAGAAAAGACAATGTGACAGAATATTACTCGATCAGGATAAGCCACTAAATGGTAGCGAACAGGGAATTGAAATAAAGTCAACATAGAACGAACCGATAATACTGTCAACAGAAAAAATTATCCTGGAAGTCTTCCTGGCTTTAGATAATATTTAAAAACAGCACAACAACACACAATGTTAAAAGAAAATCAAGATTGTTTGAGAAATGATAGTAATAGTATACAAAAATGTTGGACATTAATTTTTAGCATTGAGGCTTTAGAAAAAGATAATTAGCACCTTGTAAAGCCAAAAAAATATGCCATTGTTAGTAGTGTAAAAAATAATGAAAACTAGCAAAATCAAATATCAAAATCTGAAGCATGAAGAACCCCCAAAATCTCAATCCAACGTCACACTATTAATTTTCTCAAAAACAATCCGTCATAAACTCTTTACATAGAGCACTTTCAATATGGGACGAACAATCACTGAAATCAGAAACAGAAAAACTGACTGATGCTCTGAGAGGCAACGGATATAAGACGGTCTATTAATAAATATAAAAACCCAACTCCTCAACAAAATGTCATAAATATACTTCCTATGGACAGTGTTGTCTTACCTTACATACATGGAACCACCAACAAGATTGCCAGATTGCACCGAAAATCTTTCGGACAATTTTCAACACATGTCAGAAAATTGGATAATGTTTAAAGTCTCCAAAGTACTCAATTCCATTTCAAACAGGAGGCGTTTACAAGATACCTTGCTCTTATGGTAAAGTGTATTCAGACAAAACAGGACTGTCTATATCTACTAGGCTTAAGGAACATGAATGATGTATAAAAAATAAACAAATTGTACAATCTGCAGTGGCTGAACACCAGCATTGCTCAGGTCACACTTTTAATGTGAAAGAAACTAAGGTGCTAGCATCAGTGTCTGGTTTGTTTGCTTGCTTGCTTTCCCAAAATGGCATTCATCAGGGATGGTTCGTCAGCTCGTGCCACGGTTTGGCGCTTAACTAGAGACAAAGCCACCCTTCTGGATAGGTTACACGAGCTCCGATTTGTGGGGACTTACGGTGAGGATTCTCGGATAATCGTGCACGTACCCCCGAAAACCATCGACTACTATTTAACTGATTTTATTATTATTTTTTTCCACTTTTACTGCTACAAACGATTGGTGTTGGAAATTAGTACTGGATAACACAACAAAGGAGAATACTTTTTACGCTTCAGAACGACAGCGAAGCGACTTACACACCCCGAAAGGTCGCCTCGGATAACATATACCCAGGTAAATGAAAGTAAAGAGGGTGAAGAGAGATGGTCAGTTGTAACACAAAATATTACTGGTAATTGTTACTATCTTTAATTATACACTTATATTATACAGGGACTTGGCACTAGAGAGGCCTTGTTTTCCATGCAGGTTCTGATTCAAAGAGCACGTGACATCAATGCCGACGTCTTTGCATGCTTCATAGATTTTGAAAAGGCATTTGACAAAGTGCAGCACAGTAAACTGATTTCAATCCTACAAGAGACAGGAATCGACGACAGAGACAGAGATAATATCAAAGCTATATTCACAACAAAAGGCTATTGTACGAGTTGAGAATGAGACAACAGAAGAATTTAATATAAAGAGAGGAGTACGCCAGGGCTGTATACTGTCGCCACTTCTATTCAACGTATACTCAGAACATCTCTTTAAAGAAGCACTGGGCAACATAGAAGATGGAATTATTGTAAATGGAGAAGTAATAAACAACCTAAGATACGCGGATGATACCGTTCTTATAGCCGATACTGCAGAGGGACTTCAAAGAATTATCGACCGAATAGTGACAGCTTGCAACAGATATGGTATGAAGATAAAACGCAAGAAGACGCAAACGATTATTGTCAGTAAAAACGACGTCGGCAATATACAGTTTACTGCCAACAACGTAACTCTCACAATGGCCGAGACGATCACATATCTAGGCTGCACGTTGAATAAGGACTGGGACCACTCTCGAGAAATAAGAAGCCGAATCGAGAAAGCAAGAGGTACTTTTAATAAGCTGCGCAACATACTCTGCAACCTATCCCTCAATATACATACGCGGATCAGGATTTTGAAATGCTATGTACTCTCAACTCTCTTATATGGGGCAGAAGCCTGGACCCTTACCGATGCTTCATGTAAACGTATAGATGCGTTTGAGATGTGGTGCTACCGCCGCATGCTTAGGGTTCCTTGGATACACCACGTATCAAACGAAAACATTTTACAACGTATCGGTGGAGAACTGGAATACCTTACAAATGTCAAACGCAGAAAATTGGAGTACTTTGGACATATCATGCGGAATGAGAAATATCGCCTGCTCCAACTTATCCTGCAGGGGAAGATGGAAGGCCACAGATCAGCTGAACGAAGACGAATATCATGGCTGCGCAACCTACGAACATGGACTGGAATGACATCAACAGGTCTGTTCAGAGCAGCAGTGAATAAAGTAATATGGACCAATGTGATAGCCAACATCCATGGTAGGATAGGCACTTTAAGAAGAAGATTATAAATTTGAGTTGAAACTACGAATATTACATTGTATTACTCTAGACATGGTTTTAATAATTAGGATTCCTATTAACTCTATTATATGGCTGGCTGTCTGATTGTTCTTTGGTTCTGGTTTGTTTAAACGTAAAATTAGAGAATCAATCGAAATCTATAAATATCCAAATAATATTAATAGAGATGCAGGTTATACTCTACATCACACGTGGAAATCGATTGTAACGCTGGATCACGGTTCTCTGAGCACCAGTCGGGTGTAAATAAATACCGGACTGTTGCTCCTTGATAGTCATTCGGTGTTCTAATCTGGTGGAGTAAAGAGCCCTGAAGATATCTCGTGCAATCGCAGGCGAAACGTGGGATAATAATTCCAATTTGACACGGTCTAAAGCCAAGAATCATGATTTTCAGATATTTAATGTTACAAATGGTGGTTTTAAAAGCATAAAAGACTTAAGAAGCGGAGCAGTTGTTGTCGAAAGCCATGATAAAGAACAACAAGAAAAATTTAGTATAGCCTTAAGTGACAAAACTATTAAATTTGAGGAAGTTCAAAACACCGATCCGATGTTCATGATTACAGGTATAGAAAAAGGAACTCAAATGATGAATCTGCGTTGAATAATCAACATTACTAACTTGAGGTTCTTGCTCAACTTTGTGAAACAACAAGAAAAAAAAACGACACGAATTATGGAAGAACAAGTCATGGATTTTTCATCAGGACAACGCGCTAGCTCATTCTGTATTGTCTGTCAAGACGTTTGTAGTCAAGTATAATATCCCAGCGTTGACCATTTGCCTGATTTTCTACTAAGTAATTTTTATCTCTTTCTCAAGTTCAAATCTACATTAAAATGAACAATATTTAAGTCCGTTGAAGTTGTGAAAGAAAAAGACAGAAAAAAACTTCCAGCACTGTTTCGAACAAAGGAAAATCCAGGGCCCCTATCCTCGAAAGTGTGATGTGAAAGGTGAGGTGAACGGCGATGGGAATGGCGATGTGAACTTTTTGACAGTAAAAGCCGTATTCTTAAAAAGCCAATGTTGCCAAATATGAACGTGCTAAAACCCGAGAATTTCAAAAAATAAAATTGATGACAGATTGAATTGAGCTGTCAGACCGAAAATGTTCGTAGTATATTTTGTTGCCTTTTTAGGCAAAAAGTAGTTTTGGTACTTTAAATTAATCGTCAAAAGTAAAAAAAAATACTGCTGTTGTTATTTTTGTGAAGTTATTGATTGTCATTGCAATATTTGTACTTTGCCTGGATTAAATTTATCTTAAATTGACAGTCTTAGAACTGTTCAACAAAAATGCATACAAAGAGCCAAGTACTTGAAGATTCTAATATATATAAAGAAAAGGGGATATCAAAAAAAGCAGCAATCATATATACAAAGTAATATACTGACAGTAATTGCAGAAAGTCAGCACTGATAAACCTTGAAACGGTGGAAATTACCACTCTACGTAGTATGATTAAGAGCCATCATCCCTATGCACTATGGACACTATCCAATCAGTTATTTATTGTATGAATTCACAAAGTGTCCAGCCTCTTACTGCAAGATGTTCTGTCCTGACAAGTAAATTTGAAAGAAAGCCTGAAACTTCAACGAAGATAGTGAAACTGTTTATGACCAGGGACCGAAACCAAAGGCATGACAGAATACGTCAATTAAAGATACTGGCGGATCTCACATACAACTTTAAATATATATATTTTTTTATTTTATAAAGATTTGTAGAGGCTTGAAGATAAAATGTACCATAAATAAGGTTTATATGCTGAAGGACATTCGTTGGTCTGTAGGGTTCATATTTATATGTCTCGATAAATTATAATCAATATTTATTTAATTGTAGTGTCGTATAGTGTTTAACACAGTCTAATTAAGTTAAGTGCTGTAGTTAACATAATTTAAATATAAAATTTGTTACTTATATAAATAAAAGTTTCAGATAGCTTACAAATTATGATTTTTCAAATTTGTTATAAGTCACGTCGTGAAAAGAATTATGTTAGATTTAACTGTTTAAAACTAAGATACTCAGCTGTTATAGACACAAGTATTTATGTTAAATCCATAAGCAGAACTGGCCCTAGAAATTTTTTTTTTAAATAGCACACTCATACAATTGAGTTATGAACAGAATCTCCTGTAATAATTTTATATGTCTGTAATCTCAAATTTACTTAATATTCGCGAGACATATTCAACTTTCTAAGGATATGTTATTAAAAAGTTTGAAAATATTAAAAATATCTGGGTACGTTTCAACTGTTTATTCAAAAAATAAAACGTCTTAAAGAAACGGTTGGTCAACATATTTTTTTTTTTTTTTGAAGAACCAAAAATAAAATAAAAATTTTTAATACTATTTAATTTTTTAAAATTCGTGCGTTCAGTATGTCATTTAGCGGCTGACATTTCATTTGCGCATGTTTCACCGTTCGCTTGCCTTTCACCGGGCGAACGAGGATATGAGCGATGAACATTTCAAGAATACGCGTTCGCCACCTTTTCACCGTTCACTTCCCGTTCCCCAGTACGAGGATAGGGCCCCAGATGGAACGTTGCAGGGATAGAGGGGTGAAGGAGATAATAACTAAATATGTGTAAATTTAAAATAAAATGTTGGACAGCAATAGTCGTTATTTTATAGCCACACCTCGTATAAATATAAACCGTAATTTTAATAAAACGAAAAAATGATTATGTTTATAAAAAGCGCCTCTCTCAGTAAATTACATTTGTCTTCATCTTCGTTCTGCGCTCCGTTCCCTCCTATTTTTGTTGCGGCATACTTGAGATAATTGATAATTACCAGCGTTCCTTTAAAATAAGCATACACAAATGCGTGCGTCGCCTTTTAAGGGTGGAGTTTTAGCGCTAGTGGGTTAGTAAGGTATTAATATGTTCTTTTGTTATATAGACGCAGTGTAAAATTTGAATTTGTTCGAAAGGAAAGAAAGTGAAAATTATTACTTATTGCAATTTAAAATATTTATCAAGGAGTATATTTTTTTCTCAAGAGAAAGTTCACATTTAAAAAATCGATTTAAAAAAAAGTCAGGACTTTATTGAAAAAATGTTTATTACATATTAAAATACATTGTTTGGGAATTTATTTTTTAAAAATGATATCGTCCAAATGTAATCCGTTGCGCTCACGGCATTCATTTAATCGAGCACTAAAATTGCCCATGACGGCTCGGCAGGTATTCTCCGTGATGTCTGCCATTTCGTTGCGGATATTTTCTTTTAATTGTGCCAGGGAACTCGGTTTGTTGGCGTAAACTTTTGATTTGACATAACCCTATAGGAAAAAGTCCATAGGTGATAAATCAGGACTGCGTGGAGGCCAACTTATGTCACCTTTCTTTGAGATCAGTTTGCCAGGAAAAATTTCACGCACTCGTGGCAGAGACATGTTGAACGTGTATGAAGTTGCTCCGTCTTGCTGGAACCATGTTCTTTGGTTATAGCCAGGAAAATTTTGCAGTTCAGGCACGAAGAAGTCGTCTAACATCTCCACATACCGCTCTGAAGTCACTGTTACTGTGCGTTCCCTTTCATCTTCAAAAAAGTACGGGCCGATAATTCCTCGCGCCGACATCGCAGCCCATACAGTCACTTTTGGCGAATGTAGAGGTTTCTGATGTTTGTGTTTTGGATTGCTTGCACTCTAATAGCGGTAATTTTGCTTGTTTACATGACCATTAAGATGAAAATGGGCTTCATCCGAAAAGAAGATGTTGGTAAACGTTGAAAAGCGTTCAGTCATCTGGTTTACGAAGTCAAGCCTCTGACCAGCATCCTGAGGCTACAATTCTTGCACCAACTGAATTTTATAGAGGTTCAGCTTTAAATCTTTGTGTAAAATCCGGAATAATGATGACCTATGCACATTTAAAGCAACAGCACGCTTACGAATCGAAACGTTTGGGTCGTCACGAACAGACTGAGTAACTCTCTACGTTTTCGACCGTTCTCGAAGACCTCGGACGCCCGGATTTTGGTTTATCTAGTGTTGAACCGGTCTCTTCAAACTTCTGGACCCATTTTCCAATAAGTCGAGCGCTTGGCGCATTATTTAAGTGACGAATATGTCGAAAATTGCAGAATTTTCTACGCGCTACAGTCGCCGAATTACCGTTTTTGTAAAACTCACGTACGCACAAAGCACGGTCCGCCCCCGAGAAACGCTCCATGGCGACTAAATTCCCAAGAGCCAGGCTACCGATTGACATACCCCCCGCGCCGCTCGGAATAGTTGCGTTCACGCAATAAGCAAAACAAATGTGTACTTTCTTTTGAGACACCCTGTATTACATTTGTTCGTTTGATTTCATCATAAATTATGGGCTCATTTTCAATAAATGCGATATTTAGATTATATCTTCTAAATAAATAAATTAAATTAGAAAACAATCCAATTAGAAAAAAAAAACTTTAAAATTATGAAAAGCAGCCAAATGGAATGTTAACTGTATTTAAATAACAATATAATTTTGCCGTGAATCGGTAGTTTCCACAATAGAAATCCTAAAAACACAATATTTTTCTTTACTTTTAAGGAATTTTATTTTTATTTAATAATAAAATTGTAATTAAATCTCCTTCGAGTCACGTGACAACGAACACCAATCAAAGTGAATGATGCCACTCCATACTAACCACATCGCTGGCACTCCGTCCTAATACGGTTATTTTTTTTTGAGTCATTATTACTTTCTGTTCTATTAGTTGAAGTAATGATGGTCATTTCGACCTAATGACAAGTAAATGCATATTCAAAAGAACATGGTTATCAGTTTCACTTTTTCACTTTGATCATTTCATAATTACGGTCAACTTCATCGCTGTCACGAACTTGACATATAAATTTTTTGGTTTTATGTCATATTCGAAATTTGTTTACTTTTCCCTTTGAAAGCGATTCTAAGAAATTTTCTCATATAGGAAAGTGGATTTATTAATACAAATAGTTCGAATTTGCCGAAAGTTGATTGTTTTATGATGGTCAATTTCTTCGCAATAAACCTCCTTGTAAGTAATTTATCAAGAATTGTTATTTCCGCAACCGATAATGAATATATAATAGTAATAATCGGTATTTATTAGCTCAAAACTAAAATAAAACGAGTAGTGCCGAGCTAGCTGAAGCCACATTTTCCTGTATTTTCCTAACGTGGAACGTGAATAAATAACTTTTCAGGTGTTTTAATTGTAGTACTTGTACATTGAGGTACCGCACAACACTTAAAATAACTTAGAACTCACTTACGATTACGAAAAAAAATTATATATCCTTGTTAGTTCCCCAGTGTGACGTCCCATCGGTCAAGTGACAAGTATTGGCGTTTTGGTATTTATCTTCTTAAAGTGCCTATCCTCTTTGGATGTTGGCTATCACATTGGTCCATATTACTTTATTCACTGCTGCTCTGAACAGACCTGTTGATGTCATTCCAGTCCATGTTCGTAGGTTGCGCAGCCATGATATTCGTCTTCGTCCAGCTGATCTCTGGCCTTCCATCTTCCCCTGCAGGATAAGTTGGAGCAGGCGATATTTCTCATTTCGCATGATATGTCCAAAGTACTCCAATTTTCTGCGTTTGACATTTGTAAGGTATTCCAGTTCTCCACCGATACGTTGTAAAATGTTTTCGTTTGATACGTGGTGTATCCAAGGAACCCTAAGCATGCGGCGGTAGCACCACATCTCAAATGCATCTATACGTTTACATGAAGCATCGGTAAGGGTCCAGGCTTCTGCTCCATATAAGAGAGTTGAGAGTACATAGCATTTCAAAATCCTGATCCGCGTATGTATATTGAGGGATAGGTTGCAGAGTATGTTGCGCAGCTTATTAAAAGTACCTCTTGCTTTCTCGATTCGGCTTCTTATTTCTCGAGAGTGGTCCCAGTCCTTTTCCAACGTGCAGCCTAGATATGTGATCGTCTCGGCCATTGTGAGAGTTACGTTGTTGGCAGTAAACTGTATATTGCCGACGTCGTTTTTACTGACAATAATCGTTTGCGTCTTCTTGCAGTTTATCTTCATACCATATCTGTTGCAAGCTGTCACTATTCGGTCGATAATTCTTTGAAATCCCTCTGCAGTATCGGCTATAAGAACGGTATCATCCGCGTATCTTAGGTTGTTTATTACTTTTCCATTTACAATAATTCCATCTTCTATGTTGCCCAGTGCTTCTTTAAAGAGACGTTCTGAGTATACGTTGAATAGAAGTGGCGACAGTATACAGCCCTGGCGTACTCCTTTCTTTATATTAAATTCATCTGTTGTCTCATTCTCAACTCGTACAATGGCCTTTTGTTGTGAATATAGCTTTGATATTATCTCTCTGTCTCTGTCGTCGATTCCTGTCTCTTGTAGGATTGAAATCAGTTTACTGTGCTGCACTTTGTCAAATGCCTTTTCAAAATCTATGAAGCATGCAAAGACGTCGGCATTGATGTCACGTGCTCTTTGAATCAGAACCTGCATGGAAAACAAGGCCTCTTTTGGCATTTATGCATGGTTTTAAACACTTTCCCAAAAATAGACATCCCAACTATGAAAAATCTTTTTTTTTTATTTCAAATGTTATTTAAAGCAAACCTTTTTTAAGTGAAAAATAAAAGCAGAACTCCCTGGCAGTGTCGTACTGTTTTTGCCATAAATTTGCACAAAAAGAAATATCAATTTCCCCTATAAAATAGAGCGAAATAGTTCTATGGTTAGATTATATATATTTTTTTAAGACATCGAGACTAGTAGGTATTTTTTTTTGAATAGCACCACCTTTCGCTTATTCTGCAAATTAATTTAATTAGTTTTTACTTTTTTGGGTTTCGGTCACATTATTACTTTATAAAAAAATTAGCACATGTTTTTTTTTGACGTTTCGGTTTATTTTATTAATTAAACCATCTTCAGAGAATTACTGTAAATATGAAAAGGAATATGTAAATTTATGCTATATAAACTGAAAATTTTACTTTCTTACCTAATGTTAACAGGTGGTTCACTTGAAAAACTTACATTTAACTATTTTATTACTTTAATACAATATAATTAAACACTTCTTATTTAATATAAATATAAATATAGATAACTATTATTTTTTGATGCATTTTTTTTTCACATCTGGTTTGTTGTGCTTTTGACAGAGTACTACCAAAGGGTTTGAAAGTTTCTGGACCATCTGCAATTTTATTGCCCTATTAGATTCGTATATACATTACTCAGGTCATTTGTGTCCGTTCTGAAATTCATTGTACCGGGTGTTCTTTTAATATGAATCATTTCTTTAATTGTTCTTTTTTTGTAATTAATTTCTTTGTCTAGAATCTCCACGTTGTTAAAATCGATGTTGTGCATGTTATCAATTGCATGTTTGGCTAAGGCGGTTTTATTATCGTTATTGTGATGTCTAATGCTGTATTTGTGATTTTGTATTCTATTTTTTAAATATTGTTTGGTTTGACCGACATATGTTTGGTTGCAATCTAAGCAATTGATCTTGTAAATGACATTTGTTTGTTCGTCTTTAGGGATATCAGGTTTAAGTTTTGTGTAAAGGTTTTTGAAATTATTCGAAGGTTTTTCAGCTATTTGGATATCGTATGGTTTTAGCACTTTTTTAATGGGATTAGTAATTTCTGGTATATACGGCAATGATATGTATTTTTGGGTTGATGGAACATTGCTTGTTGTTGGCTGATTGTTGTTATAAATTTTATCTACTCGGCTTTTTATTATGGGTTCAATAAATTTCTTTGGGTAATTGTTTTTCGCTAAAGTGTCTTTAACTTTTTTTAAATTTTGCGGTCTAAATTGTGGATGGGAAAATTTGATAGCTCTATCGGTTAGTGCTGTGACCACACTCTTTTTGTATTTTATGGGTGCTACAGAATTGTAATTTAGGTATCTCCCTGACCATACCGGTTTTGTGTACCAGTTTGTTTTTATTTTACCATTGTGATCATATTGAGTAGTAATGTCGAGGAAATTAATGGCTTTATTATTTTCTTTTTCTAATGTAAATTGTATTTTATTATGATAACTATTAAATTTATTGAGGGTGTACTGAACTTTGTCTTCCGGTATGCATAATATACAGTCGTCGACGTATCTTTTAAAGAAAAAAGGTTTGTAATTTAGTTGTTTAATTACACTTTCTTCTAGAAGTTCCATGACAAGGTTTGCTATTGTTGCAGATATTGGTGAACCCATGGCAACACCGTAGATTTGTGAAAAGAAAGAATCTTGAAAGCGAAAAAAGGTTTGCGTTAAACATAATTTGGTAGCTTCAATAAAATCATTTTTTGTTAATGGTGTGAAGTTTTTTATTTTTTCTCAATAATTTTCTATGCTTTGAATAGCTAAGTTAATGGGGATATTAGTGTATAGGGATACCACATCAAAAGATACTAATATGTGACCTTGAGGGATAGTTTTATTTTTAATATAGTCGCAAAATTCCCATGAGTTTTTGACATAATAATCATTTTTACCTAGAAGTTTACTGATAATATCCGATAAGTGTTTTGATAAATTGTATGTGGGTGACTGTATATTACTAACAATAGGACGAAGTGGGGTGCCTGGTTTATGTAACTTTGGAAGGCCATATATGTAGGGAACATGACCATTATTACAATTAAGCTTAGTCTTTAATTCTTTTGTTATTAGGTTTCGTTTAAACCAATCATTTACAAGTCTATTGACCTTAGATTGTACCCTACAAGTTGGATTGTGGTTTTCTTTTTTATATGTGTTAAGTAAATAATACCGATATTTATTTACTTTTGAAACATACCATTACCATGCTATTTACATTGGTGTTATCTACTTATATAAGAAATAGTTAATCTGAGGTTTTTGTGTATATAGCTTATCGCATTTTTCACGGCTACACCCTTGGATCTCTGTCATTCAAATATTAATCTTATTTAAAGTGAGAATAACAACAATAAAAATGTTGATCAGTTTTGGGGACAAATATTTGTTTTTTATTATAAATTAAATAATAAAACAGCTTGCGATAAATAATGCAGTGAGTGATCCTAATGCACTTTAAAAGTATTAAGTCTCGTACGTTTGTTAAAAGTTCTCAAATCAGAATTGTTATAGTCAACCTTTAAAATCATGAATAATATTTAGATATTGATGGGAATATATAAAAAAATTATTTATCGGGAACAATTAATTCCAAGGATCGTGCTACTGGATTTACAGAACAATTCTATACACTGATGTATTGTATTGACAAAAACTCTGCACAAATGTCTTGTTAACATAAACAAATACTTATTTTGAAAATCCGACAAAGAAAAATCGACAGAATTATAAGCATCGAGAACCTGAACTAACAATAAGAAATGAACGCACTAAAGATGCCGCCACATCCGCAAAGCCTACTCTGGTTTTCTGGTTACCGCGTTTCCAACCTCGTGCAATTTCAAAAAAACACATTCGCTATGGTATTTTTTGTGCGCAAGCAATGGTAATAACAAAAACTAGTTGTTAATGTATGTGTGCCCAATGACTCATTTGAAGCTATGTCCCCTTAATTTTTTCCCAGCTATGATTTATATCTTCCTCTTCATTTATTGGTTTTCTTTCAATTTTTTCCATCAATCTTTTTTGATATAATTCTTTCGTTGACGTATGCCACAGAGAGTCTATGTCCTTTTTTTGTATCCTAACCTTTCCCAGCTGCTTTTTCTTTTGTGTAATCTTTATTCGAATTTTTGATAGAACTAATTTATGATCGTTTCCTGCATTAACAGAGTTCAGTGTTCTAATATCCAATACCTGGGTGGGATGTATAACTCGGTTACTGACTATAAAGTCAATCATAGATTTGTGTCCTCTTGTATTTTCAAAAGTGTATTTATATTTATTTCTGTGTTGAAAGAAAGTATTGTTTATCCTTAATTCGTTGTAGGCACAGAAATTTACCATTAGTTCTCCGTTGGTGTTGTGATACTGTTCGTTGAAGCGTTGTTTAATTCCGGGTTTCCTATACGGGCATTAAAGTCTCCGAATAAAATAATAGCTTCCTCACCAGGTATTGAGTCTAAACGATACATCTTGAAAAATACTTTATATTTTAATTTTAAGTAGACCCCCACCTTAATACAACTTATTTTCGGTCCTTTTAACAGCGTGTTATACATAATGGCGGGGAAATCTAAACTTAGTGTCACGAATCCCAACGATCAGTAGTTAAAGGCCGAAGACCTCGCGACATTGCGGTTATAATGGGAAAAACGACGCGTAATGCCGCTAGGAAATTTGTCTGTGATAGACACTTTATAGGTGCGTTTTGTGTTGAGTTTTATAATGTGTTTAGAGGTTTAATAAATGGAAGGAAAGTTGTTTAATCAGTATGTTTTTAACATTGTTTCATTTGTTGGGAAATGGTCAGAGTTTAAAATTTGAGCGTAAAAAGAAACCATTCTTTTAGGGTATTTTTATTAATAATATTTCAGTATGGCCGCGGATGTATAAATACTCCCATAATTACAAGTTACACAGCACAATGTGAAATTTGTACGTTAAATTTTGGCATATATTTAAAGTTATGTATCATCGCGACATTTCTTTTTCTCAAAAAACTATACATAGCATCTTACTCTTTCAAATGTCGCTGAGTTTGCTCAAATATCTTTCTTTTTCTTCGATATACTCAATTTTGAAAATTTGAAATTGCATGATTTTTTCAAGTTTTGAAACCCTTTCGTGACTGATAATCTTTTAAGCGACAATTCTGATAATCCATGAATGTTTCAAGACATCGCTGATTCTAAATTTATCTTTAGTTTTGCAAAATAAACTTTTTTAAACAATTTGTTTAAATAAATTATTGCAAAATTCATTTTTTTTTTAAATAAATGCTTCCATTGCATTTTACAAAAATAATTACGTTCAAATGAGTTGTTATGGTTATTACGATATATTTTGTTATAATTAAAGTATTAAATAACAAATTTTGCAATTTAAATATAAACACTTTAACGCATTTGTAAACTTTGTATTTGTAGAATATGGTTTTGTGAATTTTGGATATGCATTCTTAAATATTTTCTATTGATCGTTTGAGGGATTTTTAAATTGCAAAATTAATTGTTTATGATTCTGTTCACAACAAAATATATCGTAATACCGATAACAACTCCTTTAAACGTAATTTATTTTTGTAAAATGCAGTGGAAACATTTATTTAAAAAATAATAAATTTTGCAAAAATTTAAAGAAATTTATTTTGAAAAAATTTAAAGAAATTTATTTTGCAACACAATAATAAATTTGGATTGAGCGATACTTTGATAGCCCTAAAACATCCATGGCTTATCAGAATTGTCGCTTAAAAGCTTATCAGTCACAAAAGGTCAAGGTTTCCAAAACTTGAAAAATTCATGCAATTTAAAATTTTCAAAATTGAATATCTCGAAGAAAAAAAATATTTGTACAAGTTCAATGGTATTTAAAAAGTAAGACCTATACTTTAAAGTGCTATATATAGTTTCTTGAGAAAAAAAATGTCGCGATGATACATAACCCCAAATAAAGGCCAAAATTAACAGTCCAACTCCATGACGAGAAAAACATCCCCAGACCGTCACAATGCCGCCGCCATGTTTGATGGTGGGTACTTGGTACCGAACATTATATCTTGTGTTTGTATTTGTTGAATTCTGATAATATGGAGCAAACATAGGCAACATATATATTTTTCAAAAGAGAATTTTAAGCTCTATTTTCATATTTAGTAATATACAGGGTGTTCCATTTTAAAAAAGTTAATCTATTTAAAAAAAAAAATACAATTTTTCACGGGGTTCAACCAATTTAAATCATTTGATTTAAATCAAAAGAAAATAAAAACTAGAAATATAGGTGTAAATATTGTTTAATCCAAAATAAACATAAAACATTACAATATAATCATAAATAAGAAAACATTTGTTAAAACAGGTAGGTAGTTTATGAATAATAAAACACATTTCCAATTTTCATTGTAATATCGGTAAAGGAATACTAATTTTTTTGCATTTTCTATTCCTAATTTACTTCTAACATGCGAGTGAACGAGCCCGAATGTAGAAAAAACACTTTCTACTGAAGCTGGTGACGAAACAGTACATAAAAACTGCTTCAGAAGTAGGAGAAAACGTTCAACAGCAGGAATGTTTTTTTTTGTGGGACCCACCACTGCAGGGCACTAACATTAGATAAAACCTCCTCTGAAAACATAATTGTTGAAAATGGTACCCTTTTAGCTTTTCTTAGGAATGTCATCGAATTTGAATATGTAGTTTACAAAAGTGTCTTTTATTTAATTAAAAAAAAAATTGAGACGAAATATTAACAATTAAAATATACATAATTAACATGTTGGAGGTCACTACATATAACAAAATGCCAATACATTTTGGAATATCTCAAAAACTGTTTTTACCATATTTTTTAAATACTAATACAACGTAGATCCAAAACATGAATTTTTTAGAAAAAACCCGACATTTCTTGACAGTTTAGAAAATACAGATTTTTTTTTTAAATAAAACTAATTTGAAAACATCCGACGCGTGGTGGAGTACAGTGATCACAACTTGGCAACTCGCGATAATTCAAACCGAAGTTAGATTAGTTCTTCAGAATGTGACATTTTTTAAAATATATTTCTCAGTATTTTTATTTATCTTCTCAATGGGTTGGGATGTCAAGATAACAAACAGTATAGGTATGAAACTTACACTATACACATGTTTACTCTATAGACCATTCAATATAGACATTTGCGGCGCTGCCAGATGTATTATATTCAAAGTTATTACTGTATAAGAATGTGTCTATATATTGAAAGTTAACGTGTGTTGGGTACAGTCTCCTTCAAAAACAAAATTGTTTAGGCCTCTTTGACTTTTGGTACTTACATAAAGGCTATAATTTTGTCTACAACTTAATAAATGGAAGATAAGATTTAAAGCTTGGTTGTTCTCTACATCAGTCAGTTTATATTTGGTTTCAATTACATCTAAAATATAAGCTATAAAGTGATAGTCCGTAAGTACCTGTTTATATCGTCTTTGAGCAATATCAAGCTGGAATAACGATGATTCTAATTCATCTTCTGATATACTACCCAATTCCTTTCATTTTTCTGCTGCGTCCGATAGAAAATATTTTTTTCTTTGTCATTTATTAATTACCACGGCTATATGTTTCAAGATTTTTAGATATTCCTTAGCTGATTTTTTAAGACCAATGTTTGAACTTTTTGGTATATGGTAGAGTGTACGTCTTTTCTATTTTCTTCACACATTTTTAACAGTTTCTCCCATTGGCTTAAATATACATCTAGACAATCTGCCATGCTTTCATCTCATCTCGGAAGTACTAGTGCTTTTCCATCAGCTTGTTTGTACTTTGCTTCTGTCAAGTGGTTATTTCTGAAATATTTAATAACTTGTGTGATAATTAATATTGTTTAACATCTCTTATTTTGAAATCTTTGCAGAGTAGGTTGAACTGTTGAAGCCGCACTGCTTTGAATATTTGCGTTGCTTGAGTTTTCATTTTCTGTAAAAAAAAATAAATAAATAAATACAAAAATACAAATTTTCACAGCTATTTTTAATTCCACCCAACTTTCTAAAAGATCTTAAATTTGGTCAAAATGGGGTAAAATATAAAGATAAAGGAGATATATGCATTTAAAGTTTCATAGCTATTAATGTCAACCAGCGTACATATTTTTAATGAATTTTAAATTTTCACTTTTTCGGTAGAAATCTGTCAAAGAAACAAAAAAATACAAGAATTAAAATTGACATTGCAAAAAAAATTCTTGCTTATTTTATAACAACCATTCAAATTTGGTCGAGATCCGTCCGTAAATAACGGAAATATAAACGTTTTAATTTTGACAGCTGTCAAAAAAGCACTTTCCGATTGCCGTTCAAACTCAAAATCAGTATGGTTCATTTTCGGGTTAAGAGGTATTTTTATTCAAAATTTGTTTCAAATCGGTTAAAGGGTTTAAGTGAAATTGTGAAACATCCAGACAGACCGACAGACACTTTTTGAAAATAGTGTAGATCCACTTAAAGGCACCCAAAACATGCATTTTGCATGGATGCAAAAAAAAATTTTCTCCAAAAATAATAACCATTTTACTAGAATAACTAAGAAGGTAAAATTAAATCACATTACATACTTGCAATTAAATCAACTTCTTCGTTAATTACTTCAGCGACTTCTGTATCAACACCTAAAGTTTTGCACTTTCAATGATGGTATTTTGATCTTTTAACAAGACCTTGAATTTCTTTATTACAATTTTTACAATTTCTCTACTACCAGTCTCCTTTTTTTGTTTTTTCTATAAAATATAATTCCAAATATTATCTTTTTCCTTACACTCATTTTTATTTTAAACTTCTTCTTCTTCAAGTGCCTTCTCCATTGCGGAGGTTGGCAATCATAATAGCTATTTTAATTTTTGAGGCAGTTGCTCTAAATAGTTGTTTTGAACTGCATCCAAACCATTCCCTTAGGTTTTTTAGCCATGAAATTCGTTGTCGTCCCACGCCTCTTCTGCCACTTATTTTGGCCTGGATTATGAGCCGTAAGATGCTGTACCTTTCTCCTCGCATAATGTGTCCGAAATATTGCAGTTTTCTCTGTTTTACTGTTATCTCGACTTCCTTTTCTTTCCCCATTCTTCTCAACACTTCGGCGTTCGTAACTCGATCCACCCACGAAAGCCTCTGAATTCTTCTATAGGTCCACATCTCAAAAGAGTTAAGTCTTCTCATTGCCTCTCGATTCAGTGTCCATGCTTCCATTCCATAATATAGAACACTATATACGTAACATTTAGTCAGTCGTATTTTCAGGGCTAACGTTAGATCTTTGCTGCAGATAACCTTTTTCATTCTAAAAAAGTTGGCACGTGCTTTCTTGATTCTGGTTTTTATTTCGACGGTATAGTCATTATTTTCTGTTATTAGGGTTCCCAAGTAAGTGTACTTCTTAACTCTTTCTATGTGTTGGCCTCCTACCATTAGGGTTTCATTATTATTGGTGTTGTTTTTACTAATTATCATGAACTTGGTCTTTTTCGTGTTAAGAGAGAGTCCATATTCTCCACTGACTTTCAATATTTTATTCATTATCCTTTCTAGGTCTTTCAAACTATCAGCTATTATTACGGTGTCATCTGCATACCTAATATTGTTGATTAAAACTCCGTTCACTTTTATCCCTGCTGTTTCAGATTCAAGACTTTCCAATATGACCTCTTCAGAATAAGCGTTAAATAGTAAAGGTGACAATATACAACTTTGTCTGACTCTCCTTTGTATTTCCACGTCTCCGGATATTTCCTGTCCAATTTTTACTGCCGCTCGCTGATTGTAATACAGATTTGATATCAACCTTAAATTCCTTTCATCCAAATTTTTGCTTCTGAGAATCTCTATTAGTTTGTCATGCTTGACCCTATCAAAAGCTTTGTTGTAATCTATGAAGCAGACATAGAGGTCCTGATTGATATCTAAGCATCTTTGAGTAAGCACATTAAAAGCAAATAATGCTTCTCTTGTACCCACCCCGTTCCGGAAGCCAAACTGTGTGTCACTAATATCCAGCTCCAACTTGGAATGTATTCTAGCGTGTACAATTTTTAAAAGGGTTTTCAAAGTATGTGACATGAGACTGATTGTTCGATAGTCACTGCATTCTTTTGAATTTGCTTTCTTTGGTAAACATATGAATGTTGATGTTAACATTTCTCGGGGGATAGTTCCTGTCGTGTAAATTGTATTAAATTATCTCACCAATAAATCCAAATTTTTGTCATTGATCAGTTTCAACAACTCACCTGGCATTTCATCTGGACCAACAGCTTTATTAGTTTTTATCGACCTTAATGCATAAATGACCTCTGCTCCCAGACTGTTTATAGAAGAATTTTCGTGTCTTTGATCTTCAAATAGTTTTTCTATGTATTCTTTCCACCTGCATAATTTTTACTATGTTTCCATAATAATGTTTCCCTCTTTGTCTAGCAATACGTTTGAGGTTTTTCTCTTTTCTATTCCAGCTAGTTCTTTGACTTTTTTATGCAAGTTGAAGTTGTCGTACTTGTTTTGCAACTCCTCTATTTCCTTGCATTTTCCAGAAAGGTACTCTTCTTTTGCTGCTCTTATTTTTCTTCTTATTTAAATTTGCAACTGTTGATATCAGGTCTTGTTGGTCTTGTGTGTCCTTCTTTCATCCATCAACTCCAAAATATCATCTGTCATCCAATCTTCCTTTTTGTATCTTGATGTTGTAAGTACTTTCTTGCTTGGTTCCATAGTTGACGTTTTGAAAAACTGCCACTGTTGTTCAACGTTGTCATCGTTTAACCCAGGCTTGCCTTGTCTTCTTTCTAAGTTTGTGCTGATGTCTTGTCTCAGCTTTTCTTTCGTTTCTTCTGATTTTAATTTTTGTATATTTAGTTTTTTGATGTTATGATTTGTTTGTATCCTTTTTAATTTAAGTTGGAATTTAGCGATAAGGGGATTGTGGTCCGAAAATACATCCGCACCTGGGTACGCCTTTACTGAATGTACTGCGTTTCGATATCTGTTTTTTATCAAGACGTAATCAATCTGGTTTCTAACTATGTTGTCGTCCTTATCAGCTGGTGACTTCCATGTATAGAGACGACGTTTAGGTAGCTTAAAAAAGGTATTTGTTACTTATTTACTTTTAATTAACCTAGGATGCACTTGCTTAGTTAATACAATTTGATTGTTAAAATACGCTTGGATGGCCTGGGTTTCCCTACACGGTCGAGGAAGGACTTTCCCAGTTTTCAGCTGGGATGCAGGGTCACGATTCATGGAGTCGATTTACCTATGATTTACTTATACTTTTGATTGCGGTAGTCGCGGGCACTTATTGCAAAATAAATGATTTTTTGTCCATCATTAGAAGGATTGTTAATAATATTTATTATTATTTAGACTATAAGAAGTACACATTTACTATTAGAAAAGTCGTTTTCAGTATTAATCCGAAATGTTAAAAAAAGAAAAAAATCAAATTAATCTTGATTTTTGTAAATTTCTTGATAAAAATCATTGATATTTTCAAACCCTGATTTTTCATAAGCATTTGTTCTTTCTAGTAACATAATCTTGAGATATTGAAAAAAAACAGCAACTTATGTATTTAAAGTTTTTTTTCAACTCTTATAATAAATTCACCAGAGCTTGTCAAAATACAAAGAACAACCTTACATTGTCCAATTTTCGACACTTTTGCAAGGTATCTCTATTATTATTAAAGATGGATATTTTTACGAACCTGTGCTAGTTTTTTTTAAACAAATGATGAAACAAAAAATTTTTCCTAGCCCTTTCTGTTTTTAAAATACAAGGCAAAATTTTCCATTTACTTTTCCCACTCGTATCTTAATTAATATGTAAGTTAATGAAAAAGTAAAAGTGAATTATTGTAGAATTTTTTATATAAAATCCACTGGCGTAGTTAGTTTTTTTTTTGTTAAAGTCATCGGATTTTCAGTTATAGATCAAACATCTGCTTTGTTGACAGCTCAGTTTCAGTTTTTTTCATTTCAAAAATGTCTAATAGTTGATATGTAAATTCACTAATAAATCTAAAATTGTGATTTTTTTTTTAAATAATAAATACAAGGGGAACACTATTGCTATAGATTAAACAACTTGATAAGGTTTAACATTGAACGGTTATTATTTTGTGGTTATAATTTATCCAATAAAAATTTAATGAAAAGATTTGTTTGTTAAGAGTCTATTATTTATATAACTTATAGAATGGTCGATTTTTAAAGATATGTTAGAAATAAAAAGACTAATTTAAATGACCCCCAGTGCAGGTTTTAATTAACGTTCCTCTGAGAGATTTCAATGTCATTTTAAAGTGTTCTCGTCACGGAGCCAAATTTTTGTAACATTAAAGGTCATTCTTTTCGTTACGGGACGGTTTAAACAAAATAATCACATAAATGTGCATGCATACTCTAATAACTTACTTTATTTTCAATAATTTCACACTCTATGTATTTGGAACAGTCTTTTTTATCATTAAAATCATTAAGAAAAGGGCAGATTTCACTTTTATTCTCTGTATGATGTGATGTTGCCAGATCTATCACCAGTGGATATCAAAGTCCAAATTTTAAAGACGATACTCTACCTATTGTATTTTTTTATTCTGTGGAAAATTTTGAATATATTTTCTATGAGATATCGTATGTCTATTTCGTACCATTTTAAAAATTTTCGTGAGTAAAAACGGTTTCATAAGGATGTTGACTGTATTCAAATAAAAATATAATTTTGCCACGAGACCTTGCCTAAAAACCACAATATTTTTCTTTATTTTTAGGAAATTTTATTTTTATTTAACAATCAAAACGTAATTAAATCTCCCTCCAGTCACGTGATAACGAACACCAATCAAAGTGCATGACATCACTTGTTCGCAAACATCGCTGTCAAAGGCAACTTTGGTTAACATTATTTTATAGCGATTTCCGTGCAAATTCTTCGAAATTTGCTTACTAATCCCTTTGAAAACGGTTCTAAGAATTTTTTCCATAATGGAAATTGGATTTATTAAGGCAAATAGGTCGAATTTTCCAAAAATTGATTGTTTTACGTTTGTTAATTTCTTCGTAACAAACAGTAACTTCTGCTACCGGTAATCTTCGGTATAGTCCTCCATATTTTATTCAGCAACTAAAACCAAACAAGTACAAAATGTTGTTACCCACCTTTACTTTATTTCTAACCTCAAAATTCCAATTTTCATCTTTGAAAACGATTGCTGGTATCAATTAAATGGTGCACCAATTCGCTGTAGCAATCAAATCAGTAAAGAGTTTACAGAGATATTCGAGGACAGATGGATTTATCGTACAGGCCTCCTAGGTCGTTGGATCTGACCCCCCTAAATTTTTATCTTAAGGTCAGAGTAGAGCAACTTGTTTACCAAACTCCAATCTATCTATTGGTGCAAATCAGTTTGTTTTGACCGTTCAGTGGAAGGAAAGCATGAACCTAATAATGTGTTCTTACAAAAAATGCCTTCTTATGTGATGGAATTTGAAGTAGATTCTTCCAAATAATTCATAGTTAATAGTTAATTTCGAACTTCTTAGATTTCGGATGCGGCAGAATTTTTAACACTGGCGGTACTGCTGAACTGATGTTTTTGAGATGAAAAAGTTGTCAGCAAGATGAGTACTGCATATGTCCACTTCAGACTAAAAGCGACAACGCAGGGTTGACTTTCCCTACCCTGATATGCCCCTGTCGCAGCCATGTGATATGTCGATAGACCTTAAACATACAAAGTTTAATGAAAAAAGTAATTAACTTAAAGTCGGCTGATATATTGACAAAAATAGTCGTATTCATTGATTCCTATCTGTAATATTTTTAAATAATTAACAGATATCGATAATCATTAAAACTCGCATTTAATGATTAGACATCACATAGCGTTTAAAAAACATAAAGGTTTATATCATTTATTTACGAACCTAACCTTTTCCTGTCCATTGTTTCGGTACGTGTGACTAGTATCAGGAATTATTCGACCGTAGTATAAAAGGGTAATGTGGGGAAAGCACAATTCAGAAGTAATTACTCGACGGTCTAATAAAATATAAGGTGCAGATTTCTTGCAAACTTTATTGACTTTTAATGCTAGGCAAACTTGTCGCGATTGTCACTTAATAACCGTTGCCAAGCGAATGGCAAAAAATTGTCGATCTTCTATATGTTGATGCTGACTTTAAAATTCGGTTTAAATTACGGTTTTCTTGAATTTTTTTTATTTATTTTGGGAATAATTAAGTAATATTTAATCGTAATTCTAATTTTATTATTAAAATTTAAGGTTTGTTCGTTTCGGGACGATTCTTATCGGTAGTGTAGGAAGGAGTAAGCCAATGAATTATGCAAGACTGAGCAACTTCTACTATTCAGCAAGACTACTTTGTTTCTATCTAAATATCAGTCTTTGGATAGGTTGTTTGAAACAAAATGTTAATTACTAAATTTTGAACCTCTGTATAATTTTAAAAGTAAAATGGAAAATTTGCAGCTGCGCTTTTCCGGATTGTTACTAAACATTATACTCATTAAAAAATGCAGAAAACTTCAAGACAGCGTTGTTTTGCCCTCATTGATTCTCATCCGGCCATTCCACCCTGTACAATTTATTTCGCAGTCGTGCTCAAGCTACTATTTTTAAAACGAGAAAACAGCAGACAAGGACCCGACAGCGACATCTCGATTAACCACTGAACAACACAAGAGCAACACGCATAATAATGTATAAGACCGCCATGTGATGGTACGACGGTAAAATAAAAATAGAAATTATATAGCATGCTGCTGCCTCCAAGAAGAAAAGTCGCACAATTCGGTACCGACATCAAAACTAGTTGCGAGATTTTTCGCAATAAAAATAGGGATGACATCAGGTTGACTTATCTAATTTTATATTTTTGTTGGCTTAAAAAGCATGCAGCACTCTCAAAGGAAGTACGTGGTGCGATCCCTACTCTTACTTTCGGATGTCGGTACAAAAAAGTGGGACCTCTATCCTTCGAGGCAGCATACTTTATATATCGATGCTGATAGATTTTTATTCTTATATTACCATCGCGCCACCACACGGCGGTTTTATACAACATTAGCGGGTGTTCTCTTGCGTTACTGACTGATTGGTTTAAAAATATTTTTCAGAGTCATTTGAAGGCCAAGTCGAGTTTGATTCGACAACTAAGAGTGATGGAAAAGACTTTTCCTACAAAAGTTTCGGGAAATCGAACGGTGCATCTTGAAGTGACCTTAAATTTGATCTCCAAGGTCATTTGAAGGTCAACTTCAGAATTTTAAATGAGACCTACTTTTGACCTCACAGATGGAAAGATCAGTGAATTTTACATCTACATATGACCTTGACGTTGAGGTCAAGTTCTATGTCAAGGTAATACGTGGATGTAAAATTCACTGCAATTCGATCTTTGGTTTCAAAAGAAGTAGGTCTCATTTGAAATTCTAAAGTTGACCTTTAAATTAATTTTGAAGGTCGAAACCTGAGCCATTCTTTCCAATACTTTTATGATCTGACCTTGACCTCGACGTCAAAGGTCAGGGTCATATGGGGATGTAAAATTCACTGATCTTTCCATGTGTGGGATCAAAAATAGGAGGTCTCATTTAAAATTTTGAAGTTTACTTTCAAATATCCTTGGAGGTCAAGGTCAAATTTAAGGTCTCTTGAAAATGCACCGTTTGATTTCCTGAAATTTTTGTAGGAAAAGTTTTTCTCATCACTCTTAGTTGTGAGTTTTTTAGTTTCCAGTGTACCTCTAAAGGCCTTTTTGAAATTAAACATGACGCATTCAGAATGGCCTTAAAACATCAAAAAATTAAATTTTTCCTCTAATATAGGTTGAAAATTCTTTCATTTTAAACGTTTTCAATTTAGTGAATTAAATTCTTGCAAAAATGAATTTTTTAACACGTACAACAATTAAAAAGCTACGTCTCGATTTTTTGGCACCTTCTCCTTAGCCTACACATTTTATGCAAGGCAGTAGAATGGGAATATTTTTTTGCCCTTTTTGAAGGCGTTTATTTGCAGAAACCCACTTTATTTTCATGTCCCAAAGAAATAATTTTTGTATTCTAGAATGAAAAAGAAACTTATCATTGATGATATTGATTTAAAAGGGTATGATGATGTAAAAGAACGAAAATAGACCTTTTTTAATGAATTTTTTACAAAGAAATTGAAGAGTTAATATTTTTGCAATTTTCACGATTTATATCGAAGTACACCTAAAAAGCAAATATATTTATCATTAAAAATTTACATAAAGGGTTTTCCAATAAGAGGTGTTATTTTGATATTCAAAGAAAAATGCCATTTTTTAAGATAAATGATCGGATATTTATTACATTATAAAGAGGAAGGTATGCCGTTAATGATGGAAAATAACATCAGCCAAATGACCACCACGACCATGCCTACAGGACCATATCCTTTTCATGAAATTTTCCATAACCAAATCGCAAAGTGGCTGCCCTATGTCCTCGATAGCCTCACGAATTCCATCTTTGAGGTCTTGAATCGACGCTGGGCTGTTGGCGTAGACCTTGTCTTTCACGTGGCCCCAAAGGAAGAAATCGCAAGGTGTCACATCACAAGATCTCGGTGGCCAATTGTGATCACCTCTTCGAGAGATAACACGGCCCGGAAACTTTTCCCGTAAAAGATCAATGGTTTCGTTGCTTGTGTGGCACGTAGCGCCGTCTTGTTGAAAGTAAACGTGGTCCAGATAAATACCATCCAATTCCGGCCATAAAAAATCATTAATCATCTCTCGATAGCGCAATCCATTCACCGTAACTGTTGCTCCAGTCTCATTTTCGAAAAAGTAAGGTCCAATGACCCCGCCGGACCATAAACCACACCAAACAGTCACACGTTCAGGATAGAGAGGCTTTTCAACAATAACTCTTGGGTTTTCCGAGCCCCAGATGCGACAATTTTGTTTGTTGACGAAGCCACCGAGGTGGAAATGGGCCTCATCACTGAAGATGATTTTTCGATGGAATTCCGGATCATTTTCATGCATTTCAAGAACCCAATCAGCAAAGGCACGACGTTGTTGATGATCGGCCGGCTTGAGTTCTTGCGTTAACTGAACTTTATAAGCCTTAAGACCCAAATCTTTATGCAAAATACGGTGTAATGACGTTTGTGGAATCCCTAATTCCAAAGAACGACGAGGAATGGACAAACCTGGGTTTTCTTCAACACTTTCGGCTACAGCAGCAATATTCTCGGCTGTTCTTGAGCGACGTGCACGGGTTTTCTTCTTCACATAACTAACTTGTCCCAACAGCTCGAATTTTTTCACCAATTTCTTTATTGCGCTCCGACAAGATGCTTCATGACGACCCAAAAATGTTCGAGTTTTACGAACCGTCTCTGCCAAATTTTCACCATTTTTATAGTGAATTTTAATAATTTCAATGCGTTGTTGAAGCGTGTATCGTTCCATCTTTATTTATGGCGTAGTTTCTACTTGTCAAACGTCAAAAACTTACAGCTTCAAAAGTGACATCTACCGAAATAGCGGGCTTTTCAAAATGACACCTCTTATTGGAAAACCCATTATATGATGTGATTTTTAGCATCACTTTCACGATTTCTATTTTTTACAACTTTTTTCATACATTTTTAGTATGTATTCTAGGTAAAAGTTGAAGAAAATAATTCAATTTAAGTTTAAAATTAAGTGGTTCAATCGGTTTTTTTTAAACACCGTTTGAAAAAACATGATTTTGAGAAAAAGCCTTCTGAATTTTTAGGACGAGGAAAAAGTGTGTGTAAAACTTGTTATTATTTATTTACATGCCCACTAAATGAGCTCATTTCAGTTTATTGTACTATATATTCACACTAGGGCTTTTGGAGCATATTCTATACATTGAATACTACCAATTTAAGCAAATAAAAAACAGACAATTTTTTTGAAGCTTGTACACCAGGCTACCCCCTTAATACTACAATTACAAGAATAAAACACACTTTTGTGAAAATTTTTAAATATTTTTAAAACTTTATCTACCAAGGTAAAATATAAATATTTAATTTCTGTTCTAGAAATTCAACATATGGATACTGAAGCACAGCCAACTCCCAGTCAGGAAAGTAGCCCCAAAATAGAAGAAAGTTCGTCAGATCCTCCAGGGGAAATTACAAATGGCAAGGAAGATGTGAAGACTCCGAGAGTAACACGACAAAAACGAAGTCGTTCCCGGACGCCGCAAAAGCCAAAAGAAAAGAAGAAGGACGATAATGGGAAATCAAAAAAGGAAGAACTACCTATAAGTCCTTCAAATATTGACAAAAATGTGAACGGTCACAGTGAAAAGAATTCAGAAGGTTCTGTAATTAACGACAACAAAAAAACTGAAGAAAAGGAAGAAAAACCTAAAGAACAAGACGTGAGGAATCTTAGGAGTTCTGATAATAAAAATAATAAAACGGAAGAAAAGAAAGAGACACCTAAGAAAATTGACAGTTTGAATAATGACGTTGGTAATAATAAAGAGACTGTAGAGTCTGAAGAAAACAAATCTGGAACACCAACCAAGAAAAATGATAAAAAAGAAAAAACAAAACAGTTAATTTCAAACGAAGAGGTTAAAAAACTTAGCACAAAAGATGCAAGTACATTAGATTCAGAAATGTCGTCAAAAAATAACGATGTCTCAAAGTCGGAGGGTGAATCGGTAGACATGGATCCGTTAATTTTGGCTTCCGATGAACCTGACCCGGAACTGCAGTTTGATGAGAACTCTGATTTAGAATCTGGAAAAGGTTCTCCCATCCAATTAAGATGCAAAACTCGTAGATCTCACACACGTAATATACCAACCCCGAAAACTCCAAAATCCACAGACTCCGAGTCTGAGAAGAATTCTGTCGCGCCGACTCCAACTCCTGAAAATTTAAATGATACGAATGATTCGATAAATATTGGCGATATTTCTACAAGGGCAGAAGTTGGGAGCGACGTAACAAGGTTGGATTTTGCTGCTCATAATTCCACCATTACATCAGAAGACAATAGTTACTTGAACTATAGTCGAGACAGATCTCTTCGCGAGACTCTTCGGAGTCTATCTCCCAGGAAGACCATTCGTCCAATAAATGACGCTTATAGACAGCGAGCATTTAGAAACAATCAAAACAAGTCTGATTTAAATATGCCATACTCCGAAGAAGATTCTGTTGACCGTGTTACAGGTATTAAAAGGAAAAGGAGCAATACTCCCGAAGACAGAAAAAAATTTAAAGCAGATGCCACAGGTTTTGTATCTTATTTGTCAAGCCCGCTCAACAATATTAAAAGTAAATTCATAGCTGATTCAAATTCCAGCACCCCTAAACTTACCGGTTACAAGGACAGTAGAAAGAATCTCCACGAAGATATAAGCTATAGTGAGGTCGTTTCTGAGGTACCAGAGAAAAAGAATTGGTGCGCTATAATGTAAATAACATTTTTCTAAATTATTTAAAAAAAGAACTTAGATAAAACGATCTTAGGAGAAATTTTCATTTTGTTTTGTAAATGTAAGAATACCCAGTATAGTGCAGGGGCCAGAAGGTCCGCAGTGGCCCCTTTACCCAAGTTTTTTTTTATGTATTTTGAGTCCTTTGAAAATAATTGTTAGGGTGGAAGTTCATCCGGGTGGAGATAAGATTGTTATAAACAAATTATTGTTTAAACTTTTAAAAATGCAATTTTTGCAAAACCAGCAGGGGGTCGTATTTTTTAAATAATTTTAACCAAAAAAGGTCCTTACTAGCTTTTACGACGCTTAGTTTTTGAGATAATTAATGTTGAACAATTAAAAAATGCGATTTTTGCGATTTTTGAATGCTAATAACTTTTAACTAAATGAACTTTTTCCAATTTTCTAGACAGCAATCGAAAATTGTTTATTTCGGTTATAAAAAAAATAGCTTTTGGCCGCTTACATGCATGCGTCGTCCCGTGTGGCGCGCAGAGGGTACCCTACTTGCGAGTCCAACCGCGGGTACTTAATAGATCATAATCGAAATAAGCCTGCAATATGTTTTCTGCATTGCACTAAATTTTTCTATTATTTACGCACCCTTTTTGCAAAATATCTTATGTTTGTTTTGTTTTTTCACGTTTTTCAACCTGCATCAATGTATACTGTTGCAGAACATTATGAACAGTCGTTAGTTTCTTGTGTATAATGTTTTTACTAATTTATTAAGTTTTTTATGATTACTGACATAATTAATTTAAAGCTTTGTATTATTTGTGAAAAGAATGAGAAAATAAAGGTTACTAGTACAGAAATGGTTGAAATAAAATAAGGCAAGCAGCAAGTGTACGTCTTGACGAAGTGTATTATAGATTGAAAGTCTTGAAAGACCAAAGCAAATGTTTTCGAGAATTATAGTTCATTGCAGATTATGTATGTACCTCATACTCGCTTGCGAGTAGGCTTCCCTCTGCGCGCCACACGGAACGATGCATGCATGTAAGTGACCGAATTCCATTTGTTTATAGCAGAAATAAATAATTAAGACGCAACTTTTTCGTATGACATTTGATTGTAGCTTGTATATGCTGATTCGAGGTTTCGACCGCTCTCTAGAAAATTGAAAAAAGTTCATTTAGTCAAAAGTTACTAACATTCAAAAATCGCAAGAATCACATTTTTTAATTGTCCAACATCCATTATCTCGAAAACTAAGCGCCATACGTAAAAGCTAGTAAGGACCTTTTTGGTTAAAATCACTCAAAGAATACGACCCAATAGTTGGTTTTGCGAATATTGTATTTTGAAAAGTTTAAACAATTATTTGTTTATAACAATCTTATCCCCATCCGGACGACCTTCCACTCTAAAAATTATTGGCCAGGGACTCAAAATACATAAAAAAACTTATGTGGGTCCATATAAATAAAAGGACCACTGCGGACCCCCCGGCCTCTACACTAGTAGAGTATCCAAAAGGAAAATAGTTTATTTCTATTATATAAATCAAAAGGATTGGCAAATGTTATATAAGATTTCCGATTATAAATGGACCTATTTATTTTTGGAAAATAATTAGTGCTTGAAATATAGTGATCATATAAATGATCATAGAAACAAAATAATGTTTCTTATTAATAGTATCTCATTGAGATTTTACAGATCGTTTAGAGTTTGGCGGGAAATTTAGAATAAGTGAGGGTTTCACTTCTGCTCGTTAATTTCTATACATCCAACTTTTTTTTAATTTGATTATTGTTTTCGTATTTTTTTTTTGTAATATCATAGTATTAAACAAATAGCGAAAAACCTATTAATTGATAATAATGAATAATAATCACACAGGTTCATAAATTGAAGGTAATGGACTCCAATACACATTTCCGAAGCAATTGTTCCGAGGCAGTATATCTGGGTGTTAAATGCCCCTCTGCTGCCCCGGGGGGAGAAGAGTTTAATCCTTTGTTGTGCTGTCTGTCTTACTAACATAAAGGAAAATAATAAACAAGCATACGTGCAGAAATAGAGAAAAATTACAAGTAAGAATTGTGAACCATGACTTGAGTTAGGCAATCCAATTTAAAAAAAAAATAAAATAAGAAAATGGGTATTTGTTACAAGTGAATCCCACACTCAAGATAGTCAAGTCAAGTTTAACGTAAAAGGGCGAAAATTCCCGTTTTGGGGCATTTTGAGGGGTCGGTGGTGCTGGCAGGTAAATTGGCTAATTAAAACAATTATGCATTTGTAAAGTACTGTTATATTAACGGACTATGAGTATTTTTTTTTTAATTTTTGCAACGTCTATAACAATCATGCCCCTTTTCGGATTCCGTTGTATTACCGGTTTTAATTACCCTATTTTTCGATTTTAGCGAGACGTCAACACACCTTGCCATTATTAGATAATTTTTTTCATTCATCTCGAAAATATGGACCTATTTACGCGATAACCTTCCTTCTCGCTCACTGAGATAGAAAGGGAATAAGTGAAACTCATAGTTAACAAAGATTAATTAAGTTTTAATTTCGTATTTGACGTTTCCTAACTTTTACCGTTTTTTTTATGTACCGAATTCAGTTATTTGCGCAAATCAACTTCGGGATTATTTTACTCTCCACTGTCATGTTTGGGATTTATTGTCAACATCGGGTTTTTCATAACTTTATAGCCAACACGAAGCCAACTGTTAGTCGCATTGTCAAATCGGGTTATGTTATTTGTTAGTCGGAACGCGTAGGTTACTCATATACGGTGCTAACCGCGCCTTTTTATAGACGGTATCAATTTCAGGAATTAAAACACGTGCACTGATTTTATTGTCTGTAGAATGTTATTTTGTCAAAGACAATCTGCTTTAAGAACCACAAGCCTAAAAAATAGAACAGTCAATGTGACCTCTGAGAGCTATGCTCGGTCAGAAAAAGGACGAGTTGACTCCAAAAGAGGAATCCGTAAAGTCCTTAAATTCGTCGCTGACTTTTCACTTTCATAGTAGTGGTGACGTAGTACTCTAAATTCGGGGCAGCACCGAGTCAAAGCGCCGCCACCGAGCCATTTAATATCTAGGTTTCCCCGCTTCGGCAAACGAAGATTTGGTGTTTTAGCACTGTATGTCGTATTATTTAATTTATTTAGGGAGTTTGGGGACATATTTAATCTGAAATTGAATATTTTAGCGTAAAATAAGCGTGCATTCGCAACAGTAAAACTCATACTTTCCCTTCAATTTCCATTTTGAAAAGTAAGGATACGATTTTTTCGATCAGGATTTCGTAGATTAAAGTTTGTACTAAATGAAAAACTAAAGATTTGTATGTATGTATGTGAAGATGGAGATAAATACACTGCAACCGAAGATATCTATGGTGTTCCCCTTTTGCTGCCAAGTCGTTACGGATACCTTATTGAATATAGTAGGTCCTCCAATCCTATTTATTTTAGAATGTTGGACGGCTGTAGAGTGGGTAGCTCCCCTTCTTCTATTTGGTGCGCTCCCAAGAATCGCATTCAAGGATTTTCTAAAGCTCTTCACTCTTAAAGGGTGTGGATAGAGGCTTCGTCATTCTCGCAAAATCTGCACTCTTCTCTGCCAATTTGAGTTTCTTTGGTTGTCTCTTTAGGTGACAATGCCCTGCCAGGATTGTTGTCAGAATTCTAAATCGATTTTTGCGTAGGCTGATGCTTTCCTTAAATCGCTTCTGGTTGTAGTTCCCAAGAAGGATCTTCTCTTGTTCCATTCCTTGCAGGTCCGTTCAGTAACTGGATCTCCTGCTCTCTTTCTATCTTCTTAGTTCTTCCAATATTACACTGCTAGTGATTCCATAGAAAAGTTCAGACCCCAGAAATGGTGTCATCCTTCTGAGCTTGTCTACCATTTCATTTTCCTCTACCCCGGTGTGTCTCGGTAGTTCCTCTAGGCATTCCCAGAGCATCTTGGAGCTGATTACGTGAGAACTTGGTGCATTGATGCTTGCTTGACTATCCGACGTTATAATAATCTCTTGTCCGCGATAGTTATCTTTTTTGCTAAATTGGATATCTCCTGATGGTGTGGTGTCTGATGCTGGATCCACACACTCCGATCCACTTTCCTCTATTGTTTTGGAGCCATTTGTATACCATTTAATGAAATTTCTGTTAAGTTTTTCAATGGTATGTCTGTCCCAAGAAGATTTACATTCAGTCAATACGCCTTATGGAAAGAAACCAAAAAAATCTTCGCGAATCAATGGTCCAAATCACAATACGACCCAGAACTGCCCCCTTACGTCAATACTTTGAAACATTCTAACTTATCCTATGTAGATTTAGCATTTAGTTTGTCGGATTAGACTGCTTGTCTTGTTGAAATTCAGATCTAACAATGACCTTGACTGTTGAGGTTAAGATCGAGGTAAAGATCAATAACGAGTGTTAATTTGTATAAGCAAGTCCTATCAATTCCAAGTATAAGACAGGCCACCTTAACCCTTGTAGAAAAAAAGGGACAGTTATTTTCTTTGAAGAAATTCTTTAATATGATCGAAAATTGCTATTTAGCTTTTAAGTTAGAAAATAATTCCGAGCTCAGACTTGGGTGCAGAGCATCAAATTTCTTTCATTTATAGTGTTAAAATTCTCTGCCAATTTCATAAAACGGTTATTATGGTGCTTTGAGGCTAGAATATCTAACAGATATGACGTAATAGGGAAATTATGAGGAGAATCGTACAATCAACGCGTAAAATTATTTCAAATTCTAGAGCCAAACTTCTAAACTGTAACTACAAATCTTCCTTAAAAGGGATATTTTCTCACTTTTAGGCTAGAATTTTCAAAGTTCTATGATCTTATTATGATTCAACTTTTTGATTAGATATATTTTTTGTATTAGCCAAGATGTCTGGGTTTCCTTCTATGAGAGGTATCGACCAAACGTGAATCTTTAGTTCTTTATTTAGCAGTGGCGGCGTGTGGGATGTTCAAGGGTGTGTTCTGCATTGAAAATACGCGAAATACGCAAAGCAAAAAAAGAATTATTAGACCTACCTGTATTCCTTCTAAGCTCTGGTACAAGGTACAAACATGCAACATGCAATCCTTTTGTCGCAGGTGGTAACCTGGTAGCACATTGAATATAAGGGGCAATAAATGTCAAAAAACGAAAAACAACAACAAAAATTTAAACGTTTAAAAAAATCTAAAGTTCACTTTTTATATATCAAATCAATACGTCTTTGTTTAGCTCTTGCAAACTTCTCAATTACTTTCTCATTAAAATTGGGGTCTTTTCTAATAAAGGCATTTTCTATTGACAGCATAGAAAGTGCGGATAATCTACTTTCACCCATGGTATTGCGTAGGAAAGTTTTAACTCTTTTTAAAGTAGAAAAACATCTTTCTGCCTCTGCCGTTGTCATAGGAATAGTTATAATTATTTGTAATAACTTGACAGTTTCTTTGAAAGACTCATCCAAATTGTTAGATGTAAGTAAATTTAAAAATGCTACTGCCCCTTTAAGATTCCTAAAATCTGGCCTTATGTAAATTATGGACAGTTCAGTCTTTAGGCGTTCTAGTTCAAATAAAGGGTACATAGTTAGCACAGAGTTTAATATCCCATCTGGAAATTTTTTTGAAAACTTCTCGAACAATTCAGATGTAAATAACGTCGCGACTGCTAAATGATCTACATAATCAAATCTAGTTTTGGCAGTATGAATTATTGTGTCGCAAACTTCTAATGCTGCCGCACGAAGGTTCTCTTTTGAAAGACAAATTCGTTTAACAGTGGGCTCCAAATCCTGTCTGAGAAGATTTCCTCTGTCTATTACCCCGTCAATATTATCTCTCAACTCTTGGATACACTTTTCAAAAGTATCGACGCAGTTTTTAATTTCTACCGAATCGGCTTTCCTTGTTTGTAGTTGGTTATATAAAATGTCAACATGCGGCATAACATGATGAAAAATATTTAGCCAAAACAGAAATGATTCATCATTAAGCGAACGTTCTATAGCAACTGCCTGACTTACGACTATTCTATTAGCAAACCTCCGTTGAATTTCTTGCATACATTCTATTAAAGAATTTCTGTGCTCATAAATAACGTTTATTGCTCTGCTTTTAAAATTCCACCGAGTCTGAACGGCGCGTGGTAATCTTCTCCCTACTACTTCGTTTAACACATCCATTCTTTGAGGAGAATTCGAAAAGAAATTTACAACGTCATCTACATTTGAAAAGAATACCCGCACTTTTGTATCTTGAGACACTGCCTGGGCCATTATTAAGTTGAGTTGATGAGCGTAACAGTGAACAAAATGTGCCTGGGGATATTTTTCCTTGATTACTGTGTGTACTCCTCTATGTCTGCCACTCATAACAGCAGCGCCATCGTAGGTTTGTGCAATCAGCTTGTTGAAATCTTTCGTTAAGAATGGATCTATAACGGATTTAATACAGGCTGCTAAAGATTGAGCGTCATGTTGCTCAGGATTTATAAAACCCCAAAATCTTTCAACTGGGCTTCCTTGATGTACATATCGTAAAACGACCACCATTTGAAATTTTGAGGCAACATCACTAGTTTCATCTGCCAGAACTGCTAAATAATTTGATTCATTTATTTCATCAGAGATTTTTTCTCTACATACCTCCAGCATGCATTGTAATAGTTCATTCTGCATGTCCTTTGATGTACCTTTAAATAACGTAGCAGATTCTAAATGTTTTTGGAAAACGTTGTCAAGATCTGCACTAAAATTCACCAATCCACGAAAGATTCCGGGATTATCAGACTCGTCACTTTCATCGTGGCCACGGAGGGCTAACTCAAACGTTCCACAAAATTTTATACAATCAATAATACGCGATAGCACATAACGATTTTTATCAACTTGTTCGTTGTGCCGTTTTACATTAATCCAGTAGGCATTATCCAATTGCTTTTGGATGTTTATGTTTCCTAATAATGCCAGGCTTACCGTATTGGAAATATGCTTCTGTGTTCCTTCGTGCCGTTTAATGTTTTGGCTTAAATGTCCCAAATCTCTAAAACCCGTAACTGTCCACGATTTGTCACCTCCAAACAAAATACAAGGGAAACAAAAAAGCGCGTGTTTTTTGTCACAACCGCACAACCACTTTGTATTGTTATAAACCGTGTCATTAAACTGGCGTTTGTATGTTTTGCTTCGACTTGAACCGCTAATTTCAATGTTTAATTGTGGTGTCGATCGACCAAGTTCTTTAATTTTAATTTTGTCCTCGTATGCCAAAGAGCTAAAACTATGACTCTGCAAAAACTCGATCGAATTCATTATAATTAAACTAAATAAAACAACAGGACAAAACAAATAGCCGGCCGCGCGCATATAAAATTACAAAACCACTGCTGGGTGCTGCCGTCCTGCAGCCGCAAATTTTCCATAAATCGCCGTATTAAGCCACGTGCAGCGTTAAACCAATCACTCGCTTTGTTTTCAGAAATCATTAGCTGTGAACCCAAATCCGCGGCGGGCTCGTAAGCGGCGGCCCTACGCTCGAGTGTTCAGGCCGGAAAACTTGCGGTGTTTTGTTTGCCATTTTGCCAATGCTATTAGAGAAATAATTTAATATTTTTATTGTTTAGTTTAGGGATACACTACATTAAAAAATATATAATTTGTCGAAATTATGTGTGTTCTGCAGCTCCGCAGCACTTATGAACGCGCCGCCACTGTATTTAGTATACACTCAATGTACAATATCTCAGTAAAAACAATTGTATCCTTACGTTCAGAAATGGGAATTGAAGAGGCAAATTCACCTGCTAGCACCACTGATCCCTGAAAATGCCCTAAGATGGCCATTTCCGCACTCTTAGATGAGAAATCTCCAAATGCTGACGTAATGCGGCAATTCTGCGACCTGATTTGGATTCGTTGCTCCAAATTGCGATAAAATATTATTAACATACGTTATTAATTGTAATTTTAACTAGTTTAAGTTTACAATATTCTTAAATTTTAAGCTTTAATCACACCTGTTCAGAGTTCCATCTCCAATTTCAGTTAATTTTTTTGCAGTACCCTCCATAGATAGATGGTTTCGGCTAGTGATTTGAATATTTAAAACACACATGTCAGGATGGTAAAGTTCAATCGGATTGCGGTCCAGACTTTGTGGCGGCCAAATCATGTTTTTTAGTTTTATTTCTCTTTCTTTTGATGTAACATACCACTCAAAAATTTGTTGCCACTCTGTCAAAAACAGGGTCATATTGGTAGCTCCTATTGGCGCCAGCGAAAAAATAAAGAAGAATTCATAATACCTTCAATTTTTGTCACTAAATCACTTACTACGTCTCCTTTAAAACAACCCCATTTTGCTTTACAGTAGCCTGATTCCATTTAAGAATCTTTTATGTTGATACTGAACAAATTAATGTCTTTTTAGACTCAAACACCTCAAACTCCCATCGATCAATTCTCTAAGATTTTACGATGCTTAACCAAAGCTAGACTTTTCTGTTTTTGTTTTGCTTTAATGGTTTTCAAGCTCAATACACTTTTTGGTACTGATACATTTTTCTTGCACAATTTCTTTTAGGGGCACGAATTTGAGATGATGTTTTAAATATGAGGATACTTTGAGACGAGATAATTACAACATTGAATTATTTATTGGAAAATACTAATGATACTGATAAATTGAGTTGGATTCATTATGTATTGAGATTAATGAGCGATAGTGTGCTAAAAATTCAGTTTTAAGTTTTGTAATTACAGGAAAACTGTCAATACAACTGAGGAAAAATTGCTATTTTTTAAAGTTCTTTAAAGCGACTTTCTGATTCCATGTTTTGTTGGTTACAACAAAACGATTAAACCTAAAGATTCTACGCTAAAATGTAGGCTATCTCGAATTAAAAACAACAGATAATGTAAATCTCAAATCTCCTTTCTATTCATTAACATAAATAGCAACCCAAATGTATTGTTACAGTATAGTGTGCAACAGAGTTATTACTAACTTGGTTTTGCACTGTAACATATGAAATAAATTAATGGTTGTTTAAGATGCAGCTGAACAAAGAGCAAATTTGCAATTTTTTGTCTTTTACTGAAGATATTTTTTCTTTAAATTTTTCGAATATTTGCATGTAACTTTTTTATATTTTTTCACTTTTAGCGTATAATTTTTATATTTTCGTTTAAATTTTCTTCTGATTTGCAAATAACGAACGGTACTGTTTGATATGTTTTCAGGATGGCACATGATGCGGGGGAAAAAACTAAAAATATTTTTTTCTATAATATGTACTTTTTTTGCCGTGTGGTGTATAAATTTTGGGTGTAATTTTGGTCCATTTATAAGCGAATCTAGTCTAGAATTCTAATTATTTGAACATATCCAGTTGTTTTGTCTATTTTCTACATCGTATCTTTGATACCAAAAATTTATGTCGGTATAGCAACATTTTTTTTATCAAAATGTTAAAAGACTTATTTTTAGATATAAGAGGTTATAATAGTGTATCATATAAAATTTTCTTTTTACATCAGTTATCCAATTGTAATAATTGTAACCTTTAATCAGTAAATTATCTACTGATAGTATTTTATATTAGATATATTGTTAAGTGTTTAATAACGAAGTATTTTATTTAACACAACGGTAGACTTCTTTATATGTTAAGTATATGTTTATCATGTTTAGTTTTTTCTATGTTTTATTGCTACTGATATTAAACTTTTCATTAATTTGAAATGTGGTCTTTTTCTTTTTCCAAGTCTTATCGTTAGTGAAGCCAACGGAGTTATATAAAGGTATTTATAGTACAAGTAGTACAAATACATCGTCGGTATACCTTTAGGTGCGTATTTTGAATATGTTACTAACATAGCTTTCAAATATGTAAAAGGTATCTTCAACGAAATTTCTATTCACGCGTCATTTTCCTCTGTCAATTGTACAGGCAGCCATAGTTGGTAAATTTTTTTAAATTGAAACATAGGTATTTACGAAAATCCTGGTTATAATTTGAGAGGACGTTTATTAGTAATAAAAACTATTACGGGGGCATTATCGTCCCCGTTGGAAAACTATGGGGTATGGGAACCATACTGAGACTATTTATAGTGGCATATAAATATGGCAAGCCGGGCCCGTGAAGAGCCGATTCCAACTGACGTCGAGCGCACTACGCGAATTTCTCATGAAACCTTTGTGCCTTCGTCGGCCGGCGTCAAAGGAGATAATAAAAGCGTCGAGGATACAACAAGCCAATTTCATCATGTTTCTCGTGTCTTTGCTCTCGCTACAAAGTAAAGTAAATTTTTTCGAAAGAACGTGCCATAAAGCCATCCAACAAGATAAAAAAAAAACCGAGTTCGCACCAAAATCTAATAGCGAATTGATCACTGCGAGCCTCGATCCCGTTGCTTGCGAACAATAGCAATATGATGAAATTGGCTTATTGTATTCCAGACTCTTTTATTATTTTCTTTCACGCCGGCCGCTGAAGACGTTCTATATCAAAGTCGGCAAAATTCATACGAGATTCGATATATATATATATATATATATATATATATATATATATATATATATATATATATATATATATATATAATTGGGAGAGTTTTAAGAGAGTTGCAAGCTTTTTCCTGGAAATAAGTTCGTCATCTGTTAACTACCAGAAGATTAAACATTAAATTTATTTCAAGTTTGCTTATGGTCAGCGGGGGAGGGACTTTTTTGATGTTTGACGCAAATATTTTTATTTAATTCTGCATTGTTTTTTGTGGTCGAAACTACAGCTCTACATAGTATGGCTAAAATCCATCATCCTATCAATCCACTATTTAAACCACCAATCAATTGTATGAATTCACTAAACATCCAGCATCTTACTTCAAGACTTCCTTTCCTGACAATTAAGTTTGAAAGAGAACCTGAAACTTGGCCAATGATAGAGGAACTGTGTAAGACCAGGAACCAAAACTAAAGACCAGCCAAAAGACATCCATTAACGATACTGGCAGATCTCACATTCAACCTTTGATATATTTTTTTTTTATTTTGTAAAGATTTGTAGAGACTTGGAGATCAAGTGTACCATAAATAAGGTTTTTATGCTGAAAGACCTCGTTCGTTGGCCTGTTCAAATTTATATGTCCAAATAAATTATAATCATAATAATATTTATCTAATTGTAGTGTAGCGTCGAACTACTGGTTGATTTCAGAACAGATGTTTTCGGAAACGGAGGGCTTCTTGTTAGCTATCCAAGACCAGGTTATTCCGACGAAGAACTATCGGAAATTCATTATCAGAGATTCCTCAATAGAAAATGACCAATGTAGATATGGCTGTCGTACATCAGAGACGATCCAGCACATAACTGGAGGATGCCAAGCGTTTGCCGCAACCGAGTATAAGGAAAGACACGATTCAGCCGTTAAGATACTCCACCAAGAGTTGGCAGATAGGTTAAAACTATTGCAGGTAGGAAAGGTGCCTTACTACAAATATAATCCAGAGCCTATTCTTGAAAACAACGAGTTCAAGTTATACTGGGATCGAACGGTCCTAACAGATCAAACAGTTGCTCATAACAGGCCAAACATTATACTAACAGATAAAATTTCCAGGCGAACTACACTAATCGACATCGCTGTACCGAACAACAACAACCCAAGGTCAAAATACAACGAGAAGATCACCAAATACAGAGATCTGGAGGTGCAACTTCGCAGACAGTGGGCAATGAACAGCGTCCACACGATTCCTATAATACTGTCAACAACGGGAGTGATACCAAAGAACCTCGTGCAGAACATCAAGGGACTGGGCCTTAGTGAACAGCTGTATAAACCGATTCAGAAAGCGGTTCTCCTTGCAACCGCGCGAACCGTCCGAAAGTTTCTAGGAAGTGCAGAAGACCACGCCACCTAGGACCCGATAACATGGAAAGGGTCCCCACAGAGCTTCATAGTTTTGGTGTCTTTGTATACCTGGTATGAGTGAATAATCCCTGGAGGGAGTGCGAAGCCGTTTGGCTTGTAAATCTTTATCTAATTGTAGTGTAGTATAGTGTTTAACAGAGCTAATTAAGTAAAATGTTGTAATTAACATTATTTAAATATAAAATCTGTTACTTATTTAAATACAAGTTTCAAATATCTTACAAATTGTTATTTCTCAAATTTTTTATAAGTTGTGTTGATGCAAAACAATTATGTTAGACTTACCTCTTTAAAACTAAGATACTCGGCTGTTATGGACAAATGGGCACAAGTATTTATGTTATATCCATAATCAAAACTAGCCGTAGAAAAATTTTTTTAAATAGCACGCTCATACTATGGAGATGCTGTAATACTTTTATATATCTGTAATCTCAAATTTACTTGAAATTTGCGAGACACATTCAACTTTCTATGGATATTTTAATTAAAAATAAGAAAATACTAAAAATAACGGGTACCACTAATTAACATTTCAACTGTTTTTTTCAAAAAATAAAACGCTTCAAAGAAACGGTTAGTCAGCACATTGCTTTTTTAATGACAATTTATTTTTAACAACCAAAAATATAAAGTTTTTTAATCTATTTAATTTTATCAATAGAATCGCAGACATCGAGGAATTATATCAGCCGGATGCGTTAACAACGTATTAGTGTCATTTTATTTCTTTCTAGTATCCGTTTCACTCAACTACTTCTGTCGATAAAAATTCAGAAAGCTTGCGAACTGCTTCTACTCTTGTGAGTTAGAGATAACCGATTATATTTAGTTCATATAATTTTCTTATGGCGATAGCGCCTTCACTGTTATTATAAGCGAACTTTCCCCAAAATGGCGGATAGCATAATCCGAATATTTTCAGTTTATTACACAATCAGTACAGTTGGTTTATATGTGCGTGTAAACATATTTACTGCCCTCGATTCATTAGCATGAACAGCTCGGAGCTGTACAGGTGCAAGAAGCCCTCGCTTTATTCAAGTAGTGCATTATGCCTCGGCGCTTGTCAGATCTGCTTTCCCCTTACCCCTCAAGCACAAAAAAAAAAATTTGATGTATAAAGCCCTAACAGCTATCAGTTATCATTTTTAGATGCTATTTTTGGGTAAAAAAACATTTTATACATGAAATGGAGACATAAAAATAAGATTATTTCACAAAATATCGAACTTCCCTACATAGTTTTTTTTAACGAATTGCGAAATATTTATGGCCTAAAATGTTATGACACTCGACAAAATTCAAAACTAATAAGTAATAATATAATATTTTTACCTTTTTGTCTTCAATATGTTTCGCTATGTGTATTAAAAACACAAATTCTGAAAAAAAAATAATTTGTAGGTTATATACTGTTCCAATTAATATTTTTACCGCTTTATTCACATTTGCTCGGAGCTAATCAGGGTTTGATGCACCTGAGCTTAAAACTCTTGAATCGAGGGCAGTAATTATCACGTTATACACTATCACAAAAGAAGAGGGATCTTTTGTGTTCAGCATTCACAACGGGTCCCAGTTTTTACAATATACTAATTCTATGGAGGAATTCGTTGATTTTTTAGATCACTTTTCGTTACTTTTTTTGATCGGTTATAGTCGGGTAAAAATAAAAAACCTAAAATGTAATGCAACGATTAAATTTATTAAGTCAACAATATAAATTTAAAATATTTATATAAATCTGAAAGTCAAAATCGAAATTTTTATTATTATTATTATCTTCATAAAATTTATATAACAATATTTGGTAGTAACCTTAAGTCTAGCGATTGATATCTGGGGACTAAAAATTAAAAATTCACCCTTAAATATTTAAACATTCTAACCTAAAAATAATATTTAAAACATATTCTAACAAGAACCGCGTGCAATAAATAAGCAGAATCACCTTTATTCTAGGGAAATAGTAAGATTCAGGGTAATATATTCTACATTACACTCTAGGTTTACAAAGGCGCAAAATATAAACTTTCTACCCCTTAAATTCAAATGGGAGAAAAATTATTTAGCCAACATGACCAGCATGTCCACTTGTATTTTGTACATATGTATGTATATCTGAACAAAAATTCTTGACACTATAAAACAATCTCTTTTCTTATACCTATACCGAATTGTAATACAGTTTTTTTTCAATATTTTGTCATGATTAAGGATCCCGTAGGGCTGATAGGATGAAAGTGGCTTTGACTCTGGAATCAGTTTTAGCGGTTATTCAAGATCAAGATAAAGTCAGTTTTTTTTAAACAGAAGCCCTTATTTCTGATTTTGAAAATGAAAAGTGTAGATAATTTTACGTTTGAAAATGTTATGAAATCACAATGAACCTTGTTATTTGAGGATTCACTAAGTTACTATTGCAATAACTGCCGAGGGAACATGAGGGGAAAATGTTCTAGACAAAAGTTGTAGGCGTCAGTAGTTTAGGTTAATAAAATTGACTTTGATCGTATTTTAAGCTCAAGTTAATTTTTTTATTAGAAATCTTTTTTAAGCAAAGAAATGGAAAGATTAGAAAGCTTTACGTTTCGAACAGTAGCCAGACATCTAAGGCAAGATTGAATTGATAACTCGGCTAGTGAAAACAAGAGCTGTGTAGCAATCCAAATAATGTTATTGAAAATTGTTTGCAAATATTCAAGTACTAAGGTAGCTCTACGGACATGTTCTTGTAACGTCCAAGTTCAAAGTTATTGCCTGGTCTGTCTAGAACACTTTCCCCCCATATTCTCTCGGTAGTTACTGCAGTATATATGGTAGGCAACATATTCACACGTAAATTTTTTCTGGTCGAAAATTAACTTGTAACTATATATAACTTAGAAGGCATTATTGCAACATGGTGCCCGAGCAAGGACGACGACGATGACAATGGTTAAGTCGTCATGGGCTTTGATTACGCCAGGACCCGACCAAAAAAGACCACTTAGGGTTGTTCGTTCTACAAATTTCTCAGATGCCCAGCTTTCCATTTATTTCAGATTACAGAATCTCGAATAGATGCAAAACTGGGAATTCGGATTGGCAGAGAGTAAAGAGTGCAGATTTTGCGAGAAAGATGACGAAACCTCTATCCAAATCCTTTTAGAGTGCAGCGCTTTAGACCACCCTAGAATACGGTTCTTGGAAGCACACCAAATAGAAGAAGACGAGCGAGAAGTTTGGATGTCAACCCGATAGAAAAAGACGAACAGAAAAAGTAACACCTTGGTCATTGGCAGTCAAAAGGTAAATATTGGAAATAATAACGGAATGTGAAAGAGAAATAGAACAACCTTATTCTACACAAAGCATTTCCATGGTTGAGATTCAACCAGTCCAAACTCAGGTCGACAATATATTTATATCAATTGATTATAAAGCAGTATTTTATTTATTTGCTGCAAAAGAAAAAAATTACCTCTAAATCATACTATTTTTTTTAAAATTATTCAGTTAGATATCTTTTCAGCTTATAAATATCTATGATTAGTATTACGTATTTATTATCGGTTGCAGAAGTAAAAATTCTTGGTAAATTACATGGAGATTTTACATTTTTAAATTCAGCAGAGTAGAAATTACTGTATGTTGAGAAGAAATTGGCCAGCGTAAAACAAACTATTTTCTTTAATAAATCCACTTTCCATCATGGGGAACCTTCTTACAATCGTTTTCAAAGGGAGTATTAAAGAAATTTTGAAGAAATTGTATGGAAATCACTATAAAATAATGTTTTCCAAACAACGTACCTTTTTACAGCGATGATGTTTGCGAACAAGTGACGCCACATGTATTTTGATTGGTGCTTATTGTCACGTGACTTCACGCTGATTTAATTACATTTTGATTATTAAATAAAAAATAAATTCCTTAGAAATAAAAAAAATGTGTCTTAGGATTTTTATTATGCAATACAGTCAACATCCCCATTACAAGAGACCAACATGTAGGACTTCATTTTTTTTATGGGCCGTTAAATAGGAAGCTTATTTAAATTTTCTACATAATGATCTTCCAGAATTGTTGGAAAATATGTCTATAGAAACAAGACAAATAATTTGGCCACTTTAATATGGCGCTTCGCCTCATTTTAATCCGGACGTGCGGAGATACCTCAACGAAACATTCCATGACGGATATCAATCCAATGATATTTTTTTCTAGGTGCCTTTAAAGGCTGTCGTTTATAAAACGCCTATATCATTTCGTCCAAAAATAATAAACAGAATCCAAGTTATACATAATATGGCCGGAATTTTGCAAATTAACAAAATATTTGGAAAAGCATCAGGAAATGTATAGAAATGAATGGGGATCATTTTAAAAATGTATTATAATTATTTTTCTTTTTTTAAAATACTCATTGTGTTAAAAATTTCATTTACTTAAATAAAATTTAAAAAAATAATGTTTAACTGTAATTGTTGTTTTATCAGATCACCATTTAAATATATGATTGCCAAATTTAACTGAAGAAGCATAGTAACTTGGTTTTTTGCTTCCATTTGAAAAAGGGTAATAAAAACTTTAATTCAAATTTGCGCATAAAAGGTATGGTATATCAACTTGAATAAAGAGCAGGCATTCTTCTATTTTTAAAATTACTTGTCTATTTTTCCAATAACTGTGAAAACAAAAAAGATATGTGAAAAATAAAATTTTAATTTCAGGTAAAGTGACCTCTAGCGGCACAGGAGAGAAACATTTTTATAATAGAATGAGAGAAGACTTGATAAGTAAAAAAATTAACCGAAAGATATTTAAAATAAAAAAAAAACAAAGTAGATTTGACAGGTTGTAATTCGAGAAGTATTGAGTTTTCGACTTATTGTTATATGACTTAATACCTATTTTTACCATGTAGAATCACCACTACAAGTATTCTGATGCATTATACGAACACCCTGTAGGAATAGGCATTACCATGTATGCTCTTATTTCAACCAAAAAACTCGTATATCAATCCCAAAACATTTCTTTTAATAAAAACTTTGTTTATTAAACTGACCTTCCGAGTACGAAGTACCAGATGTGACAATTAAATTCCGGGATTTTAGTTATAATTCGGGAACTGGCAACACTGCGTCGTTCGTCAACATCTGTCTAGAGAGGGGGGACCTTCCTTCGATACATTTAATCATGAATGTAGGTATATGTATATTTATATGCATTTGTTTATAATATTTGATAGTAAATTTATCAAATTACTTGTTAAATAATTCGAAAAGAAATTAGTACATTAGCATTAACATCTGTGTTTAAAAGCAAAAAATCCCCTTTAAAAATTACGTATGAGCTACGAGTAAAACGATTAACTCTTGAACTTACAAATTTGATTATTGAAGCGATACTTTTATTTTCATTTTGATCTTTATTTAAAAAATGTACTTTAAAAGTCGTTGATACGTCGTTTTTAAATGTTTCAACAACAATAAGAGTATCAACAACAACTATAAAACTTTTATCGCCAAGCTGACTTAACTGAATTGAATTAGTAACAAAAGGCATCAGCCAATGAAGCTTTTCTCTATAGCTAACGCGACGATAATTGCAATATATCATATGATAGCCTAACAACCCTATTTGAAGTAATGACAATTTTAATTTCAATATTCCTTCTATAAAATCTTCATATCGTACACTTTCCTTTACATATCCACCTGAACAATAACAATATTTCTTTACCTCCAATAGCTTTTCATTTAGGAAATTATGTAAATTCGCAGCTAGATCTGAATATTTAAAAATGTCTTTATTGTTCCAACTGTAATAATGTAGCATTGCTAAAATTGTGCTTTCCTCAATTTTTATCGTATAGTCATGATTATTTTTACATTTTTTAAAATTCCAGTTGTCAAAACAATCTTCACATACGGTATTATTGGGGCAGATACAGCCGTACACAAATTTGGAAACCTTGTATGAGAGTTGATTGTATGCATTATCTGAGTTGAACGAGTAGGCTTGCTGGTATGTTCCCGCGGGAGATATCTGGTAAGAACATATTGGTAAATTTCGTTTACACCCAAAGCATATCATTTCAAATTCAATCTTCATATTATCAGTTATAAAAATTATGGAAGTCTGATCATTTGACACTAAAAATTTGTTATCAATAGTTACGGGTAGAGAATCTCTTATTTTCTCATCAAGACGTAATTTCCTTTTAAAGCTAGGTCGCACTTGACTTTCTAAAATGTCATAGAATTGTATTTCATTATTGAATTCTAGTTTATGCATGAAATGAGATCCAATAAGCGGATTTAATTTAGGTACTTCAGTTACAAGATGAACCAAACTTTTATCCAGGCTACGACTAGGTAATCTGTGCTTTGTTAGTTTTTTGGATTGTTGCTCGTTTTTAAGTTTTATTTGGGACTGTTTCGATACATCGATCAGACCCTTACATTGAGAAGCATTTATTTTAATTTGACAGATAAATACTTTTTCTTCCTTACATAGATCACTAAATTTAATTTTAGTGAAATATGCGTCTTCACCAAATGGTGAACAATTTTGTATTGTTGTAGTATACTTTATTTCATGGTTTAAGTTATAGAAAACAAACTGATATTTTAAATAAACATTTTTTTGTACGCTTCCGATAAATGTCATATTTACAAAAAGTTCTTCACAAATTTTGTCGCATTTGACACTAACCAGTAAAAGAACGCTTCTTTTACGATGAAGATAATACCGTTCCATCGATTCTACTTTCATATTGATGGGAAATTCACCTGAATAAATAACACTACTTTCATGATTATGTTCAAAATGTTTAAATAATTCGTAGGCAGAACCCATAAAGTCATTACAAATTACACACGGATAAGATCCACTACAACATTCCATTTCGTGGTTATAAACTTCAGAATATTTAAGAAGCTGGCGACAGTCTTCATACCTAAAAAGTAAAACAACAATATATTAAACTTTATACAGCAAGTCAACAAAATTACTGTCCATCTTGCCTTTTCCATATAAAAAATTGTACTATTAATTCAGATTAATATTTTGAGTATCCACACACCTAGCTGTCATTTTGAGTTTTACTTTTGAAACATTTATAGAAGCGTATCATAAAAACTTTTAATAATTTTCCAACAAAATTTAGTTCTATATGTCATTAAGCCTCTGAATTTGAGATATAGCAGCATAATCACATACCAAGTACAGTGGAAAAGGTATCTAAATAGGTCGGGACTATTAGTTCCATTTACATTTGGTAAAGCATTAAAATTTAATAAGTATGATAAGTTGAGTGCACTCTGGAACTCTCCAAACTCCAGAGACTGGCTTGTCTGTGCATCACGGGAGTCGTGAGAAACACTCTGACAACAGCCATAAAAACCCTCCTTTTTGAATCCATTTGTAATTGATGTTATCCCCATAACTTCTGTTTACTTGTATACATTAAAAACTTGGAGAGAAGATTCTATAAAATCTTTATTATTTAGTACTAAATCATATTTTGCTGTTCACACTTTTTTTAAAAATAAGTATTTTTATCTTACAAAGATAAAATTGAATGAAACAAACTGAAATAAAATACACGAAATTATAAAAAAAAATGGCTGTAACACCTCTAATGGAGGTTGAAAACTGGATCGTGCACACCTGACACCATTGTAACGTCTATCCCCTTATTTATTTCTTTTTTCATAAAATTTTTTGCAACTTTCCTAGGGGCTAGAGTATTTACTACTGCTTTGAACTTCTTTACAACTCTTTTCTTATTATTAAAACACTGATAGCCTTTTTAGATTAAGTTTTATTAAAATAAAATTTTTATAAAAAAAATTGAAATGACTTCTAAAAGTGCCCTAAAAAGTGAAAAATAAGTATAAATTTTTATATGAAACTCATATCTGATAAAATGTGAACTTTCTTACCATAATTTGTCTATATAAGTAGTTGTTTATTTCATTTAGGAATAAATTGGCGCTGACTTCAAAAATTTCAATTTCATATAAAAATTTATAGTTATTTTTCACTTTTTAGCGCACTTTTAAAAGTCGGTTCAATTTTTTTTTATTAAAATTTTATTTTTCGATTTTTAGTTTTGAATTCATTATGATATCTATAAATTATTTGAACTAGGTGCTAATCGAGATTAGTTTACCTCGCAATGACTACAAGATGGTAAAAAATTACCCATTTTATCCAAAGTTGTAAATCACCCTAAAATGAACCACTAAAAATTCTTTGATTCTTAGAGTTCTCCAAATACCAGTTAAATTGTGTCAAACAATTAGTCTGTCATACTAAATCCACTATCTTAAATTTTAAATTACTTTTAGATTGGTAATATAAACCTCAAAACCTTCCAATATCGATATTTAAAGTATTTAAGATGTAAATTTCTTAGCCCTATATATTTTATATTGCATGTTGAGTTTATATACGCCCCAAGACCCCGCAATATCAATTTTAGACAAAATCGGAAAAGGTAAATTTTCAGTCCTTCATATTGTATCTTATCAACTTAATAGTTGTAAAAAGTTAACTTCATATTCGTAATACAATACCCCAAAAACCTCCTAAAACGATTCAGTCCCACCTTTGAACAAAATCGGACAATGTAAAATCTTTAGTCCGCTATAGTGGATTCGTCATATTGAATCCTGAAAAAATACTTTTAAATTCATAATTTACACCCTCAAGAAATCAGTTTTGGATAAAATCGAAAAATGTAAAATTTTTAGGACGCCATATTGAATTCGCCAGATTGAGTTTATCAAAAAATATTCTAAATTCGTAATCAGCATTAACAAAAATCCCCCAACAAAAACGAGAGGTGTGGAATTTTTAATCCGCCATATTTAATTTTTTTTAAAATAAATTCTGACTCGTAATGTGCGATCCCAAAAACTCCCCCATATCAATTTTGAAAAAAATCGGACAAAATTAATTTTTTATTCGCCATATTAAATTTCTTAAAAATAATTTCAGGTTCGTTATGTGCGACCCCGAAAACTCCCCCGTACCAATTTTGGAGAAAATGGAACAAAATTGATTTTTTCGTCCGCCATGTTTGATCCGCCATATTGAATTTCATAAAAATAATTTTAGATTCGTCATGTGCGACCCCAAAAACTCCTCTGTACCAATTTTGGAGAAAATCGGACATAATTGATTTTTTGTCTGCCATATTGGATCCGCCATATTGAATTTTCAAAAAATATTTTGGATTCCTTATGTGCGACCCCAAAAACTCCCCCACACCAATTTTGGAGAAAATCGGACAAAAAAATTTTTGTCCGCCATATTGGATCCGCCATATTGAATTTTTTTGAAAATAATTTCAGATTCGTTGTGTACGACCCCTAAAATTCCCCCGTACCAATTTTGGAAAAAAACGGGCAAAATTTTTTTTTTGCCGCCATATTGTCAGCGCCATCTTGGAATTTTCTGCACCAATTTCATCCAAAAAAAATATGGGACCACCGCAGCAACTTTCTGAACATAACGTAAAAAAATTCATTAAAATCGGTGCCGCCGTTCCGGAGTAATCGGTGTACATACATAAAAAAAAAAACATACATAGTCGACGAATTGAGAACCTCCTTTTAGAAGTCGGTTAATTATATATGAGCGACACTAGTTTACAAAAATAAATCGATATTTTTACTTAATTAGGGAGCAACTTTAAATTTTCTTCTATGTTACCTTTAACAAAATTAGAATTAACAAAACGCCCACTTTCCTACTACTATAGCTTATAGTCCGCATTTCTCTTACCCACACGTTGCGGCTACGCAGGGCGAGTTAAAAGTTTGGTTTACCCCATTTTAAAACTCCGCATAAATTGTCTATTGGACTACAAAACACACCTAAAATTTTACTGTGAGAGTTGTATTTAAAACCGCATTTAAAACATTTTTCGCCGTACCGAGAAATGCTCTGCTTGCACTCTCTATATACTTTTTGAACTAACTCTGTAATTACCGATTTTTAACTTTAACTTTTAACTCTCGATGACAACTTTTGATTTCAACTAACTGTTCTTACTAACTTCTCGTAGCCAAATAGCTCGTATTTAATTTACATTTGCCATGATGTCTTGGCAAAATCTGGATTTTTCGAATCTATATATATATATATCTATATATACTTGTTTTTGCAAGAAAAAGTCGAGTGATTCTATGTATTGAAATTTTTGGTTCTTTACCAAAATCTCCTGATTACTACGTCAGCAGACCGACATTCGCCTTGGCCTACTTATTTTTCAGCGTTCCAGAACAAAATACGTCACAAATCACGTGGTTTAGATTCATATTTTACATTTTATTCTAATTTAGTACAAAGTTGAAATAAGAAGTGCGCGTCTGTAATAAAATTTGCAAACCCATGACTTTGAAAAATTTGATCTTAGGTAAAGAACAATAATTTAATTTTAATATTTTAAATTTAATAGTTTTTTTTTTCTGTTATTGAATTTTAAAGTAAATACTTGTACTATTTTTGAAGATTTTAGATTTATTTATTTATTTTAAAATAAATTTGATTTCAATCCGATTTTTCCTTTTATAAATCTAAGATAATCTTTACCTGTTAAATATTTTAAAAGTTTTTATATTAATTTTTCGGAAAAATGAAATTAATCCCGGGGCATCACAATTGCGCTTATACTTAGAAGCGGGGGTATAATTTTTGGTAAATTTGGCTGTAAAGGTTTATTTAACTATGATTTATATAACTATTTTCAAGATTAGCAAACTTCTCAATTAAAAAGATGTTTTGAAATTAGTAAAAACGTGCCAAACAACGCTGGTCTCGCTAAGATATCTCTCTACTGTCATTCATCATGCAGGGGCACGTTTTTTCAATAGAATAGAATATTTTATAATTCTAAAATTAAAATTGATAAAGTGGAAACCAAAACTTAACATCAAACATTTTATTTGTAATAACCAAACTGACTCGTTAACTATTATAACGTCTCATTAGAATACATACATATATATATATATATATATATATATATATATATATATATATATATATATATATATATATATATATACATATTGGAAAGTCAAATTAGAAATTTTCATTGCAAGAAATATTCGATCATAAAAAGCGGGCCAAAATTTGTTATTAACAATTTTTATCAACCATTTTTCGTAACTCGAGATGTATGTATGTATTTTACAGAAAAATATTTCAAACAAAAGTTGTTCATTTTTTCATTCCAAGTAGCTTTTATTATTATAGGTTTTTCAATTAACCCAAAATTTATTGATATATTGCCGAAAAATCGTTCTAAAAGCGTATTTTGCGCCATTTCCGTTGTTTTTCTAGTTTCATTATTACAAACATATATAACCGCCACAGTGATACGGCAGAGGTACAGGTGCATGTCGGTACCCTGAGTCTAGTAGAGGCGAAACAAGTACCTCTGCCGTATCACTGTGGCGGGGAGGGTAAGTTTTGACTTTCTTCTCGGTATGGTGGTACAGGTAGGCCATCATCTCGATAGAGGTGGAATAGGATAAGTTGTGTTCTGTAACAATTTATTCAAACTGTGCAACCTCTAACACGAGAAGGATATGATGGAGTGAAGTTTGCATTTAATGTTCGCATTTTACTTCATCTATACACGGAGTTGCATATAGTTGTACGTTTGCTGAATGTGATTTCAGCACTACAACGGCATAATGTGAATATATCCACGGCTATTGCACCTCACACGGAGGAATCCGTGAAAGCCGCAGTATTAATCCGGAAATACATCCGTTCGTTCGTTTAGTTTCCTGTAGAAGTTTGCAGACACTTCGCTAAAATCTCATTTGGCATCTTCTGTGCTTGGTGGTTGTAGATCAACTGAAAGAAATTTAACGTGCTCGGCTTCGGAAAATGACACGAGATTTTCGAGGAGTGCCGTTAGATATATACGTTTGACCTGATTTTGTTCATTTTACTGCGAACAACTTTTGTGATAATGAACTTTTTGGAAATGTTGGTTTAATCGATAAATTTTTAATATTAAAAGTTGTTTAAAATGAACAACTTTTGCTTGAAACATTATTCTGTAAAATGCACACATCCCGAGTTGCAAAAAAATTGTTGATAAAAATTGTTAATAACAAACATTTGCAGCTCACAACTGTTTTGTTTCTTTAAATTCGTTTTTCAAATATAAACATACTCATAATATGACTGCTTTTCTCTCGTCTTACCTATGACAAAGTTTTTATAACAAAAATACTCTGTTATTAAAGTTATAATCAATACTAATCATGGTTATTTTATAATAATTATTATTTTTATGTATTATGCTGAGAAATGACGAGATTAGATCTGTTTCTGTGAACAATATCCATACCTGCAACATTCAGCTTCTTGTTATGAACAAATAATTTTGGATTCATTTTGATGAATATTAGAAATGAAGAGAAATTCAATGAAGGGACATTTAATTGAGGAAAATATTATTTAATTTCAATTATTAATAACCAATTTATTGTTTGTTCTAAATAATAGTATTTGTCATCATTCAAATGCTTTAAACAGTTTTTAATTTTAAAAAAATTGTAAATAAATTTAAGGAAACTTCACAGATGTAAAATCAGAATATATGACAAAACATACATGATTAGCAGTAAACAAAGCAAACTGGGCATTAATTTGAGAGATATAGTTGTCAGTGGTGAATTTTTTTTCAAAATCTCTTCAAACTCAGACATATCCATAAATTATAGGTAGTTCTTGAAATTTATCTTACACTTGGTAAAGTGTACATTAAGTGGAGAACAAAAATAAAATGCATTATAATTTTTAAGCTCATTTTTATCTTATCAACTGCCAATTTATTACTTTTGTAGATAAACTACCTATGTTTAATCTATTTTAAATTAAATAATTTTCTCATAAAATACTGTTTTTTGTTTTTCAAAGCCATAATTGTTGAGTATCTCTCCAAGTTTATAAGGAGTTTGTTACCCCCTAAGCTGAAATAAATAAAAAATTTAACAATGTCTAAAACCACAAACACATTTGTTCAAAATTATATTGACAATTTCTAGCATTTAATTATCAAGGATATTATAGCAAAAGTTAAACTTGGCCCATTACGAGTGAATCTTTTCAACTCTCCAACCTAAGGTCCTGGAACTTATAAGGATATTTCTTATCTGAGCAGAAATCTAGATGAACTAACCTGTTTACGCATGGAAATAAAATTTCTTCCGCAAATAGTCCATATAGCGATTCCACTCCATTATCTCCTTCTTCAACACATCGTCCACACTTTATTTGACGATTGGGATAGATTTTGATGGGTTTTACAGATAGATACTTGCTGCATGAAGAACAAACAACACTTTCCAAAATTTCGTCGGGGATAACGTTATTAGCCATTTTAGTGGTTAGGATATCAGGGTTATTATTCAGGAATTAAGGAACGAGTCCACAATCTCGCGTTATTTTTTTTTTCTTTTAAGCGGTCCTAAAAAAATATATCTGATTAAAATTAGGTACGATTGCATTTATATGGGGCAATAAGCTAGCTGTTTCAATTAATTATGTTATATTTAAATTTAACCAATCAGGAATAAAAGTTTTTAAGTTTATTAAGTTGTTATTTAACCCTTAATATTTTTACTAAAATTATAATTTCTAATCATCTCGTAGGCTGGTAGTTAAATCATGTTAATATTATGCCTCTCTAGTTCTGGTGTAGTTATAGGTTAGTACAATAAGAAAAGTTTTAATAGACAAAAAAAAAGTTATGTAAACCGATTATCCTTTTCAAGACTCAAATTATCGAAATAAAAACTTATTTTTTTATGAAATACCATTTGATAAAATAAATTATATTATCAAAAATAATACTAAAACTGGCCTCTGCATGTTGTAATTACTGTTGTGGAAATATTTTTCTATTTTTTTTAAGAAGATTACCGTTTGAATATCTTGTGTCAATACAAACCGTATGTTCGATTTTTTATTAATCGACTTCTAAAAGAAGAATGTATGTACACCGATTACTCTGTAACGGCGGCACCGATTTGAATTAATTTTTTAGGTTATAATCAGAAGGTTGCTGCAGTCGTCCTATATTTTTTTGGGCGAAATTTGAGCAGTAAAATGCAATATGGCGCTAACAATATGGGGGATTTTCTCCAAAATTGGTATAGGGGAATTATCGGGACGTACATAATGAATCTGATATTATTTTTAAAAAATTTAATATGGCGAACAAAAAAAATCAATTTTGTTAGATTTTCTCCAAAATTGGTGTGGGGGAGTTTTAGGGGTCGCACATAACGAATCCAAAATATTTTTAAAAATTCAATATGGATGATCCAATATGGCGGACAAAATAATAAATTTTGCCCGATTTTCTCCAAAACTGGTACGAGGGGGGTGTTCGGGATCGCGTATAACGAATCTAAAATTATTTTTAAAAAATTCAATATGGCGGACGAAAAAATCAATTTTGTCCGATTTTCTCCAAAATTGGTATGGAGAAGTTTTCGGGACGCCCCTAACGAAACAGAAATTATTTTTAAAAAATTCAAAATGGCGTCGAATATGGCGGATAAAAAATTAATTTTGTCTGATTTTTTCAAAATTGATATAGGTGAGTTTTTGGGATCGCATATTACGAATCTGAAGCGATTTTTAAAAAAATTAAATATGGCGGGTCCAAGATGGCGGATTAAATATTCCGCATCTCTCGATTTTGTCTAAAATCAATATTGGGGGATTTTTGTTAGTATTAATTACAAATTTAAAATATTTTTTGAAAAACTCAATCTGGCGGATTCAATATGACGTCCTAAAAATCTTACATTTTCCGATTTTCTCCAAAACTGATATAGAGGGTTCTTGAGGATGTAAATTATGAATCTATAAGTATTTTTTCGATTTTGTTTATAGGTGGAATTGAATCATTTTTGAGAATGTAGATAGCGAATATAAACTTATTTTAAGAAAATCTAATATATCAGATGCAGTATGACGGTCTAGAAATTTTAAATTTCCGGGTTTCATCCAAAATTGGTACTAGGGGGCTTTGAAGGGTTTAGGTTTAAATTAGATTAAGACGTTAAAATTATTTTTTGAAGTTCAGTGATGGCGGATCAAATATGGTGGTTTGAAAATTTTACCTTATTCGCATTTTTTCAGATAAGTTAATTTTTTACAACTAAAGGGTTTTCCAATAAGAAGTGTCATTTTGAAAAGCCCGCTATTTCGGTAGATGTCACTTTTGAAGCTGTAAGTTTTTGACGTTTGACAAGTGGAAACTACGCCATAAATAAAGATGGAACGATACACGCTTCAACAACGCATTGAAATGATTAAAATTCACTATAAAAATGGTGAAAATTTGGCAGAGACGGTTCGTAAAACTCGAACATTTTTGGGTCGTCATGAAGCACCTTGTCGGAGCGCAATAAAGAAATTGGTGAAAAAATTCGAGCTGTTGGGACAAGTTAGTTATGTGAAGAAGAAAACCCGTGCACGTCGCTCAAGAACAGCCGAGAATATTGCTGCTGTAGCCGAAAGTGTTGAAGAAAACCCAGATTTGTCCATTCCTCGTCGTTCTTTGGAATTAGGGATTCCACAAACGTCATTACACCGTATTTTGCATAAAGATTTGGGTCTTAAGGCTTATAAAGTTCAGTTAACGCAAGAACTCAAGCCGGCCGATCATCAACAACGTCGTGCCTTTGCTGATTGGGTTCTTGAAATGCATGAAAATGAACCGGAATTCCATCGAAAAATCATCTTCAGTGATGAGGCCCATTTCCACCTCGGTGGCTTCGTCAACAAACAAAATTGTCGCATCTGGGGCTCGGAAAACCCAAGAGTTATTGTTGAAAAGCCTCTCTATCCTGAACGTGTGACTGTTTGGTGCGGTTTATGGTCCGGCGGGGTCATTGGACCTTACTTTTTCGAAAATGAGGCTGGAGCAACAGTTACGGTGAATGGATTGCGCTATCGAGAGATGATTAATGATTTTTTATGGCCGGAATTGGATGGTATTTATCTGGACCACGTTTACTTTCAACAAGACGGCGCTACGTCCCACACAAGCAACGAAACCATTGATCTTTTACGGGAAAAGTTTCCGAGCCGTGTTATCTCTCGAAGAGGTGATCACAATTGGCCACCGAGATCTTGTGATGTGACACCTTGCGATTTCTTCCTTTGGGGCCACGTGAAAGGCAAGGTCTACGCCAACAGCCCAGCGTCGATTCAAGACCTCAAAGATGGAATTTGTGAGGCTATCGAGGACATAGGGCAGCCACTTTGCGATTTGGTTATGGAAAATTTCATGAAAAGGATATGGTCCTGTAGGCATGGTCGTGGTGGTCATTTGGCTGATGTTATTTTCCATCATTAACGGCATACCTTCCTCTTTATAATGTAATAAATATCCGATCATTTATCTTAAAAAATGGCATTTTTCTTTGAATATCAAAATAACACCTCTTATTGGAAAACCTTTTATTAGGTTTATAAGATACAATGTGAGGGACTTAAAATTGAAAATGCGGGATTCTTGGGGCATATACAAACTCAATATGCAGTATAAAATATATCGGGCTAAGGAATTTACGTCTCAGATTTATCGATATTGAAAAGTTTTGGGGCCTATATAACCAATCTAAAATTAATTTAAAATTTAAGATGGTGGATTTACTATGACAGACTAAATATTTGTTTGACACAATTTCACTGGAGAACTATAAGAATCAAAGAATTTTTAGTGTTTCATTTTAGAGTGATTTACAACTTTGGATAAAATGAGTACTTCTTTGCCACCTTAGAGTCATTGCGTGGTACACTAATCTGGATTAGTTCAAATAATGCATGGATATCATAATGAATTCAAACCTAAAAATCGAAAAATAAAATTTTTATAAAAAAAATTGAACAAACTTCTGAAAGGGCACAAAAAGTGGAAAATAACTATAAATTTTAATATGAAATTGAAATTTTTGAAGTCGGCGCCAAATTATTTCTAAATGAAATAAATAACTACTTATATATTCAAATTATGGTAAGAAAGCAATTACAAATAAAGTATTTTTAATATGTTTGTGCAAATTACATTTTGTTAAGTATTAGTTTGGCGCCGACTTCAATTATCATCCAATTAATGCTCTTATAGTGTTTCTATTAGTTTTTGATGATTTACTTGGTCGAAAACTTTTTCAAAATCAATAATGCAGGTAAATATATCGCAATTTATATCACGACTTCGCTGAATTAAAACATTTAAACTAAATAGCGCCTCTCTTGTACCTAAGCCGTTCCTGAAGCCAAATTGCGTATCGCTAATGTCCTGTTTAAGTTTCGGGTATATTCGTCCATGTATTATTTTGAGAAATACTTATAGAACATGACTCGATAGGACTGATGGATCTATGATCCTCACATTTTTTGGCTGTGGGTTTTTTGACGATAGGAATAAAAGACGAAACTAGCCAGTCATTAGGAATATTTCCCGTCATAAACATGATTAAAAAGGTCGGTCAAGATATCTAAATGGTTTTGGATTAGTTTAAGCAAGTCACCACAAACTTCATCTGGTCCTATGGCCTTTTCTTTTTTGAGATTTCTTATTGAATTTGTTACTTCTCCTTTTGTGATAGGAGGTCCTGTTATTATTTCTTTTTCTGCAAGTTCATCTCTGTTTTCGTCATTGAATAATGATTGCATATATTCTTTCCATTTCTTAACCTTATGCTCGGCTTCCACAATGACTAGTCCATTGTCGTCCGTAATAATCCCTCTACCGGTTTTTCTTCCCAACGCCAGTAGTTTCTTTCAGCTTTTTTGTGTAGATTAAACAAATCATGCTGACGGTTTAACAGTTCTGTTTCGTCGCACTGTTTATTCAACCAATCTTCCTTTGCTAGTTTTATTTTATTTCTAATATCGTTGTGGACATTCTTGTATTTTGTTTGATCTTTATTCTTGAATGCTAATAACTTTTGACTAAATGAACTTTTTTCAAATTTCTAGACAGCGATCAAAAGTTCAAATCGGCATCTACAAACTACAAGCAAATGCCATACGAAAAAGTTGCGTCAATATTGTTTATTTCGGTTATAAACAAATAGCTTTTGGTCGCTTACATGCATGCGTCGTCCTGTGTGGCGCGCAGAGGGTAACCTACTCGCGAGTGCCTCGCACGACCAAGCGCCGGTACTTAATAGATCATAATCGAAACAAGCCTGCTATATAAGTCTTCTGCATCGCACTAAATTTTTCTATTATTTACGCGCCCTTTTTAGCAAAATATCTTTTGTTTGTTTTGATTTTTCACTTGTTGCAAAACATTATGAACAGTTTTTAGTTTCTTGTGTATAATGTTTTTACTTATTTAACAAGTTTTTTATGATGACTGACTTAATTAATTTAAAGCTTTGTATTATTCGTGAAAAGAATGAAAAAATAAAGGTTACTAGTACAGAAAATGGTAGAAATAAAATAAGGCAAGCAGCAAGTGTACGTCTTGATGAAGTGTATTATAGATTGCAAGTCTTGAAAGACGAAAACAAGTATTTTCGATAATTATAGTTCATTGTAGATATGTATATACCTTGTACTCGATTGCGAGTAGGCTTCCTTCTGCGCGCCACACGGGACGATGCATGCATGTAAGTGGCCGAATTCCATTTGTTTATAGCAGAAATAAACAATTAAGACGTAACTTTTCCGTATGGCATTTGATTGTAGCTTGTAGATGCCGATACGAACTTTCGATCGCTGTCTAGAAAATTGAAAAAAGTCCATTTAGACAAAAGTTGAGCATTCAGAAATCGCCAAAATTACATTTTTTAACTGTTTAACATCAATTATCTCGAAAACTAAGCGTCGTACGTAAAAGCTAGTAAGGACTTTTTTTGGATAAAACCACTCAAAGAATACGACCCAATGATTGGTTTTGCGAAAATTGTATTTTTAAAAGTTTAAACAATCATTGGTTTATAACAATCTTATCCCCATCCGGATGAACTTCCACCCTAAAAATTATTAGTCAGAGACTCAAAATACATAAAAAGAAACTTGGGTGGGTCCATATAAATGAAAGGAGTCACTGCGGACCTCCCGGCCTCTACACTAGTAGGGTATCCAAAAGGAAAATAGTTTATTTCTATTGTATAAATCAAAAGGATTGGCAAAGGTTATATAAGATTTCCGATTATAACTGGACCATTTATTTTTGGAAAATAACTAGTGCTTGAAATATAGTCATCATATAAATGATCATAGAACAAAATAATGTTTCTTATTAATAGTATCTCATTGAGATTTTACAGATCGTTTAGGGTTTGGCGGGAAATTTAGAATAAGTGAGGGTTTCACTTCTCGTTAATTTCTATACATCCAACTTTTTTTTTGATTTTATTATTGTTTTCGTATTTTTTTTTGTAATATCATAGTATTAAACAAATAGCGAAAAAACATATTAATTGATAATAATGAATAATAATCACACAGGTTCATAAATTGAAGGTAATGGACTCGAACACACATTTCCGAAGCAATTGTTCCGAGGATGTTAAATGCCCCTCTGCTGCCCCTGGGGGAGAAGAGTTTAATCCTGTGTTGTGCTGTCTGTCTTACTAACATAAAGAAAAATAATAAACAAACATACTTGCAGAAGTAGAGTAGAGAAAAATTACAAGTTAGAATTGTGAACCATGACTTGGCAATCCAATTAAAAAGAAATAAAATAAAAAAATGGGCGTTTGTTACAAGTGAATCCCACACTCAAGATAGTCAAGTCAAAGGGCGAAAATTCCCGTTTGGGGGCATTTTCAGGGATCCGTAGTGCTGGCAAGTAAATTGGCTAATTAAAACAGTTATGCATTTGTAAAGTACTGTTATATTAACGGACTATGAGTATTATTTTTAATTTTCGCAACGTCTATAACAATCATGCCCGTTTTCGGATTCCGTTGTATTACCGGTTTTAATTACCCAATTTTCGATTTTAGGGAGACGTAACGCACCTCGCCATTATTAGGTATTTTTTTATTTATCTCGAAAATATGGACCTATCTACGCGATAACCTTTCTTCTCGCTCACCTGGATAGAAGGGGGGGGAATAATAAGTGAAGCTCAGAGTTAACAAAGATTAATTAAGTTTTAATTTCGTATTTCACTTTTCCTAACTTTTACCGTTTTTTTATGTACCGAATTGAGTTATTTGCGCAAATCAAGTTCGGGATTATTTTACTCTCCAGTGTCATGTTTGGGATTTATTGTCAACATCGGGTTTTTCATAACTTTATAGCCAACACGAAGCCAACTGTTAGTCGCATTGTCAAATCGGGTTATGTTATTTGTTAGTCGGAACGCGTAGGTTACTCATATACGGCGCTAACCTCGCCTTTTTATAGACGGTATCAATTTTAGAAATTAAAACACGTGCACTGATTTTATTGTCTGTAGAATGTTATTTTGTCAAAGACAATCTGCTTTAAGAACCACAAGCTACCTAAAAAATAGAACAGTCAATGGGACCTCTGAGAGCTATGCTCGGTCAGAAAAAGGACGAGTTGACTCCAAAAGAGGAATCCGTAAAGTCCTTAAATTCGTCGCTGACTTTTCACTTTTATAGTAGTGGTGACGTAGCACTCTAAATTCGGTGCAGCACCGAGTCAAAGTGCCTCCACCGCGCCGTTTAATATCTAGGTTTCCCCGCTTCGGCAAACGAAGATTTGGTGTTTTAGCACTGTATGTCGTATTATTTAATTTATTTAGGGAGTTTGGGGACATATTAAATCTGAAATTGAATATTTTAGCGTAAAATAAGCGTGTATTCGCAACAGTACAACTCATACTTTCCCTTCAGTTTCCATTTTGAAAAGTAAGGATACGATTTTTTCGATCAGGATTTCGTAGATTAAAGTTTGTACTAAATGAAAAACTAAAGATTTGTATGTATGTATGTGAAGATGGAGATAAATACACTGCAACCGAAGATATCTATTGTGTTCCCCTTTTGCTGCCAAGTCGTTACGGATACCTTATTAAATATAGTAGGTCCTCCAATCCTATTTATTTTAGAATGTTGGACGGCTGCAGAGTGGGTAGCTCCCCTTCTTCTATTTGGTGCGCTCCCAAGAATCGCATTCAAGGATTTTCTAAAGCTCTGCACTCTTTCGGGTGTGGATAGAGGCTTTGTCATCCTCGTAAAATCTGCATTCTTCTTTGCCAATTTGAGTTTCTTTAGGTGTCTATTTAGGTGACAATGCCCTGCCAGGATTGCTGTCAGAATTCTAAATCGATTTTTGCGTAGGCTGATGCTTTCCTTAAATCGCTTCTGGTTGTAGTTCCCAAGAAGTATCTTCTCTTGTGCCATTCCTTGCAGGTCCGTTCAGTAACTGGATCTCCTGCTCTCTTTCTATCTTCTTAGTTCTTCCAATATTACACTGCTAGTGATTCCATAGAAAAGTTCAGGCCCCAGAAATGCTGTCAGCCTCCTGAGCTTGTCTACCATTTCATTTTCCTCTACCCCGGTGTGTCTCGGTAATTCCTCTAGGCATTCGCAGACCATCTCAGAGCTGATTACGTGAGAACTTGGTGCATTGATGATTGCTTGACTATCCGACGTTATAATAATCTCTTGTCCGCGATAGTTATCTTTTTTGCTAAATTGGATATCTCCTGATGGTGTAGTGTCTGATGCTGGATCCACACACTCCGATCCACTTTCCTCTATTGTTTTGGAGCCATTTGTATACCATTTAATGAAATTTCTGTTAAGTTTTTCAATGGTATGTCTGTCCCAAGAAGATTTACATTCAGTCAATACGCCTTATGGAAAGAAACCAAAAAAATCTTCGCGAATCAATGGTCCAAATCACAATACGACCCAGAACTGCCCCCTTACGTCAATACTTTGAAACATTCTAACTTATCCTATGTAGGTTTAGCATTTAGTTTGTCGGATTTGACTGCTTGTCTTGTTGAAATTCAGATCTAACAATGACCTTGACTGTTGAGGTTAAGATCGAGGTAGAGATCAATAACGAGTGTTAATTTGTATAAGCAAGTCCTATCAATTCCAAGTATAAGACAGGCCACCTTAACCCTTGTAGAAAAAAAGGGACAGTTATTTTCTTTGTAGAAATTCTTTAATATGATGCTCGAAAATTGCTATTTAGCTTTTAAGTTAGAAAATAATTCCGAGATCAGACTTGGGTGCAGTGCATCAAATTTCTTTCATTTATAGTGTTAAAATTCTCTGCCAATTTCATAAAACGGTTATTATGGTGCTTTGAGGCTAGAATATCTAACAGATATGACGTAATAGGGAAATTATGAGGAGAATCGTACAATCAACGCGTAAAATTATTTCAAATTCTAGAGCCAAACTTCTTTTTAAATAAACTGTAACTCCAAATCTTCCTTAAAAGGGATATTTTCTCACTTTTAGGCTAGAATTTTCAAAGTTCTATGGTCTTATTATGATTCAACTTTTTGATTAGATATATTTTTTGTATTAGCCAAGATGTCTGGGTTTCCTTCTATGAGAGGTATCGACCAAACGTGAATCTTTAGTTCTTTATTTAGTATACACTCAATGTACAATATCTCAGTAAAAACAATTGTATCCTTACGTTCAGAAATGGGAATTGAAGAGGCAATTTCACCTGCTAGCACCACTGATCCCTGAAAATGCCCTAAGATGGCGATTTCCGCACTCTTAGATTAGAAATCTCCAAATGCTGACGTAATGCAGCAATTCTGCGACCAGATTTGGATTCGTTGCTCCAAATTGCGATAAAATATTATTAACATACGTTATTAATTGTAATTTTAACTAGTTTACGTTTACAATATTCTTAAATTTTAAGCTTTAATCACACCTGTTCAGAGTTCCATCTCCAATTTCAGTTAATTTTTTTGCAGTACCCTCCATAGATAGATGGTTTCGGCTAGTGATTTGAATATTTAAAACACACATGTCAGGATGGTAAAGTTCAATCGGATTGCGGTCCAGACTTTGTGGCGGCCAAATCATGTTTTTTAGTTTTATTTCTCTTTCTTTTGATGTAACATACCACTCAAAAATTTGTTGCCACTCTGTCAAAAACAGGGTCATATTGGTAGCTCCTATTGGCGCCAGCGAAAAAATAAAGAAGAATTCATAATACCTTCAATTTTTGTCACTAAATCACTTACTACGTCTCCTTTAAAACAACCCCATTTTGCTTTACAGTAGCCTGATTCCATTTAAGAATCTTTTATGTTGATACTGAACAAATTAATGTCTTTTTAGACTCAAACACCTCAAACTCCCATCGATCAATTCTCTAAGATTTTACGATGCTTAACCAAAGCTAGACTTTTCTGTTTTTGTTTTGCTTTAATGGTTTTCAAGCTCAATACACTTTTTGGTACTGATACATTTTTCTTGCACAATTTCTTTTAGGGGCAAGAATTTGAGATGATGTTTTAAATATGAGGATACTTTGAGACGAGATAATTACAACATTGAATTATTTATTGGAAAATACTAATGATACTGATAAATTGAGTTGGATTCATTATGTATTGAGATTAATGAGCGATAGTGTGCTAAAAATTCAGTTTTAAGTTTTGTAATTACAGGAAAACTGTCAATACAACTGAGGAAAAATTGCTATTTTTTAAAGATATTTTAAAGTTCTTTAAAGCGACTTTCTGATTCCATGTTTTGTTGGTTACAACAAAACGATTAAACCTAAAGATTCTACGCTAAAATGTAGGCTATCTCGAATTAAAAACAACAGATAATGTAAATCTCAAATCTACTTTCTATTCATTAACATAAATAGCAACCCAAATGTATTGTTACAGTATAGTGTGCAACAGAGTTATTACTAACTTGGTTTTGCACTGTAACATATGAAATAAATTAATGGTTGTTTAAGATGCAGCTGAACAAAGAGCAAATTTGCAATTTTTTGTCTTTTACTGAAGATATTTTTTCTTTAAATTTTTCGAATATTTGCATGTAACTTTTTTATATTTTTTCACTTTTAGCGTATAATTTTTATATTTTCTTTTAAATTTTCTTCTGATTTGCAAATAACGAACGGTACTGTTTGATATGTTTTCAGGATGGCACATGATGCGGGGGAAAAAACTAAAAATATTTTTTTTCTATAATATGTACTTTTTGTGCCGTGTGGTGTATAAATTTTGGGTGTAATTTTGGTCCATTTATAAGCGAATCTAGTCTAGAATTCTAATTATTTGAACATATCCAGTTGTTTTGTCTATTTTCTACATCGTATCTTTGATACCAAAAATTTATGTCGGTATAGCAACATTTTTTTATCAAAATGTTAAAAGACTTATTTTTAGATATAAGAGGTTATAATAGTGTATCATATAAAATTTTCTTTTTACATCAGTTATCCAATTGTAATAATTGTAACCTTTAATCAGTAAATTATCTACTGATAGTATTTTATATTAGATATATTGTTAAGTGTTTAATAACGAAGTATTTTATTTAACACAACGGTAGACTTCTTTATATGTTAAGTATATGTTTATCATGTTTAGTTTTTTCTATGTTTTATTGCTACTGATATTAAACTTTTCATTAATTTGAATCGTGGTCTTTTTTTTCTAAATCTTATCGTTAGTGAAGCCAAAGAAGTACAAAAGTATTTATAGTACGAGTAACCTCAATACGTCATCGGTATACCGTTTAAGTGTGTATTTTGAATACGTTACTAACGCAGATTTCAAGTATGTAAAATGTGTCTTCAACAATTTCCACTCACCTGTCATTTTCTTCTGTCAATTTAGGCAGGCGTAGTTGGTAGTTGTGTCCGTGAAGAACCTTCTTTGAATTTTGCCGACTCCAACTGATGTTGAGGGCACCACGCTAATTTATCACGAAACTCTTGTGCCTTCGTCGGCGGGCATCAAAGGAGATAATAAAAGCGTCAAGGATACAACAAGCTAATTTCATCGTGTTTTTAGTGTTTTTGGTCTCACTACAAAGTATTTTTTTCAAAAGAGCGTGCCATAATGTTTTTTTTTTATAAAACTAATACATTATTTTAATATTGATTTTTTTATTTTGAAAAAGACTTTTGGAACATCTTGTACATTTTTTTATGATTTAGGCAACCAGAAATTCGTACTTTTCTTTATTGACGATTACATTTTTCTCGAATTGACGTATCGATTAGCATCTTATACTAGTTTAAATAATGAAATTAGAAAAGGATAGCATAAAATCGGTGAGTGTATCAAGAAATGAAAGAACTCGCACTATTTATCAGCACTTTTGCAAATATAAATGAAAATATTATCACGTTATTCAGAATCACCAAAGAAGAAGAATCTTTAGTAATCGGCATTCACAACGAGCTCTAGTTTTCCCGATATACTAATTCCACGGGGGAATTCCTTGATTTTTAGGCTATTACTTTTCGTTACTTTTTTTTTGATCTGTTACAGTCGGGTAAAAATAAACAACCCCAAATATTTAATATTAAATTTATTATATCATCAATAAAAACTTAAAATACTTATTAAAATAAAGTTAAAAGTGATAATTGAAATTTTTATTATTATTATCTTCATAAAATATATGTAACAATATTTTGTAGTAATCTTAATTCTAGCGATTAATGCCTGGGAAATAAAAATTAAAAATTCACCATTAAATACTTAAACATACTATCCTAAAAAAAGGTATTAAAAAATATATTTTAACAAAACCTATTCTAACAAGAATTGCGGGAAATAAACAAGCAGAATCATCTTTAGTCTTAAGACAGATTCAGGGTAATATATTGTACATCACACTCCAGGTTTACAAAGGCGCATAATATAATCTTTACTACTTAAATTCAAATGACAGAAAAATTAATTAGCCACCGTAAACAGCTTTCCCAGTTGTATTTTGTACCTATTTATGTATATATGAACAAAGATTCTTAACACTATAAAACAATCTCTAAGTTTTCTTATACTTATACCGGATTGTGATGAACTTTTTCAATATTTTATAATGATTGAAGACCCCGTTTCATTAACAGATCATTCATAAAAGTTGTAGGCCTAGGAGGATGAAGGTGACTTTGACTCTGGAATCAGTTTTAGCGGTAATTCAAGATCAAGATAAAACTCAGTTTTTATTAACGGAAACCCTTATTTCTGATTTTGAAAATGAAAAGTGCAGACAATTTTATGTTTGCAGATGTTTTCATTTTATGGAATCACAATGAATCTTAGGGGTTATTGAGAATTCAGTAAGTTACTATTGCAATAATTGCCGAGGAAACGTGGGGAAAATGTTCTAGACAAAAGTTGTCGGCACCAGTAGTTTCGTTTAGTAAAGTTCACTTTGATCGTGAGTATTTTAAGCTCAAGTTAGTTTTTTTTATTAAAAATTCTTTTTAGGCAAAGAAATGGAAAGACTAGAAAACTTTACGTTTCGAATAGTAATCCAGCCATCTAAAGCAAGATCGGATTGATAACCCGGCTAGTGAAGACAAGAACTGTATAGCACTCCAAATAGTGTTATTGAAAATTGTTAGCAAATATTCAAGTACTAAGGTAGCTCTATGGACATGTCTTTGAAGCGTTCGAGTTAAAAGTCATTGCCTGCCTGTCTAGAACACTTTTCTTCCCATATTCTCTTGGTAGTTATTGCAGTATATATGGTGACATACTCACCCGTAAATTTTTCAGTATTCTTAATTTCCGGAGTCAGAAATAATGGATTCCATTAAAAAAAATAACAAAGTGGATTTTGAATAATTGCTGACCTCAATAACAAAATCAAGCTCATCACATGTCCCTCTAACCATAGGCTAAATAATCCTGTGACTTCTACTTGTCTCTGTAAATTTATTTTCCTTAAAAATTATTCAGTGGAAACATTAATATGGGATATCCTATATATAATATATAACTTGAACGTGGGCAAAATTATTGAATATCTTTTGTTATCATTATCATTTAAAAATAATATTAAATTATCTCCGTAAACTTTTATATTTGCTTTTTTAGTTCATATTAATAATCTTTATTCTTCTCTCTTACGCATTTTACTAATTAAAGCGAATGAATTATTTGTGATGAAGTCGTGTAATTCACTTTTTCTTCCTTTAAAACAACAGTATGCATCTAATTAGACACCGTAATGAACCTGAAGCCACATAATTTGTAACTCTATATAACGAGGGATATAGACAAAAATCTATCGTGCGACGTCAGGCGTATCCAAACTTTTTGCCTAAAGGGCCACAACATAATGGTCGATTCAGACTTCCAAAAATTATCAATTAAGAATTTCTACTATCAATTTTCACTTGCAAGTTAAATAATACAATTTACTATCGTCTGTTCATAGACCCAACTAAAAATTAGCAACTATCAATTATTAACTAAGAAATTTGCCAACTTTTATAGTTGGTTTATTATTTTAAAAAATTATCAACTACCACCCAGAATTTCCACTAAACTAACACACTACGAAACAAAAATATGTGGTTCACTTCAAAATTTAACGATTATTGAAAACCTTAAAATGGAAATGCACCAAAAGCAAGGCGTGGGATGGTATATAGAAGCACATCCTGAACGAAAGATCCCATGTGCCCTAACTTTCACCAACGTCTAACGAAAGGTGAGGGAAATCGGATAATTCAAAAATAAGTCACTCAAAAATAAGGCCACATCTGGCCCAGATGGTGTTCCTACTTTTCTGGTGAGAGACTGTACCATTATTCTGAGCGCTTTCCTATGTCATATTTTCCAACTGATTTTGAAGAGCGGAGTTTTTCCAGAGCTCTGGAAGATTGCCAAAGTCTGTCCTATTCTAAAAAAGGGTGATCCATCTCTAGTTAAAAACTATCGCGGCATTACAGTCTTCTGTAATTTTTCCAAGGTCTTCGAGATTATCTTGCAGAAATATTTATTTTCTGAAATTCAAAATCGATTATCGATTGACCAACAGGGCTTCTTTTCTAAAAGATCATGTATGACTAATATTTGCTCTCTTTCCTCTTATGTTTGCGATGGCCTTAACAGTAGAAGTCAAGTCGATGTTATTTACACTGATTTCCGTAAAGCTTTTGATCAAATCGACCATCACATACTCTTACTGTCCTATTCAGCTTCTCTAACGACCTTGTTTCCCTTTTGAAATCGTATTTATTTAAACGCAGTCAGTTTGTGCAAATAGAAGAATATAAATCTGCTAGGTTTACTCCAACGTTAGGTGTCCCTCAGGCTTCGAACTTGGGGCCACTTCTCTTTAACATATTTATAAACGATCTAAAAATATTTCAATGCATCGATTCTGTTGCAAACTGTTTGTCCCTTCAGACCAGTATTGATATGATTATAATGGTGTGTGGCTAATAAGCTGGATCTTAACATCTCTAAATGTAATGTTGTTTCTTCCTCTCGGTCAAAAAATCCTGTTCGGTTTAATTACCATATAAATAATTCTATCGTTAATAGATGCTTTACTGTGACGGACCTGGGTGTCGTCTTCGATGCAAGTTTCTCCTTTATTCCCCACATTGATCAGATGGTGGCTACCGCATCTCGAACATTGGGTTTTGTTCTGCGAAACTGCAGTAGAATCACCACTCCAAGTATCTCGAAGCATTATGTATATCATCAAACTCTTGTTACTAACATACGTGCAGTAATTGGAGCAGAGAAAGCAATATTCATTATCATATATGCTCTTATTATTATATATCAAAAGACTCCAAAAACATTTCTTCTAATTCCAATTTTATAGTTAATATTAACAATGTTATTTTAGATTTAGTTTTGAGTCACGTGGGGCTGGCTGTGGACTCTGTTCCACCGCTAGTTCGCGAGGACGACAAACATCAGCCAATTACCTTTAATATTGTCTCTTCGTGTTCTTGTTCTCCGACTTTAAACATGCCAATATCTTGTTAGATGACTACTTGTGCTCTGTACCCTGGGAGACCCTTTTTTTCTGTGGGTAGTGTTGATGATATGCTAAATATTTTTTACAATGAAATGTGTTCTGCCATGGACGCATTTATGCCTGTAAAGAGAGGTTCTACAAGAAAGTTTCCTAGGTGGTTTTCTAACGAACTCGTTCAGTTAACTATACAAAAAAAATATGTCATAAACAGTTTACAAGTTTGGGTGCAGAATGTAAGAGAATGTCACGCCTTTATTATGATAATTATATTAGTAACACGGAATCTGGTATCGGTCCGCAGTCCGAGTCTGAAGCCATTCTGGAACTTTGTGAATGATAAACCTCACTCGAACGGTATGCCATCTGAATTGTTTTTGGAGGACGAGAGCGCGGTCATAGGTCTTGAGGTTGCTGAACTTTTTGCTAAATATTTCAGCAAAGTGTACACTGATGTAACAGTGAAGTGCCCGGTGGCGGTCTCAGCTGATATAAATGTATCAAACTTCGCCATATCTATTTCTGACATTTACGCTGAGCTGAATGATCTTGACCCCTATAAGTGTCCTGGTCCTAATGGCGTTTATCCAATGCTACTAAAAAACTGCTGGTTCGTTCTGGCTCGCCCACTTCATCGCATCTTCAATGAATCTCTTCGGTGGGGTATTTTTCCTCAATTTTTAGAATACGGGTTTTATGGTTCCTATTCACAAGACTGGCAACAGTGCTGACATTCGGAACTATAGACCTATTAGCATATTTAATACTATTCCTAAAATCTTCGAAAAGCTGGTTAATGCCTTTCTCACCTCTATTTTTAAGTCTCCCATCATTGAGGAGCAGTTTAGTTTTTGGGTTGGCCGGAACACTGAGGTGAATCTGGTCTCTTATGTGGGCGGTTTTTCTGAGGTCTTGGAGGGCGGATCCGAGATCCGCCCTCTAAGGTATACTGACTTCTCGAAGGCCTTTGACAGGGTGCCTTATGGGATTCTGCTGTATAAGCTTCGGGGGCTGGGTAACTTTGGTCCACTGTTTATTTCCTGGGATTGAGACCTATCTGAGTGATCATCGTCAGGTAGTGGGGGTGAATGATTTTGTATCGTCTGAGATATCAATGTCTTCAGGGTTCCCTCAGGGGTCCCACATTGGTCCATTATTGTTCAACTTATTCATTAATGATGTATCAATTTGCTTTAAGTCGAGCAAGTTTTTACTCTTTGCAGATGACGTGTAGATGTATAAGGTCATCGACAGTTACAGTGACTGCTTGGAGCTACAGGGGGATAGATTTGTTTCCTGGTAAGAAATAAATGGGACGAGTTTGAGTATTCCTAAGTGTAAATTCATTAAGTTTTCTAAATCGCCTTATCCATTGGACTTTCACTATCACTTGGATAGTAGGCCGCTGACCTCCGTTGATTCTGTGCGGGACCTGGGAATCCTTTTTTGATTCCACCCTTTCATTCGTTCCTCACCTCGCTGACATTATTAGTAAGTCCCTCAGGATGTTAGATTTTATTAAATGTCATGTTAAGGAGCTTTCCACTTAAAATACTATTGCTCGGTGGTTCGAGCACACATTGAGTATGTTGCTTGTGTTTGGAACCCCACTATGAATCACATGTGTACCGGCTCGAACACGTACAGAGAAGGTTTCTCAGATATATTAACTTGAAATTCAACAGGGGTGCTGATCTTGATTATGCCGCTTTGTGCTCCGAGTTGAATTTGCTCCCCCTTGCCAGTAGAAGTAGGGTAGAGACTTTCAACTTTTCTTTAAAATTATGAACAGTGTCACCGATTGCCCGCGCCTGTTGTCGAATGTTAGTCTGAGGGTCTCTTCCAGGGTAGCTATTCTCGTTCTTGAGAGAACGATCATCTTGATGGAAAGTGGGCGTGGTTCTCACGAAAAAGTATGAAACCGTATTCTCGTGATTTTAAGCGATGGTCACATCCGTCAAATATTGAGAGAACTTGTTCTACTAGTCTGAACCAAGAGAACGGCGAGATTTTGAGAGAACGATACTGTCATTCCCGTCATTATGCGTTATTTTTAGGTTATAAAAGTTCAAGAAAATTCATGATTGTTTTGAAAATTTTGTAAATTTTATAAAATATTTTTGCTCGCAAATATATATATATATATATATATATATATATATATATATATATATATATATATATATATATATATATATATATATATATAAAATGGGTTTTGAGGAAGTAATTTTGAACCACAATGGACCAAAGGATGTCAGATTAGCGAAAAAACAAGTGGCAAGTTAAAATCGTCGATTTGTACCACGGTTACGTCGATTTGGAGATTTAAATGATTCAGAATTCACGAAGCTGTTTAGGTAAGTATCTATTATATAAATATTTGTGGAACTTGGCGGACTCTACTTCATTTAATTTATTTTACTGGCTTGGTAAAGATCAAAGGAGATATCTTGTACTAAAAATAACCCAATTTATAGAATTCTCAGGGCTTGAAAGGAGGCAACATCATCTTTGCCAGAAGTCATGGTAATATTTGGTAACTATAAAGTTAGCATATGCAAGAGTAGCAAGTCCTTAATGATTTTTTTACTTGGTTGGATTATACATATTTGTAATATATTACCTGCTATAGTTACTCTTAAAAAATTTGGAGAATATTAAGCTAATATTAATTTTTCTTTTTAGATTTAGGTACCCATATTAATATAATTTTATTAAAATATAAATATTTGTAGGTTCTTGGATTTTTTGCGACTAGCAGCTACCACAAAATAACTGGGTTGAATATTTTTCTGGAGTGAGTCGCCCAAGTGTCAGTTGGAGTATTGTAGAAGAAAAACCCAGATGCTTTAAATAGTGATGATGCTATTTCAGAGTGGATCTAATTGCTACAAAATTTAAATGAATTATGAGCTTGTCCAATTGGGTAATTTTCTATTAAATTGTAAATTATATACAGCTAGCAGTAATATGTATTTTGTAAACTTAAAATTTAAATGTAATTTGTTTTTTTAAAAAAAGAATTAAAACTGATGTTAAATAGGTAATATGTAAGATAATTTTGAAATATACCAGATTTTTATAATGTTTTAGGTTTTATACTAAACATAATTTCCCTGGTATTTTAGGGTACACTCACAGCACTCATGTTGCAATTACAAGATCAGTAACAGATGACCTAGAATTTGCGATGAGACTTTATAAATCATGAATATACATGCTAAATTTCTTAGTAGTACCCATGATTCTTATATTTGGAATGAATCTAACATTTCCAATATAATGGAAATGATCTATAGAAGAAACCCAGATTCATTTTTCCTCATTGGAGATTCGGGTAAATTAATTGTACAGTAAACTGATTGTTATTAATTTAGAATATGTTTAAATATAATAAGAAAAGTGAACCAAGTTTAATTTTTTCAGGATTTCTTTTAAGGTCATAGCCTTTGGAAGATATTTCACAACTGGAAACACCAGAGGAAAGATTTAATAGATATATGTTCATCATGGAGTACCGTTGAAAGATGTTGTGGTGTCGTGAAGAATAAATTTAGATGTTTTTCAAAACATAGATAGATAATAATTTTTTAATATGGGAATATATATATATATATATATATATATATATATATATATATATATATATATATATATATATATATATATATATATTTCAAGTATGCAGAATGTATTTTATTGATGAAATAAATTTTTACACATTTCATTTTGTTTTTTTTACTTTGTATATTCCATTCCCTGATATTTATGGGGAGTATAAAAAAATAGCATTTTTACAAAAATAAGGGAAATCTTTCTTTTCCCAACCTAGTAGAAAATAAACTAAATTTGTATTTTAGGAAATGAAAATATTAATTTTATTTCGCATGATATCCTTTACATCTTTGTAGGTGATACTAATTTCACGCAAAACGGCTATTTTGCCACTAAAATATTTCGATTTGTTTTTTTACATATTTATTTTTTTCTCTATAAAACTCCCTTTCTGATTCTTTTCTCTCATTAAGAATATTAAATAGGTTAAAAATATTAATTATTATATTCATTTTAAATTCGAGCATTTACTTGCTAAGTAGGGTTATGTCCATGTTCACATTCTTTTTTAGGGTTAAATGCACAATTTATATGGTTACATACACCATTGACGCTTGGCAACATAGCTTACTAGATTTTGTTTCCGGTCTCCCATCACATCCTACGAGAATACGGTAATACACGATCGAGAGAATAACCGTAGGATACGATTGTCCCTATTCTCTCAAGAGAATGATCACTTCCTATGAAGAACCAGAATAGCTACACAGGAGTGCTCGTGGTTCCCATATATTTCACCAGACTTTTCACAGAACAAATTATGCAAACCATTTTTTTATACCAAGGTTGGCTGGATATGCTAATGGGCTGGGTGACTTGAATTTCTTTGATACGTCCTTGAATCATTTTAAACGAGGGCTGTTGGAATTGATTGTCGATTGATGTTTTATGGTTTGGCTGTTACAGATTGACACTTCGATCATACTCTAGATATAAACAACAATAGATTTGTCTGAAGGCTATTTATGGTCGGTGGGGGAGACGCTTTTTTGATGTATGACAGACATAAACATATTTACTTATCTTGTCTTTCAGTTTAATTGCTTGTCGTGACTTTTTTCGGTGTTTTTAAGTGTTAGAAATTACTATAAATGCGAAGTTTACAATTAATATTAACAAAAAGAGGATTTAAAAACTTCTTTTTATCGGTAAATATTGTTAGATTGTTTACATATTGAAAATAACAATGATAAATATTTAGGCAACCATATATTCATACTTTGTTTTCAGAATTGACGTACCCAGGGGTATGTTCGAAGGACGTACTGATGATACTCGTTTAAATAATGCAATTAGAAAAGGATAGCATAAAATCGGCATGTCTGTACCAAGAAATTAAATATCTACTGTTTATCAACACTTTTTGAAATATAAATAAAAATATTATTACGTTATTCAGCGTTCAAACAGCCGGGCCCTAGTTCTGACGTTATGCTACTTCTACAGGGGTATGTTCGAAGGATTGACAGGTACACTTTTTTTTTCCTCTGTGAAGACTCTTTTGTTAAACTATTATTGATACCACATTGTTATGTTTCACTTTAGCTCTGTAATTAATTATTGTAAAATGGACAGTGTTGTCCGTCGATAAATAAATAAATAAATAATAAAAACATTGTTCAATTAACATTTGTAAAATAAATTGACCTTCCAAATAGGAAGTTTAAATAACTTTTTTTATCAATATGAATTTTTTTCAAAAGAAATTATAATGATTTATAAATATTCGATAATTTTGTCCATGAGTGTACGTAGATATCTTTGTATGTATATAAGTATTTATATGCATTTCTTTACAATATTCGATAATAATTTGATTGAATTACTTATTAAATAATTCGAAAAGAAATTAATGTATTAGGAACAATATCAGTGTTCCAAATCAAAAAATTCCCCTTAAAAATTATGTATGGACTACGAATAACGCGAGCCATCCTTGAATGGGTTATTTCAGATTTGATTATCGAAACGATACTTTTATTTTTATTTTGATCTTCATTTAAAAAATGTACTTTAAAAGTCGTTGATAATGCGTTTCCAAATCTTTCAACAACAATAAGGGTATCAAGAACAACTATAAAACTTTTATCATCAAGCTGGTTCAACCGAATTGAATGAGAAACAAAAGGCAGCAGCCAATGAAGTTTTACTCGATAGTTGCACTGAAAATAACTGCATTGGAGTAAGTGATAGCTTAACAACCCTGTGTGAAGTACTGAAAGTTTTAACGTCATCATTCTTTCTATGAGGTCTAAATATTTTAAATGTTGATTTAAAGATCCTTGTGAACACCTACAATGTTGCATTACATCATGCTGCATCACATTTAAGAAATTATTTAACTCGTTAGCCAGATCTGAATATTTACAAATGTCTTTATCGTTCTTCCAGTAATGTAGCTTTTCTAAAATTGTGCTTTCCCCAGTTTTTATCGTATAGTCATGATTTATTTTGCAGGTTTTAAAATTCCAGTTGTTAAAACAATCTTCACATACGATATTATTCGGACAGTTACAGCCGTACACGTTCCTAGAACCTTGCAAGAAAAGTCCTTGTGTTGACGAATAAGAATATGTTGGTAAATTTCGTTTACACCCAAAGCATATCATTTCAAATTCCATCTTCATGTTATCAATTATAAAAATTATGGAAGTCTGATCATCTGATACTATAAATTTGTCAGCAATAGTTAAGGGTAGAAATTCTCTTATTTCCTTATCAATGCATAATTTCCTTTTAAAGCTAGGTCGCACTTGACTTTCTAAAATGTCATAGAATTGTATTTCGTTATTGACTTCTAGTGTATATATGAAATGAGATCCAAAAGGCGGGTTTAATTTAGGTACTTTAGTTACAGGATGAACTAGATCTTTATCCAGGCTACGACCAGGTAATTTGTGTTCTTTTAATTTATTGGATTTTTGTTCGTTTTTAATTTTTATTTGGGACTGTTTACATATATCGATCAAGCCCTCACATTCGGAAGCATTTATTTTAATTTTACAGCTCAATATTTTTTCTTCCTTACAAAGATCACTAAATTGAATTTTATTGAAATAAGTATCTTCACCAAACGGCAAACAATTTCGTACCTTTGTAGTATACTTTATTTCATTTTCTGAATTATAGAAAACAACATAATATTTTAAATACGTATCTTTATGTTGAGGTCCGACAAATGTCACGTTGAAAAGAAGTTCTTCACAAATCTTGTCGCATTTGATACTAACCAGCAAAAGGAAGTTTCTTTCACGATAAAGATAATACCGGTCCAGTGATTCTATTTTAATATTGATAGGAAATTCGCCTAAGCAAATAATGTTACTTTTATGATTAAATTTAAAATGTTGAAATAATTCATAGGCAGAACCTACGAAGCCGTTACAAATTACACACCGATAAGATCCAGTGACACACTCCATTTCGTGGTTATAAATTTCAGAATATCTTAGAAGCTGGCGACAGTCCTCATACCTAAAAAGTAAATAAACAATATATTAATCTTTATACAGCAAATCAACAAAATTACTGTCTATTCTGCTGTTTCCATGTAAAAAATTTTAATATTCAGATTAATATTTTGAGTACCACACACCTAGCTGACATTTCTAGTTCCACATTTGGAACATTTATGAAAGCGTATTATAAAAACTTTTAAATAACTTTCCAACAAAATTTAATTCTATGTCATTAAACCTCCCTGCATTTGAGATACAGGAGCAGAATTCTGTAACTAGTATAGTAGAAAAGATATCTAAATAAGTCAGGACTACCAGTTCAATTTACATTTGATGAAGCATTAAAATTACAATACAATATAATAAATTATTGTATTTTGTTGTATTGTTTTATGTTTTGGTCCCTTTTAAAATAAAAGATTTTTTAAAATATTATGTATCTGTAATGTGTTTTTTTCCTCTATGAATTTTATCTTATCTTATTTTCGATTATCCGAATGACCTTTAGCGGCAGTTAATTCAGACCAAGATAATTTAATTTAAAATTGTCCCGATATCCAGATAGCACAAGATTTCCATTGGATATCCAGAATAGGTACATATAATGTCCTGTATGTCCATGGACCGTTTATGGATGTCCAGTAAATGTGATGACCCCGGAACAAAAAAGGTTAGTTCAGGTTAGTGTGATGACCTGTAATCTATATGGACGTCCATATCTGGATGTCCAGTGTATGTCCATCAGACGTCCATTAATTAAATTTCGAGTTGTCGGTAAAATCGGATACTGTAATATCGGCCTGTATAATTGTCATTTTTTAACCCGCCGGCCCGCCATGATCACAAAATATCCCTTCAGATATTTTGTGCTCATTAGTGTGTTGATGTCGAGCAAAAAAATACCTTTGGAGTTTTAGTTGAGCTAAAATCAAGTGTGCTTTTTATTTGAAGAAGATGCCACCGTTAAAGGTAAGTATAGTTATTTTTAATTATACCAAAAATTACCGAACGAAACTACAGACATGCCCGACGAAAAGCTGATAATTTAGTATCAAACTCGCACAAATTTGAAAGTGAACAAAATATTCAGTATCAAAACACGTATGTTAAAATATGGCTTTTGTAGCTATACTTTTTCATACAATCACTTATTTAAATGGAAATTACTACAAATAAGTGCAAATATTTTGATAGGCCAATGAATTTTGTATCTTGTTGGTTAAAGTGGAGCACAGATAGAGTTGTAAATTTGCGTAATAATAAAATTGTAAATTTTAGAGAAAATTCTCTCTGACAAAGTCATTACTGAGTAATCAGTCTAATAAGATTGCTGGCATTAACAAATGTTATCAAAATTTATAATGGAATAAAAGCTATAGCAAATTTGAATAATTATATTAATTTTTTTATGTCTATTTTGGATTAAACGCTAGTAAAAGTTTACATTGATGTGTATTTTTGTGCAGTATAATTGTTAAAAAATATATAATAAAGTTTTGACAGTTCGACTCTAGGTTTAGACTTATAATTTAATTTATTTTAATTATTTTTTAGATGAATTTTCCACAGATTGGTCCAAATAAAATTCCTATGTGAAAGCCAATTTGTACCAAATTAGAGAGGATATTCAGGTAATCTTAAATAGGGAAAAAACAACAAGTATCTACAAAGAATTTTCTGCAGGAGTTCAACTATCCTTTTACTTAAGAAAATAATCAGCTGCCTCAAGTCACATAAGATCTTCAGGACAATTTAAACTTTAAAGATGCAGTAAGTTTATTACACTTCTCCTGAAATAAAAGCTGAAACTTATTCGAGTAATGCTTCTTTATGTGTATGAGTCTATTGATAAAAAAAAAACTTTATTTACAGGATTATTTTATATATATTTTTTTACTTTGATTCTTAAAGTCAAAAATATTCTTAGGTTAGCATATGTGGAATTAACGTTTAATTATCCCAATAAAGTAATATAATTTTAGGTTTTACAATTAGCGAAAATTGGAGGAAATTATACCTATTAACTTATTAAAAGATATTTTATTGTAACAATGACAGATAGCCTTTCCAAGAATTATACATATGATGGAACAGTAAAGTGCCCTTTAAAGAACTTATGTTCACTATTTGTAGGTAAGTTACCACTTAAATATAAAAATTTGATGAAAAAAATCTCTGTTTTATTTGTCATACTCGTAAATAATAAGAACAAATTGGGTGTCAGATTTCACACGTTGAACTCTAGATCCTCTTGTTCTGATTATACCCAGACAAAAAGTGTGTTAAAATTTTTTTTCTGGTCTGTTGGTTAAGCACTCTAAGCAATTACGATGCATTTGGTTTTATATATATATATATATATATATATATATATATATATATATATATATATATATACGAGATTAGACAATGGCAGAAGAGAATAAACGACAGAAATAAATCTAGAAAAAAAAATTATTGTAACAATAAAAAGTCTTTATTTAAATAATTGGTATATTTTCTATTACCCAATTGAAATTGTACCTATTACTATGGAACCAGATAACTAATTCATAGCGATCCTTCTACAGCTTGAACAATTTAAATCAATTGAAGCTATATTTTGTAGCACTTGCAATTCGACTAATTATAAAATTTTATATTCTTATATAGTATTGTATTAAAAACTTGACAATTGTAATCAATAAGTGTAATATGTGGATCCAGTTCCTGTTACCTGGTTCGCTGATGTAATTTATATCTGTTTAATTTTTGGGACTAATAGGGCCATCTATGGTTACTTGTTATCGAGGTTTTGATGACATGAGTGGTCTGTGTCTTCAGAAGTGCAGATTAATTAGGTACTGTAAGCTCTCGGACCCTAAGCAAATTCTGAAAATATCTACCATTCACGTTAGCGGAACGTCAAGAAGAGGGAACAATAGATTATGACCTACTTATCCAAAAAGCACAATACCATCGGATAATATGTCCACAATCGGGTCAAGAATGTACAATATATGGACATCCAAAATTAGTCCTATTAATATCCAAAAATGATCCATACTTGGACAATATATGTAATCCAAAAAGACGTCCATGAGTGGGACAAACGTATAGTCTAGTGGATATCCGTAGGATGTTGATGGACAAATTCTGGATACCCAGTATGTCCAGCTTTGGATAAACGATGGATATCCAGTGGACTGAAGTGTGCTATTTGGGAAATAGCTTTTGTTATTATAGGTTTTTTAATTAACCCAATATTTATTGAGATATTTTCGAAAAATCGTTCTAAAAGCGTATTTTGCGCCATTTCCGTTGTTTTTCGAGTTTATCTTAAAAAATACATCGTTTTCAAAAAAATTCATTATTACAAACATATATATATCTAACGGCTCGTATACGGCTACACAAGCATTTAATAAAAATAAATCTTCAACAAAAGTTGTTTATTTTTCATTTTAAACAACCTTTCTTATTATACATTTTCGAATACCGCAATAATTATTGAGATATTTTCGAAAAACCGCTCTAAAGCAGCGCGCCCACTAGTTCGGCTCGGTTCAGACCGTTCGGCTCCGCGCAATCGGCCGGTTTTGGTTTACACGTAAATAAATGAGAACCCGCTCACTGGTTCCGACCGGCCAGAACGCTTCCGCGCTTTCAGCATCGGCGTCTTCGACTATTCTCAAGAGGGCAAAAATTGCCGAAAGGTCTGAAAGCGTTCGACTATTTTAAAAATAGAAAGAGGTAGTATAATCTGTGGTATAGACGTAGTGTTTGTATTATTACTATGTCGGACGAAGAATTGATAGAAAATGTGAGAGCATACAGAATATATAATAATAATAATATTCTCTATACATAGTTGTTGCCTAATAAACTTGACGTAAATTGTCTAGGCGTTCACGTAACAGTCAAAAAACATTAGTTACGGCACAAAAATCTGTGATGTAAACGTCAAATTTAATTAATTCGACTATATAATACACTTACTGTAAAGTAACCGCTAAACGTCCTCTGGTGGAATCGATTTTCGAAGGTTAGTGTTTTGTTTCCTGAGCGGCAACATATTTAAAATTTCATAAAATTTTATACTAGACATTCTAAAATATTTGAAAAACTTTTCATTGTCGGTCATCAACTCTGGAAATAAATGATAAAATTCCCCGTGAATTTTTCTTTTAAGGTAAATATCATGAACCCAATATCTTCTTCTCCGTTTTTCCTCAACTTCCGCTTCAACACAGGCTAGAGCAGCCACAACAATATCCTCCTCAGAGTCGGAAAAAGTACTCATTTTATTCACTTTTCATCAAAAATAACATCTCTAGAAATTCTAATGGTTAAAGCAGTTTTAATCACTGTTTAATCTGAATTGTGCGGAGCCAGTGATGGGGGGCCATCGGCATTCTGACTGAAGCGGACGGAACGGACGGAGCCGAGCCGATCCAGTGGGCGCGCTGCTTAAGGCGTATTCTGCGAAAATCATTGTTATAAAAGTAGTTCGCAAAAAAACACAATATATATATATATATATATATATATATATATATATTGTTGTGTAAACTACATCTCACCGTCAATTCCCGCCACAATTTAAGTTCAAATATCAGAGTAACGAGACGAACCGCACTTGAAAATGCCAAATGAGATTTTGGCGAAACGTCGTGAAAACGATTTTTTGAACGAACGGATTGAAACCCGGAATAACCAAACTATTCATATATATATATATATATATATATATATATATATATATATATATATATATATATATATATATATATATATATATATGTAACATGATTTTGTTCATTTTTTTTTTATCGCAAACAACTTTTGTAATAATAATTTTTTTCGAAAAGAAATATTTATACGAGACAATTATGAGAAAAGTAACGGAAATGGTGCAAATTACGCTTTTAGAACGGTTTTTCGAAAATATCAGAATAATTATTGAATTATTCGAAAAATTCATAATAACAAAAGTTATTTAGAATAAAAAAAAATGAACAATTTTTGTAGAAACTTCAATTTTATTAAATGCTTGTGTAACCGTATAGGAGCCCTAGAAGTTCGATTAACGGCGAACGCGACTTCAGAAAATGACACGAGATTTTCGAGGAGTGCTGTTAGATATATACGTCTGACCTGATTTTGTTCATTTTTTTACTGCGAATAACTTTTGTGATAATGAACTTTTTGGAAATGTTGGTTTAATCGATAAATTTGTAATAATATAAGTTGTTTAAAATCAACTGGAGGAAAATATTATTTTATTTCAATTATTAATATCAAATTTATTGTTTGTTCTAAATAATAGTATTTGTCACCATTCAAATGCTTTAAACAGTTTTTAATTTCAATAAAACAAAGATTAAAGTGTAGAAATTGCTTGCTAAATAAAAAAAATTGTAAATAAATTTAAGGAATACTTTAGAAATGTAAAATCAGAATATATGACAAAACATACATGATTAGCAGTAAACAAAGCAAACTGGGCATTAATTTGAGAGATATAGTTATCAGTGGTGAATTTTTTCAAAATCTCGCCAAACACAGACATATCCATAAATCATAGGTTAATCTTGAAATTTATCTTACACTTATGATAAATTTTTGATAAAAAACCACGTATGTTTAATCTATTTTAAATTAAATAATTTCCTCATAAAATACTGTTTTTTTTATTTTTTAAAGCCATGATTGTTGAGTATCTCTCCAAGTTTATAAGGAGTTTGTTACACCCTAAGCTGAAATAAATAAAAAATTTAACAATGTCTAAAACCACAAACACATTTGTTCAAAATTATATTGACAATTTCTAGCATTTAATTATCAAGGATACTATAGCAAATGTGAAACTTAGCACTTTACGAGTGAATCTTTTCATCTTTTTCTAGAATTCTCAGAACTAAGATCCTGGAACTTATAAGGATACTTCTTATCTGAGCAGAAATCTAGATGAACTAACCTGTTTACGCATGGAAATAAAATTTCTTCCGCAAATAGTCCATATAGCGATTCCACTCCGTTATCTCCTTCTTCAACACATCTTCCACACTTTATTTGACGATTGGGATAGATCTTGATGGGTTTTACAGATAGATACTTGCTGCATGAAGAACAAACAACACTTTCCAAAATTTCGTCGGGGATAACGTTATTAGCCATTTTAGTGGTTAGAATATCAGGATTATTTTTCAGGAATTAAGGAACGAGTCCACAATCTCGCGTTATCATTTTTATCTTTTAAGTGGTCCTAAAAAAAATATCTGATTAAAATTAGGTATGATTGCATTTATACGACGCAATAAGCTAGCTGTTTCAATTAGTTATGTTATACCATTGGATATACTATCGTAACGTCGATCAGTCGGTATCTGAATTGCGTACCTGTTCTAAGGGTATGCCGGTGCCATTATCTGATACGATCGCCGCTAAATTTGACACAACATCTGCGCTAGTAACCGTTTCTGAATCTTGAGATGTTTGTATCCTGTAGCACTCGTGAGTTGTTCCACCAGGAGTTGTCTCTTTTGGTTGTGTCTGGTGAAGCCTAAATGCCGATACTTCTGGGTTAGTTGGCATTTGAATCCCGGAAATTGCCTAAACTCCGCATCAAAGGATGACGTACGCACAGGGTTAGTTTGGAAACTTTGGAACATCGGACGTTGTTCCGGAAATTGAAAGGTAGGGTACCGCGCAGGCGGTGCCGGAGAGGATCCACCATAACCGCTCGACCCGGCGAAAAGCCAAACCGCCTCACCATTCTTGATGTTTGTCGAGGGCATCTGAAGAAGATGAGTCATGCTCTTAAATTTGGAAAAAGAAAAACTTTTATGCCGAAATTTAAAAAGGGGCTATGTGGTTGTGCGTCTGGGAAGCGAGCGTGGATGTTCAAGACGACTTAAGAAAAAAAAATTGATTTTTTTTTAATTTTATAAGAGTTCAAGGGTTATACCAATTATCGTTTGAAAAAATAATTAGTATGGGGCAAGGCTCAAGTATACTTTGTCGTAGTCAAATACTTTTGAAAACGCAAAGATCCTAACTTTTTCGAATAAGTATTTATTTATTCTAACTTGCCGATAAATTGTTTAACTTGAGTCGAACGCTAGGTCGCACCGCATGTCCCAAATTTATTTATTTATTGTTAAAATCCTCAATGATTTTTAACACCGAAATTTTAACGCAGAAAAAGTATAGGTAATTGGACTTTATCGTAAAATTTTTAAAATGCGCAAGAAAAGTATGAGTAACTGGACTTGGACGCAATTTTATAAATTTTCAAAATCGAAAAAAGGGTAACAGATCTGTTTTCAAGAAGAAATTTTTAGTAAAAAATTAGATTATCACGAAAAACTAATAAAGGGTTTCCGCAAGTAAATTTAACGAGCGTAATGTCTCTGGAGGATGATGTTTTTCGATCCAATTTTAAATGTCTTTTTCATTAAATTTCCGTGAAAAATCTTATTTCTTCTTTATCTGCTGATTGAACGACAAATTATTTTATTTTGTTTGTTGAGTATTGGAAACTCAAGTTAGAATAGCTACGCGATCTTTATGACGGTGATCCGAGATTGCAACACCAGTTCGCCTATACAATCCCGAATATCGCCCGTCTTTCGAACTGTAGTGTACCGGGCTCTGGGAAATAAAACCTATCTTACCTAGATACGATTTATTTTTATCCAGAGGACTTCCGATCAGGGGCGGATCCAGCCTCTCTCTTTGGGGGGGCGGTGATATCACAAAAGTACAATATGGCAAGAAAAACAAGTCGTCAACGGGGGGGGGGGGGAGTACAAGCAGCATACTCATTCCTAATATAAAAGGCAAAATGGGTTCTATTTTCCTGAACTCAAAACTTTTGGGAGGGGGGGGGGGCGATCACAAGCATACAGACTCCTATACTCTATTCAAGAACTAGAGAGAGTAATAAAACTGTTACCGAAACCTCTAACGTACCTGCTCCAGTGCTGCAGTAACTGAGAACTGCTGTAAATCTAATTATATTTCATTATATTTAAATATATTTTATAAATTTACTGCAACATAGACTTTCTGATAGTTTAATTTAATTTCTGTCAGTGAGCAAAGTACAACTTACAGTTTTTTCTTAGTGATTTATCTTGTTTGCGCTGGTTTTTATATATTATTTGAGATTAGTGAGATACCCAAAAGATATGGCTTTCACCTCTATATTTATTCCAAAATCGTTAAACCAGAGATATCAATATCTAGATAATAATGTTAAAAGCTCTGTTGAGATATGTTCCAACATGACAGGAGTTGGAAAATCTACTATGTACCGAATACTGAAGGAGAAAAAACGACTGGAATTGTTAGTACTCCCAAGCCACATTCGATCACAGGCAAACGAAAAACCTCGTTGGAAGAAGAGATGAAAACTGCAATTAAAGGGGTTGTATATACATTTTATTATGAGAACCATCTACAAAATTCTAACTAAAATCATTGAAGATCGCGATTTACGTGAAATTAAAAGAACTGATCTCTGGAAATTGCTCAGAGAACTTAATTTTTGCTGAAAAAACCAAATAGAAATTCTGTTCTTATAAATCGTCCGGAAACTGTCCGTTGGAGACGTAAATATCTCTCTCAGGTAAAAGGTAGAGTTGCTAGAAATAACACAATTAATAAAATTAGTATTTTAACTAAACTTTTGAAAGATTTTTTTGAATAAAGTTACTGCGGAAAATTGGGAAAAATCCATATAATAAAAGAATAAAACAAAATGTGAGAACTCGATCTCATAATCGGTGAGATAGAGGAACCAATTATAATTAATTTTAGCGTAGTTTCACTGACTTTGATTAGGAATTAGATAGGTAATGGTTACTAGTGTAAACACAATTTATTATTTAGATTTTTGTTTTTGTTGTATTTTATTGTTTAATGTTGTTTATATGTTTTTTTTATTTTTTTATATATTTTTATTTTAGTGTGTCCCACTCTTTAATTTTATATATATTTAATTCTAATTAGCCGTAAGTTTTTTATTATTTTATTATTGTGTTTGTGTCTTTTTCTTAAGTGTGTAGAATTAACATGTTTATCTTATTTTTTGGGGCTATCGTATTTCCATATATAAAAGTAAATTAAATTAAGATATCAGTACAATAGAAATAAAAATAAGTAGGTCTAATTTTAATTACAACATAAAAAAAGTAATTACATTAGAATCCTTTTTTAGTGTTTAATTGTAATTCTGCAGATGGTTTAAGAAATAAATAAACTGAAACGGCAAATACCCTAAAAATGTTTTTAATTAATAATAAAATGACCGATAGCCCCAAAAATATTTTATTATTATATGGACGAATTTATTTTTTTATATATGTTTAACTTTTTGTATTTTTGACAATGGATATTTTGTAAGTATTTAAATAATAACTTAGAATTTTTTGAGAGAATAATCCTACGTTTTAGTCTATTATTATAGACCGCTATTTTTGATTATAAAATTTCTAACCCATTCCTATGAAAAATATATGTGTCTAACAAATTTTGCTAAAAACACCGGACTAAAGAACACAGGTAGTTGGCGAAGAGAAAAAGGGTAAAAAATGATTTATTACTCTCTCTAGTTCTTGAATAAACTATAGTATAAGAGGAAAAATCGGGTCCATTTTTCTAAACTCAAAGCTCTTGGGGGGGGGGCGATCGCCCCCACCGCCCCCCCCTTGGATCCGCGCCTGCTTCCGATACACCGTATTTAAACCGATTTTCTTGCAATAATTTTATGATTTTTAACGTCTTCAGGCGCCCCAGCCTTTGGCAATTACCCGGGCAATTTACAATTGTTTTTTCCGCTGTTCCGTTTTTTTTAAAACGTACATTTTCAACAATACCTTATACAATGGTTATACTTAAATTTAACCAATCAGGAATAAAAGTTTTTAAGTTTATTAAGTTGTTATTTAACCCTTAATATTTTTACTAAAATTATAATTTCGAATCATCTCGTAGGCTGGTAGTTAATCATGTTAATATTATGCCTCTCTAGTTCTAGTTCTGGTGGGGTTATAGGTTAGTACAATAAGAAATAAGTTTTAATAGACAAAAAAAGTTATGTAAACCGATTATCGTTTTCAAGATTCAAATTATCGAAATAAAAACATATTTTTTTACGAAATACCATTTGATAAAATAAATTATATTAATTATCAAAAATAATACTAAAACTGGCCTCTGCATGTTGTAATTATTGTTGCGGAAATATTTTTCAATTTTTTCTTTTGAGAAGATTACCGTTTGAATGTCTTGTGTCAATACAAACCGTATGTTCGATTTTTTATTAACCGATTTCTAAAAGAAAGAGGTAGTCAATTCGTCGACTATGTAATTTTTTGATGTATGTACACCGATTACTCAGGAACGGCGGCACCGATTTGAATTAATTTTTTAGGTTATAATCAGAAGGTTGCTGCAGTCGTCCTATATTTTTTTGGACGAAAATGGAGCAGTGAAATGCAATATGCGCTAACAATATGGGGGATTTTCTCCAAAATTGGTATAGGGGAATTATCGGGACGTACATAATGAATCTGATATTATTTTTAAAAAATGTAATATGGCGAACAAAAAAAATCAATTTTGTTAGATTTTCTCCAAAATTGGTGTGGGGGAGTTTTAGGGGTCGCACATAACGAATCCAAAATATTTTTAAAAATTCAATATGGATGATCCAATATGGCGGACAAAATAATAAATTTTGCCCGATTTTCTCCAAAACTGGTACGAGGGGGGTGTTCGGGATCGCGTATAACGAATCTAAAATTATTTTTAAAAAATTCAATATGGCGGACGAAAAAATCAATTTTGTCCGATTTTCTCCAAAATTGGTATGGAGAAGTTTTCGGGACGCCCCTAACGAAACAGAAATTATTTTTAAAAAATTCAAAATGGCGTCGAATATGGCGGATAAAAAATTAATTTTGTCTGATTTTTTCAAAATTGATATAGGTGAGTTTTTGGGATCGCATATTACGAATCTGAAGCGATTTAAAAAAAAAATTAAATATGGCGGGTCCAAGATGGCGGATTAAATATTCCGCATCTATCGATTTTGTCTAAAATCAATATTGGGGGATTTTTGTTAGTATTAATTACAAATTTAAAATATTTTTTGAAAAACTCAATCTGGCGGATTCAATATGACGTCCTAAAAATCTTACATTTTCCGATTTTCTCCAAAACTGATATAGAGGGTTCTTGAGGATGTAAATTATGAATCTATAAGTATTTTTTCGATTTTGTTTATAGGTGGAATTGAATCATTTTTGAGAATGTAGATAGCGAATATAAACTTATTTTAAGAAAATCTAATATGTCAGATGCAGTATGACGGTCTAGAAATTTTAAATTTCCGGGTTTCATCCAAAATTGGTACTAGGGGGCTTTGAAGGGTTTAGGTTTAAATTAGATTAAGACGTTAAAATTATTTTTTGAAGTTCAGTGATGGCGGATCAAATATGGTGGTTTGAAAATTTTACCTTATTCGCATTTTTTCAGATAAGTTAATTTTTTACAACTATTAGGTTTATAAGATACAATGTGAGGGACTTAAAATTGAAATTGCGGGATTCTTGGGGCATATACAAACTCAATATGCAGTATAAAATATATCGGGCTAAGGAATTTACGTCTCAGATTTATCGATATTGAAAAGTTTTGGGGCCTATATAACCAATCTAAAATTAATTTGAAATTTAAGATGGTGGATTTACTATGACAGACTAAATATTTGTTTGACACAATTTCACTGGAGAACTCTAAGAATCAAAGAATTTTTAGTGTTTCATTTTAGAGTGATTTACAACTTTGGATAAAATGAGTACTTTTTTGCCACCTTAGAGTCATTGCGAGGTACACTAATCTGGATTAGTTCAAATAATGTATGAATATCATAATGAATTCAAAACTAAAAATCGAAAAATAAAATTTTTATAAAAAAAATTGAACAAACTTCTGAAAGGGCACAAAAAGTGCAAAATAACTATAAATTTTAATATGAAATTGAAATTTTTGAAGTCGGCGCCAAATTATTTCTAAATGAAATAAATAACTATTTATATATTCAAATTATGGTAAGAAAGCAATTACAAATAAAGTATTTTTAATATGTTTGTGCAAATTACATTTTGTTAAGTATTAGTTTGGCGCCGACTTCAATTATTATCCAATTAATGCTCTTATAGTGTTTCTATTAGTTTTTGATGATTTACTCGGTCGAAAACTTTTTCAAAATTAATAATGCAGGTAAATATATCGCAATTTATATCACGACTTCGCTGAATTAAAACATTTAAACTAAATAGCGCCTCTCTTGTACCTAAGCCGTTCCTGAAGCCAAATTGCGTATCGCTAATGTCCTGTTCAAGTTTCGGGTATATTCGTCCATGTATTATTTTGAAAAATACTTATAGAACATGACTCGATAAGACTGATGGATCTATGATCCTCACATTTTTTGGCTGTAGGTTTTTTGACGATAGGAATAAATGACGAAACTAGCCAGTCACTAGGAATATTTCCCGTCATAAACATGATTAAAAAGGTCGGTCAAGATATCTAAATGGTTTTGGATTAGTTTAAGCAAGTCACCACAAACTTCATCTGGTCCTATGGCCTTTTCTTTTTTGAGATTTCTTATTGAATTTGTTACTTCTCCTTTTGTGATAGGAGGTCCTGTTATTATTTCTTTTTCTGCAAGTTCATTTCTGTTTTCGTCATTGAATAATGCATATATTCTTTCCATTTCTTAACCTTATGCTCGGCTTCCACAATGACTAGTCCATTGTGGTCCGTAATAATCTCTCTCCCGGTTTTTCTTCCTAGCGCCAGTAGTTTCTTTCAGCTTTTTTGTGTAGATTAAACAAATCATGCTGACGGCTTAACAGTTCTATTTCGTCTCACTGTTTATTCAACCAATCTTCCTTTGCTAGTTTTATTTTATTTCTAATATCGTTGTGGACATTCTTGTATTTTGTTTGATCTTTATTCTTGAATGCTAACAACTTTTGACTAAATGAACTTTTTTCAAATTTCTAGACAGCGATCGAAAGTTCAAATCGGCATCTACAAACTACAAGCAAATGCCATACGAAAAAGTTGCATCTTAATTGTTTATTTCGGTTATAAACAAATAGCTTTTGGTCGCTTACATGCATGCGTCGTCCCGTGTGGCGCGCAGAGGGTAACCTACTTGCGAGTGCCTCGCACGACCAAGCGCCGGTACTTAATAGATCATAATCGAAACAAGCCTGCTATATAAGTTTTCTGCATCGCACTAAATTTTTCTATTATTTACGCGCCCTTTTTAGCAAAATATCTTTTGTTTGTTTTGATTTTTCACTTGTTGCAAAACATTATGAACAGTCTTCTTGTGTATAATGTTTTTACTTATTTAACAAGTTTTTTATGATGACTGACTTAATTAATTTAAAGCTTTGTATTATTCGTGAAAATAATGAAAAAATAAAGGTTACTAGTACAGAAAATGGTAGAAATAAAATAAGGCAAGCAGCAAGTGTACGTCTTGATGAAGTGTATTATAGATTGCAAGTCTTGAAAGACGAAAACAAGTATTTTCGATAATTATAGTTCATTGTAAATATGTATATACTTTGTACTCGATTGCGAGTAGACTTCCTTCTGCGCGCCACACTTGTTTATAGCAGAAATAAACAATTAAGACGTAACTTTTTCGTATGACATTTGATTGTAGCTTGTAGATGCCGATACGAACTTTCGATCGCTGTCTAGAAAATTGAAAAAAGTTCATTTAGACAAAAGTTATAAGCATTCAAAAATCGCAAAAATCACATTTTTTAACTGTTTAACATCAATTATCTCGAAAACTAAGCGTCGTACGTAAAAGCTAGTAAGGACTTTTTTTTTGGATAAAATCACTCAAAGAATACGACCCAATAGTTGGTTTTGCGAAAATTGTATTTTTAAAAGTTTAAACAATCATTGGTTTATAACAATCTTATCCCCATCCGGAGGAACTTCCACCCTAAAAATTATTGGTCAGAGACTCAAAATACATAAAAAGAAACTTGGGTGGGTCCATATAGATGAAAGGAGTCACTGCGGACCTCCCGGCCTCTACACTAGTAGGGTATCCAAAAGGAAAATAGTTTATTTCTATTATACAAATCAAAAAGATTGGCAAATGTTATATAAGATTTCCGATTATAACTGGATCCATTTATTTTTTGGAAAATAACTTGTGCTTGAAATATAGTCATCAAATACATGAACATAGAACAAAATAATGTTTCTTGTTAATACGTTCCTATTGAGATTTTACAACTCCTTTCGGGTTTGGCGGGAAATTTAGAAAATGTGAGAGTTTCACTCTGCTCGTTAATTTCGATACATCCAACTGTTTTTTTTTTTGATTTGACTATTATTTTCGTTTTTTTTATTTGTAATGTCTTAGTATAAAACAAATAGCGAAAAAACATATTAATTGATTATAATGAATAATATTCGCCACCTCTCTCTTTTTCTCTTTGCCATGTAAGATTTGCGGAGCATTGAACCCAGCCTCCATAGTGTATGCTTAAAGTATGAACAACAAATGAATTCTTCTGAAACATCATTTAATTAATTATCATGTCGTAAATTGTAAAAGGTAAGTTTGTTCTTTTTATAAATCGCGAATTCATTGAAGGGTTTCACAACCGATATATTTTGGATATTCACCAAGAAGTTTTACATAAAAGTGTTTTCCCATTATTGAAATAAATGTTCCTTTAGCTTGTCCATAGAGAGCAGATGCAAAGCAGAAGACTATTATCTTTTCATTAGACAATTTTTAAAATAGGTTTGTATTGCGAGTAAGCAACTTACTAAATTAATTTCATTTGATATTTCTGTTCGGCTACTATTTTTCGTTATTTCTTTTTTGATCGGTTATTTATTTATTTATTTATTTACAATAACTGCCCTACAGGTCTTGAGACCCAACTACAAGGCAGTGATTACACAAATAATACGTAAACGAACAATTTTAAATTCGAATCAAACGACAAAAATATATATCAATTCAAATACAAATAAAAATTCAACTAAAATAATTAATTCTAACATTAAATGTGTAATACAATGCTATGCTATCTACTTTCATATACAAAGGTGGACATATAAATCAATTAAGGATGAGAGAAAGAAAAAAAAGAAGAAATGCCAAGGTCAATGTGCCAAAATCCGGCAGACAGTTCCTAGAGATGAGCTGAATATGTCAAAGCTATTACTCTTGTTATAAATGTCGCACATGGAATATAGAGGCGAAAATTTGAGCACGTTAGTTCTAGGAGTTCTGAGATAAAATACGTTAAAATTTCGGCAATTTATACGAGGGATACTTAAGTTTATCCTAGCTAAAATATTAGGACAGTCAATAAAATTGTTAAGTATCTTATAAAGAATTGTTAGTAAGAAAAAATCCCGCCGTACCTTTAAAGATGAAAAGTTGAATTTCTGAAGCAATAGTTCATGTGAAACACCCCGCGTAGGATAAACCCCAAAGCTCTTAAGATTGAGGTATTTCAAAAACCTTCTTTGTACCCTCTCCAAAGTATTGATGTGGGTATTGTAGCCTGGGGACCACACAACTGATGCGTATTCTAGTTTAGACCGCACATACGAGAAATACAGTAACTTGATGACGTCAGTGTTATTAAAATCGCGAGTACAACGCAAGATAAACCCAAAAACCCTTGAGGCCTCAGAAACGATATTATTCATATGAAAGGAAAATGAAAGCTTGGGATCGTAAGTGACTCCGAGATCTTTAAAAAGATCTGCCCGAGAGAGTAGCACGGTATTCAACGAATATTCATACCGAAATGAAGAACATTTCGAAGTGAAAGTCATAACACTACACTTCTCCACGTTGAGCTGCAGATAATTTTCGGAACACCAATTGCTAACATGTTCCAGGTTCGATTGAAGCTCCATACAGTCCTGTAAGCAATTTATTCTCTTATATAGCTTAATATCATCGGCATATAATAAAATATCTGTGTCAACAACAGAAACAATATCATTAATAAAAATATTAAAAAATAAAGGTCCCAGTACTGATCCCTGCGGCACACCAGAACTTGAACTATATTTCACTGAGCGAGAACCTCGAATTTCAACATACTGAATACGATTATGGAGATATGATTTAAATAACTTTATTAGTGAATCTGAAAATCCAAATGACGACAATTTCTTAAGTAAGATGGAGTGGTCCAAACGATCAAATGCCTTTGTGAAGTCCAAATAAACAACATCCATCTGACAACCATGATCAATAGCCTCAGCTATATCCTGAGTCATAATCATGAGATTAGTTGTCGTCGACCTACCCTTAAAGAAGCCATGTTGAGATGGAGTAATTAAATTTTTAGTTAATGAAAAAATAGAATCATGAAGTAAAAATTCAAATATTTTAGAAAAATTGCATATAATAGACACCGGTCTATAATTACAAACTTCAGATCTATCCCCTTTCTTAAAAACAGGACAAACCTTGGAAGATTTCCATATGGAAGGAAAACTGTTTAATTTTAAACACCTATTATACAGTATTTTAAGTGGTTTAGCTAGGACGAATCTGCAGTCTCGTATTAGAAAAGCTGGGATTAAATCCGGACCAGTAGTAAATTTAGGTTTAAGCTTCTTTATAGCATTAACTATTTCACATTCAGTGAAATCAGATACATGAACAATTGGAAAGATGGAATCTACGGAACATGAATCATCCACGGATACCGGACTGGCCGAAGAAAAGGATTGCTTAAAGAATTCCGTAAAAGCATTTAAAATATCAGATAAAGTATTAATTTCTTTATTATTAAAAGACATACTATTTGGAATACCTTGTAGCTCCTTTCTCGATTTAATAAAATTCCAAAACTGTTTAGGATCCCTTTTAATATTATCCTCCACCCCCCGAATATATGTTTTGTATGAGACAGATATGTCTTTTTTTATTTTACTTCTTAGTGATTTAAAATTTTCCAAATGAAGCAAACTTCCAGAAGTCGGGTAAAAATAAAAAACCTAAAATAAAATATAATAAAACGATTAAATTTATTAAGTCATCAATATAAATTTAAAATACTTATTTATATAAATCCCAATAGAAATGTTTATCATTAATATCTTCATAAAATGTATGTAACAATATTTTGTAACAATCTTAATTCTAACAATTGATTTCTAGAAACTAAAAGTTTAAAATTCACCATTAAATACTTAAACATACTATCCTAAAAAAAGGTATAAGAATATATTTTTACAAAACATATTTTAACAAGAATCAGTATCATCTTTGCTCTCGGGAAATAGTAACGACAGCGGTAATAAATTCTAGATTCCACTCCATATTTATAAAGACGCAAAATATAAATTTTGTTTCCTTACATTTAAATCACAGAAAAATTTATTAATCAAATCATTCTTATTCGTAATTTGTATCTGTATAAACCAAGAATCTTGACACTATAAAACAATTTCCGCGTTTTCTGATACTTATTGAGTTGTGATATAGTTGTTTAGTATTTTGTCATGATGAAGGACGCCATTTCATTTATAGGTTACTCTAAAAAATGTTGCATATCGACTATCGACTATACACCATATAAAAGTTGTAGATCTCTGACTTTGAACTCAATTTTAGCGATTATTTAAGATTAAGATCAAGTCAATTTTTTTTAAATGGAAACCCATATTTTTGATTTCTAAAATGAAAAGCACGGATAATTTGACGCCTGAAAACTTCCTGAAAATGTTTTCGTGTTATGGCGTCAAAATGAATCTTAGGACTTATCTGAAGATTAAGTAGGTTACTATTGTTGAGAGATCATGTGAGGAAAACATATTCTGGACATAAATTGTAGGGGCTAATAATTGCACTCCGTAGTAAACTTGTCTTTAAGCTAGTGTTTTCAGGAGAAATAAATTATTTTTAATGGAAACTTTGTGTAAGCAAAGAAATGGAAAGATCAAAAAAGTTTACGTTTCGAATGGTAATCTAGCTATCCAAGGCAACTGAAGACGAGGGCTGTATAGCGCTCCAAATAATATTATTGAAAATTATTAACAAATATTAAAGTACTAATGTAGCTTCATAGACTTGATCTTGAAATGCTCGAGTTCAAAGTCAGTGGTCTCTTTAGAACATATTCCCTTGTTCCCTCGGTAGTTATTGCAGTGGTAAAGTGTAAAGGTAATCTAGAAAAATGAAAAGTTCAAAAATGGGTAAAAACTGATATTTTCAAGTCGAAAAAAATAGACCCAAATACAGGGGATTAAAAAGTTCTGAAAATGAGCGGTTTTTAAAATTTTCTAAAAAGGAATTCACGGTCTTTTCCAGACAAAAAACTTATGAATTAAAAAGGATCAAAATTCAAGATTAATTAGCAACAACAGCGATGCATAAATTGTACTGTAAAAAAACCGATTCTAATTAAAAGTTTAACAAATTAACTGGTCGGAAAGGTCTTTCCAAGACTAAGAAAATGCGTTTTTAGAATTTAAATCGAGGGAGAACTCTAGATTTGACGAGCATTTAAAGTTGTAAAAGTAATATAAGAAAAATGGAAAAAGGTTAAAAACGGGGAAAGAATCGATATTTTCAAATCGGTAAAAAATAAAGGAGTTCCAATATTTTTAGTGTTTCTTATGCATTTAAGGAAGGGTTAGGGTCTAAAATAAAAATATATGTTTTTTTGCACAAGTCTCTTGAACATAAGTTGTTTCAAGTTTTCAGAAACAGGCCTCCTTTTAAAGGCTGGTATCTCCAGTTCTCTTTAACCAATCTGAGTTTTTAAAAATGGAAATTGAAGGTCTATTTAAAACGACAAAAATAAGACTTTAGGAGTCCAGACAGAATCACAATTTGAGATTTTATGAAAAATACACAAAAATTCGCAGACGACGCTGCACAAATTTTACCGTAAAAAAAAAACGATTCTAATTAAGAGTTCATAATAAATTAACTGATTGGAAAGGCCTCTTCACAACGAAGAAATCGATATTTTCAAGTCGAAAAAAAAAATAAAGGAGTTCCATTTTTTTTAGCGTTTCTTATGCATTTAAAGAAGGGTTTAGACCTCTAAAATAAAAATACATGCTTTTTTTGCACTGGTCTCTTGAAAATAAGTTGTTTCAAATTTTCGAAAACACACCTTCGTTTAACAGGCGCAGATCCAAAGGGGGGGGGGGGGCGGGGCGGGCAATTGCCCCCCCCCCCCAAGAGCTTTGAGTTCAGAAAAATAGACCCCGATTCTGCCTCTTATACTAGGAATGTGTATGCTGCTGGCATCTACCCTTCCCGTCGACAATTTATTTTTTCTTGCAATCCCCCCCCCTCATAGATCATTCTTTGAGTCCAAACCCGATTCTGCCCCTTATACTAGGAATGTGTATGCTACTAGTATTTACCCCCTCCCCCCGCCGACACCTTGTTTTCTCTTGCGATCACCTTTGAGTTCAGGGAAATAAACTCGATTCTGCCTCTTATACTAGGAATGTGTATGCTACTGGAATGTACCCCCCCGTCGACAACTTGTTTTTCCTTGCGATCACCTCCCCACGAGCTTTCTTTGAGTTCAGGAAAATAGATTCGATTCTGTCTCTTATACTAGGAATATGTATGCTGCTGGTACCCCCCCCCCCCCCCCCCCAACAACTTGTTTTTTCTTGTGATCGCCCCTCACAAGAGCTTTGAATTCAGGAAAAAAGACTCGATTCTGCCTCTTATAATAGGAATGTGTATGCTACTGGAGTCTACCCCCCCCCCCCCCTGTCGACAACTTGTTTTTTCTTGCGATCGCCTCCCCAAGAGCTTTCTTCGAGTTCAGGAAAATAGGCTCGATTCTGCCTCTTATACTAGGAATGTTAATCTCTCAAAAAAACTATCCCAACACCTGTTCCTGTTCAGGAGTCTTGTACGGGTAACTTCCAAAGAAACTATTCTGACAGCATATCACAGTAACTTTCATTCTCTTTTGGCTTATGCTATTCTTTCCTGGGGTCATTCTTGTCAAACCGATAAGGCGTTTGGACAACAAAGAAAATACGTTCTTATTATCTCTGGGCTTGGTTATAGAGAAGACTGTCGAAATTCGTTTAAAAATTTAAAAATTTTAACTTTACCTTGTGTGTACATTATGCAGTGTTTGTTGTACGTTAAACAACATCTTGATCTATACAGATCACACGAAGATATCCACAACTATCCAACAAGAAACAACAACAATCTTGTACCAGACTTTGGCCGGCTTGAGAGATCCAGAAATGGTTCAAGATATTTGGCAATAAAGTTCTACAACTGCGTGCCAGCTAGAACTAAAGCTCTTAACTTCTATCAGTACAAAAAACAAATCAAGAGCTACCTTGTGCTGAACGCGTTTTTTTCGTTCGAGGAGTATTTCGAATCTAATTTTAATCTGTAGTATTGTCTTTGTCTGTTGTCAGCTTCTCTTAGCTTTTTTTTTACCAAAACTTTCTTCTTAAGGAAGAATCAATATTGTGTAATGTTTTATTTGTATTAATGATAATAATTAATTCACAAAATTTTAATATTCTATTTATTTGACTTGTAAAAGTACTATTTGTATATTATTACTAATAAATTATCTTATCTTAGGAATGTGTATGTTACTGGCATCTACCCCTCCCACAACTTGTTTTTTTGCGACTCCCATCCAAGAGCTTCGAATTCAGAAAAATAGACCCCCACCCCGACTTTTACACTAGAAATGGGAATGTTGCTGGCGTCTCCCCTCCCATCAACAACTTTCTCTCGCTCGCTATACTGTACTTTTGTGATATCACCCCCCCCCCCCCAACAGAGAGGCTGGATCCGCCCCTGCCCTTTAAAGGCTGGTATTTCTAGTTCGCTTTAACCAATCTGTGTTTTTCAAAACAGAAATTGAAGATAATTTTAAGACGAAAAATAAGACTTTAAATGAGTCCAGACAGAATCAAAATTCGAGGTTTTATAAAAATACATAAATATTCGCAAAAACAGCGCTGCACGAATGGTGCTGTAAAAACGATTCACAAAATAAATTAACGGAATGGGTAAGTCTTTTCAAGAAAACTTTAAATTGAGCGAGTATTAAAAATATTTTTTTAAAAATGGGCAAAAATAGATCCCATTTGACGACTTCAAATGAGCATATCTCAGCTTTTTCGTACCCAACGGGCTAAAAAAATTCAACATAGGTTCTTTTTTTCTTAATAGTACAATAACATTTTTTTTTTTTAGATTTTCTTGAAATTGGACATGCGTTTGAAATTCAGAAGATGCATGCAACTGTTTATAACATCGATTATATTACTTATTAAATAATCCTAAAAGAAATTAGCGTACTATTGGAAATGTCAGCGTTCCTGATCAAAAAATCCCCTTTAAAAATTTTGTATGGATCATAACCACTAAAAGAGAAAGTGGATTTTTGAAATTTAATAATTGAAACAATACTTTTATTTTTATTTTGGTCTTCATTTAAAAAATGTACCTTTAAAGTTGTTGAAAACTCTTTTTCAAATTTTTCAACAACTATAAGAGTATCAACAACAGCTATAAAACTTTTAACATCAAGTTGAACTAATGGAATTGAATTAGTGACAAAAGGCAACAAACAAAAAAGTTTTTCTCTTGGGTAGTAGCGAAAATATCGGCATTGTAGTGCGTGGTAGCTAAACAACCCTATATCAAGTACTGACAGTTCTAATGCCAGGATAGTTTCCATGAAATCTAGATATTTTAAAGTACCATTTAAAGGTCCACGGGAACAATAACAATGCTTTTTTAAAGCTGAGAAATTATTTAAACTTTCAACTAAACGTGAATACTTAACGACTTGGTCTTTCTGATCAGAATATTGTAAAATTTCTAAAATTGCGCTTTGAACAATTTTAATTGTATAATTATGCTTTTTTTTACAGGTTTTAAAATTCCAGTTTTTAAAACAATCTTCGCACACGATATTATTTGGACAGGCACAGCCGTACACAATTAGGGAAACCCGTAGGGGTGGAGTGTATTCTCCCAGTTGACCTATATCATAAAAATATTTTGGTAAATTTTGTTTACATCCATAACATATCATTTCAAATTCTACCTTCGTGTTATCATCATTCATAAAAATTATGGAAGTTTGATCATCTGACACTAAAAATTTGTTAGTTGCGGGTAGCGATTCCCTTTCTTTCTCATCAATAGTGATTTTCCTTTTAAAACTAGGTCGAACTTGGCTTTCTAAAATATCACAGAATTGTATTTCATTATTGAATTCCAGTTCATTCTTGAAAATAAAACCAATGGGTTTTATTGGTAATTTGTCCTTTTTTAAATCGTTAGATTTTCCTTCGTTCTTAATTTTTCTTTGGAATTGTTTCGATACACCGATTAGACCCTCACATTCAGAAGCATTTATTTTGATTTGACAGATCAATATTTTTTCTTCCTTTCCAAGATTATCAAATTTAATTCTATTGAAATACGCATCTTTACCAAACGGTAAACAATTTCGTACCTTTGTGGCATATTTTATTTTTTTTTCTAAACTGTAGAACACAAAATTATATTTTAAATAAATATCTTTTTGTTCGGGTCCGACAAATGTCATGTTGATAAGAAGTTCTTCGCAAATCTTGTCACAGTTGATACTAATCAGTAAAAGGAAATTTCTTTCGCGATAAAGATAATACCGTTCCAATGATTCTACTTTAATATTGATGGGAAATTCACTTAAGTAAATAATATTCCGTTTATGGATAAGTTTAAAATGTTGAAATAATTCGTAAGCACTACCGATAAATTCATTACAAAGTACACACGGATAGGATCCACTACAACATTCCATTTCGTGGTTATTAACTTCCGAATAACTAAGAAGTTCACGACAGCCTTCATACCTAAAAAAAAATTAAATAGCAATAGATTAAACCTTATACAGCAACTCAATAAAATTACTGTCCATCTTACCGTTTACTTATTAAAAATTGTAATATTGATTCAGATGCATACTTTGAGTACTCACATCTAACTAACAAGTTATTTTTAACTAAACGTACTGTATATTTTTCGCGATTGAGATTTTACGGACTGATATATTTTGAGACGTTTATGAAAACGTATCAATAAAAACTTTTAATAATTTTTCATCAAAATTTATATCATTAAGTCGCTGCATTCAAAGAAGTAGTTCGGCGAATTTTACATATATTCAATGACAGTGGCAGCTAGTGCATAAGTCAGAGTTACAGAACGACCAACGTTTTTAGGCTATAAGCATTGTTGTAAATATCCTATAAAATATTTTATAAACTAGCCGTTATGAATTCTGGAACGCAATAAAGTCGAGTCTAGAATTCGTTAAAAAAAAAGCGAAATTAATTAATACTAGAACACAGCAGAAAAAGCATGAAACAGTGGTTTGAAGAAGAAATGCAATAAATTTGGTCAACTCCGAGTTCGCAGATAGAATACTGCTTCCCTTCTCAAACTGTAAAGTGTGAGTGAATAACAGGGCTATCAGTGTGCCAGTAATTCCTTGCATTTGCCAGGAATAATTAGCTATGCCAGTAATTTTGCCAGGGATGCGAAATGTACATACAATTGATGGCAAGTGTACGAAAATCGATAAGATGTCCCATCTCTAAAATTAAATCTCTCTATTATCTCTTTTTGCTTCTCACATGTATTTATTTCTTTCTTTATTTTAGGGTTTTGCAGTCTAAGGCTTGCTTCTCACTATAGTGCCGCTCTCGATACGAGTTTACGATATCGAAATCTCCGCGAAACCGATATTGTGAATAGGTTCATTGTTTCTTCTGTTAGAATATTTTACCGGACCAAGAGTGTATCGAGACCGGCACTATAGTGAGAATCAAGCCTAAAATTTAAAGGATGGACAATCTTGTTATCATCTGTTTTTTTCTAATATTCAGTTTAATTGAGCAATATCAGCTTTTTCTTATCACATGCATTTTGCCAGGAATTCCCAGAAATAAATACAAAACTAGCAAGTATTTTTCTGTGGAACATTTGACAGCACGGGTGAATAAATAAATAAAAAAAAAACTGTTTAAGATTGATGTGTCACATGACATGTTCTTTATTTAGGGTGACTTGCTTTTTGTTAGAATAAAACTTAAAATATGAATCTGAATCAATCATACAATTACAGTAAAATTAGAAGAAGAAGAAATTAGAAGTTTGATGTTGAAATACTTCATCAGAGAATTGCAATAAAATTTCTGAAAGATTACAAATTAAGAATGAACCGAGACTTCTAATAACAGAATAATTAAAAAGTAATAAAAAGGATGTCTGTTTTAAAATCATATGCTCCAACTTAGTAGTTGTTATTAAAAAGTTAGTTTTAAGTGGATATAGATGCATGAATTATATAGATAAACATTTGCAGCTTACAACTCTATTATTACTTTTAATTCGTTTTTCAAATAGACATACCCATAATATGGCTGCTTTCATCACATTTTATCTATGTCAAGTTTTTAAATCAAAGATAAAGTGTTATTAAAATTATGATCAATATTAACCATAGTTATTTTATAATAATTATTACTATTATGTATTACGAGAAATATCAAGGGTAATTCTGTTTCTGGTAACAATATTCATACCTTCAACATTCAGCTCCCTATTCTAAATAAATAATTTGGGATTCTTACATTACTAACGAAGGGAAATTTGGTAAAGCGACATTTATCCAAAATATTTTATTTTAATCATTAATATTAATATCTAAGTAATAGTATTTGCCTTCTTTCAAATGCTTTAACCAGTTTTTCATTTCAATAAAAGAGAGAGTAAATTGCAAAAAATGCTTGCTAAATAAAAAAAAATATATTGAAAATAAATTTACGAAATACTTCACAAATGTAAAATCAGAATACAAGATATGAGAAAACATGCATATAATTAGCAGTAAACAAAGCAGATAAACTGGACATTAATCCTAGAAATGTGGTAAAAATATTCACTGGAGAATTTTTTGATCATAATTTTCACTCGTCAGACTTAAACATATGCGGCTTACAATTTGATAACATCAGATCAAACATTAAGTGGAAAACGAGAATAATAAGCTACATAATTTTTAAGCTCAATTTTACTTATCACCTACCAATTTAAAACTTTTATCAGTAAATTTGTGATAGAAAACAAGGTTTGTTTACTCTATTTATTTTCTAAATTAATTTTTACTGAGCGTTTTAGAAATAATTTTCTCCTATAATACCGTTTTAGCCTCTACATAATCTTTGAGCATCTTCTCAAGTTAATAAGTAGCTTGTTGCCCACAAAGCTATTAAATTAAAAAAAAACATACATTTACCAATTGGTAAACTATAAACACATTTGTCAAGAAAGCACACACAATATTTCTAGCATTTAATTTTGAAGGATATAGTAGCAAATGTGGAACTGTGGCACTTCATCAGTAAATCTTTTCATTTTACCTTCAGAACTAAGGCCCTGAAACTTATAAGGATACTCTTTATCTAAGCAGAAAATCTAGATGATCTAACCTGTTGATGCATGGAAACAAAACTTCTTCTGCAAATAGTCCATATAGCGATTCCACTCCATTATCTCCTTCTTCAACACATCTTCCGCACCTTATTTGACGATTGGGATAGACCTTGATGGGTTTTACAGATAAATACCTCCTGCATAAAGAACAAACAAGACTTTCTAAAACTTCGTCGGGGATGATATTATTAGCCATTTTAATGGTTGGTTAGGACACCAAAACAAACAAAAATATACCAAAATTCAGGAACGACGACTGCGATTCTAGAAAAAGAAAAGAGAATGTCATAATAAGGATCTTCCATCTTTATTCAGTCTGTAGTAACACATAAGTATGTCACTGTCCTAAAAGAGATAAGGAAAGGGAATGGTAAAAAAATATGCTTACAGAATCGGGCCTCACGATACCTTATACCACTGAATATATATCTTATTTAATGCTTATACCATTAACTAAATATTTAGTCAAAGCTTGTACTAAACCAAAGATTATTCACAATAACAAGATGGGACACTTTTGCCTCTTCGTTTCATACATCATATCCCCGAACTACTTTTATCTTTGTCAGCAAGAATGTTAACAAAGAAGATAGCAAGTGTGCTGCAGAACAGTTAAAAAAGAAAACGTTCACACATTTATTTGTCGCAAATTTTTTTGAATCTTTAAAACTGGATTGACTGCCATACACACAGTAAAAAATACTTTTTTTCGGCATAGACAGTAAAACCTGTCTAGGTATTTATCAACATGTTGTCAAAGAGGATTCATATGCTTTTTCTCAATTACCAATGGCTATAGTTAAACCGCTGTATATCTTTACGTCAAAATTTGACATATGCATCAAACTAGTGACATTGTTTTTTTGAGAATTGTAACAGGATCGGAGTGGCTCATTCTACTATTTTCTTTTTCGGTTATATAACAAGAAATTTGTCGAATGGTTTATAAGCAAGTTTCACAAACTAAATATCCTTAAAAAAGAAAAATGTTATACACAAAAATTTTAAAATTGAAGTTTTTCCTTCTGTTTAGACATATCGATAATTTTATATCCCATTTGTATAGGGCTATTTAATGAAGGAGTTTATGTGCTTATAGTGGGTTTGATATTTTAAGTGAAATTTTAAATATGAGAGATTTTAAAAGCGGATTAAAATTTCCTCTTTTATATTACTACACTAAGAGATGTACTACTGCTAAAAATAATTTACTTTACGTATTAGTACATTCTTTAATAAGCATTGCCTTTTTGATATGTTGTTAGCTGATAATTTTGAAATTGTAGAAACTATTGTACTAAAAATTTTAAACACATTCTTTTTAATTTTGGGATTAGTAGGGTGATGTCTGAAGGTACAAGTGTGGGGTGCTTACGTGTATGTTCACTTTTATAAGTGAACCTATGTTGTTGTAATGTTTCACCTATGAAATTTATGACAATAAAAGCTTTATTTATTTATTTTATAAAGTAAATCGTTTATATTCTAAATTATTGGTAACTATTTCGGTAACAGAAAAAATTATACGCAATTTGTTGATAAAGTTCTATTTTTATTATAATACTCCAATTAGGTATAACAATATTAGGGTAGTCTAACTGAAAACTAAAAATAAATTGACTATTCTAATAGAATCAGAACTAAAAAACAGTATTCTTAGAAACCGTGGGTAAGTATACAATATTCTAGAAATTATTCAGTGTTTTATACTTAATGACTAACTTTATGATTTCTGACTGAAATAAATGAAGTAGTTAAGCTGCAAAAATATTGAATAAAAAGATAAATAATTAATCATCTTCATCAAATAGCCTAGTTTTCATAAAAATAAATACATAAATTTAAAAAAAAAATGTATGCTTCAACAGATAATAGTTAACACAACGCACGACTCATGGCTCCGAGTCTTTTACTGACTACATTTCAAGATTCCTCATGCCCTATCCTCACAGATAAATTTATAAACATATAAATGTGTAAAATAATGAAAGGGGTTCGGTCCAGGGCATCCAGATCTAAGGCCCCAATATTGCATCAGGTTCACTGAAATAGAGTAATACATGCATAAAAAATAATACAGACATGGAACAACAGAAATCGTAAGTGAACTAATTACAATTAAGATTAATTATTTATTTATATACCTAACACTATCTTCAAAAATTATAGGTATATATACAATATCCTAGAAATGATAAGTATTTTATATTAAATTATTGTAACTTTATGATCTTTGACTGCAAAAACTAAGGTATTCAAGCTACAAAAATATTGAATAAAAATATAAATAATTAATTAGTTTCTTCTTCATTAAATAGCTAGTTTTCTTAAAAATAAATACAGAAATTTAAAAAAATGGGTGCCCCAAAATGTAAGATTTAATAAATCGCACGACTCATGGCTTTTATTGACCTCATTTCAAGATTCCACATGCAACATCCTCACACATAAATGTGTAAGCATATAAACATGTAAAATAATGAAAGGGGCTCGGTTGGGGGCATCTAGATCTGAGGCAAAATCTAGGGCCCCTAGTTGCATCAAGTTCACTGAAACAGAGTAACACATATATGAAAATAATACTGCCATAAAAAAATAGAAATCGTAAATGAACTAATTACAATTAAGATTGATTATTTATATATAATAAATATAAAAAAAATGGTATCATACTCTTTCTTGTTTTATATAATGTCATGGGCAAAAGAAAAAAATATCCCATATAGAAATGGAAAAAGAAAAGAAGTGTTTAAAAGGTGCCAATAAAAAATTTAAGTTAAAAATTTAGAAAATATGTAAAAAAGAATTTTATGAGAATACTTTAGAAGTGGTGAAATTTTTATGTATGAAAATGCCAAAAAAGATTAAAAAAAACACAAATGAAAATTATTAAAAATGTCTGTACATCCACATATTATCAAAAACTGAAAAGAGGATTAAGGGTCAAAATGACTTCTCCTTTTCTAAGGAATCGCCATCACTCTCACCAACATTAATAATAAGTGGCTGTAAAGGAACTCGAATTTTCTTTTCAATTTACCACTGCTTTTTAATAATATTATTTGTGTGTTCGACATAGTTAGCCCAATTCTGTTTTGTCACTGTTCCTAACGCCTTTTTCCAAGCCTCTATTGGTTCTTTAACTTGTAGAATCAGTTGGTCATAATTTCTCTTTGCCTGACTCCATACCATTTCAATTGGGTTAAAATGGCAATGGTATGGAGGCAAGCGTAAAACTTTATGTCCAGAAGATTCTATTAGCTGATCTACTACAAAGCATTTTGCAGGCTTTGGTACCGAGATATCAAAGACCACAAAGTATCTTTTGTAGCATCTTCTCCAAAGTTGATATATTTTTCTTTCAGCCACGCTTTCATAGCGTCCTTGCTCCAACCCTTTGTTGGCCATTTTTGAAGTTGCCTACTATGATAAGGAGCATTATCTAAAACAATTAAAGAAGGTGTTTCCAGTTTTGGCAAAATATCTTTTAACCAAGCTTCAAAGTTTTCCGAATTCATTTCTCCATGGTAATCTCCAGTTTTTGACTTTGATTTAAAAATCAGCATTGCATTTTCAACGAATCCATTTTCATTTCCTGCATTCAGTACTATGTACCTGAAAAAAAGTAGAGTAGTATGTGGCAGTACAAATTATTTGAAATATTTTGCAGAAACACAAATTGGTCTTAACCAACGGAAGCTTTCATGGTTTTGGTCAATTGAGAAATAGTGGTTCTTGAGTTTAGACCAAGTCAAATTTGAAATGTTATGCAACTTTTTACCTATATTGCTCGAAACATCTTTAGGGATCTTCATTTCACGTAATTAGAACACGGAACATTGCATGTGTTGATGGTCTTAGTTAAAGGATAATATCAAAATTAATTTATTTTTCTCAATTTTTTTGTCATTAATGCCTTGAAATTGGAAAATTTATTTCATCTGTTTATTTTTTAGAAATATGAGGCATTGTTAAAAATATACTGTATTATACCCATTTTTGGTTTATTTTTAAGCACCTTTATGTTGTATAAATTATGGGTGAGGAGTATGCAATTAAATAATTATAATACTTATTTCAAATCGGCTTTTTTTAGCACAATAAAACATGATACCTTATCAGCAGTTTCGATTGGCAAAGCATTGACTCGTCTGAGAACTTGGGCAAGAACACTGATGTACCATATTTTAATATAAAAATATTAGTTGTGTTTCCTTAAACCGAAACAAATTAGATTCTACGCGATACAGATTTACTTCACGTTTCAGCAAAATACCTGTAAGCAGTTTTTATATTTTGATAATATATTTTTTTTTTCATAATTTTTAATGCCCTGTATTTTGAAAACGAAATATTTTAGATATATGTTTATATCAAATTCTTTTATAAAACCGCTTAAGAAATCACTACAAAATTTTTTTTTTGTATTTCTGGAAAGCCTGTATCAAAGTAAGATGATCATTATTATTTTGTAAAATGTAAATTAAATTATTTGTTTAACTTTCATTTATTAAGGAAACATTTTTATCATATTAAGTAAAAATTTTTCCTAAAAAGGTTCAAACTTGTTTGATAAAACATACAGAAATTTAAGTAAGAAATTTCTCAATCTCCCCAGGAAATAAAGTATTAAAGTAAAAATTTAATATTTAACATCCTGCTAATAGGAAATGATCAAAGGATTATTTAAATAAAGCTTTTTGCAACCTGTTATAGATGAAAAAAATTCAAATTGTGTAGTGCAAATAACTGATTTATTACCTAAATTCCTCCCCAGATATTTTTCGTACTGATCGAGTGCTATTGTCCTGCCATGATCGTCTGTGGGTGCCATTTTGAAAAATCCATGTCTCGTCTATAAAGACTGGCTCAAATTTATTTTCGCCTTTTTCTTCGTTCTTTAAGTACTGTTCAAGAAAGTCTCTTCTCATTTTCTGAATTTGTGGTTTCTCCATTAAAGCTCTACGTGGGTCATCCTTCCTATATAAATATATAAATAAAAATGAAATGTGTATCCTCCAAAAATAAATTACACAGGTCTCCTGTGAAAAATTCTGCTTATTATTTTGGCCCAATTGCAACTGCTTTATATTTGTATCTAACATTTATTTGCTGTATGTAAATGATTGTTTACCCGTAGATAAATCCTATTTGCTTGAGTAATATGCCTAGACTTGTCCTTGCTCCATGGTATTTTTCTTTTGCCTTTAATCGTTCCAACAATATTGAGACTGTTATTGAGGTACCTTCACAAATAAAAAATTGTTATGAAGAAATGACGAAATCTTAATATTCTATTTAATTTAGTAAAATTATGTTTACTTTTTGTATTCATTACAAATATTTTTTTGGGTTTTTTTATTTTTAAAACTTATATTTTCATTATACATACACCTTGACGGGTTAGAAAATGTAAACAAAACAAGTTAGAATAAAATATAACATATAAAATTTTTTAGAAATACTTACCCTCAGAAAACATCATATATATTTCATCTCTAATTTGTAATTTTGTTGCTTCATATCTTCAGTTTTTGGTCTCTTCCTTTTTCTTGTTTCCTTTATTGTCGTTATTGGGGCATTTAGGAAAGTTCTCACAGTTGTATGGGATAAATGTAAGCATTGGTTTCTAATTTGAATTTTAAAAATTCATAAAGTTGATTACCCAGATCTTCCCTTGCTACTTGTTTTAATTAGTAAATTAGCCTGTAAGGAAAATTTTTTAAATGTACATATTTCATACTATAAACAAATATTTTTAAAGCGTTTTTGGATAAATGATGAGGGGACACATAAACTAGATTTAAACTTAAGAATTCTAAAAGTTATTTTTCTCTTATTGACAATTATACCAGCTATATAAAATTTTGAAAAGTGTTGGGGCTAAAATATGAATTAAGAGCTTCAAAATATATATTCCGGAAACGAAAAGTAAACAAAAACTAATTAGATGAAACAATCCTGTAACAAGACAAAGTGAAAAGAATGGAAGTTAATATATTCCATGGGATTTATCCGTATTTTCAAAATATTTTAATGGTACTTGCTTACCTGAATTATAGCTTTTAATATTTTACGAACAAGAGGTTGTTGGTAGATGGAGAAGTTTAATTTTGAATTTACACTGTCATACGTTTTCAGGAATCTTGGGTACCAGAATTTAAAAATCATATCAACTGAATGATATGTATAATTATATCAGAATAAGAAGTCGGCACATGGGTGGAAATTTTAGTTAAAATCAAAAATAGTGACTTGGCTTAAAAAAAATTGTTATATGAGTTCAACTGAGCAATTAAAGCACATCAAATTAATGATGAGGGAAGTTCTGGGTGAACAAATTTACTAATATTTTTATATGTGTACATTGATATAATTTTATTGACAACCGTGCAGTCACTAAGGTTTCACACTTTATTTTCAGGGTATTGTTCCTTTGTAGTCAGAAGTATGTTTTACTAAAACTGACAAACATTTTAAACACTTTCTGAATCACTTAAAAAACAAAAGTTAGAAACAAATATGACAAAAAAATGTTATGTAGTAGAAAATAAATAACAGTAGGGCTGGAGTCAACTATGTTGATTTTAAAATCAACAATTCAATTTCTAAAAAGTGCCACTAATAACAATTAGGTATAAAAATAAGCATAACCCAAATTTACCTCTATAGGATTACAATTAGGCAGCTTCCTTTTAACATAATCGTAAGTAAATTTAATCCAATCTTGAGCTATAGGACAGCTTCTTATGTGGCGGAATTTAGGACTCTGCATACCTGAAGAAGAAGGGTGATTCTCCATATCCTAAAACACAAATGTGAGTTGCTAAAAGTGGCCTCTTTCATATAGATTATAGGTTGGAAAAATGATAGGGTCCTGTATACTAGAGAGTACATTATACTAAGAATGGAGCTACGATTTCGTTTTCTTTTCCAAAAACTACCTTAAAGTACTCTAATAATTTCCTAAATCTTCACTAAATCCAATAAATACCTAAAATCTAAAACGTCCCTGTAAAAGTAACTAAAAAATTTGTGCATGTGTACTATTTTGTTCATCTTATTTTTTTCTTCCAAAATTAAGCATTTCAGGCATATGTTTCAAGGAACAGTTTCCCTTGTTTTCAGCTATTGTATTATTCTTTGTTATAATATTTCAAATATTTTTAATTACATTCTGTACAAGCTGTATTAACTAATCATAGTGTACACATGAGTTTGAAATACTGTGTATTTTCATAAAGCTCGACAGAATGTTGCTTAACGTTTTCGAAAGAGATACTACAAGAAAAAACCTCTTCATTAGTTACTTACCGGTATATCAAGCTGATTAAAATTTTCCATATGTACATCCATACCCAGTTAGAAAACCTAAATAAATCCAATAAAAACAAGCACTAGTAAAGTGTTTTTATTATAATAACGATAGTCTAAAATTTATAGGCTATCAAGGGTTTAAAGTCACAAACACTACAATATTAAATAGCGGCACAAAGTGTCTAAACTATTTTATATCGTAATATAATAAAAATATCGCAACGTTGTCGACAAAAATGCCTTTAATAATATTGTTTGCCGTTATTATAGAAGGACAAAATAAAGACACAGTTAGTCTGAGGCAAGGTTATGTAAATAACAGCGGCTTTCTTTTGTGTTCCTTGCTCCTGACCTGTGATATCTTTTATCTCTTTCATTATTATTAAGAGAAACAAGGAGGGAAAATCAGTAGTATTTTGCAATTTCTATTCTGTCTGGAGTAGATACGGAGTAGGTAAGCGTGTTAACGTTCATATTTTTATAAAAATATTAGTGGGATATTTTGTAGAATTATTACATTTTAGATAATAAAACATGTTAAAAATTATGAAATAAATATAAATGTTGTTTCAATTGTAAAAATAACTATTTTTCTCTACCCCGAGAGGAAGACAGAAAATCGAAATGAACGACCCTAGTTATATTTATGAGGAACATTTTTTTTTGATGTATGGCAACTAAAAACCGTTACCATTACTAAATTTTTAAAGATATACAGCGTTTTGAGTATACATGTCTTTTGACAGTCGGCCAGCCAAGGATTTATATTCATTCATTCATTATTGGGAATAATCTCTGATGTTATCATGCAATATATTTTACTTTGTTTGAAACGTAGTTTTTTCAAGCAAGAAACTAATTAATTGATCTGCCAAAGTACATTATTAAAAAAATTTTAGTGGTAGCCATTATGATAATCAAAATGTAAACATTTAAAAAGTAGAAATAGGCATAAATTGAAAGGCTTTTTGCAAGCCAGTAACCCTTTCTTTTTTTTTATAGTAAAGTAGGTATAATGTCTGTATTTTTTGGTATAAAGCGTATGTATATTTTATCTCATTGAATTTAAAGTTCAAATACTAAAAAAATTGATAATTTAATATCTGGGCCAAAACTATAGCTTGTAATGCGACTTTGTACGGTATTGTAAAAGTTAGTTGCATGTATGACCGTCCTTTTTTTGCAATACTGACTGTCCAAAGTAAGTAAGTAAATTACTTACAAAGGTAGTAAAACAACAGTATGAATCCAAAGCACACAGTATATTACAGAAAATATATATTTAAAATTAAATATAATGCACATTCATTTTTTAAGTCTATAAGTATGTTGGCAGTCATAGCTATTTAAAATTGTAATATAACGTTTTTTTCTTCAAACTAGTATTCTTCAGAAATATGAAGCTGACAAAATTCTCTGAATTTATGTATACAGGGTGTTCGGATAATGCAACAGGATACTTGGGAAAGGTGATTCTACATGGTAAAATGAAGGTAGTTGGTCATATAATAAAAATTCGATAACCCAATGCTTCTCGAGTTACAGCTTGTCAAAGTTCAATTTTTGTCTTTTATTTTTAACATTTTGTTAGGTTTTAAATTATCAAGTCGATATTTGGTACAGGGATTAGACTTAATGACTTCTATCCCTCTAATATAAAAATGTTTCTCTACTGTGCCGCCAGAGGTCACTTTACCAGAAATTTAAATTTTATTTTTTACATATTTGTCTTGTTTTGACAGATATTGGAAAAAGGACATGTTATGTTAAAAACAAAAGAATACCTAATAATAAAAAAGGTACTCCTTACTCAATTCGATAAACCACACCATTTCAAATTAAAGTTCTTGCTACTCGTAAAATTAGTTTTTTAAGGGAGCAAAAAATCCAGTTACTGTGATTCAAGTACCCTGATCCATTATCTGAACACCCTGTATAAGAGATTTTTTTTTATTTATTATTATCATTACTATTGTAAATTACTAATTGTTACAAATTAAATAATACCTATCATTAAACAAAACACTGTAGATTTAGTATATCTTTAAATTAATTAGAACAAGGATTAAACTTTTTGCATTTTTATTACATAGTGTGTACAGTTATTTTGTATATATATATATATATATATATATATATATATATATATATATATATATATATATATATATATATATATATATATATATATATATACCGGATATTCTCATGGGTGTGATGTGTAAACGCAGATTTTCGGGGTATCCCGTGTATGTGCCGAGTCCCTCTCAGGACTGTAAGGCAACTGACGTTTCGGTGAAATCTCATTCACCGTTTTCAAAGCTCACTATACGGCGTCTACGAGTGATGTTCGTTAGATTCTTGCTTTACCTCCTGTTGATTCTGATCCTGACATGTTTCTTAATATTTTCCCCAACTAACATTAATATGCTTCTCAATATAAGATTGTTATAATTCTTCATTAATTAACACTTTTTTCTAAGATCTTACAACTCTAAATTAATGGTTTCAGTGTGTTTCATGTCCGCCAATCATTATAATATTCAAAACATAGTATGTGGACATGACTTTAAACTCATAAATGTCATCTCGAAAAATGAAAAAAGTTTTAAAACCGATATCCTCATAAAATTTTCGAAAAAGGAGCTGAAGGTCTTTCCAAGACAAAAGAGTTATACCTTACGAATTAAAAAGAATCAAAATACAAGATTAATTAGCAAAAACAACAGCGCCGTATAAATTGTACTGCAAAAAAAATCGATTCTAATTAAGAGTTTATAATAAATTAACTGGTTGGAAAGATGTTTTCAATATGAAGAAAACATTTTTTTAAATGAAATCGAGGGAAACTCTAGATTTAACGAATATTCAAACTTGTAAAAGTATTCTAAGAAAAACAGAAAAAGGTTCAAAACGGCAAAAATCGATAACTTTAAGACTTAAAAAACATAAGCTCCCATTTTTTTAGTGTTTTTTTTATGCATTTAAAGAAAGGTTTAGACTCTAAATTAAAAATATACGGTTTTTGCACTAGTCTTGGAAAACAAACCTCCCTTTAAAGGTCGGTATCTACAGTTCTCTTTAATCAATCCGAGTTTTTCAAAATGGAAATTGAAGGTCTTTTTAGGACGAAGAAAACGTCTTTTTTTTTTTTAAATCGAACCAAAACCCTAGATTGGGCAAGCATTTAAAAATATTATTTTAAAAATGGGTAAAAATGGAGCCCATTTTGCGGCTTCAAATGAGCGTACCTCTGCTTTTTGGGCACCTGAAGGACTCAAATTCAAACTGAATTCTGTTTTAATAGTAATAACATGTATTTTTTTTCAGATTTTTTTGACTTTAACTTGCTTTCGAAATTCAGAAGAATGACCCATATACCGAATCTATTAGACAAGTCATAATTTCTAGAGTATTATGTGTATCAAAATGAGAATTGGTACAGGTAAATGTTATGTGAAGAGGAGAGTTTTCGCATATTTTCCACTTTCCGGTCACTTCCGGTTTCACCGGAAATGGCCCCGGTTTTGAATTCTTAAATAGAACACCCTGTATATTTTAACATCTTTGGATTTCTGAGACAATTCTAGATCAGAATGTGACATTTTAAAAACTTTTTACGTCTACTTCATTTTTTTAGAGCCACTTTTAAAATTGCATCTAGGTGGCCATGATCGGACGCAAACTAATCTAAGGGCCTTAGGTGATGTCAAAAAAATACAATCGCAAAGTTTTAGTGACTACTATGAAAGACAGGAATTGGATTAAAAATTTAACGAAAAACTAACAAAATAAACTAATAACTTAGACGACGTACTTAAAATATTTGAAAGTACAGTAGCTGAATTTGTTAAAAAGTTTAGTGTAGTAAATGTTCAAAGTGCATTCCTTCTTTTTCACGACACATTTCAGCTCGTTCAATTGTTTCTCTTGTTGTAGCATTTGGGGCGTTATACTTCTAAATGCCCGTAAAATTCTTTCTTCTAATATTTCAAGAGTAGCTGGGGCTGCTCCATAGTAAACCCTTTCTTTAACATATCCCCAGACAAAGAAATCGAGTACAGTAAAATCCGGTGAGCGGGCTGGCCACCGTACCGGACCATTGGTTGCAATAATTCGATTATTAAAATGCTCTATTAAATAATTAAGAACTTCTCTAGTATTGTGAGGCGGTGCTCCATCTTGTTGAAAGTAAATTAGCTGTAAAACTGCTAAAGGTATATCATTGAGATGATTTTCGATTTCATTTTGAAGGAAACCTAAGTATATAACCTCTGTTAACTGACCTTGAAACAATATTGGCCCAATTATTCTGTTTCCAACGATACCAGCCCAGACATTGACACCAAATCTTTCTTGAAAATTGCCCTCTCTCATTTCATGTTGATTTTGTTGGGCCCAGTACCGAGTATTTTGCTTATTGAACATACCATTATTTGTAAATCGGGATTCGTCGGAAAATAGAATAAAATCGATAAAATTTGGGTTAACTCTATGATTTTGAAGCAGCCAATCACAAAGCACTACCCGTCTATCGCCATCCTCAGTATACAAATGTTGATGTAACTGATATTTAAATGCTCGATATCCATGCCTTTTCAGTATTTTTCTTGCTGATTCATAACTTATCTGCAGTTCTTGACTAATTTTTCTTAACGAAACTGTTTTATCAACCTCAACCATAGCAAGTACGTTAATCTCAGTCTCTTCATTTATGATAAACCTCTGTTCCGCCTCTTGATTTCCTATTTGCCTAAAACGAGTCTCGACATACGGAAAATACTGATGGGCTGGATGTTGCCGATTCGGATATCTATGAGCATACAACTCGGCAGCATTCCTTGAATTTCTATGACACTCTTCAAATATTAATAGCATATCCACTTTTTCATTTTGAGTATACATTATTTTAACGAAAATTGAAACTAAACTTAACGAAAATTAAGAAACTTTTACGTTTGTTCTTAGAGCGTATGTCACTGTCATTATCTACTTAAGTGAGTGCTTTGTTTTCCAAAGAAGACTTGATAAAAACAGTTGTAAATTATTATGCATCATGTCTGTCCATGGCGCACTTGTCATAAGTAAATAAATTATCCAGTATTTTGCTTAATAATATTTAATTTCTGTTCTTATGTCTAATCCAATCGCAAATAAATTAGTACCGTTAGATTCGTCAAAGAATGCTTTTTTCGAAAAGTAGTTGTCAAAAAGTGGTCGCCATTTGAAAATTAATAGTTAGAAATGAAAACGTAATTTTATCAACTTGTCTTATTCCTGTCTTTCATACTAGTAACTAAAACTTTGCGATTGTATTTTTTTGACATCACCTAAGGCCCTTAGATTAGTTTGCGTCCGATCATGGCCACCTAGATGCAATTTTAAAAGTGGCTCTAAAAAAATGAAGTAGACGTAAAAAGTTTTTAAAATGTCACATTCTGATCTAGAATTGTCTCAGAAATCCAAAAATGTTAAAATATACAGGGTGTTCTATTTAAAACTTCAAAACCTGGGCCATTTCCGGTGAAACCGAAAGTGGAAAATATGCGAAAACTCTCCCCTTCACATACCATTTACCTGTACCAATTCTCATTTTGATACACATAATACTCTAGAAAGTATGACTTGTCTAATAGATTCGTTGACACCCGGTATATGCATCTGTTTATAATATTCGATTATAATTTTACCAAATTATTAAATAATTCTAAAAGAAATTAATGTATTATTACTAATGTCAGTGTTCCTGATCAAAAAATCCCCTTTAAAAATTGTGTAAGGAGGACCATGATCACTAACAACTGTGAAATTTGATATTTCAAATTTGATAATTGAAACAATATTTTTATTTTTATTTAGGTCTTTATCCAAAAAATAAACTTTAAATGTCGTTAATAAGTCGTTCTGAAATTTTTCAACAACTATAAGAGTATCAACAACAGCTACAAAACTTTTATCACCAAGATGATTTAAATAAATTGAATGAGTGACAAAAGGCAACAACCAATAAAATTTTGTTCCAAATTTATTTAAAAAATACCTGCATTGTATTAAGTGATAGCTTAACAACCCTATTTCAAGTACTGACAATTTTAATTCCAGAAATTTTTCTACGAGGTCTACATATTTTAAAACATTACTTACAGGTCCACCGACACAACGACAATAGTTCTTTACAGCCGAGAAACTATTTAAGTCTCTAACTAAATTTATACACTGAAAAATATCTTTGTTGTTCCAACTGTAATAATCTAGAATTTCTAAAATTTTGCTTTGTACAATTTTAATCGTATACTTGTGATTTATTTTACAGGTTTTAAAATTCCAGTTGTTAAAACAATCTTCGCACACGGTATTATTTGGACAGGCACAGCCGTATACAACCTTGGAAACCTTCCAGGGTAGATTGTATTGTCCCCATCCTCCTAACTGGTAAGAATATTTTGGTAAATTTTGTTTACATCCAAAACATATCATTTCAAATTCCATCTTCGTGTTATCATTCGTGAAAATAATGGAAGTTTGATTATCTGACACTAAAAAATTGTTAAAAAAAGTTGCCGGTAGTGATTCCCTTTTTTTCTCATCAATACTTATTTTCCTTTTAAAACCAGGTCGAACTTGGCTTTCTAAAATATCATAGAATCGTATTTCATTATTGGATTCTAATTCATTCACGAAAATAGAACCAACGGATGGATTTAAGTTAGGTACTTCAGTTACTGAATCAACTGGGTCCTTATTCACGCTATGATCAGGTAATTTATTCTTTTTTAGATTTTTGTATTTTTCTTCGTTTTTAACTTTTATTTGGGATTGTTTCATTACACCGATTAGACCCTCACATTCAGAAGTATTTATTTTAATTTGACAGATTAATATTTGTTCTTCCTTACTAAGATCATCAAATTTAATTCTATTGAAATACGTATCTTTACCAAACGGTAAACAATTTCGCACCTTTGTGGTATATTTTATTTTATTTTCTAAATTATAGAAAACTAAATTATATTTTAAATAAATATCTTTTTGTTCGGGTCCGACAAATGTCATGTTGAAAAGAAGTTCTTCACAAATCTTGTCGCATTTGACATTAATCAGTAAAAGGAAGTTTCTTTCTCGGTAAAGATAATACCGTTCCATTGATTCTACTTTAATATTGATGGGAAATTCGCTGAAGTAAATAATATTACTTTTATGGATAAATTTAAAATGTTGAAATAATTCGTAGGCAGAACCTCTGAAGTCATTACAAATTACACAATGATAAGATCCACTATAACATTCCATTTCGTGATTATCAACTTGAGAATAATTAAGAAGCTGGCAACAGTCTTCATATCTAAAAAAATTAAATAGCAATATATTAAACCGTATACAGCAAGACAAGAAAATTAATGTCCATCCTACTTTTTACTTATTTAAAATTGGCATGTTGATTCAGATGCGTATTTTGAATACCTACGCCTAACTGAGAAGGTATTTTGAACTAAACGTACTGTATATTTTTCGCAACTGAGATTTTACCGACAGAAATCTTTTGGTAGGTTTATAGAAACGTATCAATAAAAACTTTTAATAATTTTTCATCAAAATTCATATTATTTAAGCCTCTGCATTCGAGATATAGGAATAGGACGACAATTTACACATATTCAGTGATGTATTAAAATAAGAGCGAATCTTCAAAATTTTTACCGACCTCAGAACGTCCTCTACGAGGTTCCAAAGAAGCATACCCAAAATATACAGTTTTTTTTATATTTAGCACCATATTTATTATAAGAGATGGAAAGAAACTTTAAATACGAAAGTTGTAGGATTTCTTCCATATTATCTTTTAGGTTTGTTTACAAAAACAGTGATGCATGGTAAAGTTGAGAAACAAAAGAAATTTTAATTTTTTATATTAACTACTAGAATGAAGGTTATTTTCTTTCCGATTTCAAAAATGTATACGTTAGTGTTCGGATTAGCTGTTTTTTAAATATTTCAATTATTAATAAACTAAAAAAAAAACGAGGAGGCCTGAAAAACAAATGCTTTATTTTAATTTTCATTGTGATGTTTCAATATGGTTTCGAATACTTATTATATTGAAATATTGAAGTGACTAATACACGTTTTGACATGGTCTATTCGAAAGAATAAAAACAACAGATAATTTGTCTTTTTTATTCCAATAATTAAAATATATTCAGAGTACAACATAAATACTGTAAGATACATCCTGGTCGTCAAGTGCTATCCACGAGTACATTAAGATACACTGTAAAAAAATTTAATAAAATTGTGTCGGCATTTGATCGTAGACCCATGGAAACGGAATATTTTGGGTAGCGTAGGGCCATTCCGTCCACAATCATACTGCTGCCCCATATTAATAGCTATTCTAAAAACCTATAAATAAATACCACAATGACAAAGGCACTCTGGAAGTCTGATCGTTCCTCATGACTCTACTACAGATTATTTAGGGCTTACCACTATCAAAACTGAGCACTCAGGAAGGTTGCTATCTACCTGGTCTCCATGTCGCTTCTTGTATTGAACCTCTTCTTCAGCGCGCCCGCGATTTTAATCGCGTGAAGGTTTTTACAAAATTAAACAAAACAAGTTCTCAAAACACTTAAATCTATGAACAAAAATAAATAGAAAACGAAATTATTTACAGTGAGAAACTTAAATTAATAATGACTAACAATATCGAAACACTAAAATAATTGCTCCTGTTAGTCGTTCTAATAATAAAAAAGATGCTTTCTTAAAAGTTAAAAAAAAAAAATAATAATAAAAACACGAAAGCAGCTATTTAAACTGCTTAAACAAACAGTACAAAAGTTACCCTTTTCCCAACTGAAATAAAGACAGGTTATTCCCTTAAATTTCCCAAAATAAATGAAAACACAAAAACAAAGAAAACCTTCATTAACGCCGATTATACACGACACGTAATTTTCTAAGAATTGTTCCGAACACCATACCGCTCCTAACGAATCTCAGATCGTAACCGAAGTTTATTATTTCTTGAAAAGGCCAAACTTACATACCCCCGGGACTCCGCTGGTACCTACCTCACCCCGTGCAACCGTCAATTTCATTCCCTAAAGTTCGAATAGTTTCGGTCCTCTTATCCGCAGAGGGCGCTGACCATTCTATGCCGGATACTTAATTCTCGAATTGGCCTCTGAGGATCTTAATTCTATTTTTTATATAAAAAAAAATAGTTAAATTAATCTACGTCTTCCTATGACTAAAAGAAAATCGATAACCACTGGGAAAAAAAAAAACCGAACGCCATTTTATTCATTTTGCTGGTATTTAAATCATTCCTTTTTGCAATCAGGAAAAACAGTAACTCTACGAATTCTTTGTACATTTAATCAAACAATATACCACATTATAGTGAGCTTAATTGATTATTCATTTGTTCCCTAAAAATGGGAATATTTTAATACATTGTATTATTTGCCGTTACCACATGCTAAGACCACCCGAGGTACTTACCTCTTAGGTTTTAATTATCCAACCAGGGTAGGATTTCTTCGACAGATTTATTTATAAATATTAAAAGAGAGTATCTAGTGTACGTCGTCATAAATTGTCTGAGTTTATATATTTTTAGGAAAATATTTCAACGCCTCAAAAGTAATAAAATTGAGTTTAGGCTTAAGTACGATAACTGATTTATTTTTCCTTTAGAATTTCTCGGGTGGTAATAAGATATATACTGTTTCAGTTCTCATGGTTAGAATCCATTTACAGGGTGATTATTTAATTCCTCCTTTGGGCGGAATATACTTCAAGTTAAACAATATAAAATAGTTAATATTTGTTCCATTACAAAATAAAAAAATGATATAAATATTTTACTCTATTTTCAAGGTAATTTTTTACTCTAGTATTGTAAAATAATTTATTATTAGATGATGTAATTTTTAGAAGATCCGGAAAGATCTATTCCCGATGCCGCATCATATTGTTTTCGTTCCAACTTTACGATGCGGCACTGTTTTTGTAAACAAACCTAAAAGATAATAAGGAAGAAATCCTACATCTTTCATATACAATATGGAATCCGAAACGTGGCATATGCGACCCCCCCCCCCCAAAGAGCTTTCAGTTCAGGAAAATATACCCGATTTTGCCTCTTACACTATACTTTATTCAAGAACTCGAGAGAATAATAAATCATTTTTTACCCTTTTTTTTCTTCGCAAACTACCTGTGTTCTTTAGTCCAATGTCCTTGGCAAAATCTGTTAGACACATATATTTTTCATAGGAATGGGTTAGAAATTTTATAATCAAAAATACCAGTCTATAATAATGGACTATTTGGGTTGGATAACAATAAATATTTGGACGTGTGAAGTGTTAAAAAGGATTTTAATCGGAAGGAGGTTTATTTAATCACTAAGTATTTATGACAGAATATTATTTCGGTAATAAACTTAAAATAAGAAGTTTTTATAATGTTATTCTATTTCTTATGATTTCTTAATAATTTACATACACTAGAAAATATAGATAATTTTGACATATTTAACACAAATCACAAATGTATTTTTATTATTTTTAATTTTGGCATAGAAACTGTTTTAGGCACATTCAGACTAAAAATCGGTCATTTTTTTATTTATTTTTTAAACCATCTGCAGAATTCAAATTAAACACTAAAAAGGAATTCAAATGTAATCAATTTTTATATATTACAGAAAATTTAAGTAATAAATTGTGTTTACGCTGGTAAACATTACATATCTAATTCATAATCAAAGTCAGTGAAGCTAGCTTCGCTCAAATTAATTATAATTGGTTCCTCTATCTCACCGATCATGAGAACGAGTTTCCACAGTTTCTTATATTCTTTTATTATATGGATTTTTCCAAATTATCTGCACTAACTTTATTCAAAAAAATCTTTCAAAAGTTCAGTTAAATTACTAATTTTGCAAGTTGTGTTATTTCTAGCAACTCTACCTTTTACTTGAGAGAGAGATATTTCTTTCTCCAACGGACATTTTCCGAACGATCTATAAGAACAGATTTTCTATCTGGTTTTTCCCAGTAAAAATTAAGTTCTCCGAGTAATTTCCAGAGCTCAGTTCTTTTAATTTTAGGTAAATCTCGATCTTCGTTGATTTTAGTTAGAATTTTGTCGACGGTTCGGATCTGCTTCTCATAATAAAATGTATGTACAAATCCTTTTATTGCAGTTTACATCTCTTCTTCCAACGAGGTTTTTCGTCTGCCTGTGATCGAATGTAGCTCTTTGAGTATTTTTTACGTAGTAGATTTTCCAACTCCTGTCATGTTGGAACACATCTTAACAGAGCTTTTAACATTATTATCTAGATATTGATATCTGAAGGCATCAATCATAAACATTCATCGTAATAAGTTTTTCGTTGAGGAAAAAATGCCCTGGTTTAGCGATTTTGGAATAAATATAGATGTGGAAGCCATATCTTTTGGATATCTCACTAATCCCAAATAATAAATAAAAACAAGCACAAACAAGATAAATCACTAAGGACACACTGTAAGGTTTACTTTGCTCACTGACAGAAATTAAATTGAACTATCAGAAATTTTATTGTTGCAGTATTATAAAAAAAGCTTATAATATTTAAATATAATTAAATATAAATAGATTTACGGTAGTCCTCTGTTACCGGCGGCACTGGAGCAGGTAGGTTGAAGATTTCGGTAACAGTTTCATTATTCTCTCTAGTTACTGAATAGAGTATAGGAATGTGTATGCTTGCGATCGACCCTCCCCTTCCCAAGAGCTTTGAATTCATGAAAATAGAACCGATTCTGCATTTTATATTAGGAATGTGTATGCTGCTCGCATCCTCCCCCCTGTCGGTATCTTGTTTTTTCTTGTGATCGCTCCCCACCTATCCAAGAGCTTCAAATTCAGAAAAATAGACCCGACACAGGCTTTTACACTAGAAATGGGAATATTGCTAGTGCCCCCCCCCCGTCTACAATTTGCTTTCGCTTGCCATACGTACTTTTGCGAATCACCCCCCCCCCCCCAAAGAGAGAGGCTAGATCCGCCCCTGCGACAGAACATATATGATTAGCAGTAAACAAAGTAAATAAACAGGGCATTAATTTTAGAGATGTAGTAAAAATATTCACTGGTGAAGTTTTTCCAAAAACCGCCATACATATTCATGAATTATAGTTAAATTCATGCCTCATGAAATTTATCTTACACTTAGTGTAAAGCATACAGTAAGTGGAGAACAAAAATAAAATTCATCAAAATTTTTATCTTATCAACTGCCAATTTATTACTTTTATTGTTAAACTTTTGATAAAAAACAATGTTTGTTAAATTTATTTATCTTTTAAATTAATTTAAACTTTAAAATACTGTATTTTGTTTTGTAAAACCTCTACATGGTCGTCTAGTATCTCTTCAAGTTTATAGGTATTTTATTACCCCTTAAGCTGTTAAATGAAATAAACACAAATTTAACAATTTCTAAAACCACAAATACATTTGATCAGAAAGCATATACCAAATTATATTGACATTTTCTAGTATTTAATGATCAAGGATATTATAGCAAATTTGAAACTGTGGCACTTTACCAGTGAATCTTTTCATTTTTTCTCCAGAACTCACAGAACGAAGGTCCTGCAACTTATCAGGATACTCCTTATTTTGAGTAGAAAATCTAGATGAACTAACCTGTTGATGCATGGAAATAAAATTTCTTCAGCAAATAGTCCATATAGCGATTCGACTCCATTATCTCCTTCTTCAACACATCTTCCACACTTTATGTGACGATTGGGATAGATCTTGATGGGTTTTACAGATAAATATTTGCTGCATGAAGAACAAATAAGACTTTCCAAAATTTCGTCGGGGATAACGTAACTAGCCATTTTAGAGGTTAGGATCCCGGAATAAAAAAGGTTAGGTTAGGATAGTAAGATTAGAATCCAGGAATGAAGGCGTTGCCATTTTTATCTTTTAAGTGAGAGTGAGTCCACACGATACTAAAAATTTCGGCGTAGGCGTATTACGCCCATTTATGTTAAAAATGTCTCGTCCACGGTCCACATGTCGTCGAAACTTGTATCACCCTATAAATATATCTTTGATAAGATGCTAAAAGATGGCGCCACCGGCATTCGGAAAAAGCCAGCACGCGGACTCCGTAAGAGGATAGAAAAGAAATTTCTTTGCTATTTCTTTCTATTACGGAAAAGCATTCAAAACCTACTCTATAAGCATATTCGGCAACGGTCGGGTATATCCGAACAAGCACTCGTGCTATAGAAATAGAAAGAGTCTCGGGCTTGTTTCTGTTTTTCTATCTCTCTCAGAGCAATTTAAATGCTGCATAAGTCTGTCTCATTTTTTTCCTGATTTACGTCTGTTTGAATTTGTGGTTATGTTGAATATGAGATATATTTGTTTCTAAGAGTGAAATGAAGTTCATAAATTTGTTTTTATATTTTATGTAGCTAAAAGTATAGATTTACACGTTATATAAGAAAAAGATATCAAAATAGCAATAATTATTTTTATTTCTGTTTATTTCTTAACGTTAAGAATGAGAACAATAATAAATTATTAGAGCTGAATTAAGAAAAAATAAATATATACATATTATATATCCAATTGAAAAAGTCTTTAATTCCTTTTACTGAGCTGCACAAACTTCTAGACCCTGGAACAAAAAGCTTTTGACAGGGCTCTGCTAAATGTCGGTTGAGCACACAAAATATCTTCTCTAGTCTTCAATATTTTATACAAAATACATAAATATCGGATCCATATTTTCTAATAGGTAATTTATTAAAAAAAAAGTCTAGAATTAAATACTTTAAAATATGATATTGTAGATTTCACGATAAAAATTGTTGGTCAATTAACCTAAAAAATTACAAAGTAAATATGTTTAGTATTTTTTTCTTTTAATTATAAAGTCCCTAGAAAACATAAATGTTTTTAGACATGGTAGTTTGTAGTTATTTCTATGCGAACTAGCCCGAAGTTGTAAGGAAAATATCCTAGAGAGTAGGTTCCGTTGATAGAAAGAAATTTTCTTTCTTCTCTATTTCTTTTCTGTTTCTATTTCTATCGTGTTACGGAGTTCGCGTGCAGAACAAGTGGTGATTTTGGAGAACGGCGCATCGAATAATGAAAGCGTGAGTTTTGAACTTTTATTTTGAAGAAGTTTTGTTTATTTGTTTTATTATTGTTTAAAAGTGAATCAATAAAAAGTTACGACTGGGTGGGAGTGTTTAACTTCATTAATATTCTTATAAGTGAGTCTAATTGTTAGCTTGAGCTAGCTGGCGCCCAAGAACAAGAAATTAAAGGAAAATCGTAGACATGGCGGCCCGAACGTGGGGCATCTGAGTGCTTTCGTGCGAGAAGCTGATTGTGACTGTTTTATGATAGGACTGTAAAAATATATACCTAACTGACATAACTGTTATGATGGAGCGCAACTTCGATAAACAAAATATTAATCCCTTTGTGAAACAAGAGGTGAAAAGCGAAGGGCAAGATTTTAGTTTCTTCGAAGAAACTTGGGATCAAGGTAGGACTGTTTCAAATCCGCAAGAGAGCACCAGTGAGCATTTGGATAAATGCACAAACCCATTTTCCCCATTTTATCAAAAAGTTCACGACTTTGACTTGTTGACGAGTACACTAATTACAAAAAATAATATTGTAGACACACCACAGACTACTAGGGTATTACAGGAGGTAACTCATTCCCAGATAAATAAAAATTCGAATAATCATTGTTGCTCATCTTTGGACTCTTTAAAATCTCTAACTGATGCCTTTACAGAGGCACTTAAGACTCTAGCACAACATAATCGTTCAGTCTCAGCATCTGTCTTACCTTTTATCTTTCATGGCTATGATTATGAAGATCCAGTTAAATTTGTAAGTCAACTTAATTTATATTTTATTCAAAATAATATAACTAATGACAGTTCTAAAGTAGAACTGGCCATGACTCGATTAGACGGTGAGGCTTTGCTGTGGGTGGATCCATATAGATATTTAAGCTTAACTTTTAATATCTTTGTAGATAGGTTTTTGAATAAATTTAACTCGAGTCATGCTATTGCACACGCAATGACTAAGTTATATGGAGAGCAGCAAAAGAATAAAGAATCGGTAGAAGTTTTTATTACTAAAAAAGCAGCTCTTTTTCAAAGATTATTGCCTGATACTCCAGAAAACAATAGAGCCTCGATAATTTTAAATTTGCTCAAGCCTGAAATTAGAGCTAATCTTCGATTTCCAAATGAATTTTTAAGTATCGAAGAGCTGATAAAGGTAGCATCTCAGATTGAGTACGATTTAAACGAAATAAAAAATGATTTGACCTATGTAGCACCACCTTTACGAGGTACAAATAAAAATAATGCAAAATGGGATAAACCATCTACTCCGTGTAGATATTGTCAAGAAATGCATTTTCATCGTGATTGCCCAATAAATCCTTACAATCAGGGAAATGTATAGGGTTCTGCTGGTTTGCAGATGATAAATCAGCAGAACAAAACCAAATATATATAAACAAAAAAGATATTACCATCCCAGTCTTACCTATTAATGTTATATATAGTATGACTTACTTACCTAGATTAAGTTTAGATTTAAATGATCAAAATAGGAATGCTTTATTAGATTCAGGGTCTTCTGTAAATATAATCCGATCAGATGTTCTTGAATCCGAATTTTTAAAAAATAATTTAATAAAAATTTCAGGGGAAATTTTAATGGCTTGTAATCAAAATTCAGCCAAAACACTTGGTGCTGTAAATTTGGATTTCTGTATTAAAGATACCCATTTTAGTGGATTATTCTATATAGTTCCAAACTTATCAGAAGATATTGTTTTAGGAGCTCCTTTCCTTGAACAAAATAAAGTTATTTTAGATTATCCTCGCCGCTGCCTTTATGTGGGTCATTCTCCAAGAAAAACAATTTATTGGTCCAATTTTGCTCCACTTTGTTCTGATGTTAGTTTATTACCGAGTGATTTGAAATTACCGGAGGTATATAATAAAAAACTTAGTGAATTATTCTTAGAATTTGTTGATTTGTTTACCAGTCCAGGTATTCAATCAACCACTAATACTACTAAACATATCATTCGTTTAAGAGAAAATAAAGTAGTCCAACAAAGACCTTACCCACTCTCACCGAAATTTAAAAATGTTTTGGAAGATCAGATTAATGAGATGTTACAAACTGGTGTAATTGAACCCAGTGATTCAGAATATTCGTCTCCTATAGTTTTGGTTGAAAAAAAAAGATTCCAATCCTCGATTTTGCATAGATTTTCGTGCGCTTAACGATATTACCCTGGATGAACCATCAAATTTACCTCGAATTTGTGATACAATGAAAGCTTTCGGAGACGCCAAGGTCTTTTCGGTATTTGATCTAAAAAATGGCTATTGGCAAATACCTCTTTCACCTGAATCAAAAAAATATACGGCGTTTAGTACTCATGATGGTGCATTATACCATTTTAATGTTATGCCATTTGGGCTAAAAAATGCTCCAGGGACATTCCAAAGGCTAATGACGCACGAAGTCTTATCTGGTTATCTAAATAAGTTCGTCTTAGTATACTTAGATGATATAGTTGTTTTCAGTCCCGATGTTAACACTCACTTAACACATCTGAGACTTATTTTGGAACGCTTAAGAATTCATCACCTTCAATTATCCCCTTCTAAATGTCAAATTGCCCTACAGGAAATTAATTATCTAGGTCACCGAATATGTCAAGATACTAATACACCACAATCTAAACATATTGAAGCTATTATGAATTTCCCTATCCCAAAAACGAAAAAACAACTGCAGTCGTTCCTCGGAACATGCAACTGGCTGCGTGAGTATGTCCCAAATATGGCAGAGCTAACTCTTCCGCTTGTACCCTAACCTCGAAAAAATCATAGGTTTAAGTGGTCTAAAGAACAGGATGAGGCATTCAAGAACATAAGACGGTTAGTAGCCAAACCTTTAATTTTACATAGACCTGATTATAATAAAGATTTTATTTTACAGACAGACTCAAGTGATAGGGGAATGGGATGTGTTTTGTATCAGATGGGGCCTGATAATTCGAAATATATTATTTCGTATGGTAGTGCTGCATTTTCAAAAACCGAATTAAATTATCATATTAATGAAAAAGAATGTTTATCTGTTGTATGGGCCATTAAAAGGTACAGGCATTACTTAGAGGAAAAACCGTTTGTCTTAAGAACGGATAATCGTTCCTTACTTTGACTTAATAAAAATAAGGAAATTAAATCCAAGTTAACTCGTTGGTCTCTTCTTTTGCAAGAGTTTTCTTTTACTATCGAACATATATCGGGAAAAGATAATGAGTTACCTGATTTGTTATCTAGAAACCCGTCCGATTCTCTGCGTAACACTTCTTATACAGATGACCTGAACAATGATATTGACCATAGACTATGTATACCCACTAATTTGACCAAAACAGACTTAACTGAGCCCCTTCAAGTCAATCAAATCAGAACCTCTTCAGACCTATATCAAACTGTAATCAATGGACAGAAAAGCTCTCAGCAAATTCAATTCCAAATTACCAAGTGGCATCGTATAAGGACTGAAGGACCCAGTTCGCGTCGTGATGAATCATTTGATCGCAATTACGTAGTTCGTGATGGTAACCTTTGGAAATTGCATTCAACGGGCGAAAAACTATACGTATCTCAAGACTGTGTGTCGCATGTAATCTATCAGTATCATGACCAGCCTGATGCTGCTCATCCGGGAAGAGACGAGACTGTTCGATTAATATCGCAAAAATATTACTGGAAAAACTTGCAGAAATCGGTTGAACGTTATATAAGTGCTTGTGTTATATGTGCTACCGTTCGTACGCGGACTCAACCCCATGCACTTTAGAACCTCATACTCCTACTCAACCTTGGCAAATGTTAAGCATCGATATCCTTGGACCTTACCCACCATCATATAAAGGTCACCAATATATTCTAGCAGTGGAAGATGTTTTTACCCGATGGGTGGAAGCGCGATCTTATCGACAAGTCAATTCCAAGAATGTACTTGACTTCTTGGAAACAGAAATCTTTAGCCGTTATGGAATACCTGAGACTATTATTTCTGATAACGGTCCTCAATTTGTAAGCCATCAGTACATTGATATGTGTAACCAAAGAAATATTAAGGTTTTTCATACTGCAATTTACCATGCTAGAGCTAACCCAGTTGAACGACGAAATCAAGAGCTCAAAAAGGTTTTAAGAGTTTTAATGGCTGACAAACCAAAACGTCAGTGGCAGAAATACCTAAGTCAGGCCTTATTTGTCATACGAACCCACACTTCTTGGTTATGATTTACCCAAGCCGGGTGATTGGCAACTACCTAAGCAACTTAATGTAAAGTATGATGCTGCTTTTAAAACCAGACAAGAACGAAACGAGGAAATCATGGTTCAGCAAGACAAATATCAAGAAAAATACTGTACTCCGCAATCCCGAAAATGCCCTCAGCTACGTGTTGGCGATAAAGTATGGGTAAAGGATAATCGACAGGGTAAGCATCCGTTTGACCCAGTGTGGTCAGGCCCATATTCGATTGTTGGAACTAAGAGTACAGTAATATACGATATTCAACGAGATAATCAAATCCTTCCTATTCATATTGATGATCTCAGACTGGTTCAACCTCCAAATGGTAGACCAAATCTTGATGAAGTGGAACTTCAAGAAGCCAATGAGTCTGGAGATGAAGAAGCGGGTCCCTTGAGTTTCGGGTCAATAAGTGAAGAAAATATGGATACCTTCTCCCAGGTGTCAGTGCCACTAGACACAAATGTACCTAGTGGTGATTCCGAGTGGTTGGAAGAACACCGAGGGAATCCAGAAGAACTTGTCCAAATTAATTCACCTGTTTGTACTCTAAATAAGAAGGAAAATGTTTTACCTAATGTTCGAAAAACTAAGCGCGTTAGAAAGAAAAAGTTATGTTCGTGTTGTACATGAAAGAAAATGTATTTAAATATGTATAGTTTTCTATTAGGAAATTATGTAAGTTGTAGTTGTGTTATCGGAAATATTACCAGTGATTGTAATACTACCATTAGATATAAATTATATATTTATATTTGTTTATAATGCATTCTCCCGATGCGCCATTCTTCAAAGGGGGGGCGTGTCGTCGAAACTTGTATAATCACCCTATAAATATATCTTTGATAAGATGCTAAAAGATGGCGCCACCGGCATTCGGAAAAAGCTAGAACAAGTGGTGATTTTGGAGAACGGCGCATCGAATAATGAAAGCGTGAGTTTTAAACTTTTATTTTGAAGAAGTTTTGTTTATTTGTTTTATTATTGTTTAAAAGTGAATCAATAAAAAGTTACGACTGGGTGGGAGTGTTTAACTTCATTAATATTCTTATAAGTGAGTCTAATTGTTAGCTTGAGCTAGCTGGCGCCCAAGAACAAGAAATTAAAGGAAAATCGTAGACACACACGGGGAACTTTTATCGTGCAGTCGTGCAGTCGTAATGTTTTTTGTTGTGGTAACCTAACTTTTTTCTGATTTTTTGATAATATTTATTTATGTATAAATTAAAATGAAAGAAAATAAAAAAAATAATTGCAGCAATGTTGTTATGTAGAAAAAGAAAACTAAAGAAAAAATTACAAAAAATAAGGATATTATTAATATATTCTTTATTAAAAAAACGGAAAAGTCGTCGCTACTAGGTCCGATCTGTTTTTGAGAAAAACATTGGAGAAAGGCTTGGACATACTAATGATTTAATTCAAGAAATGCGAGAAATTGATCCTGATTTTTAAAAAATATTTTCCTGTTACTCTTGGTGAGTTTGAAAAGCTGTTGTTGGGCCAATAATTAGGAAACACGCTATGGAAATGTGTACAGCTATACACTTATTACTAGGTTTGAAAAAACATTGTGATATTTAGCTGATGAAATCAGCATGTGAAAGCAACAGTGCGAATTCCGAGTCGGTAAACAGTGTTTTTGAAATTAGTCATGTTACTTGTGCAATAATATGAGACTCTTTAAAACAAGTTTTATTTCTGAAGTTTGCCACTTCTGCCTGGTAAAGAATTGCCAAGGAGTTCAAAAACGAGAGTTTCAATATAAAGTGTCATTTTAACAATTGTTTTAATAATTACAATTGTTTGTAGTTTTTCGAAGAATATATTACGTATGACACTAACTGGATTTCTGTTATTAAATTTCCATCAATGTTAATTTTTACTTTTTAATTGTTTATAATAGGTTTATATAAAATTTGCCAAGGGTAGGGTTACTAGACTACAGAAATTTTCCTGACATGTCTGAAATTTTAGCCCCTTGTTAGGAAGAAACAGGAAAAAACTGCAATTGTCAGTATTTTTTTGAAATTAAAAGAGGAAAATATAAGTAATGAAAAAATATTTATTAATCATTCTAGTGAGAAAAAATAAATTGATTAAACGTTAACAAAATGAGTGAATTGTTAATTTAGTATATTAATAAATTTAGTTTCATACTTTTTATTGTTTGATGTTTCTTTTGGCAATTGCTGGACTTTTATAACTATTTCATGACATTCTTCACATGATATGTTCTTTAAGTTAAATTGTGTCTAGAGTAGAACCTTAACAGAAGACATTGTGGTAAACCAACTATTACTACAAATTATTAATTATTAAATTAGTATATATATTTTTAAGTTACTCTTATGGATTAATAGATAATTATAGTCTAATATTTAATACTCCCTTAAGAAATAGTTATATCTTAAGTAAATTTATGTTCTAATAGGTTCAAACAAAAGCATGCCTTAATCTCCGAAACTCTAAAACTTTACTTTTTACAGAGACCATTAGTTTTGTTTATATTGTCATCGTCCCATAAATACACACTTTTTCATTTCAGTAATCATGTAAATAAATAGTTATAAGTTATATTTGTTAGTACGCCTATCACTGTAAAATATATAATTTAGATTCAGAATAGAATGTAACTAGGACATGAACATTGAAACGAGAGGAACTAAAATCAAAAAACTACAATAGTAACATTAAATTAGTAAGTAAGAACAAAAACTGTTGTTACCTCATGATTTAGTGAACATTATAATAAAATATTAAAAAAGTAATATTAGAAGATTTATTTGAATTCATCGAAACCAGTGATAAACTAAAAGCAGAACTAGCAAAATTGTAACATTAGTGGCAGCGAAAGGCAAAGCTTATAACAATATCGACAGTCTATGTCTCTCCTTAGTCCACTACGCTCCCATTAATGAGAAGACTCACTCGATATTGGCATTTGATGCTTTGATTCCAAAAATTTTGAAAATCTCACTGCCTTAACATACAACATTCAGATAAAATGTCCGGATATTTACAGAAACTTCAGGGATATTGTCAGGAAATCTCATTATTTTATCTGGTAACCATAGCTAAGGGCATGTCTGTGGATTAGCGTCTCGATATCACAGATTGTCGTTGAATAGAAATTGTATTATATAATGGCCTTTATTTCATAAGCTTTAATTTATATAACGAACACCTGTATTATTGCAATTGTTATAAAATTAATAAAAAAATGAACAAAAATCGTTTTTTTTTTTTTTTTTTTTTGAGGACCAAGCAGTAATGATCTTCGGTAACAAGCATTTTTAATAAATTAAAACAATTTAACATAATTCATAAATATCTATTATTTCAAAACTCGCTAAATAAAATATATAAATAAAACAACAAAGTTTAAAAAAAAAACATAGGTTATGTTTTCATACAAAATATTGAAAATAAACAGTTTCCGCCATTTTTAAAGCAGTCCGCTGAAAAGTTCAACATCATTTGGCGTAATGACCTTGGAAAAAGCGGATTTAGGCGGGAAATCTTCGGTCTTTGTCTTTTTTTAAATCTAACAAATCACAATGCTTGAAATTTGACATATGTCTTATTACGCTACGCTGCCGCCGAAATTTTTCTTATCGTGTGGACTCACTCTGATTCTTAAAAAAATATCTGGGTACCTATTCCCATTCTTGAGAGAACGATCATCTTGATGGAAAGTGGGCGTGGTTCTCACGAAAACGTATTCAGAATACGGTTTCTTACTTTTTCGTGAGAACCACGGCCACTTTTCATCAAGATGATCGTTCTCTCGAGAACGAGAAAAGCTACCCAGAATACGGTTTCATACTTTTTCATGAGAACCACGCCCACTTTCCATCAAGTGATCGTTCTCTCAAGAACGAGAATAGGTACCCTGATTAGGTACGATTACATTCATACAGCGCAATAAGCTAGCTATTTCAATTAGTTACGTCATACTTAAATTTAACCAATCAGGAATAAAAGTTTTTGAGTTTATTAGGTTGTTATTTAACCGTTAATATTTTTACTATAATTTGAATTTCTAATCATCTCGTATGCTGGTAGTCAAATCATGTTAATATTATGCATATCTAGTTCTGGTCTGGTTATCGGTTAATACAATAAAAAATAGGTTTTAATAGACAAAAAAGTTACGTAAACGTATTATCGTTTTCAAGATTCAAATTATCGAAATAAAAAAATGTTTTTTTACGCAATAACATTTGATAAAAGGAATCATATTATTTATCAAAAATGATACTAAAACTAGCCTCTACATATTGTCATTACTGTTGTGGAAATAGTTTTCTATTTTTTTTTTTGGGAAGATTAATGTTTTAATGACTTCTGCCAATACAAACTGTATGTTCGATTCTTCATTGAATTGGCAACTGGTCGAATCCCCTGAGACGCCTGGTGACCATAGTGACAAGCTTTCCAAGTCATGCGAATTCAAAAAATAACATTGCAAATGTTAACATTACAAGGCATAATATAAAATGAGGATGCCCATAGCCTGGGAAACGAAGCTATCAAATGGCCTAAAAAACAGAAAAAAAGATATCCATGATTTTCTTGCATGAATGTCTTGGATAATGTAACAGAAAGTGCTTTCCATCTCGTGCTTCAAAAAAAAATTCTATGCATCTTTTTTTTTAAGCAATTAGGCTGAAAAATCGATTTTATGGAGAAACTAGAAAATATATAGAAAAATAATGTAGCGACGGTTTGTGCGTCTTGAAAAGATCTACAAAATGACTTATTGAATGTTAAAATCGCTTCATGAATAAAAAAGTTATTGCAAAAAAAAACGTCAAAATCAAGACTTCACTAGCCGGCCAAAGTGAGGGTATGCAGAAGAAGCACGACTGGAAGTCGTGAAGGAGGGGACATAGGGCCTTTATTTTTTTTTAATTCGGCTGACTCGTCTAAAAAATTACTTTTACTCTATTTTCAATCCCCTCGGACCACCCCCATAAAATGCTTTTTTCTTTAATTATATTTCATCATGTGATAATTTAACTATTAAGATTATATAAAAAAGTAGATTAAGAAATTTATTATTGTAAAAAAAAAATCATTAAAATGCCTGTTATATACAAACATTATATAAAACTAGCAATTTACCAGTCGCGGCTTCGCCCGCAAAATATTTGTTTTATCGTATAAATAAATGGATATAGATTGTAGAAAAATTGTCGCTCATATATTCAGGACTTAATTATGTTTAGAATAATAAAAACAATTACCCGTCACGGCTTCGACTGCAAAATATTTGTTTTATCGCATAAATAAATGGATTATAGATTGTAGAAAAAGTTTCGCTCATATATTCCGGACTTAATTATATATATATATATATATATATATATATATATATATATATATATATATATATACAGGGTGTCCAAGATAAGGATCCTAAGCATGGGGATCTCAGTACCTGTTGGGGTTACAGCTTAGGTTAAATTAGAAAAAAGTTGCGTACTTTGAAGCGTATTTACATGCCGTTGAGAAACTTTAAAAATTTTCATGGCCAGCTGAGATATTGGGGAAAAACGAAAATTTGATGAAATAGATTTTATTTTTTTGTGACTTTATTTTAAAAGATATTAAAAAACTAATAAAACTTTTTCATTAGCAGTTTTTAGGTACTACGTGATGGAGTTTTTAAATTTTATATCCGACGTTTCGTTTTCGAGAAACCATCATCAACTTTATTTTTTTATAAGGGCCAAAAAAAAAAGTATACCCTGTATCTGATTCCCTTTTTTATTATTACGTCAAAGTGTCAAAGCATTATTTGTTTGCAAAGCCTACTTAAAAATATGTTTAAAAAAATAGAAAAATCGCATTTTTTTTTGTCTAACAAAAAAAATGTGACATGTGATACATCGTTGAATTTGTAATAAAAAATGGAATCAGATACAGGGTATACTTTTTTTTTGGGCCATATAAAAAAATAAAGTTGATGATGGTTTCTCGAAAACAAAACGTCGGATATAAAATTTAAAAACGCCATCACGTATTATCTAAAAAGTGCCAATGAAAAAGTTTTATTAGTTTTTTAATATCTTTTAAAATAAAGTCACAAAAAAATAAAATCTATTTCGTCAAATTTTCGTTTTTCCCCAATATCTCAGCTGGCCATGAAAATTTTTAAAGTTTCTCAACGGCATGTAAATACGCTTCAAAGTACGCAACTTTTTTCTAATTTAACCTAAGCTGTAACTCCAACAGGTACTGAGATCCCCATGCTTAGGATCCTTATCTTGGACACCCTGTATATATATATATATATATATATATATATATATATATATATATATATATATATATATATATATATATATATATATATATATGAATAGAACGCGAACAGTAAATGCAAACTTCCTTCCAACCATATCCTTTCCGTGTTAGAGGTTGCACAGTTTGAACAAATTGCCAAGGAACATAATTTATCCTATTCCACCACCATCGAGATGATGGCCTACCAATACCACCATACCGAGAAGAAAGACAAAACTTACCCTCACCGCCACAGTGATACGGAGAGGTACATGTTTCGTCTCTACTAGAGTCATCAGGGTACCGACATGCATCTGACTGTGCAAAGGACAGATCATCGTTATTTTAATCCAAAAACACGTATGAAAAAAAAACACGTATAAATAGCTTAATAAAATATTAAACAAAAAAAAAGAAATAAAACGCGAAAAACAGCTACTTATATTACTTAATCGAACCGAATGAAAATAGCGAAATGCCCCACTAAAATAATACACGATAATCCCTTAATTTCCCAAATTAAACAAAGATAACCTTCTTTCCCGACGATTATACCCGTGACGTAATTATTCTACGCACTGGTATTACGGTACCGTTCTAACCGACATTCAAATTGTGACTAACTTTAGTATTTTTTTAAAAGAGCATTCTCAAATCTTACACCCCCTTTTCCTCTTTTTAGTTGCTTTTTCGGTCGTACGCCCTGTGACCGACAATTTCATTCCCTTAATGCTCGAAAATTTGGGAGTTTTCTTACTGAGGGCGTTAGCTGTATTATACCGGATGTTTGATTCCCGAAATGGCATCTGAGCATCTTAATCCTACTTTTTATATAAAAGAATAGTAAAACAAACTAACCTACGTCTTCCTATAATGAAAAGAATATATGTTAAAGACTGTAAAAAGAACTATTCACTTTTCTTGGCTGTTTTGGCAATAAACATCTTATCTCATTATTTCTTGTGAATAGAAAAAACAATTATTAATCATAATTCTTTTTACAAATGGTCAAACGATATATTTCTATTATAGTGAGTGTATTTGATCATTCTTTTGTTTCCTAATAATGGGAAAATCGTTCAATATTTTAATATATTTTAACGGTATGTCATATACCATATGTTATAAACCTCCCTTATCTTTCGGTTTTATTTACATAACCAGGGCGAAATTACTTAGACAGATTTATAGGCAATTCTAAGAGAGGGTCTTTTAGGTCTTCATAAATTAACTGACTTCATGTATTTTTTTAAGAAAACATTTAAACGACAAAGATCATAAAAGTTAAGCTCGATAACTGATTTATTTTTCCTTTAGACTTTCGTGGATAGTGATAAAAAATATAACTACCCTGTTCCCACAGAATATCTATTCACAGAGTGATTATTTAATTATTTATTTTAACAGAAAATAGTTGACATTGAACAATGAAAAATAATTAACATTTGTTCCATTACAGTATATCCAATCTTAAATCCTTGTCACCACATGGTACGCCAAACTTTGGACCAAGAAAGAGAAAATCCGAAATCTCCTAAGGAATGTCGATACTTGATATGTTTCGAAACCATTTTTTGTTGTCAACAAACAACTTGTCATTTCTTGGACAGGATTGTTTAAGTTTATTGAATTTGTTAATGTTATTTTGTCCCACTCTCTTAAATTTGGTATTTAAATCACCAAGTGTTTTCAGTCTCTTGTGATGTTATCCCTTTTTCTCTTTGATTTTGTAGTTTTACTCCTATATATATATATATATATATATATATATATATATATATATATATATATATATATATATATATATAGAGAGAGAGAGAGAGAGAGAGAGAGAGAAGCAAAACTTATCAGGAGTGCGGTCTATATTAGTCAAACTCTTTTTTCTTTAAATACTATATATATATATATATATATATATATATATATATATATATATATATATATATATATATATATATATATATATATATATGTTTATGCGACTTTCACGAATTCCTCCGTGCGAGATGCAACAGCAGTGGATACATCCACATTATGCCGCTGTAGTGCTGAAATCACATTCAGCAAACGTACAACTATATGCAGCTCCGTGTATAGAATGAAGTAAAATACGAACAGTAAATGCAAACTTCTCTCCATCTTATCCTTTCTGTGTTAGAGGTTGCACAGTTAGAACAAATTGTTATAAAACGCAATTTATCCTTTTCCACCACCATCGAGATGATGGCCTACCTGTACCACCATACTGAGAAGAAAGTCAAAACTTACCCTTCCCGCCACAGTGATACGGCAGAGATACATGTTTCGTCTCTATTAGACTCATCAGGGTACCGACATGTACCTGGCTGTGCAAAGGACAGATCGGAAGGAAGCATGCAAATACTGAACGCGGCTTCGCCGACCTCCCGCCGGATGGCGTATATATGTTTATGCGACTTTCATGAATTCCTCCGTGCGAGATGCAACAGCAGTGGATACATCCACATCTGTTGCATCTTTAGTTTATTATTATTCTCGGTAAAAACTATCTAATAAGCTTATGGAGTTAGAAATGCTTTCATTAATTTCGGACCTCAACTGTATCCAGTTTCTTGGGCAGGATGTCTCTGATTTTGTTTTAAGGCTAATTGTTTTGCAAATATTTATTTATTTCTTAACCAAATATGCTTTTCTATCTACATATCGGTAAACAGTATATATATATATATATATATATATATATATATATATATATATATATATATATATATATATATATATTTATTAACTTAACGTTGGTACCTCCAAAATACTTATATACAGTACGTACTTCCCTCATATATACCGTAGTTACCTCCATTTTCGGAGGTAACTACGAACCCTAAATAATATTTTACTATCGGTCATTACAAGGTCGTCTGTATTGATTTACGAAAAAATGTTTGGAGGTCACTTCGAGAGTAATATATGACCTCAGATTCGACTAGTAAGTTCGATGGTTCACCACCGGCGCTAGTGTCGTTTGTATCCTGGAGACGTGCCACACGTAGTTCCCTCCGGCCATGAGACATCGAGACATTACACTGAAAACTCATATATATACGACGTAGTTCCCTCCGAGTTATATAGAATATATATTCAGCGTATCTACCTCTTTTCTGATGCTTAAGAATTGGAATAATTTTGTTTATTAGGTATTTTTCTCGCCGATATGCTGGTAAATTTAAGGTTATGTACAGGTGATTTCCGTGCTAGTTTAAAATTGTCTTAAATTTTTAAGGCAATTACTAAAAAAAATCAATACGAGTGCTAGAAGGAAGTTATCACTAAAAATGGCCCAGGAGAAAAGAACAGATAAATATTTTCTGCTATAATTACGTATTATCAATAATATATCCAAAAATGTTGTTTTGTTTTCATATAATATTTTTTAAAGTTTTATTTTATGAGTTTGTATAAAAAAATTCCATGAAATGTCTCAGATAATTACGTGAATACAGAGACCACTTTCATTTTTATCTTGTTTTATTAAGTAAGGTTATATTGTCTAGCCTCTAATTTAAGGACCTGTTTCCAAAAAATGGTGTGAGCGCTTAATATGTTTGGTACGCAAGAAAGTGGAGGATGTGATAAAACGCATTGCTACTTTTCAATGTACATGGGTGGGACACGTCGCTAGGCAAGACTATACAAGGTTGACAAATAATATATTGTAATGGAGACCTATGTCGTCCAAAAAAAGTATCGGAAGACAGGAGTGATCCAAATTATCACGTGATATCATGCGTTAGGAGCGCTTGATGCCAACAATTTATTAAGAATGTAGTTACACTGTTGAAATTAGAGTTATATTTAAAACATAACTAGTGGATTCTATTGTTTTTGAGTAAAAATATTTTTGAGAATAAAATTTTATTAGAATGTACTAAAAGGAAATTCAATACATTTTTTATGGATTTTTATTACAATCTTGTTTAAAAATTCTTCACGGACATCACTATGTACAATAAGAAAATGCACTAATTGTTACTTCTGGGTTCCGTACCTTAAAAGAAAAAACGGAACCCTTACCAGATCACTCACAGGTTCTTCCATCTGTCACAGCAGACTCGGAGACAATATGATGTGGAATCTTGACATTTGGCACGGTAATACATCTTATAGGCCAAAATATTTTGCACTGTTAACGCTTTAAAATATTGATATAAGGATTAGAGAGGGGTAAAATTGTATACACAATTTTTTTTTTCATTTTATATATCATGTGGTTTATCATTTAAAACGGCTTGTTATAAGGTGTGCAAAAATATTTTTTTTGTAATTTTAAATACCAGGTTTAAAAAGATATTCTGAAAAATATGCGAGAAAGACCACTACCCTCCATGGAACTAAAATTTTAAAATATTTAGTGAATATAACGTCTTACTTGCAGTTTACAGAAAAAATATTTCGAAAGTTCCAAGTCTTATAAATATCTAAAAATTAATTTTACAAATTTATATTGACATTTATTTTTGAATATTGTTTTTCATATCATTTAAAAGAGCTTGTTATGAAGAATGCAAGTTTTATTTTCCACAATTTTACACAACAAAAAGATATTCAAAAAAATATGCGGAAATAGATCAATCTCCACTTATTTCCGAATCTACTAGACCTATTTTTTTTTAAATAGGGATTATGACGCCTTATTGGTAGTTTGCAAAACAATTTTTACGAAAGTCCTAGGTCTTATAGATTTTTAAAAATTATTTTTATGTATTAATTTTTTTTTTAAATTTTGTATATCATGTGGAAAATCATTTCAAAGGGCTTGTTGTGTAGAATATTTTTTTTATAATTTTAAATATTAAAACGAAATTCTGAAAAATATGCGAGAATATCATTCTTCCCCTAATTTCCTAAACTACTCCATCAAAAATTATAAGAAAAAACAGGAAATATAGACTTACTTATAGTTTACAGAAATATTATAACGAAAATTCTAGGGCTAATAAATTTTTCAAATTTAATTTAGCAAACTTAAACTCTTTTTTTAATTTATATATCTGTCGGGTATAATTTAAGAGGGTTTGTTATGAGGATTACAAAAATTCTTTTATCATAATCTAAACTTTAAACTCCGTGCTTTTTGATTAATATTATAAATGTTTTAATAAATTTTATTAAAACAGTGAAAATAAATGAAATATCCAAATTTATTCTATTCCCAATTAGCATTATTATGATTACTGTAAAATCAATATTTCGGTGAAGCATCCACAGGTAAATTTAACTACGAAAATGTTTAAATATGACACGTACTACGCTCCAGTGAATCACAGTAATATTGGAGTTAACTACATCGTCATTTTATTCCAGTATATACAACTTGGAGGAAACAACGAATTGTTCTTATTCTGAAATTCTATATGATTTTTTTTTCAGAAATATTTATCCCTCTATTGAAAAACCTATACAATAGGTTGCCCTTCACATATATTATTATTTTGAGCGTAACTTAAGGCAATCACCCAGAGGTTAGTCGGCCTTGGTTTTTATCCGGAGGTAACGACGATCCGTTTACACATACACACACACATTCATACATACATATATATATATATATATATATATATATATATATATATATATATATATATATATATATATATATATATATATATATATATATATATATAATATGTATGTGCTGAGTCCCTCTTAGGATTGAGGATTGTAAGGCAGTTGACGTTTCGGTGAAATCTCATTCACCATTTCAAAGCTTACTTTACGGCGTCTACGATCGCTCGTAGACGCTGTACAGTGAGCTTTGAAAATGAAGAATGAGATTTCACCGAAATGTCAACTGCCTTACAATCCACAATCCTAAGAGGGACTCAGCACATACACGGGATGCCCGAAAACCTTCGATTACACATCATACCCGTGAGAATAATTAATTAGATAATTCGAAAAGAAATTAGCATATCATGAGTAATGTCAGTGTTCAAAATTAAAAATTCACCGTTAAAGATTTTGTATGGAACACTAGCAACCATAAAATTAGATTTTTCAAATTTAATTATTGATACAATACTTTTATTTTTATTTTGACCTTCATATAAAAAATACACCTTAAACCTTGTTGATGAGGCATTTCGATATCTTTCAACAACAATAAGAGTATCAACAACAGCTATAAAACTTTGATCATCAAGTTGATTTAACTGGATTGAATGAGTAACAAAAGGCAACAACCAACAAAGTTTTGTTTTATAGCTGCAGGAAAAGATCCTGCACTGTAATGCGTGATAACTAAATAACCCTATTTCAAGTACTGACAATTTTAATGTCAGCATTCTTTCTATAAGGTCTAAATATTCTAACCTACCCCATAAAGGTCCGCGGGAACAACGGCAATAGTCCTTTACACCTAACTCACTTAAGCAATTATTTAAATCATTAACTAGACCTGAATAGTTAAAAATGTCTTTGTCGTTCCAACTGTAATAATATAGAATTGATAAAATTGTGCTTTCCACACTTTTAATCATATAGTTATGATTATTTTTACAGGTTTTAAAATTCCAATTTTTAAAACAATCTTCACATACTATATTATTCGGGCAGACACAGCCGTACACTGCCTTAGAGACTGTCAAGGGTAGACTATATCCTCCCCATTGTTGTAACTTGTAAGAATATGTGGGTAAATTTTGTTTACACCCAAAGCATAGCATTTCAAATTTTATCTTTGTGTTATTATTCAAAAAAATTATGGAAGTCAGATCATCCGACACTAAAAACTTGTTATCAATAATTGTGGGTAGAGATTCTCTTATTTTCTCATCAAGATTTAATTTCCTTTTAAAACTAGGTCGCACTTGGCTTTCTAAAATATCACAGAATCGTATTTCATTACTGCATTCTAATTTATGAACTGGACTTTTATCCAAGCCGTGATCAACTAATTTTCTTATTTGGGAGTGATTCCATACACCGATCAGACCCTCACATTCAGGAGTATTTATTTTAATTTTACAATTCAATATTTTTTCGTCTTGACCAAGATCACCAAATGTAATTCTATTGAAATACATATCTTCACCAAACGGTAAACAATTTCGTACCTTTGTGGTATACTTTATTTCATTTTCTGAATTGTAGAAAACAAAATAATATTTTAAATAGGTATCTTTTTGATTGGGTCCAATAAATGTCATGTTAAAAAGAAGTTCTTCACAAATCTTGTCGCATTTGATACTAACCAGCAAAAGGAAGTTTCTTTCACGATAAAGATAATAGCGGTCCATTGATTCTATTCCTATATTGATGGGAAATTCGCCTGAGTAAATAACATTACTTTTATGATTAAGTTTAAAATGTTTAAATAACTCGTAAGCAGAACCTATAAAGTCATTACAAATTACACACCGATAAGATCCACTACAACATCCCATTTCGTGGTTGTTAACTTCAGAATATCTAAGAAGCTGGCGACAATCTTCATACCTAAAAATTAAACAACAATATATTAAACTTTTCGAACATATACTACTGGAGGCTAGAGGTAGATTGAACTTGAAAGATCCGTTCTTTTAACCCGAATCAATCTATAGTCCGAAAGATCCGTATCACTAAAATTTAAAATATCGGACTCGGACAGTACAAAAGTTCGCCCTCCGACTGGTCATACGTTACATCGAACCAACAATGAATCGGAATCCGTTGAACGGCTTTAATCGGACGTTGTTCGTTCTGCCTTCTACGGATCTTTGTCGTTTTCGAACATTCAGTTCGGCGTAGTACGATGAATCACTGATGTTTTGACGAACTGCAGTTCGTTGAATTGATAATTGCACGAACAGTAAAGGTAAAAATTACGTCAAAGACAATGGCCATGCAAGACAAGGGTTTAGGATTGCTCTAGTTTAGATTGTGTTCCTTTCAGACGTTTGTAGAATATATGCTTCGCTAGTTAAAATATGAATTAGGAATGTGATTGAAATCTTACTAGCATTGTATGCAGATTTTCGTTCGTTTTAAATTTAATTGAGTATGATTAGAATAGGTATTTAATTGCAATAGCAATGTTGGGAAAGGTAGATGTAATTTTATATATAATAATAATAACGAGAACCGTCCGAAAGTTCGTAGGAAATACAGCAGACAACGTCACCTAGGACCCGATAACATGGTAAGGGTTCCCACAGAGCTTCATACTTTTGGTGTCATTGTATGTCTGGTATGAGTGAATAATCCCTGGAGGGAGTGCGAAGCCGTTTGGCTTATAAATCATAATAATAATAATAATTTACTGTTATACTGGGACCGAACGGTTTTGACGGATCAGACAGTTGCTCATAATAGACCAGATATTATACTAATAGATAAAATTTCTAGGCGAACTACACTAATCGACATTGCTGTACCTAACAACAACAACCTAAGGCCAAAATACAACGAGAAGATCGCCAAATACAGAGATCTGGAGGTGCAAATTCGAAGACAATGGGCAATGAATAGCGTCCAAACGATTCCCATAATACTGTCAACAACTGGAGTGATACCAAAGAATCATCAGGGACTGGGCCTTAGTGAGCACCTAGGACCCGATAACATGGAAAGGGTTCCCACAGAGCTTCATACTTTTGATGTCTTTGTATGCCTGATATGCGTGAATTATCCCTGGAGGGAGTGCGAAGCCATTTGGCTTGTAAATCGCAGATAATAAGTGTATTGTTTGTTTAAGGCCCTCAACACGTATGCATGCTCCGCGCTTAGCTACTTTTGGTATTGTAAAATGGAGCAGGACGGACATCGAAAACCTGCACAGGAAAATAAGAACACTCAACAAAAGCACACATACATCACTCTCGGAGTGCTATTGAACGTACAATGCTTCCAAGACACCAAGGAGGAAGAGAATTAGTCTATATTGCTCATCAGTTCAACCAACAAATAATAAACTTACGTTCTTATTTTCATAGGTTAGCGGACTCTTCCACACTACATCACGCAATATGCGAGGCAGAGGATTCAACGCCACTACAGCTGAGGGAACGAGATATTGCTTCTCACCACTGAACAGACCAAGAAATGTTGCAAGCCTGGCTACAGAAACCACTTCATGGACGGCATCCAAATGAGGTCAATCAGGACAATGTCGACAACTCAGCGTCGAACTACTGGTTCATTTCAGGACAGAAGTTTCCGGAAACGGAGGGCGACTTCTTGTTAGCTATCCAAGACCAGTTATTCCGACGAAGAACTATCGGAAGCTCATCATCGGCCAGGGGTGGGGTATCAATAGGGGGCCCCAGGGTTCGGTATTGGGGTCAATTCTCTTTTTAATCCACATAAATAACCTACCTATGGGCAGAGATGCTGCAGTTTTCACATTCTTTGCCGATGACATCACTCTCTCGGTTTCAGATATATCTCTAGAAGGGACTTTGGGCAGATTGGGAGCGGCAAGATCTGGTGTCAGGGAGTGGCTTGATACAAATGGATTGCTTCTGAATGAAAATAAAACCAAGCAAGTGGTTGTTTCTCTAGGTGACATGGGAGATATAAATGGGGATTTGCCGAGTGCTAAATTCTTGAGAGTCCAGGTTGATCCTGGCATTACTTGGGAAGCTCATATAGAGCAGGTTTCAGGGAGGCTCCGTAGCAATCTGTTTGCTTTGAGGCGTCTGGCGCTGTGTGTTTGCATGTCAGTTCTGAGAGTTTTATACTTTGCGCTGTTCCATTCGGTGATGTCATATGCACTGCTTATCTGGAGCCATGTTTCGCGGGCGTCTCGCGTGCTTGGGCTTCAGCGAAGTGCTGTGAGAGTGGTGCGGGGTATTAACTTTAGGGAGAATGCTGTAGAATAGCATTCTCGGAACTGAAAATTTTAACATTGCCATCGCAATACATACTGGATAATTTACTGTATGTCAAAAAATACAAAGACAGTTTCAGAACGCACAGTGGGGTCGAAAGCTGGGACACAAGGCACAGGAATTATTTGGTGCCCGCATATTTTCGTTTGGAAAGGTGTCGAAATGGGCCAGCTTGTTTAGCAATAAAATTCATTAATGTTTTACCTCTGTCATTGAGAGAGTTTCTGGATAATCTTTTTAAATATAAATTAAAACAAATTTTAATCTAAAATGCATTTTATAATTTTGACGAATTTATTCATTACAAATTTTAATCACAATTTTAAACTACACCTAGCCTAAGCTCCATATGTAATATATTTAATTAAGATTTTAAATGTAAATATATTTGTGTAGTGTCTTTTATTTTATTTACTGATGAATGTAAGTGTTGTAAAACATAATACTGATTGAATAAATTGAAAGTGAAATTGAAATCAAACGTAGATATGGCTGTCGAACATCAAACACAATTTAGCACATAACTGAAGGATGCCAAGTGTTTGCCGCAACCAAGTATAAGGAAAGGCACGACTCAGCCGCTAAGATACTCCACCAAGAGTTAGCAGATAAGTTAAAACTATTGCAGATAGGAAAAGTGTCTTACTACAAATACAATCTGGAGCCTATTCTTGAAAACAACGAGTTCAAGTTATATTGGGACCAAACGGTTCTAGCAGATCAAACAGTTGCTCATAATAGGCCAGGCATTATTCTATACCTAATAGCAACAACCTAAGACCAAAATACAACGAGAGGATCGTCAAATACAGAGATCTGGAGGTGCAAATCCGTCGACAGTAGGCAATGAACAGCGTCCATACGATTCCCATAATTGTATCAACAACTGGAGTGATACTAAAGAACCTCCTGCAGAACATCAAGGGACTGGTCCTTAGTGAGCATCTGTATACACCGATTCAGAAAGCAGTTTTCCTAGCAACCGCGCGGACCGTTCGAAAGTTTGTAGAAAGTACAAAGACCACGCCACCTAGGACCCGATAACATGGAAAGGGTCCCCACAGAGCTTCATACTTTTGGTGTCTTTGTATACCTGGTATGAGTCAATAATCCCTGGAGGGAATGCGAAGCAGTTTGGCTTGTAAATCTGATCATAATAATGTATTGTACCATCATCGTACTATACCGCACCATATTACGTTTATTAAAATATATTTCACCATATTTATAGAGCATTAAACTAACCACAAAAATTATGTGAAAAGCTTAATATATTTTTTTTGTAGAAAAAATTTTCGTTTTTAAAAATATTCTTTATTTTTTGTTAATAATTATTTGATTAAGTACCCAAAATTAAAATTAATTTTCATTATTTTACAATTTCTGTTACTGTTTTAAGAGCCAAAACAAAAAAAATATATGGAAAAAGAGACCTCTCGATGAATCTACATCATATCGCTAAATTATCTGTTCCAGTAATATATATATATATATATATATATATATATATATATATATATATATACCGGGTGTGAACGAATCTATTAGACAAGTCATAATTTCTAGAGTATTATGTGTATCAAAATGAGAATTGGTACAGGTAAATGGTATGTGAAGGGGAGAGTTTTCGCATATTTTCCACTTTCCGGCCACTTCCGGTTTCACCGGAAATGGCCCCGGTTTTGAATTTTTAAATGGAACACTCTGTATATTTTAACATTTTTGGATTTCTGAGACAATTCTAGATCAGAATGTGACATTTTAAAAACTTTTTACGTCTACTTCATTTTTTTAGAGTCACTTTTAAAATTGCATCTAGGTGGCCATGATCGGACGCAAACTAATCTAAGGGCCTTAGGTGAAAAATACAATCGCAAAGTTTTAGTTACTAGTATGAAAGACAGGAATAAGACAAGTTGACAAAATTACGTTTTCATTTCTAACTATTAATTTTCAAATGGCGACCCCTTTTTGACAACTACTTTTCGAAAAAAGCATTCTTTGACGCATCTAACGGTACTAATTTATTTGCGATTGGATTAGACATAAGAACAGAAATTAAATATTATTAAGCAAAACACTGGATAATTTATTTACTTATGACAAGTGCGCCATGGACAGCCATGACGCATAATAATTTGCAACTGTTTTTATCAAGTCTTCTTTGGAACACAAAGCACTCACATTGACGCCAAATCTTTCTTGAAAATTGCCCTCTCTCATTTCATGTTGATTTTGTTGGGCCCAGTACCGAGTATTTTGCTTATTGAACATACCATTATTTGTAAATCGGGATTCGTCGGAAAATAGAATAAAATCGATAAAATTTGGGTTAACTCTATGATTTTGAAGCAGCCAATCACAAAACACTACCCGTCTATCGCCATCCTCAGTATACAAATGTTGATGTAACTGATATTTAAATGCTCGATATCCATGCTTTTTCAGTATTTTTCTTGCTGATTCATAACTTATCTGCAGTTCTTGACTAATTTTTCTTAACGAAACTGTTTTATCAACCTCAACCATAGCAAGTACGTTAATCTCAGTCTCTTCATTTATGATAAACCTCTGTTCCGCCTCTTGATTTCCTATTTGCCTAAAACGAGTCTAGACATACGGAAAATACTGATGGGCTGAATGTTGCCGATTCGGATATCTATGAGCATACAACTCGGCAGCATTCCTTGAATTTCTATGACACTCTCCAAATATTAATAACATATCCACTTTTTCACTTTGAGTATACATTATTTTAACGAAAATTTAAACTAAACTTAACGAAAATTAAGAAACTTTTACGTCTGTTCTTAGAGCGTATGTCACTGTCATTATCTACTTAAGTGAGTGCTTTGTTTTCCAAAGAAGACTTGATAAAAACAGTTGCAAATTATTATGCATCATGGCTGTCCATGGTGCATTTGTCATAAGTAAATAAATTATCCAGTATTTTGCTTAATAATATTTAATTTCTGTTCTTATGTCTAATCCAATCGCAAATAAATTAGTACCGTTAGATTCGTCAAAGAATGCTTTTTTCGAAAAGTTGTCAAAAAGGGGTCGCCATTTGAAAATTAATAGTAAGAAATGAAAACGTAATTTTGTCAACTTGTCTCATTCATGTCTTTCATACTAGTAACTAAAACTTTGCGATTGTATTTTTTTGACATCACCTAAGGCCCTTAGATTAGTTTGCGTCCGATCATGGCCACCTAGATGCAATTTTAAAAGTGGCTCTAAAAAAATGAAGTAGACGTAAAAAGTTTTTAAAATGTCACATTCTGATCTAGAATTGTCTCAGAAATCCAAAAATGTTAAAATATATAGGATGTTCCATTTAAAAATTCAAAACCGGGGCCATTTCCGGTGAAACTGGAAGTGGCCGGAAAGTGGAAAATATGCGAAAACTCTCCCCTTCACATACCATTTACCTGTACCAATTCTCATTTTGATACACATAATACTCTAGAAATTATGACTTGTCTAACAGATTCGTTGACACCCGGTATATATATATATATATATATATATATATATATATATATATATATATATATATATATATATATATATTACTGGAACAGATAATTTAGCGATATGATGTAGATTCATCGAGAGGTCTCTTTTTCCATATATTTTTTTTGTTTTGGCTCTTAAAACAGTAACAGAAATTGTAAAATAATGAAAATTAATTTTAATTTTGGGTACTTAATCAAATAATTATTAACAAAAAATAAAGAACATTTTTAAAAACGAAAATTTTTTCTACAAAAAAAATATATTAAGCTTTTCAGAAAGGTAACAATAATAAAAATATAACTTTCATTTTGTGTTAATAAACAAAAAATTAAAGTGTTTGTTTGAAGGACATAGACAACGATGTTTCTTGTGAAGTGGTAGTTATCTGTAGGACTCCCATTGTCTTTATTTTTGTTGAATATCACGACGTTTCGGCTAGTAGTTATTTCTAGCCGTTTTCAAGTGAAACTCAATAAATCCCTTAGCTTCATGACTATTTATACTAAAAGTAAATGCAGTGGAGTGTGACTGAGATGGGTGCAGTCATGCATGCTATGGCAAAATCCCCTTTTTATGCTGCATTTAGTTTTAGTTTACAATTATTAAGAAGTGGTTTCCACACTTCTCTTATATCTAAAGATGGTTTACTAAAACAACTCAGGTTCTGATGTATAACAGTGGCTTCTTTGAATTTCTGTTTTCTCCAATGTTGTTCTCGGTGTAGTATTTTAGCTTCAGACCATTTTATGTGGTGTCTGTGAGTCCAGGCATGGTTGGCGGCACCAGATTTTTCTGTTTCTCCACGAGATGTGCATTTTTGGTGTTCTTTGATCCTTATGTCAAGAGGTCTCTGTTTCGCCAACGTAGGAATTGCTACATTCACATGGTATCTGATATACACAGTTTTTCATGTCCCTTTGAGTTGTTGGTTTGACCCTAGTGAGCCGAGTTCTCAGAGTCATACATCACAACCCGAGTTGTTTTAGTAAACCATTTTAATTTAATGGTTTATTAACGGCAATAAATCATACAAATTCCATTTTATATATAATACATCAAATAAGAATAAAAAATCTAAAACGAAACAATCACAAAATATCACAAGTCACATCAGTAATAAAAGAATAACAATTAACTAAAACAATAATACTGTCACTACAGTCTATTATGTATAAAATTCAATTATTTAAAAATTCTTTAATACAACCCTTAAATGAGTTCAGAGAGAGTACAAATGGGTCAACATTCCTAGGCAGTGAATTCATTTCCCTACTCATTCTGGACATTGGGGTGTTAAACGCATAGTTTGTCCTATGGTATGGTTCATTAAAAAGACTATGGGCCCGAAGCACCCTCTGAGGTACAGCGAATCCAACAGCCCCCAACAATTCAGGAGCATCAACCATAGAGTTTATGATCTTATAAAATAATACTAGGTCAAGATAGATGCGTCTATTATATAATGATAACAAGCTCATATAATCCCGTATTACACTGAATGGCGCATCTTGCTTAAAAGCAACAAATTTCAAGAAACGGACCTGTACCTTCTCAATTTTATTTCTGTATATTTCATAGTTTGGTGCCCAGACTGGAGATGCATACTCCAAGACAGATCGAACCATTGAGCAGTATACAGATTTAAAACACTGCACACTGCTGAAATCAGCTAATGTGCGTTTAATAAAGCCAACAAGCCTCAAACCACGGCTCGAAATACTATTAACGTGCAGGTCAAAAGAAAGACCCTCATCAAATATCACCCCAAGATCCTTTATATGATCTGAGCGAGTCAGCATTGTATTGTGCAATGTGTAATTATAAACTATACTATCTTTTTTCTTTGAGAAAGTAATGGCAGAACATTTTGCTAAATTAAGTTGCATGAAATTGCGGTCACACCACTTAGTAAAACTATCCAGGTCACCCTGCAAGGCCACACAGTCCTCTATCTCTCCAACAACCTTAAATATCTTTAAGTCGTCAGCATATAAAAGACATCTGCTTGAGATTATAGAATCTTCTATGTCATTCATTAGAGATAAGAGAAGTGAGGGAACCACTTCTTAATAATTGTAAACTAAAACTAAATGCAGCATAAAAATGGGATTTTGCCATAGCAGGCATGACTGCACCCATCTCAGTCACACTCCAATGCATTTACTTTTAGTATAAATAGTCATGTCGCTAAGGGATTTATTGAGTTTCACTTGAAAACGGCTAGAGATAACTACTGGCCGAAACGTCGTGATATTCAACAAAAATAAAGACAATGAAAGTCCAACAGATATCTACTACTTCACAAAAAACAAAAAATTAAAGTTATGAGTACAATTTTGCAATACTTGTCGAGAGTTGTTCTGATTGGTCTGTACTAATATCAGGCAAACTGATTTGTTCTGAATTTAGTCGATTTTTTGATGCTCCATTACTGTACGTTATTTCTTGTGGCTGAAGTAGAGTCACTAATTGTTGCTTACTTTTTGAAAAAAATTAGTGAGGCATGTAATTGAATTTTGTATATAAAAAAAAACATGATCAAATGTAATAATCAGTAGTGTAATATTTCCTAAAATTGTACATTAAAAATATGCCATAACATTTTTAGAATTGTGGCCATAACAATACTTATTATAGTTATTTTATCTATTAATGTAAAATTTATTTTTTACTTGTTCCAAGTAGTATTATTTGTCTTCATTCAAATTTCACAAATATAAAATCAGTACAGGAAAAAACATAAACACGATTAACATTCAGCAAATTAAATAAACTGAGTATTAATTAAGTGAAGAAATAATTTTAAATGCTTCATAACTTTAAAGCCCATTTTTATCTTATCGAATGCCAGATTATTACTTTTGAGTGTAAATGTATAATAAAAAGCTCAAATTATTCTCTTAATCAATTACTACTGAATTCAAAAGACCCTTCTCCTAAAATACTGACATATTTGTTTTTCAACGCCTCTATATAATTTTTGAGAATCTTTTCAAATTTATAACTGGTTTGTTGCCCACCTAGCTATCAACTACAATAAACACAAATTTAAGATGAAATGTAAAATTATACATAAAAGTTTAAATTCAAGGAATGTGTACACCATAAACACATTTTTCCAGAATGGACATACCAGATATACTAGATGACAATTTCCATGGTTTAATTTTGAAGAATATTGTTACATGAAAAATTGTGACACTTCACTGGTCATGTTTAATTGGTATTAGTGAAGTGGCAGAATTTAAAGGAATAGGGTAGAAAATACAGTGTGAAGTGAATTTTTTTTTGGTTAAAACTATTTGCAACTGCTAAAAAAAAATCAGATTTGTTATCGCTGACTCTAAAATAAGGGGTCTGCTAAAAATCAGCGAAATATTCGGCGTTTCCACTATTTACTATTCTCAATAAATATGTGAATCTTTTCACCTCATCTCCATAACTAAGATCCTGGATTATTACTTATATGGGCACTATTTATCTGAGCAGAAAATCTAGCTGAACTAACCTGTTGATACATGGAAACAAAATTTCTTCGGCAAATAGTCCATAGAGCGATTCTACTCCATTATCTCCTTCTTCAACGCATCTTCCGCACTTTATTTGACGATTGGGATAAATCTTGATTGGTTTTACGGATAAATATTTACTGCATGAAGAACAAACAAGATTTTCCAAAATTTCATCTGGGACGACGTTTATAGCCATTTTGGGACTGTATCCCTATAAAGATATGCGAATCTTAGATTTGTTGTTTTGTTAAAAGGAAGTTATCAGATTTTTATTAAAATTAGATTTTAAAACGCCAATTTATTGGGTTATAAACACGCACGTATAAAGTATATGTACTGATCGTCAAATAAACAGAAAATGTCCGGACCATGCTATGCGCCATTTTGGGTAAGGTGAAGTTATAATAACAGTGAATACGCTGTCGCCACTGAAAAATTATAACGACTAAACGTAATCGTTTACCTCCCACTGACAAGGTTTGAAGCAATATGCATACCTTTCCGAAATTTCATCGACATAAGTAGTTGAACGAAACGAATGGTAGAAAGAGATAAAATGACAGTATTACGTTATAACCTTACCCAACTCATCCAATTTGTGTCAATTGATTGTTACGTGTGGATATTTGTCATACTATTGGTCGGTCGTAAAAATAAATTAAAAATTGTTATATTTTTGGTTGTTAAAAATAACTAGTCCTTAAAAAAGCAATATGTTGACGAACCGTTTCTTCAAAATGTTTTATTTTTTGAAAAAACAGTTGAAATGTGAATTAGGTAGTACCCCATTATTTTCTAATTAAAATTTCCTCAGAAAGTTGAATGTTTCGCAAATTTCAAATAAATTTGAAATTATAGACATACAAAATTATTACACTAAATTCTGTTTATATCTCAATAGTATGAGCATGCTGTTTAAAAATTATTTTCCTACGGCTGGTTCTAATTATGGATTTAACATAAACACTTGTGTCCCTTTTTCCCCAAACGGTCGAGTATCTTACTTTGAAGAAGTGTAACATAATTGTTTTCATCAACAAAACTTATAAAAAATTTGAGAAGTAACAATTTGTAAGATATTTAAAACTTTTATTTAAATAAGTAACATTCAATTTTATATTCAAATAATGTCAAATGCAACATTTTACTTCCTTAGGCTGTGTTGAACACTATACTACACTACAAATAAATAAATAGTATTGATTATAATTTATTAGGACATATAAATTTGAACCCTACAAGCCAATAAACGAGGTCTTCAGAATAAAAAGCTTATTTATAGTACGTTTGGTCTTCAAACCCCTACAAATCTTCACAAAATAATAAAAAAAGTATATTAAAGGTTGAATAGTATCATTAATGGGGGTCTTCGGGCTGGCCTATGGTTCCAGCCCCTGGTCGTACACAGTTCCTCTATCACCAGTCAAGTTTCAGGTTTTCTTTCAAACTTACTTGTCAGGACAGGAAGTCTTGCAATAATCGGCTGGATGTTTAGTGAATTCATACAATAATTGATTGGTGGATAGCTAGGACGATGGATTTTAATAATACTACATAGAGCAGTGGTTTCTACGGTTTCAAGTTTTATGAGTGCTGGCTTCCTGCAACTACTGTATATAGGAGGTATGTATTCCTATTGAAGTCAGTATATTGCTTTGTATATATGAGTTGTTTTTCTTGAGATGCCTTTTTCTTTGTATATTAGATTCCTAAGGTATTTGGCCCTTTGTATACATTTTTTGTTTAACAGTTCCAAAGTGCCAATTGAAGATAATTTTGTGGTCTATATTTACACCTAAATATTTGACTGATGGCTTGGTGCATATTACTTGGTTATTAAGTTAATTAAAATAAATTTAATCCAAGGAAAAACAAAGATTATTTCACAATAATAACAATGACACTATTTTTTGACTTTTGACGGTTAATTTGACGTGCCAAAACGTCACTCTTACCCAAAATGGCGCAGAGCATACTCCGGACATTTTTCGTTTGACAGCTCCATTACCACCTGTCATCCATTTATTTTCAGAAATCCGTGGTTATAAATAGGTCGCAGTGTTGCCAGATTTTTTACACTTTCAGGGTACCTATTCTCGTTCTTGAGAGAACGATCATCTTGATGGAAAGTGGGCGTGGTTCGAACGAAAAAGTATGAAACCGTATGCTTGGTTGCTTTTCTCGTTCTCGAGAGAACGATCATCTTGATGGAAAGTGGCCGTGATTCTCACGAAAAAAAAAGAAACCGTATTCCGAATACGTTTTCGTATTTTTTCGTGAGAACCACGCCCAATTTCCATCAAGATGATCGTTCTCTCAAGAACGAGAATAGGTACCCTGAGCTGCTCCCAATGAATCGACGGCAGTAATAGAAACACGTCCAATGCACGACCAAAAAAGAGAGAGGACGAATAAGGAATCATGCTCTTTCGCTCTAAACGGCGATTGGCGAAATTATAGGTATATTCTTTTGAGTAATTATCACTTTCAGTTCTGTCACTTGAAGTAATCATGATCACTTCGACCCAATGACAAGTAAATGCATATTCAAAAGAACATGAAGTTATCAGTTGCACTTTTTTCACTTTGATCAGTGATAATTTACTCAAAAAAATACAGCCTATGAGAACGTTAGGAGCGAGAGAGGTAGCATGACCCGTATTCGCCCTCTCTTTCTCTTTGCCGTGTAATGTGCACGATTCATTTCATGCTGTATCAGTACTGTATGCTCGAAGGGCATGCGCATTATGAACTGTTTAGCTGACCATTGACAGGACCGAACTTCAAAAATCGAGTTGGCCTTATTTAGGCCGTATACTTTGTGAATCTCATTACACTAAATAAGACATACGAAACACAAATAAGTTTCTTACAACATTATAAATTCGTCTAATTCACATACAATTCCCAAGTCAAAAACAGCCTATAAGAGTCAGGTTTACTTGATATATAAAATTGAACTATTGGTGTATAAATATCTCAATATCGATTTAAAAAATTCTAGACTGAGCGTTCTCACAGTGCGAGAGAGACCGAAGAGTGAAAGCAGTAATATCCTTTCTTTCTAATATGCGGAGCATAGAACAATGTGACCTCCAAGGGCCAATAATACCCCATACCTGGTTCTATATTCCGTCTATAATAATATTGGCAAAATAATAAAATAATTTAATTTATTAACATATCAATATAAAATTTAAAATACATATTAATATAAACTTAAAGAACATAATAGAACAATATTTACTAGTAATCTTAATTGTTTTTGAAAACTACAATATAAAAATTCTCTATCAAATACTTAAATATTCTAACCTAAAAAAATATATTAAAAAATATGCTTTAATAAGGATTGTGAACAATAAACAAGCAAAATCAGGTAGGAAAATAGTAAAACTGCAAGGTAATAAATTCTGCATCATACTCCAGATTTACAAAGACACAAAATACAAATTTTAAAACCCTTGAATATCAATATCAGGAAAATTCAGTAGCTACTGTGAAGAACATTCCTATTTATAATGTGTAACAACTATATATTTATAATTTTCCAATACTTGCCGGTTTGATATATTTTTTTCTCCGTTTCATTTATAGATTCTAAAAAAAATGTTGCATATCGACTATTGTTAATATTTTGGCACAGTAAAACTAAAATAATCAGTAAACTAACTCGAAAACAGGCACAATATTTGCATATTCTTTCAGTTTATTAATATTTTTTATGAAACTTCGGTAATTTTTTAGTTGTGTGTCAACATAAACTATTTTTTCAGGTAAAATATTTTAGAGTGTAGATTGCAAAAATAGAAAGGGAATTTCGCAGAAAAATTCAGATTTTGATATATTCTTTCTCAAAATATTCCTACTTTGGGGGTTAGGTTGTGGTTTATTTGCCATATTTCAATTATATTCAACCATTTCTTGCTAAAAATGAAAAGATCACCTTTCTTTCACTTTGGAAACCATAAAAGTTTAGTAACTTTTACACAATAATTATTTTTAAGTCAAAGGCAAGCAATTTTAGATGTTAAACAAACTCTATTGCAGAAAAGCTTTATTTTTCGTTAGTTGGCATGCCAATCTTTAACGTCATTTTATTTAAATTTGATAGGTTTGTTTCAAGTAGTATTAATAAATTTTCGAAATAAATAAATTCAAATTTAAAGAAAATGGTGCAAAAAACAGATCTGCCAACAACGAAAAAAACCCTAAATATTTCATAGATTGCGGTTTTACCCCTTCCAACTTCTTTAATTGCGGTTCACGTAATTTTACAAACTTTTTAATATTTTCAAACTAGGTAATTTTTATGTTAGCAAGAAAATGAGTAAATATCATAATAAACAAGGGAAGATGGCAAATAAAGCATTGACAACTCTAAAGGTACATTTTAAGAAGGTATTTCTCGAAAATTATAGGATCCCACCAAACTTCTTTTTCATATTCTCTGCTTTAAAGTGCATTTATTCTGAAAAGATAATTAATTTTGGTGTGATGTAATAACTACATAATTGCCGGAACTACTAAAGATACATGTTGTTTTTAAAATAAATAAAAATAGTGGCCTAATTATTTTAAAATTACCTAACGAGGCCAAAAATTCATTGATTACAGTTCCGGTAGAGGGCACAGAAGACCTAGAAACTATATGAATGAATTTTTGGGGCGACAGCTTACTCGTTATTTTGGTTAGGCTTTAGTGAAATGAAGTATAATATCAATATGAAACAATCTTTTTATTCAACATGTAACACTGAAATTTTATGATTATACGTTGTCATACTTTCCTAAGATGTCGAGGTTTAAAGCAAAAAGTCTCATTTTCTAAGTCAAAATATTACTTTTTTTAAAGGGCACACTCTGTAACTTTATGCTTTGTTTTATAGAGAGTCAAAATCTTTAAATTTTGTTAGGTATATTTATAACTATCTTCAATAGTTTTTGAACTATTTCAGTTTATTCAGTGGTTTTGGAAGATTTTAGCTTTAATTGTAGTTAGTAGTTTAGCTTCGCTTAATAAATAGTGTCCGCCATTTTATTGAAAAAATTAATTTTAAAATTATGAACTGAATCTTGTATTCGATTTTAAGATATATGCCTCTCTTTACAACATTCGAGTATTATTTTAATAAATTATTAATTAAATAATTCGAAAAGAAATTAATGTATTTTTAGTAATGTCGGTGTTCCAAATCAAAAATTCCCCTTTAAAGACTTTGTACGGAACACTAGCCATTGTTAAATTGGATATATCGAATTTAATTATTGAAACGATACTTTTATTTTTATTTTGATCTTCATTTAAAAAATATACCTTAAAAGTCGTTGATAATTCATTTACAAATCTTTCAACAACAATAAGAGTATCAACAACAGCTATAAAACTTTTTGCAAGAAGCTGACTTAACTGAATTGAATGAGTAACAAAAGGCAACAGCCAATAAAGATTTTCTGCATAGTTGCAACGAAAACTCCTGCACTGTAGTGCGTGATAAATAAGCAATCCTATATCGAGTACTGACAATTGAAATGTCATCATTTTTTCTATGAGGTCTAAATATTGTAAACGGCCACGTAAAGCTCCACGCGAACAAAAACAATAATCCTTCACATTTGGGAAATTCATTAAATCAACTCCTAGATCTGAATACTTAAAAATGTCTTTGTCGTTCCAACTGTAATAAAGCAGTATTGGAAAAATTGTACTCTCCACAATTTTAATGACATAGCTATGATTTTTTTTACAGGTTTTAAAATTCCAGTTGTTAAAACAATCTTCACATACGGTATTATTGGGGCAAACACAGCCGTACACAGCCCCGGAAACCCTCAAGGGTAGACTGTATCTTCCCCATTCATCTAACTCGTAACAATATTTTGGTAAATTTTGTTTACACCCAAAGCATATCATTTCAAATTCCATCTTCGTGTTATCATCCTTAAATATGATGGAAGTCTCATTATCTGACACAAAAAGTTTGTTGTTAATAGTTGCGGGTAGAATTTCCCTTTTTTTCTCATCAAGTTTTAATTTCCTTTTAAAACTAGGTCGAACGTTGCTTTCTAAAATATCACAAACTTGTATTTCATTATTGTACTCTAGGCTGTTCATGGAAAGAAAACCAGTGGGTGGATTTAACTTAGGTACTTGTGTTACAGGACAAACCGGAGCCTTATCCAGGCTATGATCGGATAGTTTGCCCTTTTTTAATTTCTTGTAATTTTGCTCATTTGCAATTTTTATTTCGGACCGTTTCAACACACTGATCAAACCCTCACATTCAGAAGCATTTATTTTAATTTTACAGTTCAATATTTTGTCTTCCTGAAGATCACTAAATCTAATTTTATTGAAATAAGTATCTTTACCAAAGGGTAAACAATTTTGTAGTCCTGTGGTATACCTTATTTCATTTTCCGAATTATACAAAATAAACTGATATTTGAAGTAAATATCTTTTTGTTCGGGTCCGACAAAGGTCATGTTGACAAAAAGTTCTTTGCAAAGCTTGTCGCATTTTATAGTAACCAATAAAAGGAGGTTTCTTTTTCGATAAAGATAATACCATTCCATTAATTCTATTTTAATATTGATGGGAAATTCGCCTGAATAAATAACATTACTTTTATGGTTAAATTTAAAATGTTTAAATAATTTGTAGGCAGAACCTGTAAAGCCATGACAAATTACACACTCATAGAGGCCACTGACACATTTCATTTCGTGGTTTTTAACTTCAGAATAGCTAAGAAGATGGCGACAGTCTTCATACCTAAAAAGTTAAACATTATATTAACCCTTATACACAAAGCCGAGAAAATTACTGCTCATCCTGCAGTTTCCTTATAGAAAATTTTAATGTTAATTCAGATGCACATTTTGTGCATCCACACACCTAGTTGGTAGTAATTCATTTGAGAATATTTATTTATTTCCATACACTGATATTGGCCCACTAAAAAACTTCTACCAACCTATAGCCGATGGAAATTAGACAAAATAGTATCCGTTTTTAAAGAAACATGCGTCCTGCGATTTTATTGTTATAAAGTATTCTTTTTGGAATCCTTTAAAACATACATCGATGGTAAGATTGCTAACTTCCTGCCAACAAAATGGCGGTTCAGAAATGGTAACTTTTTTCGGTTTTTCCAGTTTATCTCGGAAACTAAAGGTTATATGAAAAAATATTCAATAAAGAAGTTGTAGATAATTGGAAAACTTATCGATTCGTATAATTAGAGTTATAGGTGGCGCCACTAGTTTCGGTTTCACAAAAACATGCCTGCAAAATACAGGGTGCTTCTCTGGGAAATTTATCGATCCATTGTAGAAAAACTATAATTAGGAAGAATCTGAAAATTTGACACTGTGCTAACGTGCATGGGGGACAGCCGGTTAAAATATTTTCAAGATGGCGGCACTTCAGGTTATACCGGAAGTAGATATCAACTTGCTTATTTTAAATAGAATACCCTATATATTATTGCATTTTTGATTTTTACGGAAAATTCTAGACATATTTTATGTATAATGTTCTATACTTAGGTCTCACCGTTTTGGACATATTTAAATTTTTATGTCAAAAATGACGTTTGCAGATCAAAACTTAACTATAAATTTTTCCTATAAGAAAGTCTTTATTATTTATTTTGAGTCAGTTTTCTTGTGGACGAAGATCGACTTTAGTAGTATTTCTATGATATTTTGAAAATTATTGGTACAGAGTGGTCAAAAAAGAAGAATAAAAATTACATTTAAAAAATCGTCAAAAGTCCATTTTTTCAAATAGAAAGTACCTATTTTTATAATTTTATCATATCAAGCATTAAAAATAAGGGTAACTTTGTATAAGGTTGTCTATTCCAAAAATTTGTAGTTTTCAAAATATTGACAATTCAACGTTTTTCGATTGTGAAAATGCTATACGGCTTTTTAGTTTTGTTTATTAGTTGGCCATGACGGCAAGGCGTGGCGAAAATAAAACAATCGAACCCTACAGAATTGTCACTATTTCTTACCATTTGACATTCATTACTAATAATCATGCCAAGGCGATTAAATTACACGCACAAAGATTATTTAAACTTATTTATTACTTATGGAAAATGTGATAGAGTTATTTTAATTACAGGCGATACATTCGCGATCCGATATCCGCAGAAACCACCAACTGTTAAAAGGATTATAGAAAACTTCAAGAACTTTGGAGCCATAAAAGCAAAAAGAAATAGAAATAAACTAGTTGTTAATAATGAAAGTATTGAAACTACAATTTTAGGATATTTCGCCGTATATCCCACAATATCTACAAGGCAAGTAGCATTAGAGTCTGGATTATCTCAAACATCAGTTTGAAGGATTTTTATGGAAACACAATTTTAATCCCTATGGATATTCCATAGTACAATATTCAAAAGGCACTGATTTTCCACAAAGAGTAGCGTTCTGTCAATTTATTTTACTTCGGTCACAAGAAAATGCTGTTTTTTTGGACGATATTATTTAGTCGGACAAAGCCAAATTCACAAAAAATGGATTGTTTAATCGACGCAATTCCTACTATTGGAGCGACTCAAATGTACATCCATTTAGAAAATTAAGTTTTCAAGAGTCTTGGCAGTTTAACATGTATTGTGCTATAAGAAATGACAGCGTCATCGCCCTAGAATTCTACCAAGATAATCTGAATGGTAAGTTAGCTATTTTTGAAGACCTCTAGATACAAAATACGTTTTTTAACTTATAAGTGAGCGCTACTTCGACATCTTGAGAAATTTGGAAATGAACTATTTAATTTAGATAACTTGCCGCCGGCTGATCATAGGAATCTATTTTATCAACATGATGGGGCACCTCCACATAATAGTCATTTAATTAACAATCATCTGCAAAACTTGTTTTATGATCAATGGATAGCCAAGAATGGGCCACATCTTTGGCCACCTCGCTCTCTCGACCTAACAGTTCTTGATTTTTTTATCTGAGGGACAATCAATAAATAAAGTATACAACACCGTATTAACCACTATGGAAGATTGCATGCAACTACAAATTTTTGGAATTGACAACCCTATACAAAGGTACCCTTATTTTTAACGCTTAATATGATAAAATTTTTATAAAAAAATTAAACCGACTTCTAAAAGTGTGCTAAAAAGTAAAAAATAACTAGAAATTTTTATATGAAACTGAAATTTTTGAAGTCGACGCCAAATTATTTCTAAATGAAATAAATAACTACTAATATTAAATTATGAAGAAAGCAATTACAAATAAAGTATTTTAAATCTGTTTATGCGAACCAGGTTTTGTCAGGTATTAGTTTGGCGCCGACTTCAAAAATTTCAATTTCATATAAAAATTTCTAGTTATTTTTCACTTTTTAGCACACTTTTAGAAGTCAGTTCAATTTTTTTTATAAAAATTTTATTAATTATTTACAACTTTTGTATTGAACCTTTTCTCATACATCCTTAATTTTTTGAGATAAACTGGAAAAAGGGAAAAAAGTGATCATTTTTTGACCGCCATTTTGTTAGCAGGAAGTCACCAATCTTATTATCGATGTATATTTTGAAGGATGTCATAATAAATACTTTACAACAATAAAATCGTAGGTCGCATTATTTTCTAAATTCTCTAGCAGCACTGGTTAACTTGGTCGAAGGCTTTGGCATAATCTGTGTAAACTTTGTCAACCTGGAATCCTATTTCAAGAGATTCGGTTAAAAAATGGTATTTCAGAAGATTAGTTATTGTGGAACGTCTGGGACAAACATCATGTTGTTCCTCTACAATTATCCTCCAGATAGTTTTTGAGTAATTAATTTGTTAAGAATTTTTGGAATTTAAAAATTGTGGACCAGCTGTTTTCGTTCTTTACATTTTTATTTCATATTATGTACCTGTAACGCCTTCCATTAAAAACAAAGGTTGATAGTGCTTCTTGTTAAAACAAAACTTCAATATTTCAGTACTCAAAATGTGCATCTGAATCAATTATACAATTACACCAAATTAGAAGTTGGTACTTATAAAATAAACGTACCGATATTAACAATGATTTAACGTTTGAAATAATTCATCAGAAAAAAGGATATATCAAGATCAAAAATGAATAGATACCTAATCACAGAATTCGGGCACATAATTTAATTCAAAAAATTTTGGAATTTAATAAAATTGTTTGAAAATATTTTTTTCACGAATACCAAAATTAACTTAAGTTGACATCTTTCGGGGTTTCCAAAAATAATCTAGTAAAAGAGGGCAAGTCACCCCCAAATACTTTTTTTTTAATTCTCAAATAATCTTAATTAAGATAACTCTACAAAACAAAATGAAAATTATTTTTTATTAGAAATGATATCAAACTATGGTATTTCCACTCCCAAGGAAATCATCCCTTATTTTTTATTAGGGAAAACCATATATTTGTGCACGTAATTTAATTGTAAAAATTACGAAATTTAATGAAATTGCTTGAAAATATTTTTTTCACGAATACCATACGTCACTTAAACTGTCGTGTTTCGGGATTTCTAAAAATAAACCAGTAAGAGAGAGTTAGCCACCCCCAAATACTTCATGTTCTACTTGAGATAACTTTACGAAACAAATTGGAAATTACTTGTTATTTGAAAAGAAGTTAAACTATAGAATATAAGGAATAATATCCTTGGGAGTGAAAATACCATAGTTTAACATAATTTCGAATAACAAGTAATTTTAATTTTGTTTTGTAGAGATATTTTAATTAGAACTGCAGATATTAAAAAAAACCTATTTGGGGGTAACTCCCCTTCTTTTATTAGTTTATTTTCGGAAACTCCGAAACAAGTCAATTTAAGTTACTTATTGTATCCGTAAAAAAATATTATCAATAAATTTCGTTTAACTTCGTAATGTCCAGAATTAAATTATGTAAATAAATTACAAGATTAACCCTCATAAATCGTAAGGGATGATATCTATGGGGTTTATACAAAATAGTATCATCTCACTTCAACTAACAAGTAATTTCCACTTTGTTTTGTAAAGATATCTCAATTAGAATTTGGGATTGAGAGAAATTATATTGAATAAAAACACTAATTTCATTAAAAAATACACATTCTTTCAATTCCGCTTTCAAAACTTTTGAACCAACCTGTATTCTTGATTTATATGTTAATTCATGCATCTAATAATTGACCTTACGATTTGTTAAAATTAATGTATACATCAAGCGGAGAGAAAAATTTGAAATGCTTATTTTTAACTTATCGACTGCCAATTTGTAGCTAAGTTATCAATAAAAACAAGTTTTCTTAAACCAAATTTTTAAATTAATTATCACTTTTTCAAAAAACACATTTTCTAAAATATGGTTATTTGTATTTCAAAGCCTCGACATCATTTTAGAGTATATTTTCAAGTTTATAATTTAATCGTCCAAATTAAAATGATATGCAAAATCATAAATAAACAACATAAAGATGAAATTCAAAGAAAGTGGACAATATGTAAAACCATAAACACATATCTCTAGAAAGCATGTATTCTTATATACTAAGAGGGAAGAATTTCTATTACTTAATTTTCAAAAATAACGTAGCGAATATTTATAGTGAAATCTGCGGCATTTCACCAGTAAATTTTTTACATAATCTCAAGAACTACTAGAACCAAAGTCCGGGATTATCATTTAACTCTTTAGCAGAAAAATTAGCTGAACTAACTAACCTGTTGATACATGGGAACAAAATTTCCTCTGCAAATAGTTCATATAGCGAATTGACTCCATTATCTCCATCTTCAACACATCTTCCGCACTTTATTTGACGATTGGGATAGATTTTGATGGGTTTTACGGATAGATACTGGCTGCAGGAAGAACAAACAAGACTTTCTAAGATTTCGTCGGAGATGACATAATTAGCCATTTTAATGGTTGATATGTTACGATTATTATTCAGAAACAAGCCCACAATCTCACATACTACATTTATCTTCTAGATGATTCTCAAAAAAATGTTTAGTTCGAAATAATTCAATACGGTACACTAGGCTGGTATTACACTATCAAAGATCATTTCTAAAATGCATTTTATAGTGTAATAGAGCCTACCTTTCATAAAAAAATATTTTATCAATTGTTCAGATGGACAGAGGCGGCGTAGGGCGTGGGCGACGTGAGCCATAGCCCACGGCCTCGCAGTCCGAGGGGCCTCGCGCCACGGAGATTTATGTATTACCTAAAATTAAAAGCCATGAACGCGCCGAAAAAAGTGCTTGCGTCGGTATCTTCGCGAGGAATCCCCGCTGCGCGTCGCCGCCGGCCTATAATAGGGTATTCTCCGAACTTGCGTTGCTATCGCTAGCGAGGAATCCCTGTTGCAAGTCGCCGCCCGAAAGAACAAAAGTATAACGAGCGGGGAATACCCTATTCCCCGTTTATTATATTTTTGTTGTCAAGTCAACACAACAGAGCTAACTAATGCATTGACCGCACGTAGTTTTGCGCCGTACTTATGTCATATTTTTTTGTGTGACAGCATTCTATTTAAGAAATTTAAACTGTGGTTCATTGTTTTAAAACACTGTTTTATAGCTATAAATTAATAAATACGTAGCCTAGTGTCTATTGATTGGTCGATCATTGATTGTGATGTAAAGAAAAACAGTTGTACCTGGATTAAGTGTAAGGTAAGAAATTATTTTATTTACACATAATACTTTATTACTTTATTTTTAGTGGCCGAGCGGCAAGAGTGTCCGCCTCACAAGCAGACGACTCAGATTCGATTCTGCTCGCGGAACCTAATAATTATATGGGCATTCATATGACATTCGACATAAAGCAGTAAACTAATTATCTAGTAGTATTATGTAGGTACCTAAACCGAGCAGGCAGAAAGATAGACGAGACGGTGGAGTTTTTTTATGTTATATGTGTAGGTAGGTATGTATGTATGGATAAGCAAAGGCTAAGGACCACGAGAGCTATTATGTCTTAAATGGTATTATTGTTTTTGCCCACAGATTACATAACATAACATGTCCGGCCTACGCCCTAAGAGAGATAGGGAAGCCGGGAGGAAATGGGAATCCGGATCAGCAAAACGAAAAAGAAAAGCTGTAAGAGCAGTATCAAACCAGGCTCTAAGTACAGGTATGATGGAGTTTCTTAATCCAACTGCATCTGGTAGTACAGAACCATGTGAATCGATTGCGTCGACTTCTAAAAAACATTCAGCCATGTTTGAGATTCCTATGAATTTGGGAAGCACTGAAGTAGAACCACTGAATACTGATACCGAACGACAGTCTGAAATAGATACAAAATCAATATCTAACGAATCAGATTCCGTCGACGAACTTCCTGTGTTGCCCGAGAGCAAAATGAAGATTTTAGATCACGAAAAAGAAATGAAAATTTGTTCTCCACCAATTAGCAGTGATGCGAGTGACGCAATTAAACAAGTATTCGATAATTTTGATCCAGGAATGTGGTCGATACCCATATCAGATGTTCAGCGTCATGATATAGTTCAAAATGGCCCCTTACAACAATTAAATAATGGCGATGAAGATTATCCCAAAGATGACAACCTTTGTCACTTTTCAAATTTTCATTTCTCTAGAAAACTAAATAATGGTGAAATTCAACATCGTCGCTGGTTAGTTTATTCAAATTCTAAAAATAAAGTATTCTGTTTTCCATGCAGACTTTTTGGCAATTCACAAACTCAGATGGTACAGGGAGGATGCTGTGACTGGAAACATTTAAGCAGTATTTTGCCAAGACATGAGAATACCAAAGAACATATGGCATTTATGCTCCAATGGATAACATTAGAGAAAGGCATAAAACACGGAAAAACAATTGACAAAGAAAACGAAAGGCTAATTCGGGAATCTCAAAAACATTGGTACAATTTGTTTGAGAGATTAATCGATATTATTAACTTCTTAGCCTCTCATTATCTCGCATTTAGAGGTCACAGAGAATCTATAAAGACAGATGGTGATACTAGGAATTGTGGGAACTTCATTGATTTATTTAAATTGATATCAAAATTTGATCGTACTTTACGAGAACATATGAGACGTATTACTGACAAACAACTTACGCATCATTATTTAAGCCACGATAGGCACGATATACAAAATGAATTGATCACATTGATGTCAAAAACTGTCATTGGTGAAGTTATTCGCAAAGTAAAAGAGGCAAAATATTATTCTTTTTTGCTTGACTGCACTAGAGACTGTAATAAAGTAGAACAAATGTCTGTGATCTTAAGATTTTGTAATACATCAACGGGCATAATAGAAGAGCATTTTGTTGGATTTCTTGCTGTATGTGAGACAACAGGAGTAATGCAATACTAGAAGAGCTAGAAAAGAATGACTTAAATATTCAAAACTGTCGTGGCCAAAGATACGACAATCGGGCAAATATGGTAGGCATAAATAGTGGAGTCAAAACTCGAATATTAAATATAAATCCCAGGGCATTTTTCACACCTTGCGGTTGTCATAGCTGAAATCTGCTGTTGGTAGACACCGCTAATACTTCGGTGGCAGCAAAAACATTTTTTGGTTTTATCCAAAAAATGTATTTGCTGTTTTCAGGTTCCAGCAAACGCTGGGAATTGGTCAAAGATAAATTAAAACTTACCATGAAGCCTTTATCAGACACCAGGTGGGAAAGCAGAATCGAGGCAGTTAAGTCCATACTATTTCAATTTGATGATGTCGTGGGATGCATAGAAAGTTTGAAAAATCAAACGGATCAATCAGACACTCTCAGTGATTGTGATTCAGTATTAAACGAAATGCTCAGTTTAGAATTTATAGTATCTTTATATGTATGGTATGAATTGTTATCGCATATTAATGTAATAAGCAAAATATGGCAATCTGTACAAGTCCATTTAAGCATTGCCCATGAACATTTGCATACATTTTGAGACTGGATCAAAGAATATCGGCAAACTGGATTTGAAAAATGCTTGTCTGATGCTCAACAATTTATTGACAGAAGCTGTTATGATCTGCCAAACGAATTTAAAAATAAAAGAGTAGCCAAAAAGAAAAGGGTCTTTGATTATGAAGGTGAGGATCTACCTATACAGTCTCCCAAAAGCCGGTATGAAGCAAATTTTTTTAACACTATGCTTGATTCAGTTATTACAAATATGGATTTGAGATTTATGGCTTTATATCAACATCATGAAAATTTCGGTTTTCTGTATGATATAAGTAAATTAAAAAATATTTCACACGATCAAATAAATTAAAAAAATGTCAAGATTTGCACACAGTCCTACGAGTGGGTGAGAGCAGTGACTTTCAACCTTACGAATTATATGAAGAATTAAAAATAATGATCCCTAATTTACCTAACTTCGTAACAGATGTGAAACAGTTGCTTCAATATATTACAGAAAATAGCTTAAAAGAAATATACCCAAACATATACATCGTCATTAGAATATTATTAACAATACCAATTAGTACAGCCTCCGCTGAAAGGAGCTTCTCAAAATTAAAACTTATTAAGAATTATTTAAGGAGTACAATGTCACAGGAAAGACTTTCTGCGGTCGCAATTTTGTCTATCGAGGCTGATATAGCATCCAAGCTAGATTACGAGCACGTAATTAAACAATTCAGCAGTGTAAAAAGTAGACAATTTCTGTTCCTTTAATATTTAATTAAAATTGTTTTTAATGTTGGTAGGCTTTAAATATCTCAAATATTTATATGTTAGTTGTGAGTTTGACTAGATTTTGCATGAATAAAAATTGAATAATGCCAAATGCTTTTTATTTTAAAAAATCTGTATTCATGTGCGAGCAGAGGGCCTCGCAAAATATATCTTGCCCACATAAAATTTTGATCTTGCGCCGCCACTGCAGATGGATGACCATATTTGATAAAAAATTTGTGGTAAATAAACAAATATGGCTGTTAGTAAATTCACTTGGACGGTAGGGGCCACGATATTACAAATTTCAGAATAAGAATTACTATACACTAGGGATTGGCCTTTCAAACTCTTCATAATAAACCCATGATTCTTTTAAATACAATTAGAAGAATAACAAAACTGTGCCGATATGGCATTCGAGAAAACATCCGTCATTTTGAAAACCATCTATAAAAAAAAATCTTAGTTGTTTTTAGTTTCAGTGTTTCTTTTAGTTTTTGTTTCTTTAATTTTATGACAATGTTGTTTTTGTTTCTTTGCAATTAAATTTCAATATTCTGGTTTTATAATAATAGCGTTGTTTAAAGTAAAAAATGTAATAATAATTAAGGGTCTAATCTTTGGTATGATTAGTATTGTCAAAATTTTACATTTGTTTATTATAAATTGGCCATGGCCTACTGTTACAAATAAAGTAAATTATTGCAAATATCGATCTGAGCAACACGATGAAAAGCCAAAATCCCAATTCAGTATTGTCACGCGAAAAAAAAATAAAAATCCCTAAAATTCACCAGATTTGAATAAAATACGAGATTTTTAAAAGTTTATAGATTCGAAATAAGCTGAAAAGATGGTGAAAGGGTAAAGTTATATATTTTAATAACGTCAACGATGATTTATTTGTCTTTGTGAGAAATTTCTTGACCCGATGGTGAAATATTTATTTTGGTATTTGTAATACTCGCTTTCATCGTTTTGTCATGGTTGAAACATTGAGAATAAAAAAATCAGCCAGATTCACTAAGAAGATTTAAGATTTAAGCCCGATCTAGTTGCTATGAAACTTAAATCTTTTAGTCTACCAGTTTTGTTTTGCTTATGATATTGTCATAATTTATATTACATATGTCAACAAATAAACACCTATATAGGGCTATCAAGGATAAGATCCTTGCGATAAAGCTTTGAAATATGTAAGAAAAATAGTTGTATATCGAAAGTAAGTAAAATTCTCCATTTTTGGCTTTTCAGTAATAAAACAAAATTATTTTTTATGCTTGCATTTTTTATTATTTTAAAGGTTTCAGGTCTGTGGCTTTAGTGTTTATAGTTGGGAATTTCTGGGCTTTATGAGGTATAAATTGATCGAATTGACTTCTATGGGTTTGAAAAATATGTTTGGTTTGGGGTTTATGGGACGCAAGTTTATGGGTTTGGGGTTTATAGGTTTGGATTTACGTATTGTAGGTTTGTGGGTATGGCTTTTATGGGTTCAGAGTTAATGGGTTTGAAGTTTATGGAGTTAGGACTTATAGGTTTGAGTTTTATGGGTTTGAAGTTAATGGATTTGGGTTTATGCATTTGGAGTTCATAGGTTTGGGGTTTATAGACTTAAAGTTTATGCGTTAGGATTTTATTGGTTTGTGGTTTATGGGTTTGAGTTTTATGGATTTGGGATTTGTAGGTTTGAAGTTTATGGATTTGGGGTTCGAGGGCTACGGTTTCAACCGTTTCAAGGTTTATTTATTTATGCTTAACAGTTCTAAAGTGCCCATTTAAGATAATTTTGTGGTCTATATTTACATCTAAATATTTGACTGATTTCTTAGTACATATTACTTGGTTGTTAAGTCATATAAAATAAATTTAACCTAGGGAAATACAAAGATTTTAATAACAATTAATAACTTCACAAAAATAACATACTGCCCTCGATTCAAGAGTTTTAAGCTCAGGTGCATCAAACCCTGAGTAGCTCCGAGTAGATGTGAATTAAGCGGTTAAAGCGTTAATTTGAACAGTAAATAACCTCCAAATTATTTTTTTTCAAAATAGGTGTTTTTAATATGCCTAGCAAAACATATTGAAGACAAAAAGGTAAAAATATTATTTTATTACTTATAAGTTTTGCATTTTGTCTGGTGTCATCGCATTTTCGGTCATAAATATTTCATAATTCTTTAAAAAGCTATGAACATAAGTCCGATAGTTTGTGAAATAATCTTATTTTTTGTCTCTCCATTTCATGTATAAAATATTTTTTAACCAAAAATAATATCTAAAAATGATAACTGATAGCTGCTAGCGCTTTATACACCAAATATTTTTAGTGGTGCTTGAGGGGTAAGGAGAAATATATATATATATATATATATATATATATATATATATATATATATATATATATATACAATTTTTTAAGCCTTGGCATATCATAAACAATAACCTGCTTTAATATCAGACGGCTATAAATAATTTAAAGGTTTCATCTTTCTTTTTTATTAACAACGCTATAGTTATTAATAAAGACGCAGTGTGCGTTCTGACTGTTCATTTTGTTTTTAGAAATCACGTTCCTAACGAGATGAAATGAAATTGAGCGGATAAAAATAATGATTTTTTTACCCCTTTAGTTTCCAGACTATTCTACCTATTCAAACTACGAAAAGTATCATTTTAAAAATTATTAACTTACATAATTATTTATATACGGTGATAATCACATGCAAAAAAATTTAATTTGATTAAATCGATATTTTATAACCATAAAGGTATTATGTCCTGATAAATTTCTTATCTCGCCCACTGTTCGCCGGTCCGAATCGTAACAGTTTCCAAGCATTGACATGCGCGAGTTTTCCGGCCAGCCGGAGCCTGCACTACGCGTTTCCAGTTTCCCCAGTCCATTTTTCACGAAGGAAAACCCTTCAGTTTACTTCTTGTATTTGCGGTTCCATAACGGTTTGGGTAAGTATCGGAACGAAGAATTTTTTTTAAATCGAATAAGTGTTAGTTGTCACAGTCTTTCTCGGTTTTAATACATTTTTGTGTTAACACTTCGAGCGGGTAAGTGATTTAATGGTTTTTATGGCTACGTGGTCCAAAAATTATTTGGAATATTTTTTTATGTATATAGGTCATTTTTTGTGGATTTATATTTTTAATCGAAAGTTAAAGAAGAAAAGGTTTTTCTCATCTAACCTATAAAGAGGTTTTTGGTTTGGTCACTCATATTTTTTTAATATATAGAGCGTCGGGGAAAATGTGGGAGATCTTCCGGATATGAAAAAAACACATGAAAGGAATACTACAAGTTCATATAAACTTTTTTCGTATAGGCCTCGTTTTCGGAAATATGGGCTCCCGAAAAGCTGCAATGGAATCAAGTTTTTTACACATAATTATTGAATCACCCGGTATAATTTAATTTTTTTTAATATGATGTATACCAGGTAAGACCCTCCAAATTACTATCCAAGAAAGTGTTGTGAATTACTCATAACTACAGGGACGGACCAGCTGTGACACTCATGGCCCCATTTTTTTACTCCCTGTATCATAAAAATTTTGAACAACGTTTTTTACATACTTAACTATTGACTAAAAATTAAGTACTCTTTATTCATATTGCTAATCCTAACCTTTTTCGAAAAAAACGTCATTTTATTTACATAATCTATTTGGCTTATCTCGATAAAAGATACATCTTTGTTCCTACCAAATGTTCAACCTTTAACCTTATGATTAAAGTGTACTTCATTAGTTAAAAACGTCTAATGTTGTGAATTGCTATTTGACCTAGGTTCGCTAAAAATTTTATCAGCACAAAAAACGAAGTATTGTTGTTGGAAACGTTGCAAGGTACGAAAGAAATAAATGTCCTGCATTTTAGAACTTGTCAACTGCCACATTGATTCTTTACTTGGATATTAATTTACTGATTTTTGGATTTCGTGGTGAAATTAATTGTGAAATAATTCGAAATATGGAATACACGTTTATTGAATATGCAGATATACATCTGAGGTATGGTCTTGGATCTTGCCATGCTTTGGAAGCCTGGAGGTTATATCACGACAGATATTCCAATCGTACTCTTCCAGATCAGAAAACATTTCAACGAGTTGATCGACGTCTAAGGGAGAATGGTAGACGATTCCATTTAATAAAGTAATATTATCAAATTTCTTCATAATGTTAGGAAATTTTGGGAAAAGAAGTACTGATGCAGCTCGGGGAAGAACACTACGTACCCCGCCATTAGAGGAAAATATTTTAAATGCTGTAGATGGCATTCCTTCAACGAGCATTTGAAAATTATCAGCGCGGTTTAACACGTTGAAAACAATAGTACATAAAGTTCTTCAAGAATAGCTGTTATATTCATATCATTTGAAAAAACTGCATGAATTGATTCCTGAAGATTTTCTTAGTAGAATGCAGTTTGCAAACTGGCTATTGGATCAGCAACGAAATAATGTAAACTTCATTAGTACTATTCTCTTGGCCGATGAAGCAGGGTATACTAAAAATGATATCATAAATTTAGACAACTCACATGTATGGGCTAATGAAAATCATCATGAAACTAATATTTCTCATCATCAGTTCCAATCAGTTAACGTCTGGGCAGGAATTATTGGCAATTTTTTGATTGGACCATTCGTATTGCCAGCACGACTTAATGGAGAACTTTATTTGGAGTTCCTCCAAAATGCTTTTCACGATTTAGTGGAGCACTTAGTACTTGAAACCCCCCGAAACATGTACTATGGAGTATCTCATTTCAGAGTTGCTGTGCGGGAGCACTTGAATAACGTCTATCCAAACAGTTGGATAGGTAGAGGAGGACCTATTGCTTGGCCTCCTCAATCCCCCGATCTAACGTTGTTGGATTTTTACCTGTGGGATACTTCAATACCTTGGTGTATTTCACTCAGATCGATAATAGGGAGGAACTTCTAGGGAGAATCACGCTTCATTGTGATCAAATAAGGAACAATGCTGAGTTAATGTAGCGGGTACAGCAGTCCTCAATCCGTCCTGCCCGCGAGTGTGACTTCACGGAGCCCATGTTGAACCCTCTTACGACGTTTTTAACTAAACAGTGTAACTTTTTATTGAAACTGTTGTGACAGGGGAATATTCCTTTTTTCATAATTAACCCGACAGAAGTTAGGGGACTAACAGTATAAATAAAATGACGTTTTTTCGAAAACGGTTAAGATTAGCGACATAAATGAAGAGTACTTAATTTTTAGTTAATAGTTAAAGGTATGCAAAAAACGTTGTCCAAAGTTCTTATCATACAGGGTGTAAAAAATGGGGTCATGAGTGTCACAGCTAGTCCGTCCCTGCAGCTGTGAGAAATTTACAACACTTCCTTCGATAAAAATTTGAAGCGTCTTACTTGGTATACATAATATTAAAAAATAATTGAAATATACCGGGTAATTCAATCATTATGTGTAAAAAACTTGATTCTAGTGCAGCTTTTTGGTAGCCCATATCTCCGAAGGGGAGGTCCATACGAAAAAAGTTTATATTCCTTTCACGAGTTTTTTTCATATCCGGGAGATTTCCAATTCAATTTTTAAAAAAATGTTGCATTTGGCATTATTTGAATATAAAATTTAATGTTACTTATTAAAATAAAAGTTTCAAAAATGTTATAAATTGTGATTTCTCAAATTTTTTATAAGTTGTGTTGATGAAAACAATTGTGATAGAGCCATTTTATGCACACAAGAATTATTCCGAAAATTATAACAAAAATTTTCAATTTTTTTCCGAAAATTCTTGGAAGATAATTTTTTAAATAAAATACCACTCTGTGTAATACGTACCAGAAATCTGAATATAATTTTGGTGATAATTTTGTCGTTGTTCATGCGCATTTTCCTATCTCTCTCTCTTTTCCCGACTTTTTCTATGACCTTTAGTCTTTCGGCCTACAGCCAAGAATAACTCATTTTCATAACATGTGACGTTCCAGCAGGAAAAAGGAAGATATAATAAAATGCTCTGGGGGATAACCTTAAAATGTCATAAATATGAGAGTTTCCAAACCTATATAGGCTGTATTCTTTAGAGTAATTATCAAATGATCAAAGTGAAAAAAGTGAAACTGATAACTTCGTGTTCTTTTGAATATGCATTTATCTGTCATTATGTCGAAGTGATTATGATTATTTCAAGTGATAGAACTGAAACTGATAATGACTCAAAAGAATAGCCCTATAATCAAGAAACCACAAAATAAGGGATATTTTGTGCAAGAAACAATGAGTAAATATTGAGGTTAGGTTGATTACCAAATGCGGGTTGTCAATTCACAAATTTTATTCTGCGCCGATATTCGCGCACTTTTCGCATTTTAGTCATAAAAATATAAAATCCGTTCTATATTTTTATGCCGAAAATTTTCACCTAAATTTTAACAATAATTCTTTGATGTGTAAAATAGCAAATTAATTTTATGAAAATTTTCAACATAATTATGAGATAAATTTTGGCTATAATTCTTGTGTGTCTAAAACGGCTCTTAGACTTAATTGTTTAGAAATAAGATACTCGGCTGTTATGGACATATGTTTATGTTAAATCCATAATCAGAACTAGCCGTAGAAAAACATTTTTAAATAGCACGCTCGTACTACTGAGATATGAACAAAATTTCGTGTAATAATTGGGTATGTCTGTAATCTCAAATTTACTTGAACTTTGCGAGACACATTCAACTTTCTAAGGATATTTTAATTAAAAATTAGAAAATTCTAAAAATAACGGGGTATCACCTAATTAACATTTTAACTGTTTTTCAAAAAATAAAACGTTTTAAAGAAACGGTTCGTCAACCTACTGCTTTTTTTTGATGACGATTTATTTTTAATAACCAAAAATATAATAAAAAATTTTAATCTATTTTTACGACCGACCAATAGTATGACAGACATCCACACCTAATAATCAACTGACACGAATTGGATAAGTTGGGTAAGGTTATAACGTACTACTGTCCCTAGCATCGCATACCTCCAGAGATTATAATAAGTTGACACGAATTTGGTCAGTCGGGTGAATTTAAAACATAATACTATCATTTTATCTCTGTCTACTATCTGTTTCGTTCAACTACTTATGTCGATACAAATTTGGAAAGCTATGCGAATTGCTTCTATTCTTGTCAGTTAGAGATAATAAAAATAATTAAATTTAGCTCGTATAATTTTCGTACGGTGTCAGCGTATTCACTATTATTATAAGTGACTTTTCCCCAATATGGCTGATAGCACATTCCGGACATTTTCAGTTCATTACACGATCAGTACAGTTCCTTTACACGTGCGTGACTTAAGCCCATCTACCTCGTGTTTACCCGCGAATTGGAACGAAGCCAGTCAGAATTCTAACCTGACCTGATATTTCGACGCGACAGGTAAGTACGTTTTTGCCCACACGCTTCAGTTTCGTAACAATTTTACCCGAACCCGATCAATTTTATTCGATGGGTTACGTCGAGACTGAACAAAGTGTGTGGGGCCCTTTAAAATGATTTCGGTATAATAAAATTCGTTTTTTCTTTTCGTAGAAATTTGTCAAATAAGCTTTTTCAATTCAAATTAATTATTATATTTATGGATCAATATCTAATACATTTAGCATAGCCGTAAATCGAATAAAGGGGGTACTTACTTTAATAGAAAATACAGTCTGAAAATGGTGTGACCAAAGTATAGTTCAAACGATATATATCTTTACGTCAAAATTAGACAAATATATCAAACTAGTGATATTTTTTTTGACAATTGGAACAGGAACGGAGTGGCCCATTCTACTATTTTCTTTTTCCGCTATTAACAAGAAATTTGTCGAACGATTTATAAGCAAGATTCACAAACTAACTGGATAGACATATCGATAATTTTAAATTCCGTTTGTATAGCGTTATTTAATGAGGATATAAATACTTTTTTAAGTGAAATTTTAAATATGAAATGAGAGATTTTAAGAGCGGATTTAAATAATCAACAAAAATCAAACTGAACATGAAGTAAAACCGATATGACCAAAAATGATTTTTTTCTAATTCACTGTATATATAAGAAAAAGGAACAACGGGTAATTAATATTTTTATTGAACAGGTTATAGAATATTTAATTAATATATCCCTACATTTCATAAGGTTCGAAAACCACTAATTCAATTTACCTGTGTTTCTTTTTCATTTATTACTTTAGTGTTTTTTTTCTGCTCTAAGACTTTATTTGACCTCTATATAATTTAGATGTTTTACTGATGATGATGAAAATTTGTGCTTTCGAAACACGTACAGTACTTTGTCAGAACTGAACTAGATCTTTTTAATACACCAATGGAGTGGAAAAACAAGCACTATAAAGTGTTCTTTATTACAATATAATAATAGCCTAAAACTTACAGGTGTCCAGAGTTTAAAGCCACAAACACTAAATACTACATTATTAAATAGCGGTACAAAGTGTCTTAACTATTTTATATCTTAATATAATAAGAATATCACAACGTTGTTGACAAAGTACACAAAATGCGTTTAATAATATTTTATAGCCGTTACTATAGAACGACAAAGTAAAGACGTCGCTAGTCTGAGGTGAGGTTATGTATGAAAATTCTTCTCAAAGAAAACAGCTGTTTTTTGTGTTTCTGCATTTAGTATTTTACTATTCCTACTGCATTTGGAGTAGATAATCGTATTAACCTTCATATTTTTATAAAAATATAAACGGAATATTTTGAAGAATTATTAAATTAAAAAAAAATGTTAAAAATGAAAAAATAAATATAAATGTTGGTTTAATTTTAGAAAAACTTATTTTTCTGCACTTCGAGAGGAAGATAGAAATGGCAAAGGACGGTGTAATTTGCAAGAATAAATAAATAAATAAATAAATGGTATTTCTTAAATAAAAGAAGAGGCACATGAAAAACCAGACTTTTTGTGATACAGGCTATATTCTTTTGAGTAATTATTAATTGATCAAAGTGAACAAAGTGAAGCTGATAACTTCATGTTCTTTTGAATATGCATTTACTTGTCATTGGGCTGAAGTGATCATGATTACTTCAAGTGATAGAAGTGAAAGTGATAATGACTCAAAAGAATAGCCCTACATAAAACTCACGTCTATATAAAATAACTGTACTGATGGTGTAGTAAACTGAAAATACTCAGACCATGCTATTCGCCATTTTGGGGAAAGTTTACTTATAACAACAGTGAATACGCTGTCGCTATAGGAAAACTACACGAGCTAAATATAATCGGTTATTTTTAACTGACTAGGGTGGAGGCAATTCGCATTGGTTCTCGAATATTTATCGATATAAGTAGTTGAACAAAATGGATAGTAGAAAGAGATAAAATGACAGTATTACGTTATAAACTCATCAGACCGATCCAATTCATGTCAAGTGATTATAATATCCTAGATGTCTGCGATAGTATTGGTCGGTCGTAAAAATAAATAGAAAAAAAAATTTAATAAAAGTTTAACATAATTGTTTTTATCAACACAACTTATAAAAAATTTGGGAAATAACAATTTAAAACTTTTATTTAAATAAGTAACAAATTTTATATTTAAATAATGTTAACTACAACATTTTACTTAACTAGGCGGTGTTAAGCACTATACTACATTACAATTAAATAAATATTATTATGCTATTTATTGGGTCGTATAAATATGAATCCTACAGACTAATGAATGGGATCCTTCAGCATAAAAACCTTATTTATGGTACATTTCATCTTCAAGCCTCTACAAATCTTTACAAAATAAAAAAAAAAGTATATTAAAGGTAGAAAGTATAAACCGCCACTATCGTTAATGGATGTCTCTAGTTGGCCTTTGGTTTTGGTTTCTGATCTTACAGAGTTCCTTTATCATTGGCCAAGTTGCAAATTTTCATTCAAATTTAGTTGCCAGGACAGGCAGTCTTGCACTAAGAAGTTGGATGTTTAATGAATTATGATTTTGTGAATAGAATAATTGTTTGGATGGTTTATGTAGTGGATTGATACGATGCTGGAATTTAGTTATATATGTAGAGCTGTGGTATCCACCGTCTCAAGGATTATCAGTGCATGAGTTCCAACTGACGTCGGCACATTGCTTTGTATATATGAGTTGCTGTTTTTCTTGATATCCCTTTTTCTTTATATATTGACTCCTAGAGTATTTGGTTCTTTGTATGCATTTTTGTTTACCAGTTTTAGAGTGCCAATTTAAGATAATTTTGTGGTCTACATTTACACCTAAACATTTGACTGATGGCTTGGTCTATTTTATTTGGTTGTTAAGTAATATAAAATAAATTTAATCGAGGGAAAGAACAAAGATTTTAATGGCAATCAATAACTTTACAACAATAACAACACGATGATATTATTTTTTTTTGACGTTTGACTTTTTCTCAAAAAAAAAACCGGCGAGCATACTGCATACTACGGATATTTTTGGGCTGATAGCTCAATTTCAATCTGTCATCTATTTAATTTTTTGAAATTCGTCATAAAACAGTATAATTTTTTTTATACTTATTCGTTGTATGGTTTGGAATATGCTCGACGTTCTCTATTTTAATTTGACATCTCTTTAGTTGCCTGATACAGATATAGACAACTATTTATTTTTAAAACACCCTGTGGAACGAAAATATGTGCTAAATTACAAAAACTAATTTTCCGAACTAGTTTAAAACTTTGGGGTGCTAATAGCAAAAATAAAGCAATGCCTTTTTGGCTTGCGACATATCGATTAGACATCGTTTTTCAATTTATAGCCGGAACGTTTTTATATCATCAATCATTAGTCTACAAAAACACAAGCTAGATGGATAATAATGTCGGTATATTGAATGACAATAAAAAATATCTGAACTATATAATATGCCGGTATTAAATTTCTATGCAAGTTGATTCTAACTTAAAATGAATGTTTTTTTATAGTAGTAATTGTATATTGTACGTTGTATGCTAGCTGGAATTAAAGTAGTAACTAATTAAGTTTAAAAATGTGTAGTTTGTTCATGCAATTAATTTACTACTTCCTGGGGATATTATACTCTTGTACAAAATTATCGAATGCTTATAAAGTTTCGTTATTTTAATTTTTTGCAAATAAATTTTGATGAATTCAGTCACTTTGTACTAGCATATTACTTAGAGAATGGTACTAGGAAAACCATTTTATTTTTTAAATTTTAAGTGAACAATGTTAAGTCCTTATGAGAAGAAAATCGTAAAAAAATCATGCTAAATGTTACGAAATTAAGGGATCTATAAATTTGGGCTTGTATAGTAGGTATCTATTTTTTTAAAGAATTATTCTAATCGGCTTCTCCAAAATGCCTACTTCTTCTTTTTCAAACAAAGGCATCGTAACACGCACTTATAAAGTATATCTACTGATCGTCAAATAAACAGGAAAAGTCTGGACCATGCTATGCGCCATTTTGGGTAAGGTGAAGTTATAATAACAGTGAATACGCTGTCGCCACTGAAAAATTATAACGACTAAACGTAATCGTTTACCTCCCACCGACAAGGTTTGAAGCAATTTGCATACCTTTCCGAAATTTCATCGACATAAGTAGTTGAACGAAACGAACGGTAGAAAGAGATAAAATGACAGTATTACGTTATAACCTTACCCAACTTATCCAATTTGTGTCAATTGATTGTTGTGTGGACGTCTGTCATACTATTGGTCGGTCGTAAAAATAAATTAAAAATTTTTATTATATTTTTGGTTGTTAAAAATAACTAGTTCTTAAAAAAAGCAATATGTTGACAAACCGTTTCTTCAAAACGTTTATTTTTTGAAAAAAACAGTTGAAATGTTAATTAGGTAGTACCCCGTTATTTTCAGTATTTTCTAATTAAAATTTCCTTAGAAAGTTGAATGTTTCGCAAATTTCAAGTAAATTTGAGATTATAAACATACAAAATTATTACACTAAATTCTGTTCATATCTCAATAGTATGAGCGTGCTGTTTAAAAATTGTTTTTCTACGGCTAGTTCTAATTATGGATTTAACATAAACACTTGTGTCCTTATATCCCCAAACGATCGAGTATCTTACTTTGAAACAGTTAAGTGTAACATAATTGTTTTCATCAACACAACTTATAAAAAATTTGAGAAGTAACAATTTGTAAGATATTTAAAACTTTTATTTAAATAAGTAACATTCAATTTTATATTCAAATAATGTTAAATGCAACATTTTACTTCCTTAGACTGTGTTAAACACTATACTACACTACAACTAAATAAATATTATTGATTATAATTTATTAGGACATATAAATTTGAACCCTACAAGCCAACAAACGAGGTCCTTCAAAATAAAAAGCTTATTTATAGCACGTTTGGTCTTCAAGCCCCTACAAATCTTCACAAAATAATAAAAAAAGTATATTAAAGGTTGAATAGTATCATTAATGGGGGGTCTTTGAGCTGGCCTATGGTTCCGTCCCCTGGTCGTACACAGTTCCTCTATCACCGGTCAAGTTTCAGGTTTTCTTTCAAACTTACTTGTCAGGACAGGAAGTCTTGCAATAATCGGCTAGATGTTTAGTGGATTCATACAATAATTGATTGGTGGATAGCTAGGACGATGGATTATAGTAATACTACATAGAGCAGTGGTTTCTACCGTTTCAAGTTTTATGAGTGCTGGCTTCCTGCAATTACTGTATATAGGAGGTATGTATTCCTATTAAAGTCAGTACATTGCTTTGTATATATGAGTTGTTTTTCTTGATATGCCTTTTTCTTTGTATATTAGACTCCTAAGGTATTTGGCCCTTTGTATACATTTTTTGTTTAACAGTTCCAAAGTGCCAATTGAAGATAATTTTGTGGTCTATATTTACACTTAAATATTTAACTGATGGCTTGGTGCATATTACTTGGTTACTAAGTTATTTAAAATAAATTTAATCCAAGGAAAAACAAAGTTATAGGCGAGTTCTTTTATTCCATTGATGATTTTGCGCACTAATCTGAAATCCATCAAACCGTTCTTAAAATAAAGCGATAAAAATGCGACTAATCATTACACCGTTCTTTTTTTTTATCGATGGACGCATCAACAATCCATCGAATCCATCGGCTTCAGACCCCGATGAATGCGATGGACAGATAGTGGGGGAAAAAAATAACTGTTAATTTTGAAGGTTATGTTTTTATTTCTCTGTCTTGGAAAGAAATAATTGCCACTATTTTTGATTTATTGTTCGTTATATATAAAAATGACGGAATTTCTATATTATATAAAAATATTTATATAAATATAAAATAAACTTCCAAATAAAATATTGGATTTTTAAGGTTAGGTTTTTGGTAAAATGTCACATGTCAATCGGAAATGAGCGTTCTTAAATTCAACATAATTTCACTGAAAATCCATTTATGACGTCACAAGAACCCATCGGACTAATTCAGCGCTTTTTCATCGATGGAATAAAAGAACTCGCCTTATTTCACAATAATAACAACAATGACATTATTTTTTGACTTTTGATGGTTAATTTGACGTGCCAAAATGTCACTTTACCCAAAATGGCGCAGAGCATACTCCGGACATTTTTCGTTTGACAGCTCCATTACCACCTGTCATCCATTTATTTTCTGAAATCCGTGCATCGTAAGAACTTCACTTTCTGATAATAGGGCTATTCTTTTGAGTCTATATTACTTTCAGTTGTATCACTTGAAGTAATCATGATCACTTCGACCTAATGACAAGTAACTGCATATTCAAAAGAACATGAAGTTATCAGTCAGTCAATGTTATATTGGCTGTATTCTTTTGAGTAATTATCAATTGATCAAAGTGAAAAAAGTGTAACTGATAACATCATGTTCTTTTGAATATGCATTTACTTGTCACTGGGTCGAAGTGATCATGATTACTTCAAGTAACAGAACTGAAAGTGATAATGACTCAAAAGAATAGCCCTATTTAACCTATTTTTTTTCGGTAGTTACAGTTTTTCGATAGAAAATCTGGTATTTATTTTCTACTCTGTTTAAGTTTATTTACAATTCTTAATATTTGCTGTTTTACAAAAACTGGGATAATTTTCTCCATAAATTAAAATTATTTCTATTTTTTCCTGTAAAGACGACTTTTCAACTTCCATTTTGACAATACATCCAAATAAATGGCATCTAATTAATTCCCTTTTTCACTTGTTTTCATGGCTACTTTGATCTCAGCGATATTCATCATGTAAATGATAATACATTATATTATTATTATTTATGTTTCAAATTTGGAAATTAATTTAAATTCGTATATATTATAAATGAAAAATACGTTTTTTTTATTTTTGTCCAAAATTATATTGATCCTTATTTTGGTGGCAAATAAAATACGTATACAAGATACTTTTTATTTTTCGATTTTTTTTATGACGATGATGATTAAAACCTGAATAAAACAAAAAATTATAGTTTTAGGAATAAGTATACCGTCTGGAAGATGGCTTGAGTGTAAGTATATCACAAAATTTAAGTTAGATTAAAATCTTTTAATTCCTCAAAAAATAAAATATGGTGTGCAGCAAAAATCTTTAATATTTTTAGGTTAATATTTTCAATGACCATAATATTTCTAAAACTGACTAATATGAAATAATATTTACAATTTTCTCTAATATACCCTTCAGAAAATATAATTTGCGTACTATGTAATTGCGATCTATTTTTTTATATAGGGCGATTCAGAAAAAACGATTAAATTATATTTTTCCTCAAAAGTGAGCAAAATTTTATATTTGGGTATAACTTTTAAATTGAATTAACATTCTTTCATAAAAATATTTTCAAAAGTGATAAATGGGAGTAGTTTAAAATTTTTGACCCTCCCTTGTATACTATAAAACTTTCACTTGATTTCATAGGTGTTATTTTGCTTTGGAGATATGCAAAACTTCTTCAAGATAAAATAAATTTGTTAAATTCAAAGATAAAAACTATTCCCATATACTGCGCACTTTCTGCCGGTCGCTGGGAGTACTTTCCCGATTATTCTTAACTTGGCGGAACGTCAGGCTGTCCGTCTTCAAACTTATGTCTCTCTTTCTGACACATTTTCTTCGAAAGGCCTCAATTGAATTTTGCCATGCATAAGGAGGGGCGTCCGCAGTTCGTCCACGCATATCTTGTGTCTCTAAGTATAAATAAATTATTAATATTTTATCACCTACCTATAAATTTAAATTTAGTTCCTAACACTGATATCCGACAAAATCCTAAAACAGACAAGGTGACCCTCTTGTGGGTAGCGACTTACTGGTTGGACACAGGGGCGGATCCAGCCTCTCTCTTTGGGGGGGGGGGGCGGTGATATTACAAAAGTACATTATGGCAAGAAAAACAAGTTGTCAACGGGGGGGGGGGGGAGTGCAAGCAGCATCCTCATTCCTAATATAAAAGGCAGAATGGGTTCTATTTTCCTGAACTCAAAGCTTTTGGGAGGGGAGGGGGGGCGATCGCAAGCATACAGACTCCTATACTCTATTCAAGAACTAGAGAGAGTAATAAAACTGTTACCGAAACCTTTAACGTACCTGCTCCAGTGCCGCAGGTAACTGAGAAGTGCCGGAAATCTAATGATATTTCATTATATTTAAATATATTTTATAAATTTACTGCAACATAGAATTTCTGAAAGTTTAATTTAATTTCTGTCAGTGAGCAAAGTACAGTTTTTTCTTAGTGATTTATCTTGTTTGCGCTTGTTTTTATATATTATTTGAGATTAGTGAGATACCCAAAAAATATGGCATTCACCTCTATATTTATTCCAAAATCGTTAAACCAGGGCATTTTTTCCTCAACAAAAAACTTATTACGATGAATAATGTTAAAAGCTCTGTTGAGATATGTTCCAGCATGACAGGAGTTGGAAAATCTACTATGTACCGAATACTGAAGGAGAAAAAACGACTGGAATTGTTAGTACTCCCAAGCCACAATCGATCACAGACAAACGAAAAACCTCGTTGGAAGAAGAGATGAAAACTGCCATTAAAAGGGTACATTTTATTATGAGAAGCAGACCCCAACCATCTACAAAATTCTAACTAAAATCATTGAAGATCGCGATTTACCTGGAATTAAAAGAACTAATCTCTGGAAATTGCTCAGAGAACTTAATTTTTGCTGGAAAAAATCAGATAGAAAATCTGTTCTTATAAATCGTCCGGAAACTGTCCGTTGGAGACGTAAATATCTCTCTAAGTAAAAGGTAGAGTTGCTAGAAATAACACAATTAATAAAATTAATAATTAAAATAAACTTTTGAAAGATTTTTTTGAATAAAGTTACTGTGGAAAATTGGGCAAAATCCATATAATAAAAGAATAAAATAAATTTTATGACCGATAGCCCCAAAATATTTTATTATTATATGATATTTATTTTTTTATATATGATTAACTTTTTGTATTTTTGACAATGGATATTTTGTAAATATTTAAATTATAACTTAGAATTTTTTGAGAGAATAATCCTACGTTTTAGTCTATTATTATAGACCGGTATTTTTGATTATAAAATTTCTAACCCATTCCTATGAAAAATATATGTGTCTAACAAATTTTGCTAAAAACACCGGACTAAAGAACACAGGTAGTTTGCGAAGAGAAAAAGGGTAAAAAATGATTTATTACTCTCTCTAGTTCTTGAATAAACTATAGTATAAGAGGAAAAATCTGGTCCATTTTCCTTAACTCAAAGCTCTTGGGGGGGGGGGGGGGGCGATCGCCCCCACTGCCCCCCCCCTTGGATCCGCGCCTGGTTGGACACCACTGCCTTAGAAAAATGGATGTTACTTCGGTACATGTGATATTTCCTTCAAACGTCTAATAGGGATGTTGACTATGTTTTGGAAAGTGTTTAAAACCGTGCGTAAGTACCTAATGTAGCCGAAAATATTTAAAATTTCCCGCCAAGACGTCAATACTTGTAACTTGACCGATGTGACGTTACACTGGTAAACTGACTAGGATTTATAATTTTTTTTCCTAATTTTTGTGATATAAGGTGAGTTTTTTTTAAGTGTTGTGCGGTATCTCAGTGTACAAATACTACAATTAAAACACCTGAACAGTTATGTATTCACGTTCCACGTTCATAAAATAATAGGGAAATGTGATTTCAGCTAACCCAGCATTACTCGTTTTATTTTAGTTTTGAGCTTATAAATACCGATTGTTACTATTATGTATTCATTATCGGTTGCAGAAATAACAATTCTTGATAAATTACTTACATATAGGTCTTCATATTTCTAAATTCAGCAGAGCAACAATTACTGTTTGTTACGAAGAAATTGGCCACCATAAAACAATCAATTCTCGGCAAATTCGAACTATTTGCCTTAATAAATTCCTTCATGGAAAAATTTCTTAGAACCGTTTTCAAAGGGAGCAGTAAGCAAATTTCGAACAAATTACATGAAAATTACTATAAAATATGAACTAGGCAACGTAGCCCTTGACAGCGATCATGAATGTGACATAAAACCAAAAAAAGTATATGTCAAGTTCGTTAAAGCGATGTTGAACATGCATTTACTTGTTATTAGGTCGAAGTGATCATAAATACTTTAAGTAATAGAACTGCGAGTAATAATGACTTAAAAAAATAAAATTTATATTAAAAGAATTGAACCGACTTCTAAAAATGCGCTAAAAAGTGAAAAATGACTATAAATTTTTATATGAAATTGAAATTTTGAAGTCGGTGTCAAACTAATACTTGACAAAATGTGATTCGCCTAAACGAATTAAAAATACTTTATTTGTAACTGCTTTCTTACCATAATTTGTATATATTTGTAGTTATTTATTTCATTTAGAAATCATTTGGCGCCTACTTCAAAAATTTCAATTTCATATAAAAATTTATAGTTATTTTTCACTTTTTAGCGCACTTTTCGAAGTTTTTTTTTTATAAAAATTTTATTTTTCGATTTTTAGTTTTGAATTCATTATGATATCCATAAATTATTTGAACTAAGTACTAATCGAGATTAGTGTACTTCGCAATGACACCAAGGTGGCAAAAAGTACTTATTTTATCCAGAATTGTAAATCACCCTAAAATGAACGACTCAATATTCTTCGATTCTTAGATTTCTCCAAATACCAGTAAAATTGTGTCAAAAAAATATTTAGTTTGTCATAGCAAATTCACTATCTTAATTTTAAATTAATTTTAGTCTCACCTTTGAACAAAATCGAAAATTGTAAAATTTTTAGTCCGATGTAATAGGATTCGCCATATTGAATACTGAAAAATACTTTTAAATTCATAATTTACACCTTTAAGAACCCCTTATATCAGTGTTGGAGAAAATCGAAAAATGTAAAATTTTTAGGATGCCATATTGAATCCGCCAGATTGAGTTTTTCAAAAATCATTTTAAATTCCTAATTAACACTAACAAAAATCCTCCAATATTGATTTTAGACAAAATCGAGAGATGTAGAATCTTTAATCCACTATCTTGGATCCGACATATCTAATTTTTTTAAATAATATCAGATTCGTAATGTTCGATGTTAAATCTCCCACATATCAGTTTTGAAAAAAATCGGACAAAATTAATATTTTATCCGCCATATTGAATACGCCATCTTGAATTTTTTAAAAATAATTTCAGATTCGTTATATGCGACCCCGAAAACTCCCCCATACCAATTTTGGAGAAAATCGGACAAAATTGATTTTTTCGTCCGCCATATTGGATTCGCCATATTGAATTTTTATAAAATAATTTTAGATTCGTTATGAGCGATCCCCCGTATCAATTTTCGAGAAAATCGTTTTTGTTCGCCATATCGGATCGACCATACTGAATTTTTTAAAAATATTTTGGATTCATTATGAGCGACCCCGAAAACTTCTCCACATCCATTTTGGAAAAAATTCGACAAAATTAAATTTTTTTGTCCACCATATTGGATCCGCCATTATTGAATTTTTTAAAAATAATTTCAAATTCGTTTTGTACGACCCCGAAAATTCCCCCGTACTAATTTTGGAGAAAATCGGACAAAATTATTTTTTTTGGCCGCCATATTGTCAGCGTCATCTTGGATTTTATTGCACCAATTTCGTCCAAAAAAAAATTTGGGACCACTGCAGGAACTTCCTGAACATAACGTAAAAAATTTGTTCCGGAATAATCGGTGTGCATACATAAAAAAAATGAATTGAGAACCTCCTTGTTTTAGAAGTCGGTTAAAAAATAACCGTTCAGGACGGAGTTCCAGCAGTGACGTTAGTATGCAGTGACATCATTCACTTTGATTGGTGTTCGTTGTCACGTAACTCGAAGGAAATTCCTTAAAAGTAAAGAAACCTATTGTGTTTTTTAGGATTTCTATTGTCTAAATTACCGTTTCGCGGCAAAATATATTTTTATTTGAATACAGTCAACATCTCAATTTTATATTTAGTTGTTACATTTTGTTCTTTAAACTGTTTCTCTAAATTGTACCCATTACTCGATTAACATAACTAATAAAAGAGGCGATTTCTTTGCCTGACACGTAGATCAAGTTTTTCAGGTGTATGTTTTTATGAATTTTTATTTCCAGGTTAAAGTGAAAAGCTGAATCGATTTTGATGAGTCCAGGATTTGAATCTGGAGCACGCTTGACATACAACTTTATTAAAAATGTTTTCAGAATGGACGGAAGTGTTATAAAGATGTAAAACAATTAAATAATAAATACGTTTTTATAAAACGTTATTACGCTACAGACGCAAATATAAGATTATACTACAGAAATTGGCATGAAAAAAATGCGCAATTTATTGTTTAAAATATATATTAACTTCAGTGGCGGCTAGTGCGTTAAAAAAGTAGGGGTTGCAATTCCAATGGTACATTAAAACCATAGATGCCATAAGCGCCGGTGGATGAAAAAAAAAGTCTTTAAAAATTGAGTTAGTATGAAACAAAGCCGTGTATTTTAAGTAACTAAACATACAAAAGTTGGTATATTTTAAAAATATATCAGTCAAAAGAAAATGCACACTTACTGTGTGAATTATTTATAAAGAAAATCCATACGCCGATATTTGGCATTAGCAAATTTATTGATTGAAATCAGGGATGCTTTCGATAAGATCCCTTTCTTTAGAAAGCATTTCCAGGGCCCGTATCCTCGAAAGCGTGATGTGAAAAATGATGTGAATGGCGATGTGAACTATCACTTCATACTTTTGACAGTAAAAGCCGTATTCTTGAAAAGGCAGTGTTGCCAGATATGAACATGCTCAAACCCGCGCATTTCAAAAAATAAAATGGATGACGGATTGAATTGAGCTGTCAGATCGAAAATGTCCGTAGTATGTTTTGTGGTCATTTTAGGCAAAAAGTAATTTTCGTATGTCAAATCAATCGTTAAAAGTAAAAAAATAGTGTTGTTGTTGTTATGGTTATAAAGTTTTTGATTGACATTAAAATATTTGTACTTTGCCTGGATTAAATTTATTTTATATCACTTAACAACCAAGAAATATAGACCAAGCCGCCAGTCAAATATTTAGGTGTAAATATAGACCACAAAATTATCTTAAATTGACACTCTAGAATTGTTAAACAAAAATACATACAAAGAGCCCAATATCTTAGGATTCTAATATATAAAAAAAAAGGGATATCAAGAAAAATAGCAACTCATATATACAAAGTAATATACTGAGGTCATTTGGAATACATGCCCCCTATATACAGGGTGAGTCAACGATTGGATGAAATAGGTTTGTGCCTTTTCGGTGAAATTAACAAAGAAACTATATTTATTGTTTGATACAGTTTATTTTTACGCAGATTTTAAAAATATTTAGGACTCTACAGGGTGAGCCAAAAAACTAGGACAGCATAAAGTTGTATTTTTTTTTAAATAGAACACCCTATATACGAATCGTATTTTCGATTTAGCTTATAATTTTAAATCTTTTTTATTAAGGGTTTACTATAAAAAACTTTATAGTTTCTGAGATAATTAAGTTTAAAGAAAAAAAGTCACATTTTCAAGCATCAATTCAATCCTAAATAACGTTTTCAATTTTGTGACAAATATATTTAAATTTGAAATTTAGCAAGGCCAAGGACAAGTTAACATAATTTTTACCTAATATTTGCAATAAAAGCTACAGGTGTTGAACACATCGGCACAAATTTGAACAAGTTTAAATGAATAAATATCTTTTTTTTAAATGGTACACCCTGTATATTTTCATGTTATTTAATAGAATAATAAAAACCCTAAAAGTTTTGTTCAATATATCCTATACCTATTTATAATAGTTTTTGAGATATTTCAGTTTTTCTTATTTTCCATACTTTTTTACAGAAATAGTCTTCATTATCATAGTAGCCATGGCAAAAACAATGTAAAAGAACATTTTTCTGTGTGTCAAATTTATAACCGCAATCGCTTCTTTTGGTTTTTATGTAGTGTAGTTTGGTTTTTTTTGCATTCATCTTATATTGTAAAATAAATTTTCCAAAGAATGAGTTAATAGATATGATTTATACAATAGGAGAGGCTCAAAAAAAATTGCCTTCTTGCTCAAAGAATTTACAAAATGAAGTATCCTGATCGACGCCAGCCTAATACCCATACTTTTCAAAACTTAATGCAAAGATTTGATTCTTCTGGTACTGTTGATTATCCAAAACGTAAAGTGGTCAACAAACCAGTAACTAATGAAGAAAAAGAACTACAAGTATTGTTAAATGTTCAGGAAAATCCTTATATTGGTACCCGTCAGTTAGCAGCATTATGTGAAACATCACAATCCACCGCTAATCGTACTACCAAGAAATATAGGTATCATCCATATCACATGGAATTACACCAAGAATTGCATGGACAGGATTTTGAAAGTCGTGTAAACTTTTGTCGTACAATAAATGCGGAAATTCAATTAAATTCAAATTTATTATGCAACGTAATGTTTAGTGATGAAGCTACTTTTAGAAGTAACGGTGCCGTAAATAGACGCAACATGCATTATTATGCCACAGAAAACCCATTTTGGATTAGAGAGGTGCAACATCAAAACCACTGGTCATTAAATGTTTGGTGTGGTATTCATCATAATTGAATTATTGGACCCCACTTTTTTAATGAACCACTAAATGGCCATTGTTACCTGAACTTTCTACAAGAAGAACTACCCCAACTGCTTCAAGGTCTCGATAGGGATAAGCTCGACAGTATGTGGTTCCAGCACGATGGTGCGCCTACGCATTACCATCGTGAAGTTTGTGCGTTTTTGGACCAACGTTATCCGCAAAAATGGATTGGACGTGGGGGTTTCATTGAGTGGCCACCAAGGTCTTGCGACATCACCCCATTAGATTTCTTCCTATGGGGTTATATTAAAAATAAGGTGTATGTTAATCCACCAACAACAGTGGAAGATATGCGAAACAGGATTAGGGATACCTGTAGAACAATAACGCCACTAATTTTGTCCAGGGTCCGAGAAAATCTGCAAAAAAGACTAAATTTGTGCATTGCACAAGAGGGTCGTTTATTCGAACACTTATTAAAAAGAAATAATTAATCTCAGTATTTAATAGGTAATTTTTTTGTTTCAATTTAGTATAAAAGTAAATATGTATTTGCCTTGTCGTTATTGTTGTGTTAATTTTTTCACATTATGTTTAATTAAACTATTGCCGTTGTAATATAACGAATAATGTATTTCATCATATTTAACCACATTTTGTTTGTTTCTGTAGTTTCTTTTTATTATTTTACATGGCTACTATGATAATGAAGACTATTTCTGTAAAAAAGTATGGAAAATAAGAAAAACTGAAATATCTCAAAAACTATTATAAATAGGTATAGGATATATTGAACAAAACTTTTAGGGTTTTTATTACTCTATTAAATAACATGAAAATATACAGGGTGTACCATTTAAAAAAAAAGATATTTATTCATTTAAACTTGTTCAAATTTGAGCCGATGTGTTCCACACCCTGTAGCTTTTATTGCAAATATTAGGTAAAAATTATGTTAACTTGTCCTTGGCCTTGCTAAATTCCAAATTTGAATATGTTTGTCACAAAATTGAAAATGTTATTTAGGATTGAATTGATGCTTGAAAATGTGACTTTTTTTCTTTAAATTTAATTATCACAGAAACTATAAAGTTTTATTATAGTAAACCCTTAATAAAAAAGATTTAAAATTATAAGCTAAATCGAAAATACGATTCGTATATAGGGTGTTCTATTTAAAAAAAAATACAACTTTATGCTGTCCTAGTTTTTTGGCTCACCCTGCAGAGTCCTAAATATTTTTAAAATCTGCGTAAAAATAAACTGTATCAAACAATAAATATAGTTTCTTTGTTAATTTCACCGAAAAGGCACAAACCTACTTCATCCAATCGTTGACTCACCCTGTACAGTAATTGCAGAAAGCCAGCACTGATAAACCTTGAAACGGTGGAAATTACAACTCTACGTAGTATGACTGAAAGCCATCATCTCAATCCACTACGGCACTATCCAGTCAGTTATTTATTGTATAAATTCACAAAATATCCAGCCTCTTACTGCAAGACATTCTGTCCTGACAATTAAATTTGAAAGATAACCTGAAACTTGGAACAATGATAGAGAAACTGTTTAAGACCAGGGTCCGAAACCAAAGGCCAGACAGAAGACGCCCATTAAAGATAGTGGCGGATCTCACATTCAACTTTTAATATAGTTTTTTTTTTATTTTATAAAGATTTGTAGAGGCTTGAAAATTAAATATACCATAAATAAGGTTTTTATGCTGAAGGATCTCATTCGTTGATCTGTAGGGTTCATATTTATATGTCCCGATAAATTATAATCATAATATTTATTTAATTGTAATGTGGTACACTGTTTAACAGTCTAATTAAGTTAAGTGCTGTAGTTAACATCATTTAAATATAGGATTTGTTACTTATTTAAAGAAAAGTTTTAGATAGCTGACAAATTGTTATTTCTCAAATTTATTATAAGTTGCGTTGTGAAAAGAATTATGTTAGATTTAACTGTTTAAAACTAAAATACTCAGCTGTTATGGACACAAGTATTTATGTTAAATCCATAAGCAGAAGTGGCTCTAGAAAAACATTTTTAAATAGCACGCTCCGTTATGAACAGAATCTCCTGTAATAATTTTATATGTCTGTAATCCCAAATTTACTTAATATTTGCGAGACATATTCAACTTTCTAAGGATATTTTAATAAAAAATTTGAAAATATTAAAAATACGGTTCGTCAACATATTACTTTTTTTTATAAAATAAAAATTTTTAATACTATTTTATTTTTTGAAATCCGTGCGTCAAATATGTCATTTAGCGGCTGACATTTCATGTGCGAATATTTCACCGGGCGAACAAGGATATGAATGATGACCGCTTCAAGAATACGCATTCGCCACCTTTTCACCGTTCACTTCACGTTTCCAAGTTCGAAGATACGGTCCCTGAGCAGAAAGTCGTTCTTGGCTCACAGTATTCCGTAAAAACGTTTTTATCCTTTGAGGGTTGAAAAGCACCGTTCTCCTTCAGCCGATGTCATCGGAATAGTAATTAAAATTTTTAAAAGTTTTAGAACTTCACTAAATGTCTCACTTAGCTCGATATTTTGCGAAAAATAGTCATAAAGTACAAGAAGTCCCGAAATTTCCTCTTGATGTGCAATAAACATTGCTCGTAAAATTTCATTCCGAATGGTTTACCTTATACATACCGATGCTTTTCCCAATTGTTGTTTCAGAGCACCGTCTAACTCAGCACTAAAATTAATTAAACCTCGAAAAACCTCGGGATTAGAGGAAGACCTTTTTTTGTTCAAGAGTTTTCTCCTCCAAATAATAAAAAGGGAAACAAAATAGAGCATTTTTAATTTCTCAACCACAAAGCCACGTATGTTTATTATAAAGGTCCGAATTAAACAAACGTCCTAGTTGAAGTCCTTTTTTTGCTAGACACGTATTGTTCTATTTTTAAATTCGGCCTTCCAAGCCTTTTTATTTCAGCCTTATCACTCAATGACCGACTACAGTATGGCTCTGCAATTAAACTCGGAACGGAATTCATTTTTGTTTTTACCAAAACCAAAACACAAAACGTAAAAAAGAATACAATACGTATCGCACAACAAACACCTACAACCTTCAAATTGACGGACAAATTAGAAGTGTTTTCTCGTGGGGTAACCCGGTTTAATATATGTTTAGCTCTGTTTAGAAACACATTTTAAATAACGTTACCATTTCCGATCGCTCGAATACGATAATGACGAAGTGCGTATGTTCACTTATTTGAAAGCATATTTACAATTGTTTCAAAACATGTGCGATCTATTTTAATGTGACGTCACTATTTCATCGCCAGAAACTTTTGGAACCTGATTGAAATAAATTGACCGCGAGAATACAGCTTAAAAACAGGTATGCAAGTCGACTTGCATCATTCGTTATTCTTATGAGACGAAATTAATCTCCATATCTTAGATAGGCAACTCCATATACGCTCCAATGTATTAGCTTCGATTGCATTAAAATTGCACACCAGCACAGCGATAATGTTTCCAAGTGTAATACTGTAATACAGACAAATTATTCTTGACATTTAGGAGAAGTCAGTTAAATTATTTCAATAAATGACTCTTTGTTCGCGTATTATTTATATAAAAAAATGATTTAAATTTAATCATTAAACTATCAATAGAAACTAAAAAAATATTTGTACTTATATTTATTAGTATGTTTTATTTTAATTTACAGTTTTTTTGAGGGTTGCGCAAATCTACAAACCTAAGAAAAGGCCGCCACTGCCCAAACAGCACAAATACTTTATAAATACGTCCATAAAACGTTTGATCTCAACATTTAGGACGTCTTATGGATGTCCGTAAAAGACGAATGACGTCCATAAGACGTTGTATAGACGTCTTATGTTACAAAAGGTAACGTCTTTAAGACATTTGCTTACAACGTCTTATGGACGTCCCTTTCCAACATTAAAACAACATATTCCACTAATAAAATTATGTACATTAAAAAGGGTCCCTTTAATTTTTTTGTCTTGTTTACAAAGTCAAACCGTAATTATTCAAAAGTCCAAGAAATAACTTTAATTAAGAAAAAATCAAGAGCAAAATATACACTACCATTTTAAATAACTACAAGTTCCGCATGAATAATTTGCTTTAAAAAATATGTTCAACATAATCTCTTTATACAAAAAAATACATAACTTAAGCATAATGTAAACTTTTTCTAATTTGAAATTGAGGAAGTGAGGTAGAGGAGCAAATATTTTCAGAACTACTACTGTTCGAACTATAAGTGAACCTATCAAATTTAAGCCTTAGTTTATCCCTTCGATATAATAACTTTAAAAGGTAGACTATCAACAAAATAAAAGTTTATTGAAATAAAAAGTACACAAATCTTTAAATAATTTTAAAAACAAGAATTTTTATTTAGTCGAATAACAAATCTGGTCTGATGCCCTTTTCAGCCATGTTTGGATTGAAATTTCCTCATTCTTCCGACTTTTTGCCAGTCCTGTTGTCTCTGTAGATCCTAATAACAAACTGATTTTAATTTTATAGGATAAAGTTTATCATTTGTGGGAGTAAATTTTTTGATATTTTTGCGAATTTTTATAATTGTCCTCTACTATAGAACCGTGACTTATGCTATTTCAAGGTTAATATGTATAATGAAAGACAGAACTTACTTATAATAAGTCTCGCCAAGTTGGAATCGTAGAACTTTCTCTTTCCTTTTCCTACTAATCAACTGTACATGGTAATTTTACAAGCTCGCTTTACAACGTCATAAATGCTCCCTACTCCCAGTTTTGAAATTTCTAAAACCTTAAACAAAATTACTTCTTGTAATTAACAAAACTCTATTTTCTATGTTCTTTAAATATAAACCAATCATCAGGAACAAAATAAATCTTACAGTTTTCTTTAGTGGAGCACTCCATAAACAAACATTTCGCCTTCCACTTCATTAGTAATATTTCTTGTAATATTTGGGACCGGGTCTGGATGAGCTGTGCAAGCCTTTTTTGCACAGATAATATTTTTGAAGATTTCATTTAATACTTCTAATAACACAGAGTTACTATAAAAATATAAGCGGTAAAACATTCGGGAATTTCCTGTAACACAACCTATAAATAACGTTACTGTTTTTCCTAAGTACATATGATTCTCGATCTTACCTTAAGTATTACATAAACACGAATAAAAAAGATTTTCAGAGGCACATAGATAAATCAGCTATTTTGATAAAATTCTTTCAAAAGCTAAATTTTCACAGTCGGCACCCCAACAACATTAAAAATGAATAACGACATGACGAAACACAAATACAAAACTGAAAAATGACAGTTGACAGAAACAAAAGCCGGTTTTTTTAAAGTTATAGTTTCGCTGGCATCATATATATATTTATGTGTGTCGTTGTTATCGGTACATCAAACAGTCTGTGACAAAAAGTACCAAAGTATTGATAAAAAAGATCACGCAAAAGTTGTATTAACCAAGGTCGTAGTGAGGCTACTAAAAATTTGTCGTTCAATCAAAAATTTTAACCTCAACTTGTATTCAGCTGAGCTCTGTGCGGCGTTGCAAACTTATTACCCAACTGCGACAAAATCCATAGGGAAGAAAATGCTTTTTAGTTTTTATCAACTAAATTATACACAACTGTATTTATTTTCATATAAAATGTAGTATTTAGACTTTTAAAAGATATCTTAAAGACGTTGTATATAGACGTCTTATGGACGTCTTTAAAACAACGTCTATAAGACGCCTTATTTATGGCTTAAGACGTTCAGACATAATCTGGATATAAAAATGACATCTATAAGACGTCTAGTGCTGTGTGGGTGGATACCTTAGCTGCTAGCTTTCTCTCACTGCATGCAATCCTTAATTTATTTTGCCTTGTATATATAGATATATTAGTAATTATAATTTATTTTTGATATTTAGAACATGAGAAGAACCGGACGTCACAAGTTCATCAAGCTGTCAGTTTTCTTCCTTGTTTATTCCATTATTCACATAGTGTCAGTAAAATCGGACAATAAATCTAATGGCACCACAGCGGAAACAGCTTCTTCAACAGTTAAGGTTACAGAAGAAACTACGAAACATACACCAAAGGTAACATCATTTACAAAGAAATTAGGGAAGGTATATTGTAGAGTGCTACTATGATATGTCGTATATTTTATCACCCTACCACTAAATGTATGGTGGGGGAGATCAGGGTAAAATGACACAAGCGGTGCATTACATTTCGATCTATGACCTTCTAGCCATTATACGTTGAAAGTTGAACAGTAACGTTAGAATCTCGGTATTATTGGCAGAAGCATAGAGTGGTTCGAAACATTTCAAATCCGTAGATGGGGTAGTTGATTTCAATAACCTCCAAAGCATTGTATTTCAAAAAATATGTGCCATCATTCTTCGGTATAAGTCTCTTTAATAAGACCACTATTTCTGCGATTATTGGTTTTTCGTTTCCGAGATACAGAATGTTAAAATTTTTTATTTTGATAACATAATTCAGTCCTAGGCTCAAAATCTCTAGGTAAATTTTTTTTTTACATTGGTTTGTTGTTGTTTCCAGATTGCGCGTATAAATAGTGCATAATTATTTTCTATAAACAATTCTTGTATTTACATAATAATTTTTTTACCGATTAATTGAAGCTTGGTATTTAACAAAGGTAATTAAAAATGAAATTCTCTTAGACAAAGATGAAATCGAAAAAGTTTCAAGAATTAACATCTGTTAGACATGAACTCTCAACATATTTCAGTATAAAATTTCTTTACAAAAGTATGGATTTTGGTCTAAGCCAACCAAAGTTTCTTATAAGTATTTTGAGCTTCGATTACGTAAGTAGGTTGGATTCCGCAAAAATGTACAGATAATTTGTAATAAACAAAAAATTTCAATTAAAAAACTTGTTTTTTGTATTACTTGGCCGATTCTAAGCAAAAAGTCAGTTTATATATATATATATATATATATATATATATATATATATATATATATATATATATATTTTCTTTTTATTCTGTCTTTTCTTGAGTTTAGGTTCTTTATTTAACAAAAAATCAAAATCAATTTGACGTTTCGCCTTGTATTTAAGGCATCTTCAAAAATTTTTTTGTTTTTTTATTTATTGATTACCCTAAAAATATTTTTTATATAATTAAAAACATTCATACACAAACATATTTACAATTTTAAAAAACAAACAAAAACTCTAAAAAAATATTCAAATTTTTAAAAAAGTATTTTATTTTACCAGTACATACCTTGACATTCTGCTTATTATTTAACATTGTCTATTCAGGTACTTAAAATACATGGAATGCAAGTGTGTTTTATTTTTTATATTTTACAATACACCAAAAAAAAACCGAAAGAAGGCATACATTTAATTTTATGTTTAAGAGGATATTCAATTTTTGATGCTTATTAACAGGATCGAATACTTCATATTTTTGTTTAAATTAGGCTGGTGTAAATATGGCTCAAATTTCCTATATCCGTTCTATCGTTAACAGTCTTTTTATCTTTTTTAAATTCTATAATTTCCTTTATCTGCAATTTTTGATAATTCATATCTTTGTTTTTAATTATGGTACTGTTATAATCGAAGGTATGTTTTTCATCCTGTGTGTGTTTGTTTAACGCTGTTGAGGCGTTTTGTCGTATATTTATGGCCATTCAATCTGTTCTTTAGCAATTGGCTTGTCATACCTATATATTTTTTGGGACGATTTGAGCAAGGGATCGAATATATTACATTTGACTTATTCATGAGAGGAGTTTAACTTTTTAAATTAGTAAAGAGTGTATTTAATTTATTATGAGACCTGTGACATACGATAATATCACGCTTTTTTAAAATGTGTTTAACTTTTTCTGACAGCTTACTAAGGTTATGCTACATATTTTTGCTACGTATTTTTCACTTTTTGTAATATTCTTGGTCGAAATTCTGGAAGCGTTAGAAAGGTGGCACGATCAGACAGACCGATTATAACACTATTTTTTTGAGTTTTTGAGTGATTTGAGAAACAGTTTAGATATCTACCCTACCAAGTTGGTTTGGTGTACCATTCAGTTAAAATTTTGTTTTTTCTGCGTATAAGTGTCATATTTAGAAAATTTATTTTATTATTACTTTCTGCTTCGGTAGTGAATTGTAATTTTTCGTTGAAACTGTTAAACTCTTTGAGAATTTTATTTATTTTATCGTGTGGCACGGCTGTTATGCAATCATCGACAAACCTTTTGAAAAATATTATATTAAAATTTAATTTTTCCAAATCTTTTTTCTCTAAATATTCCATTACTAACTGAGTAATGGTGGATGAAATTGGTGATCCCATAGCACATCCATCGAGTTGTTTGTAAAATGTGTTTTCATACTGAGAGTAATTTGTGTTTGGAACGAGGCGAATGGTACACCAAACCAACTTGGTCGGGTAGATATCTAAACTGTTTCTCAAATCAATCAAAAACTCAAAAAAATAGTGTTATAACCGGTCTGTCTGATCTTGCCATCTCTCCAACGTCTCCAGAATTCCGACCAAGAATATTACAAAAAGTGAAAAATACACTAATAAATAATAATTTCAATGAAAAAAAATCACGGAAATAATTAATAAACGAACATATAAATTTTATAATAACCTAATAACAAGAAACATAGAACTTAAATAGCAAAAATATATAGCATTACCTTACACTAGTGAGCAGTCAGAAAAAGTTAAACACATTTTAAAAAAGCATGATATTATCGTATGTCACAGATCTCATAATAAATTAAATACATTCTTTACTAATTTAAAAAGTAAAACTCTTCTCATGAATAAGTAAAATGTAGTATATTCGATCCCTTGCTCAAGTTATTCCAATAAATATTTAGGCATGAGAAGCCAATTGCTAAAGAGCAGATTGAATGGCCATAAATATACGAAAAATGCCTCAACATTAAACAAACACACATAGGATGAAAAACATACCTTCGATTAAAACAGTACCATAATTAAAAACAAAGATATGAATTATCAAAAATTGCAGATAAAGGAAATAATAGAAACTAATAAAGATAAAAACACTGTTAACGACAGAATGCATATAGGAAATTTGAGTCATATTTACACCAGCCTAATTTAAACAAAAATATAAAGTATTCGATCCTGTTAATAAGCACCAAAAGTTGAATAGCCTCTTAAACATAAAATTAAATGTATGAGTTCTTTCGGTTTTTTTTTTGGTGTATTGTAAAATATAAAAAATAAAACACACTCGCATTCTAGGTATCCTAAGTACCTGAATAGACGACGTAAAAGTTTCATTTCATTATTAATAAATAAACAGAATGTCAAGGTATGTACTGGTAAGTTTGAATAGTTTTTTAAAGTGTTTGTTTGTTTTTGAAAATTCTAAATTTGTTTGGGGATGAATGTTTTTAATTATATAAAAATATTTTTAGAAAGATCAATAAATTGAAAAACAAAAAAAATTTTGAAGATGTCTTAAATACAGGGCGAAACGTCAAATTAGTTTTGATTTTTTGTTAAATAAAGAACCAAAAAAAGACAAAATAAAAAGAAAATGATATAATCATTCAAGATTCAAGAGTCTGGAAAATATAATATATATATATATATATATATATATATATATATATATATATATATATATATATATATATATATATATATATATATATATATATATATATATATATATATATATATATATGCCAGCTGCAAGTATATCATTTCATCATTTACTACTTAGTGTTAATTTATTAAGATGTACTAGCAGTATAAAAAATACCAAGTTTTTTTCAGAAAAATACATCTAAATTGGAACATGGTTTAACTGGAACTCATCATGATTTGAGTAAAGATGAAAAATTGAAGAATTTTTTCGATGATGAGCCTACAAAACTTGAACACGCCGAAGTATATGCTGGACAGGCTGTCAAAGGTTTTGGCAATGAGGTATGTCTTGGTTATAGTATTAATCCAGTCAAAATAGACATTTAACTTCGCAAAAATTCGCACAGAGCTGAAAATTGCGACTTGCACACTAAAATACGTACAAATTATATGATTCTGAATGAATATACATTCAGTCCCTAATTCCGTTTGCCCGTATAACCTTGAGCAAGATTTGTCTGCTACTCTATTGTTTAAGTGACGACAATCTACACCTGCCCTTTATTTAAAGGACGTAAATTAAATGAGTACTTTTAGTATTGAACGTTCTTCTGGAATGAAGAGACATGCTTTTTGATAATATTGTTCCAGACGGACTGTCTTTATATACACTGTATTGTTTTATAACTTTTTATTTTCACAATTCTGACAACTTATCAAACAATTCAACTTAATTCAACAACTTCTGAAAACGAATAGTCCACGAAAGCCGATCTAGACCTTTTCTGTACTTTTTTTTGCGGATAACAGAATATTCTAGAACGATTTTTAAACTACATGATGTAATAAAAATAAGAAAAAGGAATAATAAGGCAATTTCTAGATCTTGTGTCATAGGTTTTCATGTCAAAAATGAGAAAATAGAATTTTTTAAAAAGTTCCAGACCTTCTTTCATAGACGTCTTATGAGGAAATTAACAAAGGCAAAATTAATGTAATAAATTATGAACTCGTAGAAAATAAACCTAAAACCAAATTAACACAAACTAATACTATGAAAAGTATAATGCTATAAAGTCCGTTGCGTTGCCCCCTTCCAAGTCTTGATCGTCCCGATCAACCTGTCAAGATGCACGACTTTCATCTTCGCATGAGGGCTTTGCTGAATTGGCTACACCAGATCGTTTAGTCGGGTCATTACGTTGTACGGGCCTTCCCATGACTTTTGAAGCCTTGATGAACGCCCTTTGGTTCTTTTCGGATTGTACAACCAAACTTTTTCACCAACTATGAATCAACCAATATTGGCTTGGAGGTCATAGCGGGTCTTCATTCTGTCGCTTTCTATTTGTCAGTTGTTTAGTGTAGTCTCCCTCCGTAGTCTTCGCTGTACCTGTAGGACGTTCTTCTTTCGTAGTTCCTTTAGCGGTCGCGGTTCCTGTTACCAAGTTCTCCACGATCTTTGGGAGTACTCCTTCTATCTTTTCCGTAATGGTTCTTTCTGCTATCGCCTCCACGAATAGTACCGGCAACTTTGACCTCTTGTTTTTGATCTCTCTAACTCATCAACCACATACTTCAACTCCATCGCAAGCCTGGATGGCAACAGCAGCTTCTTTTTTTATCTTTGTAAACGGCAAATCCAAAACACGGGGTAGGTACTACTAGTTAACCAGACGTTTTTAAATTTACCGTAAGGAGCAACGACTTTCTCCAAGTCGCTCCTTCAAACTTCATTACCTATATCAGCAATATGAAACCGATAGCCATCAAGATCACTGTCAGGAGCAGTACTGCTAGTACAGCGGCTTTATACATGCCCCTCTTGGTCACACTTCTAACAACGAACTCTTTTTCTGCTATGGAAGGTTGTGTTCTTATTGTTTAAAAATTCTTACAACTTCCTCAATAACTTCATGAAGATTTCCTCGTTGGTCTTGTGTTCATCCTGGGAAAGGTTGACTCTTCTTATGATTCTCCTTTGGTTCCTGTTTCAAACTGAAGGGCAAGTTTGACTTGTTTCTGGGTCGCGTAAATCTTCAATAAAACTATTTACTGCTAACTCTTGCTTTATTTCTTCTGGATATGTTGGGTAAGTCAAATTTATTAGTCTCATTATATGCGCCTCATATTCTTGAAGACTTTCATTGCATTTTTGTCTTCTTCCTTGGAGTTGGGCTTTATAAACTTCTTGGATGTGGGCTTCTCCATAACGTATCTCCAGAAAGGTAACAATAAAATTGTAATCATCCTGTTTTTCTTTGAGAATGTTACGTAGAACCTCCAAAGCTTCACTTCATAGTGCTAGAACAAGAGTACATGCCTTTTCCGGTGAAGGCAGCTTCAAATTGACGGACATATGTAAGCCAAGATATTTTGCCTTCGAAGGTAGGTGGCTTCATCACACTAGTTGCAGGGACACTATCTACCTTTATTATACCTTTACTGGCTACTTTGTTGATTTGCAAATGTAATTATTGCATCTGTTTTTGGATTCCAGTCACCACATATTGTATTTCGTCATGTCTCTAATTTTGCTAATCTTTTGTTGCATTTCTTACTCTATCTGTTTCATATGTTCTTGATTTTTTGTAAGATCTTCTTTCAGTTCTTGTTTCATATCTTCTTAACTTGTTTTAAGTTCCTGTCTCATGTACTCCAGGCTTGTTTTTAGTTCTTGTTTTATGAAATGTATAATGATATAAAGTCCGTTACAATATTTTTAATTTCAATTTGTGCTGTTAAATAATTTTTAAAAAATTGAGGTTGGAAATTAATAGATAACAATTTGGAACCAATTGAAACTTTACTCTCACCTGCTCCCGGAAAACTTCTTAACACTATTTTTGTAACTGCAAGAAGGGTTATAGCAAAGGCTGTGGCTGTAGAAAAATCAGATTATTTGCTTCACCAGTTTGCACCAATGTTATGGCCAACCTTGCTTCAATGTTGAATCAAATACAACAGATGAGAATTCTTATCGTATCAATGAGGAAATGATTGATGCATCTTTCTTCTTAGAACAGCAGAAATCCAGCAAGAAGAGGACAAAGAAAGTGAGGATGAAGACATTACTGTTGAAGTAACATTTGAAGATTATCAGTTAGATTAAAATTTCCCCGAAATCAACAATAATCAGTTCCATTTTAATCATTACCAAGAGCATAATTTTTTAATCAGTAGGATATTGTCTAATATATCACAGTAGTTCGTGGAGTATGCCTACTGGAGAAACCATGTTAAAAGAAATGCGCCAAGTACACTATCTCATAGGTGGTGCGAAAATGTAGAGTATGATTTCTCCAACTTTTGGAATCGCGATATTTCAGGAATGGTGATTTCTAGGAAAGAATAAGAAAAATTTTTGTAGAGAACTGCTTGATCTACAATTTATTTAGACCTTTTCATTTATGAGAAAACTATTTAAAACCGATATTTTTGACCGTCGACTTTGAATAAGATTTTCATTTGTAATAGGGTAATTTTCAGCTCTGTACGAATTTTTGCGAAGTTACCACTTGTTTGGTCTATTTTCACTGGACTATAGAAATATAAAATATTTGCACTTAGGCGAACCATCTTCTTTAGAAACTCAAAGAGCTATAGGTAGGAATCAAACAAAAGATTTTCGGCTTAAGTTATTTGATTGTACAGCAAAAGTACTTGGCCTTATTATTTTATAAAAGAACTTAAACATGCATTAGAATTTTTTATATTTTTTATGAAAGAAAAAATGTTTTTAATATTTCAGATAACAATAGACGAAAATTCAACAGAGTGTACGCCAGCTGCTATTCGTCAGGTAAGTTCTTAAATGTATCCAACAATTAAATTTAAATTTAAAATAAGCTATATTTATTGTCAAAGAAAAAAATCTTTTTAACAAAGCATTACATTAAAAATAATCAGTAATATAAAAAAATCAGATTATATGCTTTCCTTTTCTAATTTTCTTATTTAAACCAAGAAATTTTAGTAAATAAATTTAGAAAAACTTGTATTTTCAAGGAAACACCGAAAATACGCTCCGGAAAAGCCATCGGCCATCAGACTCGCGAAAACGACTAATATTCGTTTGACCCATTGCCAGATGTAAAATATTTTCTTGGGATAAATTATAAAATTTATCCATCTCAATCAACAATATAGTTTAATTTTTATAATGTTTTATACAGTCTCGGAGAAAAATTAATCTTAACCACCCAAAATTTTTGTTTAGTTCAGGTTTACCTTGATTTTGGGTAATTTGTAAAACTGACACTAATCTGAACTAACCTAAATTGACCTAGACTTATACTTTCATAATATAAACTATAAAATTTATCCATTACAGTTAACAACATAGTTTAATTTTTGTAATGTATAAAAAAGGGTAAAATTAATGATAACCACCCAAAATTTTGATTAGTTCAGGTTTAGCTTAGTTTTGGTTAGTTTGAGAAACTGAAACTAACCTGAACTAACCTAGATTTATTAATTAAAAATGTTATTGTATAGCAGAGACCACGTAAAGTACAAAAATCCTATTGGCAATCTGGTAACAGCGCTAATTTTTTTGGGTTTTTGGGAACGGGTCACTCCAATATTTAATGACAGAAGCTATTTTGTTTTGATTTGTTTTTTGATAATTATCTTGATATTTCCGATAAAAATGTGCAAATTTATCAATTATTATATAATACAAAGGCTTCTATCAGTGTGGAATTTATGGTTGTAACAAAATTTAGAGCTTTTTCATTGTTTTCCGCAAAACTGAGGAAAAATTATAGAAAACGGAGGTCAAAATCGTATTCTAAGACCTCGGAATCGGGGGAAATACCGATATTTTTTCCAAAAAACGTCGTTTTCCTAGATTTCCCATAATGCAAATTTTTACACAGAGAATTATGTTTAAATCTATTTTATGTCAGTATTTATTTTATTAATCTTTTAATAATGAATTCTAAATTGAAATTTTTTCAATATAATAACGTAATAAATAATAGGTGGCTCAAGTCTAGTCCTGTCTCCTGACCTACTGCGCAGGTACAGTATATCCCCTTTAACGGTAGTACAGCTTTACATGTTGGACCGAATTTATTTTAGGGTATTTATCTTCTTTTTACCCCCTTCAACTTCTTTGATTTAAACTAATATAACATACAAATCGGTACGTCAAGTGGAAAATAAAGTAACCGAACAATAAAGTAAAACTATGCATTTCTGGTTGCCTAAATTAACAATTAATTTTTAAAATGTATATAAGATTGATATTAATTATAAGCTTCGCATTTGTAGTAATTTTCATCGTTTTAAAATAACGGCAAGAAAAAAAAGGATGCAAAATAAAATAAAAATATTTGTGTCTCTCAATCATCATCGCTCTCCCACCGACCACAGAAAATAACTCAAAGGTTTGTTACTATAGGAGGTGATAAAATTTTATTATTGTTATCCCATTTTTTCCTCTTTATTCAAATTAAAAATATTTTCGAAGGGCCTTGGAGCGCATTTAGACCCTTGGTACCATTGTGTATTGCCAGATCTGACTAATATGTATCGGCCCGGTCTTTTGTTAAAATATTCCACCTCTTACACAGTTTTGATCACGAACTTGACATATAAAAATGGACTGCTCATTAAAATAATTTTTGACCCCCCCCTTATTGGTCGCCATTAGGTGCAATGATTAGTATGGCAACATTGAATTACCTGCTAGTTTCTTACATTGGCGTGAATGTGTCGTGTATGAATGTCAATTCTATTATTATAACTAACAGATTTAGATAATAACTATCTTTTTCTATACTATATCTAAAACAATAAATCGCTCTTCCTTGTTTTACTTGACACGTTAATTGAGTATATTCAATAAAAAAGACCATAATTGTTTCTGTAAAACAATATTTAACTTGAATTTCTACTTTTATTTTCCTCAAAATTACATTTTTCCTGTTTAAAACAACTCCAGTAAAGCTAATTTTTTTTAACTTCTTTGGAACAGCGTAAATATGTAACAATTTTATTATTTTTAGATAACAAGCATGAAATGTCAGTTCTTATAAATAAATGAAAATGACTATTTACATATTTTATTTTTTACAATAAAACTGTTATTTAGCAAAATAGCTAAAATGTGAAATATGTGCCAAAAACAAATCGAGACTAATTTTTTTTAAATATCTGTTTTAGAAAAGATTGTGGAAATCAGTGGGTATTTTTGTAAATAACTAGTATAATCTACCTCCTTATTCGGACGTAGAGTATAAGAAGTTAACGAAAAAAAGTACTAAGGCATTTATTTTTAAAAATTTTATGTCAAATTAATATTGTATATTGTTTAATGTAAGGTCTCGAAATGTCCATATAATCTGTCGCGAAGTAATAGAGTTTCATTTAATAAAATTTTTATAAAAAAATTGAACCGACTTCTAAAAGTGCGCTAAAAAGTGAAAAATAACCATAAATTTTTATATGAAATTGAACTTTTTGAAGTCGGCGCCAAACTAATATTTGACAAAATGTGATTTGCATAAACAGATTTAAAATACTTTTTTTGTAATTGCTTTCTTACCATAATTTGTAATATTAGTAGTTGTTTATTTCATTTACAAATAATTTGGCGCCGACTTCAAAAAGTTCAATTTCATATAAAAATTTATGGTTATTTTTCACTTTTTAGCGCACTTTTAGAAGTCGGTTCAATTTTTTTATAAAAATAATATTTTTCTATTTTTAGTTTTAGAATTCATTATGATATTCATAAATTATTTGAACTAAAAACTAATCGAAATTACTGTACTTCGCAATGACTCCAAAGTGGCAAAAAAGTACAAATTTTATCCAAAGTTGTAAATCGCCCTAAAATAAACCACTAAAATTCTTTAGTTCTTAGAGTTTTCCAAATACCAATCAAATTGGGTCAAATGAATATTTAGTCTGTCATAGAAAATCCACTGTCTTAAATTTCAAATTAATTTTAGATTGGTAATATAGGCCCCAACACCTTCCAATATCGATATTTAAAGAAAATAAATTAATTTTTTATCCACCATATTAGATACGCCATTTTTAAATAATTTTAGATTCGTCATGTGTGACCCCGAAAACTCTCCCGTGCCAATTTTGGTGAAAATCGGACAAAATTGATTTTTTTTGTTCGCCATATTGAATCCGCCATATTGAATTTTTTTAAAATAATTTCTGATTCTTTATGTGAGGCCCCGAAAACTTCCCCATACCAATTTTGGAGAAAATCGGACAAAATTGATTTTTTCGTCCGCCATATTAGATCCGCTATATTGAATTTTATAAAAATTATTTTAGATTTGTCAAATGCGACTCCGAAAACTCCCCCGTACCAATTTTGGAGAAAATCGGTCAAAAAAATTTTTTTTGGCGGCCATATTGGATCCGCCAAATTGAATTTTTCAAAAATTATTTTAGATTCGTCATATGCGATCCCCAAAAATCCCTCATACCAATTTTGGAGAAAATCGGACAAAATTAATTTTTTTGCCGGCCATATTGGATCCGCCATATTGAATTTTTTAAAAATTATTTTAGATTCGTCATATGCGATCCCAAAAACTCCCCTGTGCCAATTTTGGAGAAAATCGGACAAAACTGATATTTTCGTCCGCCATATTGGATCCGCCATATTGAATTTTTTAAAAATAATATTAAAGTCATTATGTGGCACCTCGAAAACTCCCCCATACCAATTTTGGAGAAAATCGGACTAAATTAAATTTTTTTTGTCCGCCATATTGGATCCGCCATTTTGAATTTTTGAAAAATAATTTCAGATTCGTTGGGTACAACCCCGAAAATTCCTCCATACCAATTTTGGAGAAAATCGGACAAAATTAATTTTTTTGGCCGCCATATTGTAAGCGCCATCTTGGATTTTACTGCACCAATTTCATCTAAAAAAATATGGGACCACCGCAGCAACTTCCTTTACAAAACGTAAAAAATTTCATTCAAATCGGTGTAGCCGTTCCGGAGTAATCGGTGTACATACATAAAAAAAAAAAAAAAAAATACATAGTCGACGAATTGAGAACCTCCTTCTTTTAGAAGTCGGTTAAAAATAGCTTCAATTAGGTCTTTGTAAAAATTATTTTCTCCTCAATACCTTTAGGGAACTGATATGTTAGGTATTTATATAGGGTTAACAACATTCATAATAATGTTGACATTCCCTTCATAATAACGGAGCTTTAATTTAAAGGAATTAAAATAACATTAGGTACTAAACCATTTTTATAAAAAAAAACTAAACTCCAAAGTGGATAGTGTTAAAGCAATCTATATTTAATTGTAAATAAAATAATATTTATTAAGACACTTTAAATATAAAAAAGATTGTAAACACAAGAATGGTATTCTTACATTAATACAATCATTTTTAATCTAAATATATACATAAAGATTTACTAGCAACTTTTAATTTTTACAACAGGTCAAACTTTCAATTTACTTAACTGTTTAAGGATCTGGAATTGACCTTTCCTAGAGTTGAATTTTCGAAATGGTAATCAATCACAGCTTCTCACTACTTTGACAAAGGATTTTCACGACACAAATTTCCTTACTATTTGAGCTAAAATCAAGAATTTTTGTTTTATTTTTTTTTTTTTAAATAATGAGTAATTAAATATAAATTTATTTTAAATTAATGAAATATTCAAACAAAAGGTTATTATTTTATTTTTAGACAAAACAAATACATAAAAGTAAAATTTATGTAATTTCCAAACATGCTTAATAATATTGAAAAATTTCATATTATATGCAATCATTTATTTCTATTTTAATATGGCATATTGGTTTTTAAACGTATAATCATTTTAAATTTTAACACCATACCAGTTTCAATGTTCAGCTTTATATGTCAGTGGAACATTAACTTCATGGTAAAACGATATTGTTGTTGGGTAATGCACACCTAATTCAGGACTTTTTTTTTGTAAAGCCAGTGTATGTTATTAAGTCCAAGTTTAGTTGCTTCAGGATGTTTACATCAAACAATGCTTCATAGCTTTTTTCAGGCAGTTTATTTGTAAGAAGTACACCACAAACTTTTTCCTCATCTTCTTGTATAAAACTATTTCCAGAAAAATGCTTCGAATAGAGTTACTTATCTGGTGTATAAAAGAATTATGATCATGATCAATTTGCTTCAGCCCTTGATTTTGAAGTTTCTTTTCTTTTAGAAAACTAAAATATTGATAACACTTAAAAATTATCATACATCATATCCATAAGATTAAACCTGTTACCCTTAGATTTAAAAATGATTCTAAGGTAAAATTTTAAATAATTATTATTGAATGCTTTACAACTTACCAATTAAATAAATTCCAATTTACCAGATGATGTATTTGCACGTCTTACGATGAAGAATCGCATTTTTTAAAATACAAAAAAACCCTTAAAATTCACATTCCTGTTTGAAACTTTCAGTAAAACGTTACATAAAATGTAATAAAATCTTATGGAACAGCAAAATCAAAAATAAATTATTGTTAAAATGAAAAGTATTCAGTCAATGTCAAAAATACACTTTCACCAATATAATAAAACCTTAGGGAATTCGTTGTTGCCAAACCAATTATTTGCACGTAATGGCACGGAGCATTCTGGCGTCATTTTTATTATAAGGGAGGTATTATGCATGAGCAGTCCAGTTTTATATGTCAAGTTAGTGGTTTTGATAGACCAGTCTAATGGTGGTTTGTCGGAAATAAAGTACCTCCAGAATTACTCTTAAGCATTTGTTAAAATTTTTTACACTACACATTATATATAATATTTATTAATAAAATAATTCGATTTAGGGAATAAATATATCTATTAAGATAAAACGAACTAGATTTGTGCCGCACCACATTATTCCCATCTAAACTAGGTCAGACAGTGCGACTCCAACCAAAAGCATCAATATTCTGTCTAGACGTTCTTTTTTTTTTGTTAAGAAATCAACTTAGCAAATGTAATTGTGAGTAATGGAAATTAAGATGCTGAATATTTCTTTTTTAAAAAGTTTTAATATAACCTAAGCAAAGCTAGGTGGTAAAAAAAGTACAGGATGTCCAATTTTCCATTGTTTTGCGGGTTATATCCGCCATTAGTAAAAATATAAGGATAAGATTTCGTGGTTCTGTGCTTATTTTTTAAGAAACGAACGATGCCACTAACGAAATCTTAATAAACCAGAACTAAAGCCCGGTTGTTTAAAGGCTGAATAACGTAATAATATTTTTATATATATTTATTTCATTTCTTGGTATACACATACCGATTTTATGCTATCCTTTTCTAATTGCATTATTTAAACGAGCATCATATGATAATCGGTACATCAATTCTAGAATACATAAAGTATGAATTTATGGTTGCCTAAATTATTCTATTGTTATCTTTCAATATGTAAACAATATTTACCAATAAAACTAAGTTTTTATATCCTCGTTTTGTTAATATTAATTGCAAACTTTTATAACGCATTTATAGTAATTTCTAACACTTAAAAACACTGAAAAGAGTCACGACAATCAATTAAACTGAAAGAAAAGATAAGTAAACATGTTTATGTCTGTCAAATTTCAAAAGCGCCTCTCTCCCACCGACCATAAACAGCCTTCAAACAAATCTATTGTTGTTTAACGCTATAGGGTATGATCGAAAAATAAACCTTTCATTTTGGAGATACAGAGCGATTTTGAAAATTATAAAAAGCTTGTCGCAAGTTAAAAAATAGAACTATTCGGGATTTTCATATACGGTCCAGTGGAGTAGTCATTTTTTTTATAGACTCAGCTATATATTTTTGATTAATGTGATTTAATGTGTTAAAACCTTTTCAGTACTGTGTAACACTGTATATTTAATATTAGTAATGAGTCTTATATAGTCCAAACGGTGTATATCTTTAAGTCAAAATTTGACAAATGCATCAAACTAGTAACATTTTTTTATGGCAACTGTAACAGGATCGGAGCGGCCCATTCTACTATTTTTTTTTCTGTTATTTAACAAGAAATTTGTTGAAGGGTTTATAAGCAAGTTTCACAAATCAACTATCCTTAAGAAAGAAAAATGTTACACACAAAAAGTTTAAAATCAAAGTTCTTTCTTCTATATAGACCAGCGGAATTAGCATCTGGAAAAAATTTATTGTTAGTAGACTTCTGACTACGTAGAAACCTTCAGAAGGATAATAGTAATTATGTAGTATCTTATATCTCATTTTCGTTTTTGGGGAAAATTTTTTTTTAACAATTAAGATGTGAAAATATAGCTTTTTTAAGTTCTGAGAAAGCTATTGTTTTTCAGTAATAAAGTTTCAAGCAAAAGTTGTACGCTTTGAAAATACCTACAAGATGAGCTAATTCATCCGAATTGGATAATTGGTTTGTTAGTTACTGCAAAAAAAACTACTAAAATGGCTCTTTTTTCAATTGTTAATAAACAATTGAAAAATATATTGCATTAACTTTATATTACACCAAAAGGAACCTCTTGTTACGTCCAACAAGTATGCAAAATTTCAAGTAAAAATATTCAATGGTTTTTTGCAGAGTGAACTTGTTTATAATATTTTGTTTTTTTGTATTGTTTATTCTCAGCGATCTAGACATCGTACAGTGATCTGTGGTGCGCAAATGAAAGCTTGAGACTTATACTAACAACAACAAAAAAGAACCAAATAAATTGTTGATTTTTTAAATTGTTGAAACAGATAAACAAAGTTGTGGTTGGTTTTTTCGTTATAAACAAATAGAATAACTCGTCGACAATTGTTGATATCGAAATGCCGATGGTGGACGTGATAGGTGAGATTTTGGCGCATATTTTGAAAAAAAAAAACAAATTCTGTACGACTACTAGAAGCTGAGATGGATTTTTTTTTTCAAAAAATCGCTGCTGCGTTGTTTATTAAGGGATTATTTAAGTAGGAATGTATAGGAAGATGGTTAAACTATTGTATGCAGCAATTTTCAACTCAGTTATTTCAAAATTGTTGATGTTGAAATAGTTTAAAGTTGCACCTATTCCAAGAGTAAGAAAGTGAGCAGTGGCGGGGGCGTTCTTTCAGTCTGCGGCGCGCGGAAAAAAAAACGTGATTCGGACGGTCCACATTCGTTTCGCCGGAAAAATTTGTAGTTTCTCGACGAGATATGAACAATGGATGATATGTTTTTGTAATCAAATTATTGTTAAACATAGCAATAAACAAATTGTTATACGTGCTTTTCAAATTGCGAAAAAATATTACAGTCGTCAACAGTATACTACTAATTAGGAATATTAAAAATCAGATTGATTTTTAATGTACTATTAATACTTATGGAGTTATGGCATGAAACAAATTGCGACTATCATTTGCCGCCAAATTATTGGTTGTCCAAGAACAACACATGGTAACTTTTTTGTTTATTTTATTGGAGGAACATTTTTTCACTTGCAAAATTTTTTGCTAACATACATATACTTAATTTCATTATTATTATTACAATTATCATCATCATTATTATCATAATCATAGTTATTTTTTCCCGTATTATCTTCTTTGAAAGAAATATTACAATAATTCTCGATTGGATAATCACTTACAATATAATCGTCAAATGCTATCAACAAATGTTGCTATTTGTTTCATGCTATATCTCGATAAAATTAATGGTACATTAAAAATCATTCTAGTTTTTAAAATTCCTAATTAATAGTATACTGTTGACCACTGTAATAATTTTTTTGCAATTTGAAAAGCACGTAAGTACGATAAAATCATAATTATGCATAAAGTATATAAAAGTGCAACAATTTGTTTATTGCTATGTTTAACAAAAATTTAATTATAAAAACACATCATCCATTGTTCGAATTTGAAGCGTCAGAGTCACGGATTTTTTCACGCGCCGTAGGCTGAAAGAACGCCCCCCTCCACTGCTCACTTTCTGACTCTCGGAGTAGGTGTAACTTTACACTATTGCTACATCAACAATTTTGAAATAATTGAGTTGAAAATTGTTGCGAACCCCGGATTTTGTTTATCTGTTTCAACAATTTAAGATCAACAATTCATTTCGTTCATTTTTGTTATTGTTAGTATAAGTCTGGAACTTTTATTTGCGTACCCGCAGACTGCTGTTCGACCTCTAGATCGCTCAGAATAAATAATCAAAAAAACATAATAAAAACATTTACTGTGCATGAAACTATTGAATATTTTTACTTGAAATTTTGCACCTTTATTGTATGCAACAAGAGGCTCCTTTGGTGGCTGTATAAAGTTAATGCATTATATTTTTCTATTGTTTATAAACAATTGAAGAAACAGCCATTTTAGCAGGTTTTTTTGCAATACCTAACGAACAAATTATCCGATTTGGATAGGCTTTAACTCATTTTGAAGATATCTTCAATGCGCACAATTTTTGTTTGAAACTTTGTTACTGAAAAACAACAGCTTTTCCTAGAACTCGGAAAAACTGTATTTTCACATTACAATTAAGTTAGATAAAAAAATTTCCCAAAAAAATTAGACATAAGATATTACATAATTACTATCATACAAAACATATATAAAAACGCAACTATACAGGTTAAAATCGACGAAGACACAAAAACCGAAAAAATAAACGTTATGAGAGGTGTGCGTCAGGGAGACGTCATCTCTCCGAAAATATTTACGCTAGCTTTGGAGGATGTCTTTAAAAAACTAAATTGGGATGAGAAAGGTTTGAGTGGGGGGCGTCTAATTACATAAGAATAAAATGGTCTGGTGAATTACATTTGTTGGGATATACATGTCCTATGTGTCTAAAAAATTAATGGTACATATTCTTGTGTTCGGAATATTTTTCTGCAACAAATGTTCCGCTGAGTAGTCGTGAAAGTATTCTTCGCGCCGACCAAATCACGGAACATTTCCAAGCAAATGTCTCTAAGCTCTTTCTGTCTTGAGTGTGGGCTATACTATCAGAATATATGAAATTTTATGACTAATTAATAGTCTAATGTCTGAAACCTTGGTTCCGCTAAGGGAACTACAAAGAGCGTTTTAATGTCCTCTCTTCTGACCGTCAATAATGCTACCTCTATTGTTCTTTCTCTTGCCCAATTTACACTTATCAAGTTCGACAATTTTCTTCACAAACAGTGGCGTAGCTGAAAGCTCGGGGGCCCTCCGCAAAATCTCAATGGGGCCCCTTTTTTTTTTAGTAATATAATTTTGTCCAAATGCTAAATAAACTGTAATACAGGTTGTTTTTGATATTCATTAATCACAATATCGATGTTTAAATGTCAAGCTTTCAATTCCACGTACCCCACGCGTGGCGAGATAGACGTTCGTTACACAGCAGACAGACAAGCGGAGCGAGTTTTTAAAAGTGTATAGCCAACTCAAGCTCCCAAATCCACATATTCCTCGAGCAGCGAGATCGATTATCGTTACACAGCAGACAGGCGAACGAAGCAAGATTTTAAGCCAAAACCCGAGCTCCCAAACCCACATACTTCTCGCGCTGCGAGATCGATAATCGTTACATAGCAGACAGGCGAGCAAAGCAAGATTTTAAACCAAAACCTAAGCTCCCAAACCCACACACCCCACGTGCTGTGCCTGGGGTGTGTTCTTGACAACTTATGTTTTAATAAAGGTAAAACTTTCTAAGGGCACATATAAAAATAATGTTATTTGATAAAAAAAAAACAGTTCTACATTGATTTGAATGGAAGTAATTTTATTCATACACATCAAAACAAGCATCAAATACATCGTAAAATATTCAGTTTTATGTGTTATTACGCAATCGTTCCAAATGTTTGGCCTTTTTATTTGCAAACTCTTCTATGAGTAGACTTATATCAAGTTTTTTCATTCTTTAGCATTCTATAGATAATGTAGCCAAAGCTGCTAATTCTTCCTTGCGTCATTGTGCTGCTTTCTCTATTTAAAAAACATTGTAATGGAAGGGCGAGCAACTACTCTAACTTCAATCACCTTTAGAATCGCGAGTTTTAGAGCTTTTTAGATGTCCCAAAAAAAATTGCGCGTCTCTTGAAGATGCTTCTTTTTATTTTTTAAACGTTCGAAATGCTCTAGTACTCGCGATCCTCTAAACAAATAAAGTATAAAAAATCTAAAGGATAATTGCGTTTATTTCAACTTTAAATGATTGTCAAATCTCAATAGTTTTTTAGGCGTAAAAAAAGGTAATACGCGTTTTAAAAATATTTCTTTTTTTGAACGTCTAAAAAGCAACATTTAAAATTGAAATGAATTCAATTTTTCAAAGCTTAACTGCCTGTTGAGGACTGAGTTTTGGAGCTTTCTGAACTGTTGAGAAGCTGAAACAGCGTCTTCAAAAGACGAGTAATTCCTTTTTTTAAGCATCCAAAAAGCTCCAAAACTCGCAGTTCTACAACAATTGAATTGTGAGTAATCGCTTTTATTTCATTTACAATGTTTCAATAAATGGGAAAACTTTTACTTTGCTTTTTAAATGAAGAAAACTTCAAACATATATATCTCGGATAACCGATCAGCTACGATTTCAAACAAAAACGTTTTGAGCACTACAAATTATTACCCAAGTCTCTGTTGAGACTGATTTTGTCGACATTTTACTTTGAATTAAAGCTGCTTCCTGCACGCCGTGAGTATAGATATTAATACAGACTGTCACAGAGGCCTTGCGTTCAGTGGGTTTAATTAGTAAATTTTAAAGTAATTTCTTATATATATATATATATATATATATATATATATATATATATATATATATATATATATACAGGGTGAGTCAACGATTGGATGAAGTAGGTTTGTGCCTTTTCGGTGAAATTTACAAAGAAACTATATTTATTGTTTGATACAGTTTATTTTTACGCAGATTTTAAAAATATTTAGGACTCTACGGGGTGAGCCAAAAAACTAGGACAGCATAAAGTTGTATTTTTTTAAATAGAACACCCTATATACGAATCGTATTTTCGATTTAGCTTATAATTTTAAATCTTTTTTATTAAGGGTTTACTATAACAAAACTTTATAGTTTCTGAGATAATTAAGTTTAAAGAAAACAAGTCACATTTTCAAGCATCAATTCAATCCTAAATAACGTTTTCAATTTTGTGACAAATATATTCAAATTTGGAATTTAGCAAGGCCAAGGACAAGTTAACATAATTTTTACCTAATATTTGCAATAAAAGCTACAGGGTGTTGAACACATCGGCTCAAATTTGAACAAGTTTAAATGAATAAATATCTTTTTTTTAAATGGTACACCCTGTATATTTTCATGTTATTTAATAGAGTAATAAAAACCCTAAAAGTTTTGTTCAATATATCCTATACCTATTTATAATAGTTTTTGAGATATTTCAGTTTTTCTTATTTTCCATACTTTTTTACAGAAATAGTCTTCATTATCATAGTAGCCATGGCAAAAACAATGTAAAAGAACATTTTTCTGTGTGTCAAATTTATAACCGCAATCGATTCTTTTGGTTTTTATGTAGTGTAGTTTGGTTTTTTTTGCATTCATCTTATATTGTAAAATGAATTTTCCAAAGAATGAGTTAATAGATATGATTTATACAATAGGAGAGGCTCAAAAAAATTGCCTTCTTGCTCAAAGAATTTACAAAATGAAGTATCCTGATCGACGCCAGCCTAATACCCATACTTTTCAAAACTTAATGCAAAGATTTGATTCTTCTGGTACTGTTGATTATCCAAAACGTAAAGTGGTCAACAAACCAGTAACTAATGAAGAAAAAGAACTACAAGTATTGTTAAATGTTCAGGAAAATCCTTATATTGGTAGCCGTCAGTTAGCAGCATTATGTGAAACATCACAATCCACCGCTAATCGTACTACCAAGAAATATAGGTATCATCCATATCACATGGAATTACACCAAGAATTGCATGGACAGGATTTTGAAAGTCGTGTAAACTTTTGTCGTACAATAAATGCGGAGATTCAATTAAATCCAAATTTATTATGCAAGGTAATGTTTAGTGATGAAGCTACTTTTAGAAGTAACGGTGCCGTAAATAGACGCAACATGCATTATTATGCCACAGAAAACCCATTTTGGATTAGAGAGGTGCAACATCAAAACCACTGGTCATTAAATGTTTGGTGTGGTATTCATCATAATCGAATTATTGGACCCCACTTTTTTAATGAACCACTAAATGGCCATAGTTACCTGAACTTTCTACAAGAAGAACTACCCCAACTGCTTCAAGGTCTCGATAGGGATAAGCTCGACAGTATGTGGTTCTAGCACGATGGTGCGCCTCCGCATTACCATCGTGAAGTTCGTGCGTTTTTGGACCAACGATATCCGCAAAAATGGATTGGACGTGGGGGTTTCATTGAGTGGCCACCAAGGTCTTGCGACATCACCCCATTAGATTTCTTCCTATGGGGTTATATTAAAAATAAGGTGTATGTTAATCCACCAACAACAGTGGAAGATATGCGAAACAGGATTAGCGATACCTGTAGAACAATAACGCCACTAATTTTGTCCAGGGTCCGAGAAAATCTGCAAAAAAGACTAAATTTGTGCATTGCACAAGAGGGTAGTTTATTCGAACACTTATTAAAAAGAAATAATTAATCTCAGTATTTAATAGGTAATTTTTTTGTTTCAATTTAGTATAAAAGTAAATATGTATTGAAAATGTGACTTTTTTTCTTTAAACTTAATTATCTCAGAAACTATAAAGTTTTGTTATAGTAAACCTTTAATAAAAAAGATTTAAAATTATAAGCTAAATCGAAAATACGATTCGTATATAGGGTGTTCTATTTAAAAAAATACAACTTTATGCTGTCCTAGTTTTTTGGCTCACCCTGTAGAGTCCTAAATATTTTTAAAATCTGCGTTAAAATAAACTGTATCAAACAATAAATATAGTTTCTTTGTAAATTTCACCGAAAAGGCACAAACTTACTTCATCCAATCGTTGACTCACCCTGTATATATATATATATATATATATATATATATATATATATGTATATGTATATATATATATATATATATATATATATATATATATGTATATGTATATATATATATATATATATATATGTATATGTATATATATATATATATATATATATATATATATATGTATATGTATATATATATATATATATATATATATATATATATACATGCAAAAAAAAATTTAACAATGAAGCCGTTATTGTAATTATATGCGTTGCATACGTGTCCATTTATAATAAATAATTACTGACACCTTGCTTTAAATGGATTGTAAAGTAGCCAGTTTACCAGAGATTGATTAAATTGAATTCTAAAGGTTTTTTTAGGTGAGCAGAGACTTCGCTACGCCACTGTTCACAAGAGTAATAGGATCCCCTGAAAACCTTGAACGTTTAGAGGAAATATCATGGGTAATATGAAATTAAAGAAGGGTCCTTTTATTTAAAGCTTAAAATGAAAGAATTTACGTGTATTTGACAGGAATCATATTTATACTATGGCAACAGCGCAATATAAGATAAGTGAGGTTTCTGACAAATGTAACCAGCGGCTTTAACGATATAGTGGAAAAAATGAACCCAAAAGTAAAAAGTGAAAACCATTGCCGGAAACGTGTTCTACAATCTCAAAATATGGGTATGTGAAGGAATTTTTCTAAAAATCGTCATTTTCCTAGATTTCAGATAATATAAACAATTATCGTTATTTTCTTTTGATGAAATAAAGTCGTTGTGAGATAGATGACGCAAAAGGAGATTATTTCTCGACCTCTCGTATCATTTTGTTATGAAGAGAATTTATGACAATATAAATTACAATTTTATTGTTTTCCTTCAGTGTATAACGATTTTTAAAATACCTTTTAGCTAATATAATTTTAAATTATTAATTAGAAAGGTTACTGAGGCTTAAAATAATTTCTTTATTTTCGTATTATCGTTCACCGTCATTCACTTTTATCCCCTTTCTCAAGAGGATTATTTAAAACGAATTTAACGTCACCGAATTGAAGACAGAGCTGGGTAGAAAAATTTTGCAAATACGACTTTGTTACTTTAAAATTTAAATCGCACTTTTACCATAAATAAAGCATCTTTACTGTTGAAAAATATTAACGTAATTGATGAAAATGCTCGTTCGAATAATACGAATTAAAACAACGAATGAATGTAAAAAATTATATTATGCTTTTATTATTTAAATTAAGGAGTTTTTCCACGTTATACTCCGAGGTTGCTAGGTGTGGCCTGTTCGTTGTAAAGTTTGATATTTTGAGGTGCCTATAAATATCGCGAGACGAGTGCGTGACGAGTATGCTACGAACTTCCAGCTTTGAATTTTGCCAGTTTGTATTGTTATCGAGGGCCATCGTTGGCAGATTTTCAAAGGAGGTAATAAATGTAGTTGGGCCACAAGAAGTCAATTTTTTATAGTTCTATTCTTTTCGAGTACCTCGACCGATAGTCGCAGTGATCCGTTTTCTATCGGTTTTTTTGGTGTGAACTCAAAGTATTTTGTTTATCTAGCGGGAAGGATTTATGACACGTTTTTTGGGAAAAATTTACTTTACAGCAAGTCTGAAGACAGGAGATTTTTTTATTTTTTTTGTTAATGGAATGAAATTTATTTAGCACTTGGCATTGATTAAAAATTATTCATAAGTGAATATGGAGTGGTCTCAAGAAAATATGTTGAATTTAGAGGAGACCTGCAAATAAATCCAAAATTTGTCAGTTATGGACACAAATTTTAGAAAAAAAAAAGGAGTGAATGTGTGAAATGAAATTGCGTCAGAAAATTTGCACAGACCAGCCAGAAGAAAATTTCGAGTGCTTCTGTCATATGGAAATGGACTGCTGAAAATATATTTTTCTTTTTGAAATGACTGTTTCTATTTTGTTTAACATATATTCAAAATGTAACGAAGAGATTTTGATATTTCTGTAATATGTTGGAACTATAAATTTGCTAGAAGTTTGAATCCTGACTATTTTTTTTTACAAGTTATCGCCCATATTTTCGTTATTTGCTTAATATACTTTTTTGCGGTAAAACCCCACTGCATAAAACTAACAAAGCTGTTGTTTGTTCTTCATTCAGACAAAGTATGACAATTATATGCACAAGAGATTTATGTACCTGTGAAGAGCCATAAACCAAAGGCATAGCAATTCTCGGAACATATTTCAAAAATAATTCGGTTTTCCAAATTCGGATAAAGTGGGGGGTAGATATTGTACGTGTTTGAAGTATGTATTTGAGGAGAGAGTAGTATACTTAAGAGAAAATTAGATTTAAAAGTATACATCTTAATTGGTCAATTAACAGTAATAACATTTTTAAGTATAATACAGATATGTATAAGTGTGAGGCTTTGCTATGTTATTGTCTTACAGTTTTCAGTGCTAGCTGTTGAAAATATCTACTTTTACTCCAAAACTTTGTATAGGTGTTTTGGATTTAAAATCCAAGACAATACTTTCAAATGTGCATAATTCACTTGTTCAACCAAGACCTCTGATGAGGGTGCGTAGTTTGTTTTCGAAATGTTCTGACATAACGGGACTTAGCGAATTTACAATTTACAAGCGAATTAGGGACAGGAAAAGTGGAACTGTGCGCAAGCCTAAACCGTCTCCGAGAAAAAAAAATTATACGAATGCTTCAAAAACATACTAAGAAGACACGTTCACGAATTATATCTTAGAAGAAAAAAAGCAAGTATTGATAAAGTTTTGAAAGTCGTGAAACAAGACGAGAATGTACCTGGCATGGGAAAAACCAGCCTGTAGAAAGTGCTGACAAAAATGGTCAAAATGGAGGTGATACAGAGGAAATACTATTTTAGAGAAGACAGTATTTGCGGAACATTAGAAAATACCACAGAGAAGGCAAAAACATTTTTTAACTGGATGTAATCTGTCTCAGTGAAGGACACATAGTACAAAAAATGTATGAAGATAATGATATGACAATTTTTCGTGAAGCATTCTTAGAAAACTTGTCTACAGGTTCAATATTCTTACTTAGTAAGGGCCGCAAATTCATTATAACTCATATTGAAGGTATTAATCGATTTATAGGAGTTTTACTGCAGTTCGAATTGAAATCTATTAAAGATTACCATGAATAAATGACGGAGGATATCTTTTAAAAATATTTTTCTCAAATGATACAGTTGATTCTGGAGAGGTCTGTTATAGTTTTGGATAACGCCAGTCATTCTAGGCTGGGGAAAAGTTGCCAATAACATAGTTAAAAAAAGTGATATTCCAGATTGGTTATCAAAAGAACATATTTCCTTTACGAACGATTTGCTAAAGAAGGAACTTTTAAAAATTGCAAAAGAGAAAGAAAGACAATTTAAGAAACATGTGAAAGACGAATGAGCTGAAGAACATGGAAATGTTGTGCTTCGAACACCACTTACCGGAAACAACTATCTTCACATAATATTCTGCCGGTATGTCTGGGAATTTATATTTTATGTGACGAAACTAATAGGTGGTCGAAAAGCGTATGGAGAGAGAACCAGAGTCGTATTTGCAAGAAACGAACTATTTGTATTTATTCTTTCCTTTTTCTCTACATGAAAGGAGAATAAATATTGAAACACGACAGCAAATAGATTTATTTCATACTGAAATCTTAATCTTTAATAAAACCTTTTTAATGATAAATAATGGATATTTTCGAAAAACAGGAAAAATTTATAGTTAAAACATACTGAAAACTTGTAGGAGTTAACTATTTCCGGTGTCACTCCGTATATTGATCTTAAGTAATACAATTAACGAAGAACAGTAGTTAATTTACTGTATAATGTTTTAGAGTAGTCAATAAACATCCCACTGTCTAATTCAATAAGGGACCTTAACTGAGTCTAGGGCTAATTTAACAATTAAGGGCTTAATTTGACATGTGCAACAAACTTTGAATACTAATTAAGTTTCGAGAATATACAGTAGGGCCTGTTTTAGATGTATATGTATCGGAATTTCGAGAGCTGTAAGGGATACAAAAATGAGTTAATGGGAAAAATTTTAAACACATTTATTATCAAACAAGAGCTGTTTTTGAAATGTCACAAGATGATTTGAAAAATTTAAGTCACTTTCTTAAAACTATACTGCTTTATCGGCATTTTTTTATTCAATAAATTTAATTCAACATTTATAGTCCGGGAGCCCAGCGTGTTTTCACAGCTGATGGAGGGACATGGCTCCAGGATATTTGTAATAAACAAAAAAACTGTTAGTAATTCAAAAATTATTTTTCTTTTCTAAAATAAAAAATATTTTAGAATATCGCACTGTAGTAAGTTTGGCTAAAATGTGGTTGTCGGACTTGCATTGTCTTTATTTTTACGACGTTTCGATTAGGTTGTATCTTTAATCGTTATCAAGTATAAACTGAATATTTTGTCTTAAGACTACGAGCTTATATAAGGATTGTGTTCACTGAATTGCAAAGTTTCGCTTCACTGTACACACCTCAATGATTTGATGTTACAAAGTAGTGGTTACTAAAGATTAGGTATCTCAACACTCGGTTTACTGAAGATTCCATTATTGTTTTTAATGTAAGCTGCTTCTATAAATTTTCTTTTTTTCATGTTGGGTTCCATATATATTGCCGCAGCCTCAGACCATTCTATATGGTGTTGTTTATCCCAGGAGTGTTCTGCAATACCTGATCTCGACGTTTGCCCTTTTTGTGTATGAGTTTTATGTTCCTTAATTCTAACTTCTACTGGTCGTTTGGTTAAATGAGCTCCGATGATTTTTAAAAGAAACTTTGACAGGTTGACAGGTATATGGTCTTGGTATTTCCTTAGTGTTCTGGCGAAGTTTCTTTTAAAAATCATACAACCTTTAGAAGGTAAGACCAATACATATGTTAAAAATTCCACACATTTCGTGAACAGTATTAGTAGCATCAGTCTAGAGCCAGACGACAGACTAATAAGCTTTGATGTGGAAAGTCTGTATACTAATGTACTATTAGGGGAATCACTAGACATAATCAAAACTAGACTTTCAAATGATACTACTTTATCAGATCGAACTACGTTACCACTGGACGGGGTGATGGATCTTTTGGAGTGTTGCCTGCGTAGTGCTTACTTCCAAGTAAAGGACAGGTTCTATGCTCAGGACGACGGGCTTCTGATGGGTTCTTCACTCTCTCCAGTCGTCGCCAACATATATATATATATATATATATATATATATATATATATATATATATATATATATATATATATATATATGGAATGATTCGAAACTCATGCCATAGAAACGGCAACAGTAAAACCGAAAGTCTGGGTGAGATATGTCGATGATACCTTCATCGTATGGAAGGGCAATGATCAAGAACTTAGTGATTTCTTGAAACATCTAAATAACATTCGACCTACAATTAAGTTTACAATGTAGAGGTAAATGATCAATTGACTTTCCTAGATGTCATGGTAAATCGCTCAAACGAAACTATTAAAACTTCAATATACAGAAAGCCAACACATACTAGACAATATCTTAATCATAGTTCCAATCATTCTGTTGTAACAAAACGGGGAATTATACGCAACCTCTATAATCGCGCTATATGTATATGCAACAATGTCGATTCATTGGAAGAAGAGATAGCAAATATTATATCCGATTTACAACAGAATGGTTATCCTGTGAAACTAATTGACGATGTTATAAATACTCTAGAACAACGAACACTGGACAGCAAGAAACACATTCCTTCTTCACAATTCCGTACATTAAGGGAACTTCGGAGAAAATAAGACCAATTGCCAGTAGTTATAATATAGAAATAGCATTTAAATCAGGAATTACACTTAGAGCTCATTTAACAAAAATAAAACTCTGGATGAGAAATTGGGCTTTCGTTTTATAAATCGTCCTCTTCGCCATGTTCTCTAGAAGCCATGAAGAGTAAACAGTGGCGCCACAAGGCATTCCTGTTTTCTCCTTTACAGAATCTAAATTTACTTACACGGTACAAAATTAACAATTCAAATCGCGTGCACTGCATAAATCGTTCGTTGCGTAGGTAACGTCGACCGTCATTCACTGACTATCGTTACGGGGGAACAGTTCCCCGTAACACAGAGTTTGTACGACGAAGTACAAAAAACCTCATACCATTGCAGAAGAACTTATTTTACCTGCTGCTCTCGACATGGTTAATATTATGGTAGGAGAATCGGCGGGAAAACTAATTACAAAGATACATTTATCTGACAACACTATTGAAAGGTGAGGAATTTTGTCTGTAACTTGATGAGACTACTGACAATAATAAAGATACACACCTTTGTCGGCAAAGGCATCAGTGGAGGTGCAAAGGCTCAAGACTTATTTGAAATTCTTGTCAAGTTTGTAACAAAAAATAATTTAGGTGTATGTGCTGATGGCGCTCAATCAATGTCTGGCCGTTATGGAGCTCTGCTATACTTCAGTTCACGATGGCTTTAGAACCCTCTCAAAGTCCATGGACATCTCCAGTCGCATTAGTTAAGAAGAAAGATGGTTCAACTAGACTTTGTGTTGACTTCAGAAGACTTAATGACGTTACAAAGAAAGACAGTTTTCCTTCACTTCATTGACGATACTTTAGACGCTTTAAACGGATCAAAATGGTTTTCCACATCGGACTTAAAAAGTGACAGATACAACTTCATCCAGAAGATAAAGAAAGGTCCGCCTTTTCTACTGGAATGGGGTTATGGCAATTTAATCTAATGCCACTTGGTTGATGCAATGCCCCAGCCACTTATCTTATTTTTATTACACCATGTAGTATGGAAATCCTTCTAGAAAATTAGGAAATTTTCCGATATCGAACCAAAAGAGGGTCCAGATCAGCTTTCGTGGAGAGTGTACTTTCTGACGTCGTAGAAGTAAGTTGAATTCTTTGACAAGTGTCAGAATTGAAGTTGACAATAGAAGACTTTTGAAATAATGAGAGTGTGTTGAAATATCGGCCGTTCGGTACAATATATATGAGAAATAAGTTTTCGTCCTTGTAATTTTAAAATAAAATAGAATATTTTCGGACTCTCGTGTGAAAAAGTGCGGAGAATTCCAAGATAATGGAGAAGATCTGGGTCCGAAAAATGACTACAGTGCTGTTTCGTCCTAATACTGGACTCATAAGGCCATTGCGCTCGATACAAACCGTCATTTCACAAATGTGCCTTATACACAGATTCTAAAAGTACAAAACAGTAAACAAGACAAAGTAGTGATACAAGATCAACACAATTAAAAAAAAAATCAAAACTCGATACACGAAACATGTTACCCAAAGGATAGAGGTCACATTATTCGACAACTACGACCAAACTAACCACGAGTTCCGCAGTTCAAGCAAGGTGCCGCATCAACGATCTCCCTAAGACAATTGCTGCATATTTTTTAAGCCAGCAAATATTTAAAAAAGAGATAAGTTTTCGTCCGTGTAATTTTAAAATAAAATAGAAAATTCTCTGCTGGGCGGACATAAGATTGTTGATAAACATTATTCTCGAGTTAAAAAGTGTGAAGAACTCCAAGACAATGGGAAGTTCCGGGTCCGAACAATGACGACAGCGTTTTCTCGTCTTAGTATGGGCCTCATCAGGCCATTGCGTTCGATACAAACTGTCATCTCGCAACTGTGCCTTATAAACAGATTCTAAAATTAAAAAAAAAAACAATAAACAAGGCACAGTAGAGACATCTCAATGGATCGCTCAATAACACAAAAGCAACACAAACCAACAATATTGTATAAAATCGCCATGTGATGGCGCGATGATAAATTAAAAAAGAAATATATCAGAACGCGATAAACGAAACATTTTTTTGAACAGATTTTAGATGTCATTTAATTTACTCACCGAAGCCTTTTCCAATAAAACTTTTTAATTCGCTCTATATTTGAACATTTTTTAATTCGAAATTCTAAACTTTAAAAATCGGCTTGTTTTTCACTTTAAAATTTTAATTATTATTTAAAAATGGATTTATTACAAATTTTTATTTAGAATGTTAAAAGGTCTTGAAATTTAATGGGATCTCGCTTTTTGTTGACTTAATTAAAATGCAAAATTAAAAAAAAAAACGCAAAGGTCAGGTCGTTGAAAAATTAATAAAAATCTTTAAATATACTGATTTTCAAGTATTCACTTTTTTAGTTATTTTTAATCAAGGAGTAAATACGTTCAGGGTGGAACATATGAGAAAAAAATTGCCCTATGATCATTTAAAACCCTGAATAGCGTGCGCGAAATTTTCGTTAAAGTGCCACATATTGAGGCAGCATCCAAAGTAGTTATTTCAGGGTTTCGTTTCCGAATACCTTTATAAACATTTTTAATCATTTTTGATCTTTTTAATGTCAATTGACTATTTTTTTTTGTAGGCGCACTGCTAGTTGAAGGTTTGTTAATATCCTTAGTTTACCACAAATATATACACCAAATATACACTATAATAAACTTTTTTACACAACGCAATATCTATACATAACGAAAGTATAGTAATTAGTATGTGAACTCATAATAAATCAATAAAATATTCAAACAATGCTAGGACCCAAGTCGGGACGCTTTTTTTTTATTATATTCCCGGGTCCGTCCTAAAGCCGGATGCACTGCGACCAGAGTAGGCCTATTGTGCTCACCCTAGACATTACAGCCACTCTGTCAATCTAGCCCCTTGGTTCAATCTGTACAGTCCTGCTAAGGAGTGAGTGAGTATTTCTCTCGGTTCCAATCTTACTGACCCGAAAGTTTGTTGTCTAAATCTCACCAGTGACTCACAGTCACATATGATATGCTTCACCGTTTCCTCGGCTTGTCCACATAGTCTGCAGCCGAAGTTTCCGTTATATAGATTCATTCTATTCAGATGTACTTTGACGGCCATGTGTCCCGTCATTATACCCGTAATAGTCCTCAATTGGTTTCTACTCATTTGTAGTAGTTTCTTGGCCAGTTTCGGGTCTGTATTCCCAATAAATAGCTTGCTGTGGTTTAAACCTTGTCTGGTCATCCAGTGGTTTTTATGTTCTCTTTTGATCCATTCTTTGACTGCTTCTCGGGCCACGCACCGCGGCACCCCAAAGGCCTTCTGGACCAATGTATTGAGATGCTGACCCTGCTCTAGCTAGCTCGTCAGCTTTTTCATTTCCATGTATGCCTTCGTGTCCTGGTACCTACTTTAACATAACTCTGTTGTCTTTTGCCAGAATTTCCAGCTCACTCTGACATTCCCAAACCAGCCTCGATGATACCTTTTGGCCCTTGAGGGCCCTTAGGGCTGCCTGGCTGTCAGAGTAAATGAGGATTTGCTTCCCTTTGTAAGCTCTCCTGTTTATCTCGTCTGCGCACCGTAAGATTGCGTATATTTCTGCCTGGAACACTGTTGGGTATTTCCCAAGGGGAAGGGTTAGTTCCTTCCTCGGTTGTAACCCATATATCCCAGCTCCAGTACCCTCACTAGTTTTTGAACCGTCAGTGTACCAGATACTTGCACCCGAGAATGTTTCCGGTCTTTCTCTTTTACTTGCCATTCGATCCTCTATTGTGACTTCAAACGGTATATTATAACGGTAGCTCGAGTTCATATGGTCCGTGTCCATTTCCAACTCAGGGCTCCTGATTTTTGTACATATGTTTTTATGTCCTGACATTGTCATTTGCGATTTTACTGTTGAGTGATTTAGTCGGTGGAGTCTCATTCTTGCCTCTGCCTGAATCACTATGTATAGCGGAGGCAGATCCAGAATACACTCCATTGCCGAAGTGGGGGTTGATTTCATGGCCCCAGTATTACACAAACAGGCGACCCTTTGTATTCCACTCAGCTTTGTTATAGTTGCTCTTTGCATTACCTTGGGCCACCAGACCAAGGCTGCGTAAGTGATGGCTGGTCTTACAACACTGGTGTATAACCAATGTACCATTTTCGGTGAGAGACCCCATGTTTTCCCACATAATCTTCTAACAGTCATAAGAGTTTTTTCCGATTTTCTGGTTATGTTTTCCACTTGTCTGTTCCAGGTCAGCCTGGAGTCTAAAATCACCCCCAGATATTTTACTTCTCTGGCAAGTGGTATTGTGTTTTCTTGGAGGATGATGGGACCGAGATCCTCTATCCTTCTCCGTTTTGTAAAAGGGATTAGGACAATCTTTTGGGGACTTATATTGAGTCCCTCGTGCCTTACCCATCTTTCTACAACTTTAAGAGCCCTCTGCATTCTCTCTCTTACTGTTGTATTAAATTTGCCTTGGGTTAAGATTACCAAGTCATCTGCATATCCCAGTACAGAGTGACCCTCCCCATTCAGGGTTCGTAGAAGCCCATCCATTACTAGGTTCCAAAGCAGGTGGGAGAGGACCCCCCTGCGGACACCCCCCAGTCACACCTGCAACAGGTCTCTTCCAGGTTGATGTTCCTTATTGCAGTGATGATTGATTGAAAAGACGTGTTGTCGAACACCCCCTCTATGTGTAGAAATGCTCCTAGAAGCACTTCTCCATTTTCCAGAGTGTTTTCCACCTTGCTAACCAAGTCGTGGAGCGCTGTCTCTGTAGATCTCCCGGTTCTGTATGCATGCTGGCTCCGATGAAATGGACTGTTTACCATTAATTCATCTCTGACATGCCTAGTCGGGACGCTTACTTTCAAGTCTATTCAAGATTGTTGGTATTACATTATTGGCTGTATTCTATTGAGTAAATTATCTCTGATCAAAGTGAAAAAAGTGAAACTGATAACTTCATGTTCTTTTCAATATGCATTTACTTGTCATTGAGTCGAAATGATCATGATTACTTCAAGTGACTGAAGTGATAATGACTCAAAAGAATAGCCCTATTATAATCCAGTCATACTTGCTGCGACATCTAGATGTTCAGAACTTAGATTAGCTGTCTATTTACAGTTATAATATAAATTTGAGTTGCGAGTTAATAGATGTCGTCACCATCGCTCTCTCTGATTTTAGTGGTGTCAGAATATAGAAGTCGTTTTTAATTCTCCGTTAGTTTATTAATTTTTTAGTCTGAATAATTAAATGATAATTAATAAAACTGTGTTCTGCCTTTAATTTAACCAACAAAGATGGACTTTCCGTGTATGTATGTGTGTTGGTTGCCACATCAATTGTTTTCGCGATAAGAAATCAAATACATGTTGGTCGGCATCCCTGTGCTATTTTAAATGCGATCAGCTGATTACTATTTGACGCTCGCAAAATATGAGAACAATGCGTTTTAAGCTTTTAGTCCCTAACCTGTTAATGGAGAGGCAAGGTTTTAAATCACTTATAGTTGCATGAGATGTTTATTCCGCCACTTCATCGCTTTGATGGCCGGTAATAAATGAATCACTGACAGAAATTATGAACTTTAGGTATAGTTCGTTATATTCCAGTGTACCTCTGCGTGTATTTTTCCTTTGTTCATCAGTCTAGTTGTCACTGCACTTCTGTGTTTTTTCTTGTTACGTATACATAATTTTTTGTAGTGATTTGAATGGATGATGTAAATTTTGTTGTTAAATCATCTATTTTCTTATTGTTTAGTCGTTCTAATGAATGTAATTTTTTTGTAATAGTTGACTGGTATTCATCGACGAGGCAATTTAACTTTTTGTTTGTAGGGTGGGAAGTTCTTCGGTCTATCAGCTTCTTCCTTTCTTTTTAAGTATTTATTTGCTGGAAGTCTTCGGTAAATTGAGAAATCATGAATCATTCTCCACAATTGACCATCAGAGAAAATATTTCAAAAAATAATAAAAACATTTTCAATGATAAATATTTGTTTTTGTTTGTTATTCTCGAAATATAAACGACTCCCTCGTATTTACCTTTTTAGCGTCCTAATAAAGACCTAATTAAAAAAATTAAAGGTTGACAATTCTCATTGCAGACTTTTATAATTATTTTGATCCATACTCTAATGAATACTTGAAAAATATAATTTGGATCGTTAAAAACTTCGTTTAAAAATAGAATTTTATATTTATTCTGGAGTAAAGAAATAAGAATAATGAAGGGTAGAGATGACAGTATTTATACTTGATACGTTCGTTATAAAAAGAAAAAAAGTTTTCAAAACTGGTTTATATATATATATATATATATATATATATATATATATATATATATATATATATATATATATATACTCCAAAAGGTTCATCACACACCAGTGGTAACGTGGTTCGATCTAATAAAGTAGTATCATTTGAAAGTCTAGTTTTGATTATGTCTAGTGGTTCCCCTAATGGTACATTAGTATACAGACTACTGTGGTCTGGCTCTAGATTAATGCTACTAATAATGTTCACGAAATGTGTCGTATGTGTGTTGCCTGCGTAGTGCTTACTTTCAAGTAAAGGACAAGTTCTACGCTCAGGATGACGGGCTTCCGATGGGTTCTTCACTCTCTCCAATCATCGCCAATATATATATATATATATATATATATATATATATATATATATATATATATATATATATATATATTATGTCTAGTGGTTCCCCTAATGGTACATTAGTATACAGACTTCTGTGGTCTGGCTCTAGATTAATGCTACTAATAATGTTCACGAAATGTGTCGTATGTGTTGCCTGCGTAGTGCTTACTTTCAAGTAAAGGACAAGTTCTACGCTCAGGATGACGGGCTTCCGATGGGTTCTTCACTCTCTCCAATCATCGCCAATATATATATATATATATATATATATATATATATATATATATATATATATATATATATATATATATGCCATAGAAACGGCAACAGTAAAACTGAAAGTCTGGTTGAGATATGTCGATGATACTTTCATCGTATGGAAGGGCAATGATCATTCGACCTACAATTAAGTTTACCATGGAAAAAGAGGTAAATGGTCAATTGCCCTTCCTAGATGTCATGGTGAACCGTTCAAACCAAACTATTAAAACTTCAGTATACAGAAAGCCAACACATACTAGACAATATCTTAATAACAGTTCTAATTATTCTGTTTTAACAAAGCGGGGAATTATACCCAACCTCTATAATCGCGCTATATCTATATGCAATAATGCCGATTCACTGGAAAAAGAGGTAGCATATATTAAATCCGATTTACAACAGAAGACCACTGGACAGCAAGAAACACATTCTTTTTTCACAATTCCGTACATTAAGGGAACTTCGGAGAAAATAAAACGAATTGCCAGTAGTTATAATATAAAAACAGCCTTTAAATCAGGAAATACACTTAGAGCTCATTTAACAAAAACAAAACCGAAAACTACCGATAACAAAGAATGTGTTTACAAAGTTCCATGTGAGCGAGGTGAAATGTATATTGGAGAAACCAAACGACCACTAGAAGTTAGAATTAAGGAACATAAAACTCATACACAAAGAGGGGAAACGTCGAAATCAGGTATTGCAAAACACGGCTGGGATAAACAACACCATATAAAATGGTCTGAGGCTGCCGCAATATATATGGAACCCAACATGAAAAAAAGAAAATTTATAGAAGCAGCCCACATTAAAAACAATAATGGAATCTTTAGTAAACCAAGTGTTGAAATACCTAATCTTTGGCAACCATTACTTTGTAACATCAAATCATTGAGGTGTGTACAGTGAAGCGAAACTTTGCGCTTCAATGGACACAGTCCCTATATAAGCTCGTAGTTTTAAGACAAAACCTTCAGTTTATACTTGATAACGATTAGAGATAAAACCTAATCGAAACGTCGTAAAAATAAGGACAATGCAAGTTCGACAACCTCATTTTAGTCAATCTTCAACATTGTCTACAACCTTCAAACAAATCTCTACAATTATTAATTAAATAGTTAGAGTATTAACCTAACTTATAACTATTAAGTAATTCACCAATGTGGTTTGAATAATAAACAAGTACACGTTTGAAAAACAGGGGAAAAACCCAACATTAGCACTTTTGAACTGCATTTAAAGGCACATTTTTGAAGGAATTGCAAAAATTCTAGAAAGTTCGAACACTGCCAAACGCTTTGCTTAACTATTCCACCATTTTATAAAGACACCTGTCATGTGTCAACCGGGAAGTGTAGTGGGTGGTGTAAGTAGTGGAGGAAAATACACAGTGGTGTAGTCAAGCAAAAATATAAAAATAATGTTAAGAAATTACTTGTTTGATATTTTTTACATAATGTGAGAGAATTTAATAGAAAACCTATTCGTCTGGAAATAGACTGTCCAGGAGGCTCATATACTTTTCTTTTTCCAACTTTAAAACATAACTGTAAATGGCACTCAGACCCTCGGTGTCACTTTTTTTATTCATGGTGTTACTTTCTTGGTTAATGTGCACCATTTCAAGGAAGAGCCTTTTGTGATAACCAGGAACTCTTTCCAGAATTTCAGTGCCATCCCAGTTAATATTGTGCTCTTCATGAAAGACATGTTCATCCAGAGCACAAGAGGGCAAACCTCTATTAATGTCACTACGATGGGAAGTGACTCTGCCTTTGAGGCTTCAGGAAGTCTGGCCTATATAAACTAGTAGACAGTTGAAACAGGGAACCTTATAAACTATGCAGGACCTCTCATTTAGCTGTTACGGCGTTTTAGTTTTAGAATACATTTTAGAGAGAGTCAGTAATTGCTTCCTTGCTATTTTGATATCTGTATTTTTAAAAATGTTCATCAATTTGTCAGTAAGATTTTCTATATGGGGTAATGTGTGGAAAAACTGAGTTTGTACTATTAAAATTGAAAGAGTGTTAACTGGGTTTAAAGATTGAGTATGTAACAGAGACGGTTGATTGGGTATTTGAAAAATGTTTTCTGGAATATTGTAGTTAGTATTGTAAAGAATTTTTTGACAATGTTGTCTGGGTAAGAATTCTCCAATAGTATATCATTAAGTTGACGTAATGCCTCTGCTCTAAAATTCGGGTGAGTCAGTTTGACAGCTCTATTTTTCATTCCTAAGATGAGATTGATTTTCGTATTGGTATAGAAAACCATACTGTTCCAAAAGATTCATCTGTTACCATTCGTACCATTCCACGTGACCCCCAATTTGCTCAATTCTAAGCATTTTTGAAAATCTCAGTGAATTTTTAAGTTTTTTACCATAAAGTATGTTATTTTGGTAAAAATAATTTTTTTTCTTTTTTTTTTAAAGCATTTTTTGTGAAAATAACTTATTTTTTTGTGAGCTACCTTGATGGAACCGCCATTTTAAGGTTATGTTTGATTATTTTTGCAAAATACCAGACGGCATCAACAACGCGAAAATTATGTTATCCGGCAAAAATTTATTTCGTAATAATAAAATGAAAAACTATTTAATTGATTTGAGTTTTTTTTATTAAAGGCTTGAACTTAATTGATCTATAGTAAATATTCAAAATCAAAAATATGGAAATTAAATTGATTTGCCATATAAATAAAAGTTGATCGTTTAAAATGTTATAATTAAAAAAAAAAGTTAAATTTGTATATGTATCTTATTTTAGTTTCCAAGACCGTTAATATCCCAAGAGGCAAGACGTCATGGTGCATTGATAATACACACCGTCGTTGCCATGTATATGTTCATTGGACTTGCCATAGTGTGTGATGAGTATTTTGTGGCTTCTTTGGACCGAATATGCGAGGGTAAGCATTTTTTTTATTAAAAAATTTGAGCATAGGGCAGGAAAAACTAGCAGATGAATATGCGTCTGTTAGAATTTAAAATTTTTAAAAATATTTTGAACTATTTAGCATCGATTTCTGGTAGAATTTTAATTTATAATGTGATTTATAAAAACTGAACCTTGCTCAAAGAAAGCACTATAAACCGACAAATTATTATATAAATTTTTACATGTAATCGAAATTTTTTAGGTCGATGTCAAATTAATTCTTAGAAAAATCATTTACGAATATACAAACATACATTTACAAGCTTACATAATGATTTTATTATTGATATTTTAAGCGATATTTTGCTATTTGCTGATGATGTAAAACATAATTGTCTTGAATTGCAACAAGAAATTCATATTATTGAGCGCCGGTATGATTTCCGAAACTTATCCTTCAATGTTAACATATGCTTTGTCATGAAGTTTTCTAATAAGGTTTTCCAAGCGGTGGTTCGCCAGCCTCCAGGGGTTCGCAAGCTTTATGAAGGGGGTTCGCGAAGAAATATTACACTGGCGGAATTTTCAATTAAACGTCGCAATAGGTAACAATCTGTAATGGGATGAGTCGCTATGTCGCTGGCGATGCGTGTACATTCTCGAACGCGTTTGCTTTTGCTACTTGGCCAACCAAAACTTGTCCCTCGTGGTCGACCTATAAGTACACTGTAAAAAGGAAGTGTATTAAATTTAAAGTAAATGTGCTGGAAGCAAATCTCATAAACCTTAAATTCAGTTAATGTAATGCATTAAATTTAATGATTTTTACCTTAATGTAAATTAATGTATTCCATTAAATTTAATGTAATCATACATTAATTTAAAGTTCGACCTTAATTTTATGATTTTGTAATTTAAATCGTGAATAATTTACATTAACTTTGAATTTCAAGCAAATTTATTGAAATATCTTTTCAGTAACGTTATTGAAATTTAAGATACCATTTAATCAAATTTAATATACAACGAATACAACGAACTGATATAATATATATATATATATATATATATATATATATATATATATATATATATATATATATATATATATATATATACGGACGTGAAAATTTATCAATCTACATGATTCTCGTGTTAAAAAGTGTCCGACAGATGGCGACAGCGCTGTTTCGTCCTAATATGGGACTCGTCAGGCCACCGTATTCGGTACAAACCATCATCTCGCCTTTGCATCCTATAAAACTGAGTTTAAAATTAAAAAACAGCAAACAAGACGACAAAGGCTACATCTCGATGGTCCACTTGATAACACAAGAACCACACAGATTAACAAAGTTTGTAAAAATAACCGCCATATGGTGGCGTGACGGTGAATTAAAACAGAAATATGTAAAATCGAAACGCGCTGCCCAAAGGATAGGGGTCGCATTTTTCGGTACTGGCAACCAAGTGAGAATCATGTAGATTAATAAATTTTCACGTCCGCTTTGCCAATATTTGATTCTATTTTATTTTAAATTACACGGACAAAAACTTATCCATTTATTTATATATATATATATATATATATATATATATATATATATATATATATATATATATATATATATATATATATATATATAAAGTATAATGCGAACAGTAAATGCAAACTTCCCTCCATCATATCCATCACACAACTTATCCTATTCCACCACCATCGAGTTGATGGCCCCCACCTGCACCACCATACCGAGAAGAAAGTCACAACTTACCCTCCCCGCCACAATGATACGGCAGAGGTACATGTTTCGTCTCTACTAGACTCATCAGGGTACCGACATGCACCTGGCTGTGCACGCGGCTTCACCGACCTCCTGCCGGATGGCGTGTATATGTTTATGCGGCTTTCAAGGATTCCTCCGTGTGAGATGCAATAGCAGTGGAAACTTACCCTCCCCGCCAGAGTGATACGGTAGAGGTACATGTTTCGTCTCGAGCCAACTATATAGTTGTACGTTTGCTGAATGTGATTTCAGCACTACAACAGCATAATGTGGATATATCCACTGCTATTGCATCTCACACGGAGGAATCCATAAAAGCCGCATGAACGTATATACGCATCCAGCGGGAGGTTGGTGAAGCCGCGTTCAGTATTTGCATGTTTCCTTCTGATCTATCCTTTGCACAGCCAGGTGAATGTCGGTACCCTGATGATTCTAGTAGAGACGAAACATGTACCTCTGCCGTATCATTGCGTCGGGGAGGGTAAGTTTTGACTTTCTTCTCGGCATGGTGGTGCAGGTGGGCCATCATCTTGATGGTGGTGGAATAGGATAAGTTGCGTTCTATAACAATTTGTTCTGACTGTGCGGCCTCTAACACGGAAAGGATATGACGGAGGGAAGTTTGCATTTACTATTCGCATTTTACTTCATTCATATACGGAGCTGCATATAGTTGTACGTTTGCTAAATGTGATTTCAGCACTACAACGGCATAATGTGCTATTGCATCTCACACGGAGGAATCCGTGAAAGCCGCGTAAACATATATTTATATATATATATATATATATATATATATATATATATATATATATATATATATATATATATATATATTCACGATTTAAATTACAAAATCACAAAATTTTGAATCTACATTAAATTTGCATTAAATTTAAAGTTATTTTTAACAGTGTATGTCAATATTTATAAAACTATAGTTAAATAACAATTATAGATACGTCAGCTATCGATCAGTAAAACATAATATCCCCCACCTCCAATTAAACTAAAAACATGTTGTTCTGAAATTACTAATACATTTTATTACCATACTTGTTGAATTAAAATAGCTTTTAGCAAATAGCTTCGTAATCGTAGATGCTCATTAAAATGATTTCAAAGTTTAGTATAATTTCCCTCTAAACTCCCACGGTAAAATCTTGAAATAGTACATATAACTTTGGTTAATTTCTAGCCTGTATTTCAGGCAAATATAAGCCTTTGTTACTTTCTGTTGAAACAGTCAATTATAACTTTACATGTAGTTTATTTTATGATGTGGCTTCGAGATTATAATTATCAGAACTTTTGACAGGCAGTTCATTTACGAAAAAATATAAAGGACGAATCACAATAAATGAAGACGGTTTAGGAGATTTATTAGAATAATTTTTTGAAGCGTTAAAAAATTAAATTTTGCGATACAGCCATCTTAATTCAAGCCACGGTTATTAATGTTGCTGTACACAAAGTACAGGGTGCCCATTTTCGATATTTTTAGGGGATGTTGGAGTTATTATCAAAGACAGAATGTTGCGGTTTTCACTTTTTAACAAAACGAAAGATTCCAGTGTCAAATATGTCATGGCTGTCTTAGTTTTTAATCTACAGGAAAAACTTTACTCAGACGCTTCAAATTCGAACAACGGATGATATGTTTTTGTAATCAAATTATTGTTAAACATAGTAATAAAAAAAATGCAAAGTACCAGATAGGTGGAGAACCAGCACAATGATGCTTATGTTTAAGAAAGGTGACAAACAAGAACCAGGGAACTACAGGGGTATTAATCTACTGGACACAACTCTGAAACTCGTTACGAAAGTAATCAAAAATAAAATTAATTCGGTTACAACACTGGAAGACGAACAGCAGGGATTTAGATCAGGAAGGTCTTGCGTGGATGCAGTATTTATTCTACGACAGATAGTCGAAAAATCTATAGAATACAGTAAACCAACATTTTTATGCTTCATAGATCTAACAAAAGCATTCGATCGCATAAAGCTAGATGACGTAATCCACCTGTTATATAAGAGAAATATTCCTATCAATATAATTCAGACCATCGAAAACATATACGCAAACAATAAAGTTCAGATTCGCACCAACGGTAAATTATCAACACCCATACCAGTCAACAGCGGTATTAGACAGGGAGACTCGCTTAGTCATTTGTTGTTTAACATGATAATGGACGAAATAATAAAGGAGGTGCGACTTGGTAGAGGATATAAAATGGGTGATACAGAAATAAAAATTCTCTGTTACGCTGATGACGCTGTGATATGTGCCGAAAATGAAGACGACCTCCAGAGATTGTTAAATACCTTTAATCTTACGGGAAGAAAATATAATATGATTATCTCAGCCGAAAAAACTAAATGTATGACAACCTCAAAAGAACCCCTCCGATGCAAACTAGAACTAGACGGTCGAATAATACAACAAGAAATGAGTTTCAAATATTTAGGAATCGTTATTACTAGTTATGGCAACATCGAAGATGAAATAAGAGGGCAGGTGGCCAAAGCAAACAAAGTGGCGGGTTGCCTCAACGACGTGATCTGGCGAAACAAACACTTACAACAAGAAACAAAGGTTCGGATCTACAAAACTACAATTAGACCTATTATGACATACACTTCAGAAACACGGCCAGAGACGACAAAAACGAAACAACTATTGGAGATTACAGAAATGAGAATACTTCGACGAATAACAGGAAAAACGCTACTAGACAGAGAAAGAAGCGATAACATCGGGCAATCATGCAACACAGACTGCATTAATGAGTGGGTCCTACAACATAAGACACAATGGAACAAACACATAAGCCGAATGACAGAGGATAGACTGGTAAGGATTGCACGAGATAAATCGCCAAGTGGTACACGCAGTAGAGGTCGACCACGGAAAAGGTGGAGCGACAATTTAAGTCCAGAATGAGGAAAATCGAAGAAGGAACAGGTCAGGGACCTATTATAGAAGATAGAAGAAGAAGAAGAAGACATAGCAATAAACAAATTGTTGCACTTTTATACATTTTATGCATAATTATAATTTAACTGTACTTACGTGCTTTTCAAATTGCAAAAAAATTGTTACAGTGGTCAAGAGTATACTATTAATTAGGAATATTAAAAATTAGATTGATTTTTAATGTACTATTAATATTTATCGAGATATAACATAAAACAAATAGCATCATTTGTTGATATCATTATTATTTTTCGAAATGCAAAATAAACTATATTTGCCGATTATATTGTAATCGAGAATTATTGTAATATTACTTTCAAAGAAGATGAATGTAAAAGGGGAGAAAATAATTATAATTATGATAATTATGATTATAATAATAATGATCATGAGAGTAGCTTTTGGAATTGTAAAATGGAGCAGGACGGACATCAAAAACATGCAAAGAAAAATAAGTACACTCGTAACAAAAGCACAAAAATATCACCCTCGGAGTGCTATTGAACGTACAATGCTTCCAAGACACCAAGGAGGAAGAGGATTGGTGGATATTGGTAAGCAGCTCGACGAACAAATAATAAATTTACGTTCATGTTTCCACAGGTTAGCAGACTCTTCCACACTACATCGAGCAATATGCAAGGCAGATGATTCAACGCCGCTACAGTTGAGGGAACAAGATATTACTTCTCATCACCAAACTGACCAAGAGAAGTTACAAACCTGGCTACGGAAGCCACTTCATGGACGGCATCCAAATGAGGTCAATCAGGACAATGTCAACAACTCAGCGTCGAACTACTGGTTGATTTCAGGACAGATGTTTCCGGAAACGGAGGGCTTCTTGTTAGCTATCCAAGACCAGGTTATTCCGACGAACGAGGATGCCAAGCGTTTGCCACAACCGAGTATAAGGAAAGACACGACTCAGCCGCTAAGATACTCCACCAAGAGTTAGCAGAAAAGTTAAACCTATAACAGGTAGGAAAAGTGCCTTATTATAAGTACAATCCGGAGCCGATTCTTGAGAACAGCCAGTTCAAGTTGTATTGGGACCGAACGGTTCTGACGGATCAAACAGTAGCTCATAATAGACCAGACATGATACTAATAGATAAAATTTCTAGGCGAACTACACTAATCGACATAGCTGTACCTAACAACAACAACCTAAGACCAAAATACAACGAGAAGATCGCCAAATACAGAGATCCGGAGGTGCAAATCCAAAGACAATGGGAAATGAACAGCGTCCAAACGATTCCCATAGTACTGTCAACAACTGGAGTGATACCAAAGAACCTCCTGTAGAACATCAAGGGACTGGGCCTTAGTGAGCATCTGTGTAAACCGATGCAGAAAGCAATTCTTCTAGCAACCGTGCGAACCGTCCGAAAGTTCGTAGGAAATACAGCAGACAACGTCACCTAGGACCCGATAACATGGAAAGGGTTCTCACAGAGCTTCATACTTTTGGTATCTTTGTGTACCTGGTATGAGTCAATATTCCCTGGAGGGAGTGCGAAGCCGTTTGGCTTGTAAATCATAATAAAATGATCATGAGAGTAGTAATGATGATAATATCAATGATTAAAGTGATGATAATGATGAGAGTAATAATGATAATGACGATGAGGGTAATAATGATGATGATAATTGTAATGGTAATAGTGAAATCGACAAGGGTTTCGAAAATGAGTGTCTATCGATGTCTAAGAAACGGAGAATGGAATAAATAGTTCGTAAAGATTTAAGCAAAAAATCTCTCTCTCTCTCTCTCATTTTGTTTTGTCAACGTCCATGTTTCACATGCATATGATATTACCGGTCATATAACTACTTGATATATTCTAATTTTCGTGCGGCGGGATATATTTTTCGATTTCATTATCTTTTGCAGCCCATACCAGCAGCGGTTGCCTCCTTGTATTCTGTTGTTAATCTCTTGTGTAATGTTGTTGTCAGAGGTGATCGTAGCTCCCAAATATTTAAACTGATGGACCCTTTCAAAATTGTAGTGGTCCATAGTCACGTTCTGTCCTATTCTGTCTCGCCGTTCCGTTCTTGTTGTAGCCATATATTTTGTTTTTTCTTCGTTGATTTTTTTCCAGTTTGAAGAACTCTTCCTTGACACTGGTGGTTGTATTACCTACAATATTGATATCATCAGCGAACGCCAATATGATGCGCGAACCTTGATTTCTAAAGAGGAGCGTTTTTGTGTTGGTTTTTCGCACGATGCTCTCCAAGGCGACGTTAAAGAGGAGTGGAAATAGCGCATCGCCTTGTTTAAGACCACTGTTGATTGTAAAGAAGGTTGACAATCTTCCTTCAAGTCTTACTCCACTTGTAGATCCCTCTACACATGTTTTGGTGAGGTTAATTAGCTTCTTCGGTATGCCCAGTTCTGCCATTGCATTCCACTAATCCACTCTGATGATGCTATCGTATGCTTGTTTAAAATCTATAAATAGCTGGTGCAATGTTTTGTTGTATTCCCAACAATTCTCCATTAATTGCCTAATCGTGAATATCTGATCTGATCTGAGATTTTATATCCTGTGTTAATAAGGGATATACCCCTATAATTTGAGCAGCACATTTTATCGCCCTTCTTAAGTATTGGTATTATCACACTCTCTTTCCAGGAGGTTGGTATTTTTTCTTCTTTCCATATTTGACAGATGAGTTGATAGAAAGCACGTTTCAAGGTTTCTCCTCCCTTTTTCAAACATTCTCCCGGTATAGCGTCGTTTCCTGGGGCTTTGTTGTTTTTAAGTTTTTGAATAGCTCGTGACACTTCTTCCACTGTAGGTTCTTCTACTATGGGTTCGGCCGTAAGGTATGTATATTCAGGCCGGGTTTCATCTGCCTGGACATTCAGTAGCTCGTCAAAGTATCTTCTCCAGGTCTCTATCATTTCAGCCTCATTTATAATAAGGTTACCTTCGTCATTCTTTATTACTGTTCCAACTCTGGGTCTAAATCCGTTTTTTATATCCTTTACCTCTTGGAAGAAACGTCTAGTTCTGTTGTTCCTTCTATTTGACTCTAGTTCTTCAAGAATACCTTCTTCGTATGCTCTTTTTTTCGCTTTTATTGTTTTCTTTGCCTTTTTTCTGGCCTCGCTGTATTTCTGTGCATTTTGCTCATTTGGATCTTGCAGCATTCGTTGTCGGGCCTGGTTCCTTGACTTTAAGACTCCTTCACAATCGTTGTCAAACCGTTTCTTCTTTTTAGAGCTCTTTCTTTTTCCTATGGTGGTTTCAGTACTACGTATAACTGAATTTTTAATTGTTTCCCACGTTTCGTCTACATTATTTTGATTTGCTACAGATCCTAGTACACTCTCCAGAGTGGTTTGGTATGCAGTTATTTTTTGTGTGTCTTTGAAAGCTTCAGTGTTCCACCTGGGAATCTGTTCTGGCCTGTTGCTCTTTTGGTTGGAAATTTTTAACCTGAATTTGGCCCTAACCAAAAAATGATCACTGTCTGCGTCCAGGCCCCGATAAGATACTACATATTACTATTTATTCTGAAGGTTTCTACCTAGTCAGAAGTCTACTAACAATAAATTTTTTCCAGATGCTACTTCCGCTGGCTTAAAATCCATATCAATAAATACTATTTGCGGGGTTTGAGAATTTCACTTAAAAATTGTGATTACTGGGCCTTAAAAAGTCATTAAAAGAACATTTTAATCAAATTAATTTATAAACCCACAGATATGAAACGAGGGTTACGAAGTTCTTTAAAGGGGGAAAAATTAAGTGAGCTGTCATTTTAATTAGATTAATAAACAATGGAAAGTTATTTATTTGACAATTGGAATCAAAAGATTATGCGAAACATAAGATTTTAATTTAAAATAAATAAATTTAAAAAATGTCAGATTATTCTTCCCGGCTTTTTACAAGGATAACTTTTTTGTATAAAAAATACGGACTCGACGAAAAAAGTAGGTTTTAGCAATCGAATTACGTATCGCTTGGAACCGGAAAATCAGTCCCGCTGAGCAGCTTATGAATTATTATTTTGTGGAAAATTCTAACTTTCTGATTTTGCTGACCCAAAGGCAATTTTGTTTATAAAATACCAAAATAATTTAGGATGTGATTAGAGTTCCGATGTGAGACCTATAACTAATATCCAGCAACGAAATTAAATTACGTTAAAAATAGTTTAAGCTGGGTTAATAATTTAATATACTTATATAAAATTGCAAAAAAATCGAGACTCTTTCAAAAAATGCTAACATGTAAAAAATTGCTTTATAAATTTTTGTCTTTTTTATTTAGTTTTTTTATTTGATTATACTCTTTTAATTCCTTGATTGTTATAATTAGGTTAGGTTTTGGATTAGTTGAACAGTCTTCGGATACTTGTAGCTGCCGAACTGAAGCTTGCCCTATTGTACATCGTATATAGAACAATGCATTGTAATTATATTATATTTTAGCAGCTGTACAAATAAAGGGGTTTATTATTATTATGATTTCAAGCCAAACGGCTTCGTACTCCCCCCAGGGAACATTGACACATACCAGGTATACAAAGATACTGTGGGAACCCTTTCCATGTTATAGGGTCCTAGATGACGTGGTCTGTTGTATTTCCAACGAACTTTCGGACGGTTCGTGCGGTTGCAAGGCGAACTGCTTTCTGCATAGGTTTATACAGATGCTCACTAAGGCTCAGTCCCTTGATGTTCTGCAGGAGGTTCTTTGATATCAATCCAGTTGTTGATAAAATTATGGTAATCGTTTGGACGCTGTTCATTGCCCATTGTCTTCGGATTTGTACCTCCAGATCTCTGTATTTTGCGATCTTATCGTTGTATTTTGGCTTTAGGTTGTTATTGTTAGGGACAGCAGTGTAGTTTGCCTAGAAAATTTATCTGTTAGTACAATAAATGGTCTATTATGAGCAATTGCCTGATCCGTCAGAACTGTTCGGTCCCAATTTAACTTGGACTGGTTATTCTCAAAAATAGGCCCCGGATTGTACTTGTAATAAGGCACTTTTCCTACCTGCAATAGGTTTAGCTTATCTGCTAACTCTTGGTGGAGTAACTGAGCGGATGAGTCGTGTCTTTTCTTATACTCGGTTGCGGCAAACGTATGACATCCTCCAATTATGTGCTGGATTGTTTCTGATGTTCGACAGGTACGTCTACATTGGTCATTTTGTATTGAGGGATCTCTTATGATGTATTTCCGATAGTTCTTCGTCGAAATAACCTGGTCTTGGATAGCTGACAAGAAGCCCTCCGTTTCTGGAAACATCTGTCCCGAAATCCACCAGTAGTTCAACGCTGTTGTTAACAATGTCCTGTCACCACCACTGCATGGATGCTATCCATGCAGTGGTTTCTGTAGCCAGGTTTGTAACTTCTCTTGGTTTGTTTGGTGGTGAGAAGCAATATCCTCTTTCCTCAGCTGTAGAGGCGTTGAATCGTCTGCTTCGCATATTGCTCGATGTAGTATGAAAGAGTCCGCTAACCTGTAGAAATATGAACGTAAGTTTATTATTTGTTGATCGAGCTGCTTACCAATATCGACTGATCCTCTTCAACCTTGGTGTTTTGGCAGCAGTATACGTTCAATAGCACTCCGAGGGAGGTGTGTGTGTGCTTTTGTTAAGTGTGTGCTTATTTTCCTCTGCAGGTTTTCGATATCCGTCCTCCTCCATTTTACAATTCCAAAATAGTAGCTAAACGCAAAGCATGCGTACACGTTGAGCACCTTAAGAAATTTCTACTATTTAGACTATTTCGTAACACCCGTTTTACCATCCTTACAAATTCGATTGTAAAATCGGCCTTCATAGTGCGACAGTCAATTCGCTTAGCTTGTTTCATACCTAGGTATTTGTATGTTTGTTCTGCTTCCATTGCAGCTATAATTTCACCGTTGTGCATCTCAAATGCTCCCGGTTGTATCTTGCCTTTAACGATGTTCAAAATACGTTACGTATCAAGTCCAAACTGTATTCCGATATCCCCGGAACTCCTTCACAATTTTGAGCATTTGCTCAAGCTGGTTTTTGGTAGCAGCCATCGGTTTAAGATCATCCATGTATAGAAGATAATTCACTCTTACTACTGGTGGAGTTCAAACGACGTGACAGTGGGTTCATTACAAGACAGAACCGCAATGGGCTTAGTGAATTGCATTGAAATATTTCCCTTCGAATTGTGATTGTACTAGTTTCGATGGTATCGCTGGATGACAGTTGCAATTGGATCCTAGTTCTCCAGGTTGACATAATGCGTTCTAAAAAGGAAACAAAATGATTATCAACCCTATACATTCTCAATACAGTTTTGAGCCACTTACGTGACACTGAGTCGAAGGCTTTCTTGTAATCCACGTAAGCAGCGAAGAGGTTTCTTCAGTTGGTATAGGCTTGATTACATATGACAGAGTCAACAATCAATTGTTCTTTGCATCCCATTGCTCCCCTGGTGCATTCTCGCTGTTAAGTTGCGATGATGTTATTTTGTTTACAATGTGTATAGATGCGTTGGGTCAAGCAGGAGGTGATTATCTTATATAGTGTGTGAAAGCAGGCGACTGGCCTATACTTAGCTGGGTCATGTGTGTTATGTTGGTCCTTTGGTAAGGGATACGTAATACCTTCCGTCAGAAACAATGGCATTTTTCCTGGGTTTAGAAAAACATCATTAATAAGATTAGCCAGTTGATGGTGTATACACCAAAACTTCTTGAGCCAGTAGGTCTGGATCCGGTCGAGACCTGGAGATTTCCAATTATGGAATTCTTTGATTATTCCTGAAATTTTCTAGGTGATGAATGGCTCAAACTGCATCTGGCTGTAATCTTGGCAGCTTTGGTGTTCTTCATTGATCCAGTCAGCTGCGATGTTATAATCGGCTGGTGTGGAAAGTTGGTTTCCCCAGAACTCTTCTATCTGCTCTCTGTTGGGATATCTATTATCTGCTATGTTGGGTCGAGAGTTTAACTTACGGTAGAAAGTCTTTTCTGATCGTTGGAAGAGCGCATTGTCTCGTCTTGTACCTCTTTAGCCGTCCTGCAATAATAGAGAGCTTCTGTTTCAGCGAGTCAAGGCATTGCTGAGCAGTAACATTCGCTGGATCTTGTTGCGAATGATATCGGACACGATTCATGATTTCTTTAACTCGCCTTTGCAGTCGACTAGTTCTTGTGCCCCTGATGTACTCCGTCAGCTGTCCTATATTTATTCGAAGATTTTCAATTTTCTTGTTTAGACGTCTTTCTCATGGTGGTATGTTGGGTTCTATCCTTGCTGATCGACGCTCTGTTGTAACTTTAATTTCTAGAGCTCTAGCTATAGCAGTCGCGGCACAGTAGATGGTCATATGTAAGGACTCTAGAGTGTAGGCATCTGAAACATAAGCTGGTAAAATCCGATTGTTCATGATGTCTAACATGGCACCCACTTTTTTGGATGAATTAATTTTTGGCAGTGCCGGTCTTCTTAACGGATTGCTTCCATCATACTCCAACACCGCAGCATTCATTTCCGTTGACAATTTCTGATAAAAGAGTTCAGTGTTGTCCTGTTGGGCTTCGTCATTTAGCTGTTCCTGTTGTTCTTGGAGCTCAGGTTCCGGTTGTGGCTCAGGTTCAGCAATCGGATTGTTGTTATTGTCAGTGCCTCTGATCTCACGTTCAATTTCCTCTTTGATGCTATTAAGCCGAGCTTCAGGAATTAGGCTGTTTCGGAGAATAACTCTATATTGGTCAGCTATTCTCTGCTGGGACACTTGCATGTGTGGGTACTCCCTGCAGAATTCGGCATGTAGTTGTTGTCTGTAGCCGATCATCTCTCGTCCTAATTGAGTCACCCTATAAAAATGCGCATTATTGTCTCGTTCATGGACACAGTCCATTTCATGCGCTGTCTTGGTCGTCCCGCTTGAGTAAGAGTTGGTTGGGGTTCCCGCACAGCATCTTCGGCGGGTAGAGCTCTTGGAGTTATCTGACCCTCGTGTTGATGTAGTTTTTGTTGCCTGTCCACAGCGATGTCAGCTCCCATGTCGTTGTCTGGTTGTTCTTGAGTCTCTGGGTCTGGCTGTGGCGCAGGTTCTGGGGTTTGTTCATTGTTATCAACGGTACTTCTTATCTCTCGTTCTATTTCCGCTTTGATGATGTTAAGTCGCGCTTCTGAGATTAGTTTATTTCGGAGAATAGCTCTGTATTGATCTGCTATTCTCTGTTGTGACACTTGTAGGTTATTATTATTATTATTATTACGTAAGGTGTAATATTTTAAATATATTAGTGTAACATTATAGCAGTAAGTTTTGTCTAAATATAAGATGAAATTGATCACTATCATAATATATTTATCATATGAATATTGCATATAAACAAGATACTAAACTGATATTTAATTTTTCCTTATTTTTTTTTAACCAAAACAGTTCGCAAATATCTACTGACTGTACCACATTGTTGGCGTTTCCTTTTTATAAACAAACTGTGCCCGTTCTTTTTTACGGCCATAACTTCCACAATTTATTCTCCAACAATTTAATTAATACAGTTTATTTATACTTTTCAGATTTCTAAGTAATTTTTATACTAGTTGAAAACTGTTTCTGTAACGTTTTGAACTGTGTTTACAAATAGAAAGCTTTATAAATGAGAAATCGTTTATTTTCATTGGAAGACCTCATTTAATTTTATATCTTTTAATTTTCAGAATTAAAAATGTCCCCGGACGTTGCTGGTGCAACGTTTATGGCTGCTGGCAGCTCGGCTCCCGAGTTGGCGACTGTTATTATTGGAGTATTCTATGCAGAAGATGATATAGGTAACATTAAATTTTTTATAGAGATCTAATGCGAGGCAACATAAAAGTAGGAAAACCCACATTTATTGCCCACCTATTTTTATTTAATCTTAACTCAGTTTTAGCTGAACAAAAAATACATATATTTTTAAATGAAATTAAAGGCATTTCTACATTTGACATAAGATTTAAGTTTCGACAGATGTGTAGTTATTACTAAAATCAATATATTCCTGTTATCAAAAGAGTTTGTAAGATTTTTCATGTAAAATACATCCCTGCAGATTTTTAGCTGTGTTAATCTTAATGAATTTTTGAACTTTTGCTTAGTACGTCTATAGACATAGAATATAATGGACTGAGTGTCTCCAATGCCAGCTGTTCCCACAGTGCGTGAGAGGAAGAAGAGGGAAAGCCATATTCTATATTTCTCATGAGCGGAGCATAGATCTAGATATAGACTATTATATGTGTTGGGATCACTTGATTCTATGCTCCGCTTCCTCTGTCGCACTGTGGGAACGGCTGGGAGTGGGTCATCCGAAATATTCTACAAAATTAAAATATTATTTTATTTTAGGTATATCAGGAGTTATAGGTTCTGCAGTTTTTAACATTATGTTTGTTATATCAGTATGTGCTCTTGCAACTGGGAGTGTTGTGTATTTAAACTGGTGGCCATTAATTCGAGATTCCATCTTTTACGCGATTTCTATTTTATTAATGTTGGCCATAATAGGTGACAAAGATGTAAGCTGGTAAGCATGTTTATCTATCTATATATATATATATATATATATATATATATATATATATATATATATATATATATATATATATATATTTTCAACTGGTATAGATCTACTAACAATTTAAAATGATGGGGTGAATGTTATTGTAATTGTTATTACAATCAATTAATTGATTCTTTATTTTTCAACATAATCTTTACTAACTTCAACACTTTTACGCTTTCTATGTGGCAATAACCCAGGTAGCAAGGCGACTAAAACGTCGTATTTGATCATCTTTTGGGAGTAGGAGACAAAAATGGTGATGTCAATTTATCACAGCTTGTTATGGTCAATACAGTATCATTTTCCTTAAATATTTCCCAGGAATTCTTTGAAGGAAAACATTTCATTAAGTACAGTTTCGATTAATTTTATTTACCATTATTTTGTCCTACATTGTGCTTAGGTATTTTCTTACCAGTATCAAACTTATTGCTACCTTTTTTTTATTTAGATATATCTTGTTTTTTTCCCGGCCATTTATAATTACATTTGATGGATTATATGTATATTGGGTTGCAGAAATCAGGAAATTTCTATTGATGTATTAATTTATATTTCTTGAATTTAAAAATAACCGGTGTCTTTATTTTTGACCTGTCATTTCTTTCACACGTGGTAATTGATCGCGCCTAACGGAAGTCGATTAGTGCGCAAGCAGGGTCATGGTTATAAATGGAGGCCATTTTGCCTTGATTTTTCACTTTTTTCCTGGTTTGATTCGGCAGAAGCAGCTGCAGACTTCCATTTCAATTTTTAGTTGCGAAATTTTTGGGATTCTGAGATGGAAAGCTGAAGATTTTCCCGGTAATTTTGTTTAGTTTTGGTGTACCGTACCTTTTGCCAGGTTGGCGGTTATGGTTTTTTTACCGGGATAAGCCTGGAGACAGGGATTTTGGGCAGTCTGTATGGGTCAACGAAGAAATCAGTCTGACCCCAGAAGATCGGGGTCTACCCCTAGGGATACAAACAGCAATCCACCCTCGGGGTAGTAGAATACCCATATCCACCCTTTGGGTCAAAAAAAATCAAACAGCATATCCACCCTTAGGGATATAAACAACATAGTTCCACCCTCTGGGCATAAGAACAATCCAGATTCACCCTTAGAGACTTCAACAAGTGCACCCTTCAGAACACCGTTATGAGTAAATAAAGAGTAGAATTAATATTGACATTAATGAGTTTCATTTATCCCGCAGTTTCTTGTCCTTTGCTTTAGTGCGTTACCTTTTTTTCATTTTAAAAATTTTGTGCAGCCAATTAAAGAGCCGAGTTGAACGCTAGGCCCAAGCAATAACATGGGGGGGGGAGGTTTCTGAGTTTACCCGGCCAAAAATTCAGTGGATTGCTGTTTGTATCCCTTAGGGTGGACCCCGATCTTCTGGGGTCAGACTCATTCCTTCGTTGACCCATGCAGACTGCCCAAAATCCCTGTCTCCAGGTTTATCCCGGTAAAAAAAAACCATAACTGCCAACCTGGCAAAAGTTACGGTACATCAAAACTAAACAAAATTACCGGGAAAATCTTTGACTTTCCATCTCAGAATCCCAAAAATTTGGCAACTAAAAATTGAGATGGAAGTCTGCAGCTGCTTCGGCCGAATCAAACCAGGAAAAAAGTGACAAATCAAGGGAAAACGGCCTTCATTTATAACCATGGCCCTGCTTGCGCACTAATCGACTTCCGTTAGGTACGTTCAGTTACCACGTGTGAAAGAAATGACAGCTCAAAAAGAAAGACACAGGCAAAAACAGTCGGCTAAAATGCATTTATTAGTTAAGCCAATTCGTTAATCATTAGCATTTTCCAGTCAAAACGAGAATAATAAATCTAATAAGTATCCCAGCAGTTATTTTTTAATTCAAGAAATATAAATTAATGCATCAATTGAAATTTCGTGATTTCTGCAACCCAATATACATACAATTCCATCAAATGTTGATATAAATGGCCGGGAAAAAAAACAAGATCTGTCTGAACACAAAAAAAAAATAGCAATAAGTGTGATACTGATAAGAAAATACCTAAGCACAGTGTAGTGAAATAACGAAGTAGGACAAAATAATGGTAAATAAAATTAATCGAAACTGTACATAATGAAATGCTTTCCTTCAAAGAATCGCTGGGAAATATTTAAGGAAAATGATGCTGTATTGGCCATAACGACAGAATTTGCAAAATAAGGTTAAATTAAATTAATTAGCCATAGTGAGGTTAAGGGCAAAATTTTACCGCGACAAGACGTCTTACTGACGAACTTTTATGGTTTTCATTGTTGTTTTAGAAGGTGTTATTGGATACACATTCGTGCTATTTTTCAGTCTCACGTCCGTCTAAAAACCCTTAAAAAAATTTATGCGTGGTCGAAGCAGCATCTCGATAATTTTTAAAAAATACCTCAGTTTAACGTATGATACGCAAACAATGTTATATAATATTTAGGATTTATAATAATTAAACAATAATAACATAGTTTAGTTATAGTTTATTAAGGTAGCTGAGGATTTTATAAATAAAAAAAAGTTGGTCTTGTAAAGATAAATATTCTAATTCTAATTAAAATGTGGTGTACAAAAAAAACTATAATTATTAAAGAACTAAGTACAGTATGTCCTACGAGGAAATGGCGCGATTGATTTCTTGGAAAATAAGCTTTGGAAAATCTTAAAAATTTGGCAATTTACTGAAGTCGATGGGGGCAATTCGGCCAAAATATTTTCAAGATAGTGGCACTTCCGATTATACCGGAAGTTGATGCCTTCTTGCTTTTTTTAAATAGAACACCCTATATGTTATTTAATTTTTAGATTCTACGCAAAATTATAGACATATTTCGTGTATAATGTCCTATGCCTAAGTCTAACTGTTTTTGACATATTTTAAATTTTATGTCAAAAATGGCGTTTGCAGGCCTAAACACTTTACTGACGAAAGTCTATTTTCAAAGTCTGATTTGAATGTCTAATTGGCAGCTATAATTTTTATAGAAATGAGGAACTTGGAAAGTCCCTTTATTTTTCTAAACTATGACGTTTCGAAGATATCTTTTAAAAGGGGCTTAGAGCTGCCTAAAAAGAGAGATCCTCATTTGGCTCATGACGTCTCAGAGAAATGTTCCCCAAATAAAAACCTGTCACAGACGTCATCTGCTACTTGGGGACTTTTCGGCCGAAGATTGTGCTAATTCTGCAACAGAATAAAATAGAGAAATAATTTTTAGGTATGAATCAGCGATTATGTTGGTGGCTTATGCAATCTATTGTGTAGTTCTGCATTTTAATCCGGCTCTGGAAAAATGGGCCCAGACGCTTCCAGTTCCTTTTAAAAAGATTTCGCCTAATGAGCAGTCAGGATTGGTTAGTTATAAAAATCTAGAAGATGATCAGAAACATACAAGCTACGGAATGGAATGGAATGGCGATGAACAACAACAACAACAGCAGCAACAGCAGCAGCAGCAGCAAGAACAGCAAGCGTGGAGTCCTGGTCATGAATGGAGCCCTGAAAAACATCAGCAGCCAGGTAAGTGTCACTGCTATTAAATACCTTCTTATATTATGTTAACATATAACTTCAACTTAGATTACGTCCTAATATTTTAAAATATTATAGATCCTATTAAAATAATAATTCACTTTAAATTATTTTGTATGTCCGTTTAATTTTATTTGTCTATTTAATTCTAAAAAATAATTAAGATATGTTTTAAACAATTTTATATTCAATATATAGGATGAACCAAATTTCATTGAGTAATATGAAAAACCCACTTCCCAAACATATACAGGTGCCGCAAAAAATCTGCACCATAAGGAAAACTCTTATGTTTCCGTTTTTCGGAAAATGGTCTTTTGCGGCATTATAAAATAACTATATATATACAGGGTGTCCAAGATAAGGATCCTAAGCATGGGGATCTCGGAAACAGTTGGAGATACGAGGTCGGTTAAATTAGAGAAAAGTTGCGCAATTTAGTGCTAAATTAAACGCAGTTAAAAAAATTTAAAAATTTCAAACACTTCCGGAGATTTCCGGAAAAAAACGAAATTTGGCAAAATCGTTTTTAATTTTTGCAGGCTTTATTTAAAGAGATATCCGAAAATAAAAGGTAGATTCTCATTGCCACTTTTTATTTTTTATAATTTGGTCTAAACAAAATTTAAATCCGACGTTTCGTTTCTGAGATACCATCATGAACTTTCATTTTTTATATGGAACAAAAAAAAGTATCCCATGTATTTGATAGCATTTTTTATTACAAATTCAACGGTGTATCACACTTGCATATCAAGGGTGTAGTTCATTGGCTTTTATAAAACTGATATACCTTTCTCTCTCGCTCTCACGGAGCTCTTATGGAAAGTACTTGAACTACGTATTCGATATGCAAGGGTGATACACCGTTGAATTTGTTATAAAAAATGCTATCAAATACATGGAATACTTTTTTTTGTTCCATATAAAAAATGAAAGTTCATGATGGTATCTCAGAAATGAAACGTCGGATTTAAATTTTGTTTAGACCAAATTATAAAAAATAGAAAGTGGCAATGAGAATCTACCTTTTATTTTCTGATATCTCTTTAAATAAAGCCTGCAAAAATTAAAAACGATTTTGCCAAATTTCGTTTTTTTCCGGAAATCTCCGGAACTGTTTGAAATTTTTAAATTTTTTTAACTGCGTTTAATTTAGCACTAAATTGCGCAACTTTTCTCTAATTTAACCGACCTCGTATCTCCAACTGTTTCCGAGATCCCCATGCTTAGGATCCTTATCTTGGACACCCTGTATATATATATATATATATATATATATATATATATATATATATATATTATAATTAGATGAATTCTGACATTGTATATGTAAAGTTTTACATTGTGGATCTCCCGCAAGGTTCAAGAGGAGGTTACTGAAGGACATTTAAAAAAAATTCACACTCATTCATACTCCTATTATTCTAATTTTCTCCTAAGCCTTGAATATTCCCCAAAGTGCCGCCGTTTTGGTATTTTTTAAGATTTGACTCTGAAATGGTCTTGACGTTGGCCTTCGAGGTCATTTCAAGGTCATATTCAATCATAAAATTTCCCGTTATCTCTATTTTTGGAGTTAAAGTATGGAGCCCCATTTAAAAATTTATCGTGACCTTGAGGTGATCTTCAAGGTCAAATCTAAGGCCGCCTTAACATACACGGTTTGATTTCCAGGAACTTTTGTAGAAAAAAAAATTTTCCCCGTCACTCTTAGTTTCCGAATTATTGGTTCATTCAAGGTATGAGAATATTTGACCTTCAAATGATCTCTAGATGTGCTTTTATCCCTTATGTTATTCAAATCGTTGGATTGGAAATTTTCTCCGCGTTTCATTTCTGCAATAAAAATGGGGAATTTTCCTTTGAAAAAATCACCTTGACCTTCAAATTACCTTGAAAATTGACGTCAAAGTCATTAATACAGGTATAGTACTGAAAAATGACATCTTCTGCTATTGACAATTTTTATCTGAACCATTTTATTGTAAATGTAGTATTTTTAAAGATATTTGGATCTATAGATTAAAATGGCGCACCCTGTATATATATATATATATATATATATATATATATATATATATATATATATATATATATATATATATATTGTCGTAGTAATGCCCCTGATGTTCAGGGCATATAACTAACGAACTATTTGCGGCCACCTAAAATGTACGGATGTTTCGTCCCGATACCGGTGGTGGACTCATCAGTGGGATCCACCGGTATCTTTCCCAGGCATCCTTCTTGTACTTTCCACAAACTTGGACCTCTATTTAAGTCCAGTTTTGCCGGAAAGCGGTGGTAAGATGTTATGTTCCACAACAATATAAATATGTATATATATATATATATATATATATATATATATATATATATATATATATATATATATATATATATATATATATATATATATATATATATATATATTGTAATGGACTTTATAGCAGTATACACTTCATAGTGTTAGTTTGTATTTATAGTTTATACGGTTTTAGGTTTTTTTTTCCGTGAGTTTATAATTTATTTAACTAATTTTACCTTTTGTTAATTTCCTCATGAGTCGTCGATGAAAGAACGTCTGGAACTTTTTCGAGAATTCTATATCCTTATTTTTCATAGCGAACGCCTATGATAGAAGGTCTAGAAATCGCCGGATTATTCCTTTTTCCTATTTTTACATCATGTAGTATGGAAATCCTTTTGGAAAATTAGATAATCTTCCGGTATCGACCAAAAAGGTATATAAAGCGTCTAGATCGGCTTTCGGGGACAGTATAGTTCGAGAGCTTGTCGACGCCACTTGAATTAGTTGGACAAGTGTTAAAAGTGAGGTTAATAATAAAAATCTTATGAAATGATAAAGCGTGTTCAATCATACAGTGTGTGTTCAAAAATCGGTCATCGGGAACAATATATATAAATAATCTGATACTATTCTTCATAGTAACATTTACAAAATATGTCTACTTTATGTAGGACAGTTTTCTCTATTAAAAACAAGGTGTAGAAATTACAACGTTGTGAAGATAAGCATAATATTTTAGCGCCCTCTGTAACTAAAAGCTAAATAATGAATAATTTGAACCTCTGACTACCAAATTTTTTCAAAAGTAATTTAAAAAATTCAAATACGACGTGTGACAATTAACTTCTGGACTAACATAAGTTTTGCTTAACCATACTATTTTTACGTAACAGATCTGTTCTTCCTTTGTGTATTATTACTTACGAAACACTCTGTATAGGCGTAATCCATATCTAGCTGTCTGTTTTATTATTTTCTCCTCAAAAAATTGTTCAAAATTCCAAAATTATGAGCGTGTAATAACCCTAAACAGATTATGTTATCACTTTTATTAATACCACCTCTTATACACACACAGAACAATTAAAATAAATGTCCGATTTACAATATGTCAAGTATTGATTATTAAAATATTTTTGTGTCAGTAGTGTTAAATGAAATTCTATTTGTAATAAGTGTGTTATTACTGATTAGCCCATCAACAAATTATCGCACTTTTGTCACAAGGCCAATATCAAACATAACACATTAATATTATTACTATTGCATGTTACTAATCTATGTAATATATAATATTGATTCGTATAAAACATTATGATCTGATATAATTTATTCAAGAGTGGCAATAATTTGTTGAAACATATGCAAACTTAACAACCACATTTAAAGGTTAATGCTTTTCTTACCTCTCTACAGCATTTCGACCTGTAAGATTTTTTGTAAGGTATGCTAATCTAATGTAAACTCGGGATGTTTAGGTTTTTCACGAAGTATATTATTGTTCTGGGAGTAAGTACTTTATTTCTGCAGGCATCAAGGTGCCGTTTTCCTGAGATTTTGGTCTCTTGCAGAACAGTGCCGTGCATTTGCATAGGAAGTGTTTCGGCTGCACCTTCGCAATCAACTTTTTACCGACTTCTAAAAGAAGGAGGTTCTCAATTCGTCGAGTATGGATGTTTTTGTTATGTATGTACATCGGTTACTCCGGAACGGCGGCACCGATTTGAATGAAGTTTTTTACGTTATGTTCAAGAAGTTGCTGCGGTAGTCCCATATTTTTTTGGACGAAATTGGTGCAGTAATATCCAAGATATAATTTATTCAAGAGTGGCAATAATTTGTTGAAACATATGCAAACTTAACAACCAAATTTAAAGGTTAATGCTTTTCTTATCTCTCTACATCATTTCGACCTGTAAGATTTTTTGTAAGGTATGCTAATCTAATATAAACTCGGGATGTTTAGGTTTTTCACGAAGTATATTATTGTTCTGGGGGTAAGCACTTTATTTCTGCAGGCATCAAGGTGCCGTTTTCCTGAGATTTTGGTCTCTTGCAGAACAGTGCCGTGCATTTGCATAGCAAGTGTTTCGGCTGCACCTTCGCAATCAACTTTTTAACCGACTTCTAAAAGAAGGAGGTTCTCAATTCGTCGAGTATGGATGTTTTTGTTATGTATGTACACCGGTTACTCCGAAACGGCGACACCGATTTGAATGAAATTGTTTACGTTATGTTCAAGAAGTTGCTGCGGTAGTCCCATATTTTTTTAGACGAAATTGGTGCAGTAATATCCAAGATATAATTTATTCAAGAGTGGCAATAATTTGTTAAAACATATGCAAACTTAACAACCAAATTTAAAGGTTAATGCGTTTCTTACCTCTCTAAAGCATTTCGACCTGTAAGATTTTTTGTAAGGTATGCTAATCTAATATAAACTCGGGATGTTTAGGTTTTTCACGACGTATATTATTGTTCTGGGGGTAAGTACTTTATTTCTGCAGGCATCAAGGTGCCGTTTTCCCGAGATTTTGGTCTCTTGCAGAACAGTGCCGTGCATTTGCATAGCAAGTATTTCGGCTGCACCTTCGCAATCAACTTTTTAACCGACTTCTAAAAGAAGGAGGTTCTCAATTCGTCGAGTATGTATGTTTTTGTTATGTATATACACCGGTTACTCCGGAACGGCTGCACCGATTTGAATGAAATTTTTTACGTTATGTTCAAGAAGTTGCTGCGGTAGTCCCATATTTTTTTTGGACGAAATTGGTGCAGTAATATCCAAGATGGCGCTGACAATATGGCGGCCAAAAAAATTAATTTTGTTTGATTTTCTCCAAAATTGGTATGGGGGAATTTTTGGGGTCGTACACAACGAATCTGAAATTATTTAAAAAAAAATAAATATGGCAGATCCAATATGGCGGACGAAAAAAATCAATTTTGTCCGATTTTCTTCAAAATTGGTACGGGGGAGTTTTCGGGGTCGCACGTAACGAATCTAAAATTATTTTAAAAAAATTCAATATGGCGGATCCAAGATGGCGGATTAAAGATTCTACATCTCCCTATTTTGTCTAAAATCAGTATTGGGGTATTTTTCTTAGTGTTAATTATGAATTTAAAATATTTTTTGAAAAACTCAATCTGTCAGAATCAATATGGTGTCCTAAAAATTTTACATTTTTCGATTTTCTCCCAAACTGATATAGGGGGTTCTCGAGGGTGTAAATTATGAATTTAAAAGTATTTTTTCAGGATTCAATATGGCAAATCCAAGATAGCGGACTAAAAATTTTACGTTTTTCGATTTAATTCAAAGGTAGGACTAAATCGTTTTTGATTTCATCCAAAATTGGTACTAAGGGGCTTTGAAGGGTTTAGATTTAGATTAGATTAAGACTTAAAATATATATATATATATATTTTTTTTTAATTCAATATAGGGGATGTAATATGGTGGGTTGAAAATTTTACCCTATTCGCATTTTTTCAGATTTGATGTTAAAGGGTTTTCGGGATCGTGTATTATGAATATGAAGTTAATTTTTTACAACTATTAGGTTAATAAGATACAATATGAGGGACAGAAAATTTTACATATTCCGATTTTGTCTAAAATTGATATTGTGGGGTTCTTGAGTCGTATACAAACTCAATATGCAGTATAAAATATATCGAGCTAAGAAATTTACATCTCACGTTCTTTAAATATTGAAAATTGATATTGTGGGGTTCTTGAGACATATACAAACTCAATATGCAGTATAAAATATATCGAGATAAGAAATTTACATCCCAGGTTCTTTAAACATCGATATTGGAAGGTCTTGGGGCTTATATTACCAATCTAAAATTAATTTGAAATTTAAGATAGTGGATTTACTATGACAAACTAGATATTTGTTTGACACAATTTTACTGGTATTTGGAAAACTCTAAGAACCAAAGAATTTTTAGTGGCTTCTTTTTAGGGTGATTTACAACTTTGGCTAAAATGGGTACTTTTTTTGTCACCTTGGAGTCATTACGAGGTACACTAATTTCGATTAGTACTTAGTTCAAATAATTATGGATATCATAATGAATTCTAAAACTAAAAAACATACATACTCGACGAATTGAGAACCTCCTTCTTTTAGAAGTCGGTTAAAAATAGAAAAATAAAATTTTTATAACAAATTAAAACCGACTTCTAAAAGTGCGCTAAAAAGCGAAAAATAACTATAAATTTTTATATGAAATTGAACTGTTTGAAGTCGGAACTAAATTATTTGTAAATGAAATAAATAACTACTAATATATACAAATTATGGTAAGAAAGCAATTACAAATAAAGTATTTTTAATCTGTTTATGCAAATCATATTTTGTCAGGTCTTAGTTTGGCGCCGACTTCAAAAAGTTCAATTTCATATAAAAATTTATGGTTATTTTTCATTTTTTAGCGCACTTTTAGAAGACGGTTCAATTTTTTTATAAAAATTTTATTTGTGATGGTATCTTACAAGGTATCCTGATAAGAAATATTCGAACGCTTTGGCAGATCAAGAAGCATTCTTGGCGATAAATTTATAAATTTCATTGCTTATCTGAGATCAGACCTTAATTTTATCCAGCTCAGAAGCTCCTATGGTTTTTTGGTAGTCCACAAAAAGTTCTGCACCAAGAAGAATTTTTGCCTCATTTTTTTGTCAAGCTATCCGCTTCCTCATTTCCTTTAATTCTCTTGTACTCTGGCACCCACATCTTGATTATCCCGTTGTTCCTTACCAATTGCTCAAGTTGGATTTGTGGGTGTCTGACTGGAGAAATTTTAAAGCTGCTTGACTATCTATAATATGTCTATTTTAGCTTTCTTAGTATTTCTATTTAGATACCTGTCAGTACGGATTTGAATTGCATGCATTTCCGCTTGGATTTAGTAAACCAAAAGCCAGGGCCTGATATCACAACTTCAACTCTGTGTGGGACCTGGGAGTCCTTTTTGATTCCACCCTTTCATTCGTTTCTCACATCGCTGACATTGTTAGTAAGTCCCTCAGGATGTTAGGTTTTATTAAACGTCATGCTAAGGAGCTTTCCACTGTGAAGTCCCTTAAAATACTCTATTTTTCGTTGGTTCGAACACACCTTGAGCATGCTTCTTGTGTTTGGGACCCCCACTATGAATCACATGTGTACCGGCTCGAACAGGTACAGAGAAAGTTTCTCAAATATATTGACATGAAATTCAACGGGGGTGCTGATCTTAATTAAGCTGCTTTATGTTCCTAGTTGAATTTGCTCCACCTTGCTAATAGAAGAAAGGGTAGAGACTCACAATTTCTCTTTAAAATTATAAACAGTATCACCGATTGCCCGCGCCTGTTGTCGAATATTGGTCTGAGGGTTTCTCCCAGAAGTACTCGTACTTCCCATATAATTCACCGCCCTTTTTCCAGAACAAATTATGCAAGCCATTCTTTTACACCAAGGGTGGCTGGATATACTAATGGGCTGGGTCACTTGAATCATTTTAAACGAGGCTGTTGGAATTGATTGTCGATTGATGTTTTATTTTTTTGCTGTTACAAATTGACAGGTGTACACTTTTCTTGTTTTCTTCCTTTGTAAACACTCTTTTGTTATACTATTATTGATATCACATTATGTTTCACTCTAGCTCTGTAATTAATTATTGTAAAATGGACAGTGTTATCCGTCGATAAATAAATATACCCCGTTTTTTTTCTTAGATCGATCAGTAAACTATATCATTGCATCCTTATCTAGTCGAAATAATTCCTCTCCATTCTGGTAATAGTCAGTTACTACTTCATATTTTATTCCAAAGTCATATCTTATACACATGAAATCTGTCAGTTTCGATATCGATTGTGTTGGAATTTTTATCAGAGTTATGTGCAGTGGAGAGAGGTTCAGTTATTACCACTTCTAAGCAGGTTAGCTTTCTTTAAGTGGTACTTACTGTGCCTTTGACCACCATACTAGGGCGGCATATGTGACCATGAGTTTAATGATCGTTTCAGAAGACCATAAGATCATTTTCGGACTCAAATCCTATGTTTTCCCAAAGATTTTTACAGCATGTCCGGCTTGCCCTTATTGCCTTGTGGAGTATATTTTCATTGTAGATCTTCCAGGTCAGTCACTGGTCTATCTGTAAGAAGAATCTGCCAATCTAATGCGCATGTATAATGTAAAGTTACAATTTGATATGCTATGACTGATATGTTCTCAAAATTTAATGTTAAGTATGATACTCAAAACATATTATATTGGGTTGGCAAGAAAATATTTCTGGTTGTCACACATAGAGAGAGTAGTAATTGTTTTAAAGGACTTTTATCAGTGTTATGTTTTTTCCTTTTGACATTTGAGATTATTCAAATTTAGGTTAGTTTAGAAGCAACTTGTGCTTTATTTTTTTATTTCCGTAAAGAAGAAAGCTGCTGAGGCTCACAAAGAGATGCGTGAAGTTTATGGTATTGATTGCAATATATACACGTAACCATGGATCTGGGTCTACTATTTGAATGTTCAGTACATATTAATCAAAAGTTAGTTAAGCGGACTCTTGGATACGTGGTGGCGGTGACAATGCTGACTCAAAATAGTTAAAACGTCAATTAAAATTTTCAACTTATTAAATGTATTGAGGCATCCTTACCAACGTTTCTTCTTCTTGTTTATCCATTTAGAGCATCTCATTCACCAATCCTTGATTGGTAAGTTCATTAAATAGATAAAGCTCTCTTAGCAAGAAGTTAGAAATTAACGCATCTCTACTGGATAAAATCTTGTTAATGACACTGTGAAATGATCATAGACGTATAAGATATATAGACCGCAGATCCGATAAAAGCGCGTTGGCTCTCGATTTAGAAAGAGACAGAGCGTTTTCGACGAGTTGTACCTCTCTTTTTATTCCGCGGAGTAGAGAGAGAGAGAGAGAGAGAGATACAACTCATTGAAAACATGCGCTTCTATAGGATTCATTGTCTAGTATCTATATACTATATTTATGGAAATGATCAAAACGTCAGTGAAATTAGTTATAGTAGAATATATATAAAATATAATCCATATAACCAATTTTAAATGAACTTCTTGTAATACACATGTATAACGTAAAGTTATTTTATATAAAACGTGCTCAACGTATATATTTTTTTCTTATAATTTAATGTCTTAATCCACATCATAATATATATTAAGCTAGATCTGTTTTTCCTACTGTAGCTTTCCAAGAACAGCTTAGTGGTCCAGCTTTAAATCAAGTTACAACCAATGTTCCTACTGCTCCGCAACCCCCACCAATTGGCTTTATTCAGCAGGATTATTATAAGCCCAAAGAGTACGATCCTAGTACTAAAGTTAATCATTTGCTAAAACCTGGAGGTATGCTAGCTAGTTTAGTCAGTTAATATTTTTAATATTATTAAGGTACCTAATTTGCTTTATAACCTAATTTGCTAAGTTACACTACGATACTGCTTCATCTTTTGTGTAGGCGAGATTTTTAAATTTATAGTTTATTCTTGTCTAAACTGTGTGTCAGTGAGTCCCAATATTTTTTAAACGCCAGTCTTTTTCGATTTTATTAAAAAAATTATGTTATAGCGTACTCCAATGATTTACAAGCCAAACGGCTTCGCACTCCCTCCAGGGATTATTCACTCATACCAGGCATACAAAGACACCAAAAGTATGAAGCTCTGTGGGAACCCTTTCCATGTTATCGGGTCCTAGGTGACGTGGTCTGCTGTATTTCCTACGAACTTTCGGACGGTTCGCGCGCTTGCTAGGAGAATTCCCTTCTGCATCGGCTTATACAGATGCTCACTAAGGCCCAGTCCCTTGATGTTCTGAAGGAAGTTCTTTGGTATCACTCCAGTTGTTGACAGTATTATGGACATCGTTTAGACGCTGTTCATTGCCCATTGTCTTCGGATTTGGACCTCCAGATCTCTGTATTTGGCGATCTTCTCGTTGTATTTTGGCCTTAGGTTGTTGTTGTTAGGTACAGCGATGTCGATTAGTGTAGTTTGCCTGGAAATTTTATCTATTAGTATAATGTCTGGTCTATTATGAGCTACTGTTTGATCCGTCAGAACCGTTCGGTCCCAATATAACTTGAACTGGTTGTTCTCAAGAATAGGCTCCGGATTGTACTTGTAATAAGGCACTTTTCCTACCTGTAATAGGTTTAACTTTTCTGCTAACTCTTGGTGGAGTATCTTAGCGGCTGTGTCTTTCCTTATACTCGGTTGCGGCAAACGCTTGGCATCCTTCAGTTATGTGCTGAATTGTCTCGGATGTTCGACAGCCATATCTGCATTGGTCATTTTTTATTGAGGGATCTCTAATGATGAACTTCTGATAGTTCTTCGTTAGAATAACCTAGTCGTGGATAGCTAATAAGAAGCCCTCCGTTTCCGGAAACATCTATCCTGAAATCAACTAGTAGTTCGACGCTGAGTTGTCGACATTGTCCTGATTGACCTCATTTGGATGCCGTCCATGAAGTGGCTTCCATAGCCAGGTTTGTAACTTTTCTTGGTCTGTTTGGTGGTGAGAAGTAATATCTTGTTCCCTCAACTGTAGCGGCGTTGAATCGTCTGCCTCGCATATTGCTCAATGTAGTATGGAAGAGTCCGCTAACCTGTGGAAATATGAACGTAAGTTTATTATTTGTTGATCGAGCTGCTTACCAATATCGACCAATCCTCTTCCTCCTTGGTGTCTTGGAAGCATTGTACGTTCGATAGCACTCCGAGGGTGATGTTTTTGTGCTTTTGTTAGGAGTGTCCTTATTTTTCTTTGCAGGTTTTGGATGTCCGTCCTGCTCCATTTTACAATTCCAAAAGAGTAGCTCAGCGCAGAGCAAGCATACGTGTTGAGTGCCTTAAACAAATTTCTACTATTTAAATTAGTTCGTAATACCCGCTTTACCTTCCTGACAAATTCGGCCTTCATAGTGGTCAATTCTTCTAGCCTGTTTCATACCTAGATATTTGTATATTTGGTCTGCTTCCATTGCAGCTATAGTTTTACCGTTCTTCATCTCAAATGCTCCCGGTTGTATCTTCCGTTTAACGATGCTCAAAATACGGCACTTGTCAAGTCCAAATTGCATTCCGATATCCCCGGAGAACTCCTTTACAATTTTAAGCATTTGTTCCAGCTGGTTTCTGGTAGCAGCCATCAGTCATCAGTTTAAGATCATCGTACTCCAATTATAATTACCAAGATTATTTCAGTACATTTTTTTTGCGCATAGAAAAATCGGGTATTCTCTCTCTCTTTTCAACAGTCTTTTAGGATCTACTTATGAATATAAACCTCACTTACTGCTTCTACTCATGCCAGTTCAGTATTAATTAGTGCTGGTTTCTTCCTGCTATCTCCTTTACATCTATTTATCCTTCCTATAGAATTTTTCTTCTTCTCTTATGATATATATATTTTCATTTCTTCTCATCATTCATTTCCATGCCATACTATATATCCCATCTAATTTCATTTCTGACGTGTAAATCGTCCTTTTAATTTCCTCGTCTTCTATATTACCCTTTAAGCTTATACCAAAGGTCTTTTCTCATTTATGGGTGCCTACCCCGGGTCTTGTCATCCGAAACCCATCAGCTTATTTCAGGAGTTTTTGCGGTCGTGGGTGAAAGATGCCAGCTTGTTCACGTTTACGACTTTTTCACTAGAGTTACGATTTCTAGTAATTTTTTGTTTTGTACTTTTGATATTATTTTTTTTTACATAGACGCCAAACGCTAACGTTCTGTTCTATATTTTATTTGTGAATTTAGAGTTTTATTTATCCTATCTAACGTTACTTTTCGTTAAAAAATGGATATCGAGGAATTAATACTCATACCAATTATTTGCGGAGCAGCAGTTCTTCTGTTGCCTAAGCAACGTCGGTGGTGGGTTCGCCCTTGGCTGCAGCAGAAGAATAAAGAAAATTTCACTAATATCACTATTACTGCCCTCGATTCAAGCGTTTTAAATACGGGTGCATCAAACCCTGAGTAGCTCCGAGCAAATCTGAATAAAGCGGTTAAAGTGCTAATTTGCAGGGTAAATAACCGACCAATTATTTGGTGAAAATTCGTAAAGAGTGAAATACTAGGAAAATGACTTTTTTTGAAAAAATTTTGATATATACCCTCTATTTCGAGGTCGTAAAATACGATTTTGATATCGGTTTTCCATATTTTTTCTTCAATTTGGCGGAAAACAGGGAAAATCACTTTTTATTTTAGGTTATTTTTTTCACTAAATCGTTAAACTTTTGTTACAACCACAAATTTCACACTGATAGAAGCTTCTGTATTATACAATAATTCAAAAATATGCCCTTTTTTATCGAAAAAATCCGGAAAATTATCACGAAAAAAATCACCACAAATAAAAACAAAATGGCCTCCACCAATAAATAATAGCTTGCCTAGTTCAGGTAAAGATGGCATATTTGTTGAAATCGGAGATGTTGCCAGATTGCAAAAACGATTCACATATGTTCTTCTCTTTCTATTGAATTAAAAAGGAAAGGTCACAAAAAGAATTTTTCCCTTTTCTTTGATTATTAAAGTATTATTAATTACTCTTATGTCTACGTCTTTGATATGTGAGTCAGTATTATATAAAAATTCATAAATTTGCATTTTTTTTACCGGAGGAATCAAGAAAATTGTCTAAAAGAAATCAAAAGAAACAAAATCAAAATGGCACCCACCAATAAAAATTGATTTTGCACTTTTTAATCGAAAAAAAAATAAGAAAATTATCAAAAACAAAACCAAAATGGTACTCACCAAAAAAATTCATAAATTTGCAATTAAATCAAAAAAATTATCAAAAACAAAATCAAAATGGTACCCACAAAAAAAAATCATTAATTTGCACTTAAATCAACAAAATTATCAAAAGGAACAAAATCAAAATGGCACCTACCAAAAAAAATTCGTAAATTTGCACTTAAATCAAGAAAATTATTAAAAACAAAAGAAACAAAACCAAAATGTCACCTACCTCTAGATTTACTCTAATCCGAATTATCACCCTAATCCAAAACAATCAAAAATGTTGAGTGGTTAAGATTATTTTTACTTAAAAATTCTTTTAAACATTAAAAGAAATAAACTATGTTGTTGACTGAGAAGGACAAATTTTATAGTTTATATCACGAAAAATTTTACATCAGGCAACGTTGCGCTTTTTCATGTGATTCGGCGGCTAGTTTATATAGTCTGATGGTTGATGGCGTTTCCCAGGCGTATTTTTGATTTTTCGTTGAAAATATATGTTTTTCTAAATTGGTTTGCCAAAATTTGTGCAAAAATAATTTAAATATATTATATACAATATATTTTAACTAGTTCCATTGAAAATAAATACGTAAATTCGGTGTTTTAACTGAAATAAAAGTGCTTTGTAAAGTGACGCTTCTTGTTTTGAGTTTTCCGGGAAAGTGAGGAAAAATAGTGAAAAATCAAGGTCAGAATCGTGTTCTACGACCTCCAAATAGGGGGTAAATATCAAGATTTTTTCAAAAAAAAACTTTTTTCTACTTTTCACTCTTTACGAATTTTTATGTTAATGGTGTTTGAGGAGTAAGAGGAAAGCAGATTTGACAAGCAATGCACTACGTGAATAAAGCAAGCGTTTCTCGCACCTGAAGAGCTCTGAGCTGCTCTGGCCAATGAATGGAGGGCAGTATATGTCTATGACATCAGGATAACAATCATATTTTTAGCGATTTTTTTCAAAAACTCATCACTCATGGCTCGGCACTTTGACTTTTCACCCACACTCGTGACGCAAAAGTGTGAACGGAAAAAGGCGCGGGTATTTCACCAATGCCATGAAACGCGGGGTGAGCACCCGTAAGTGAGAAAAGGTCTTAAAACATAATTATTTCTATCGCCTTTTATATTGTTCACGCTTCTATGAGCATCATGATTTTCATGCCGCAGGTCATCACTGGCATTATGTATCTATTAAATACTTTCGTTTAAAGTTGATTGAGATCTCTGAAATGTTTATTTTTTCTAGCAGCCCAAATTAGTTGCATTCGCTATGATATTTCCACTGCTATTTCCTCTGCGTAATATTGACTTTTTCTTCTTACTGATTTTCTAGATGTTTATCGCCTGAAGCCAAAGTCAAATGAATTCTAAAATTGTAAAAATTGTGTTAATTCTGATATTCAAGAATTCCTCAAAGAAACCGAATTTGTTTTATTGTCCACACGTAATTTTCAAGCCAATCTCTACATTAGCAATTATAAACAGGTTGATGTTATCTCAGAGAAGAAAGTAATTTAAGACAGATATTTCCCAAAACAGAGATGCAGTTTTAAAGTTAAAAAAATACCTAAATTAATTAGGTTTATCATTCTGCCACATCCGAATTTTAAATTATTAATTTTTACAGCCGAAGCAGGACTGTGGGCAAAAGTCAAATGGGGAACGTTATATCCAATTCATTTCTTTTGCATTTACACGATGCCAGACTGCAGAAGCGAAAAATATAAAAATTGGTATCCGTTCACTTTTATGGTATCCATGATCTGGATATCATTCTATTCATATTTTATGGTTTGGATGATTACAATAATAGGTAAATATAAAGAAAACATTTTTCATTTAGATAATTAGTAGGTTAAGTATATAGAGGGAGTTGTGAAAAAGTAGTATAATTCCAAATCGTTTTAGAATCGTAAATTAAAAATTTTCATATTTTTCATTGTAATACACAAAACAGAGTAGAAATGGGCACTTTTGAACGAAGCTTTCTTACAGAAAAACAACTTTGAACAAAATTTTTATTAATTAAAAAGAAATTAAAAATATTTTATATCTATTATATTATACAGGCTGTCCCACCGGGAATCATCTCGATCTATATATGGAAAACTATATATAGGAAAATTTGACAGTATACTAATGTTGATGGGGGCAATCCGGCTAAAATATTTCCAAGATGGTGGCATTTCCAATTATACCGGAAGTAGGTGTCAACTTGCTTATTTTAAGCGGAACACCCTATATATTATTACATTTTTGGATTCTGTGCAAAATTCTAGGCACATTTTATGTATCATGTCCTACACCAAAGTCTAAGCGTTTTTGACATATTGAAGTTTATATGTCAAAAATAACATTTGAGGGCCTTGAAAAAATTCTCAATTTTTCCTATCAGGAAGCATTTTTTATTTAATTTGGGTTGGACTTGTTTTTGAAAAGAGCTTACTTTATTAGATTTTTATAATATTTTAATAACCAATAATACCGGGTGTTCAAAAAATAAGATTACAAATGAAATTGAAGGAATCGTCAAAAGTAAATTTTTTCAAATGGAAACCCCGAGATTTTCTAATTTTATATTATTTAGCATTAAAAAAGGTTAAGTTTTTGTAAGGTTGTCTATGCCGAAAATTTTTAGTTTTCGAAATATTGCTAATTTAATATTTTTATATGGCGATTTTGCTGCGGATGGTTCAGTTATAATCTTGGTTGGCTATGACATTTAACTCATAGCTGGCTATGACGGTATTGAAAAGCAGTCAAATGCTAAAGATATGTATGAAGCTGTCACCATTTGAAAGTTATTAATAATCATTCAGGTGCGCTTAAATTATACAAATGAAGATTATTTATACTTATATATTATTTATGGAAAATTTGATCAAGTTATATCAAGAACATGAGACACATTTGCCATTCGATATCGCCAAAAACAAAAGCCATCACAATGTGCTGTTAAACAAATTATCAAGGTCCTTCCTTATGACACGCTATCGTTGCCAGATTGGGAAATTTTTCCGCAATTTTGAAAAAGAAAAAAAATTGCAAAAGTAAGAGGAAATTGTTGTGTGAAAAAATATATAGCAATAGGGCATCTAAGTTTTGAAAATAAACGATAGAAATACTAGGAAAACCGTATTTGCAAACCTTTAACAATCATTCAGTTTTCAGGTTCCAAGACTTACTACACATTTTTTATATTTACTTTTAAAGTTGATTGCTGATAAGTATTACACAAATTGTTACAATATCATAAACAATGCATAACTGGACAACTAGACTTTCTATCTTCCATGGGAAGTAAGCAAAATTTAAATTTTGAAACTTTTTAGTTAATCGGCGGATTAACCACAAAGAACGTCTAGAAAGACACTAATAATAAAGTTATTAATTACACAGACATAGTTTTCTTTATATTAGAAAATATATTATAGGTTACACTTTGGGTATACCAGACACCGTCATGGGACTTACTTTTGTTGCCGCTGGTGTTTCAGTTCCAGACGCTCTCTCCAGTATAGCTGTAATTAAAGAAGGGTAAGTTCTATCTAAAATGGAGTCAAAATTTTATGGCATCTCATTTGAGTTTACTTATTAGGTATTTATTTAATTAAAAGCAAGGTGAGTTGCCCATAAATAATCCTTAAAAAATAAATAAGGACTTTTATATTTAGAACCCAAAATTGTATTAATTAGTTCACAGCAGAGGCGGATCCAAGGGGGAGAGAGGTGATTGTCGCCCCCTAAGAGCTTTGAATTCAGAAAAAATAGACTCGACTGCCAGCTGTATTAGCAACTAGATCTGGCTTAGCTCACCCCCCCCCCCCCGCCTCCCCGTTGATTTTGGTAACTTGGGCTTAGGGCATATTGAATTAATTGTATCAAGTTGCTTTCGCTTGTCAGTTTTGTATACGAATAAGTAGGGGTAATTTCGATTTTTTCTTCGCTCTTATAATATTGCTCCCCCCCCCCCCAAAAAAAAAAAAAAAAAGAGAGAAGCTGGATCCGTCCCTGGTTTACAGTTTCAGGGGGCAATACATGTAAAATTAAAAAAATATATATTAATTTAAAAAATATATATTATTTATTAAACAAATTTTGAATATGAAATCCTTAGAGTACATGTTTAAAAGTACTTGAAAATATTTTTTTAATAATTTTTCAATACAAAATGGCGACGATGCGAGCGAATGACAAAAATACCTCGAAAAACGCCTTCTGTAACTTAACGTTTTTTCCAGTGAACCTGCAACATTCAGAAAAAAAATATGTTAATGAGATCTATAGTTCATAGGTTAACCAGTAAAGTTTAGAAAAAAAAATGAAATTTTTGCATTAATTTTAGTTTAAACAAAAAATCGATTATTTTTCAAAAAAATCGCGTTTTAAGCATTAATAAACAAATTATTTTTCCGAAATTACAAAAATATGTAAGTTCAACTAAAAGATAATACTATTTTGTAGATGTGGTATAAATTTGAGCTAAATCGATCGAATATTTTTCGTGATATTGTGCACAAATTTGAAAAAGTACTACTTTGAGAAAAACGCGTTTAAAGTTCGCGGTAGATAAAAATCTTTGACTATTAGTTGTTATTGTAACTTACTCGTTAGTCAGCGATTTCAGCTCCATACAGCAGGTCTTCAGCCTCCTCGAGCATTTCATTAGTGTGATTTATAAGAATTTGGAAGGGATACACAATTGGAGAACCGCCCATAGCGCCGAAGAGAAAGTAGCCAGGGACGCGCGGCAGGTGTACTCGACCGACTGGGGAACGCCGTGCTGCCTATAACTAACTATAACTCGAGAACTAATAAGAATATCGGTTTTAAACTTTTTGAGCATATTCTGCAGAACATTTAGAACATTTTAACGTAATAAAAAAATCGATTTTTTTGAGCAGTTACATATATTGCCCCCCTTAAATAAATCACATTAGTAATTGTAATTAAACAAATACTGAAAATCCAATATTATATCTTTTATATATGCTTTTTTACGAAGAATAGTAACAGTTTACCATTCCAGGAAATTAAGTTATTTCCACGCTCGGCCCAAATGTTGAGCCAATTGTTACCATAGATATATAAAGATATAGATGCGCGTTAACTCTCACTTAGAAAGAGACAGAGAGAAAGAGGTTAGTAGTATCTATCTATGGCCGGAGCTAAAAGCTCCGTGCCCGCGATACTTTCTTAATTGATTAAGTGAGGAGTATCGCGCATAGGGGCTTTAAGCTCCACCCATAAAAAGAAGGGTACTATTGACTTATTTAGCTCTATCTCTTTCTAAGCTAGAGCGAACGCGCTTTCATAGAACCCGCGGCCTATATTCTTATATCTCGATAATGGTTAGCAATAAAAGAGCTTAAGGAGGGCAAAAAATGTTCCTGGGGAAAAATTATATTATTATATAAATAGCTATTCAAATTAGTTTTAAGATATGTTTTAACTTTGTAGATATGGTGATATGGCTGTATCAAATGCTATAGGATCAAATGTGTTCGACATTTTGGTGTGTTTAGGTCTTCCGTGGTTTATTAAAACTGCCATTGTAGAACCTGGCGTTCATGTTAAAGTTATTAGTAAAGGTAAGAAGAAGATTGGTGTCTATAACGATAAAATAATTCAATTAAAAAGGTAATTACATGTCTATACACTTCCAGAAAATAAAAAAAGCGGATATTATTTTTGAATTTTTCTGCTGTACTGTGAGATTTTGTTATTGAATAATATATCATTCCGTTTATGTCGATGACTTCAAGACGAATTGGGTTGAAAATCAATTTAAATCCACTTTCAAAAACAATAGCTTTTCCTAGAACTCGAAAAAACTGTTTTTTCACATCTTAATTGTTAAATAAAAAATTTTCTCCTTAAAAGAAAATAAGACTTAAGATACCACATAATTACTATTATGATTCTGAAGGTTTCTACGTAATCCAAAGTATACTAACAATAAATTTCAAATCACCTCATATGAGGCTAACTCCTGCGGCCTAGTATTCAGTACTTATTTTGTTTTAGGTTTAATGTACTCTACATTCTCCCTTCTATCCACCGTAGCATTCCTAGTAATAGCCATCCACTACAACGGATGGAAACTAGATAGAAAATTTGGAATCGTTCTTATGATCTGGTACTTACTATTTATAACGTTTGCTAGTCTTTACGAACTAAATGTATTTGGTACCATGAATCCTCCTGAATGTCCAACTAATTACTAAAATTAGAAATAAAATAAATTTTAAATAAACTCAAACTTCACAATATAGAAGTGTCAACTATGGTGTGAATGAGTGAGCCTAAATAACAATTTACCTAGTGCCGGATTAAGATATTTAGGAACTCTAAGCACCAATGATCAGTCAGAGTTCTGCAGTTTCGTTATCCGAAACATGTTATTTTCTTTCTGGAGAATTTTTTTCTTCGTTAAGAAAGCTCGAAGTTTTACATAAAGTTAGTGACAGACAAAAGGTGGAGCTCAGTTTCTGACTGGAATTCCGGAATAATCATACCATTCATATATATATATATATATATATATATATATATATATATATATATATATATATATATATATATATATACATACCAGTGTTTGGGGCCGTGTTGCAGAGTTATGATCCATTTCTTTACTACCAACTACTAGTTGATGTTTCGTAAGCAGGTTCTTCCAAGTATTAGGCAATCGCTGACTGTCATCTCTATTTGCGAAATTACGAAGAGGCCCAACAACTTAAGAAAGCTTAAAGTTTTATATTTAGTTAGTGGTGGAGCTCACTTTCTGACTCTTAAACAAATGTATGGAATTAAATGCCCTATGATGCCTTTCAGCTCCTCAAAATATTCACATTATAGTTAACGAGTTTAATAATTAAAAAATGGTACCCGATGGCATTCTGACTAATCGCATCTGTTGAATTATTATTTTTATTTAAAATTTTTTAGAACTCAGTTGACAAGCAGGTGGTATTCTAAGTGACAATCTCTGGTAATTTTATTATAGAAGTTAGAAAAAAAACACTTGAATTACATAAGTTACTACAAAAAAGAAATGCTTATGAAAAACTATTTTTTTTTTTGAGTAATTTCACTTTACTTAAATGGAACGCCCTGTTTATTCTAAATATTAAAATAGAGCTTAAAATTCCCTTTTTAAAAATATATGTTGCCTGTGTTTGCTCCCACCATTTTTGAAATATTTACCTCAAAATATTAAATATTTCAAAAAATTTGCCGTAGCCCTGGAAATTATGAAAAACTTGGCAGTTGGTTTTTCCATGAAGAACATAATATATTATAGTCGTATTATAATTTAAAATCAAATTAGCAGTGAGAAAATAATTATATGGTAAAATAATTTTATTAAAAATAACTGGTTAGAAATCAAATGATTTCTTTGCACAAATTTTTTCGGGCAAGGTCAGTTTATTAATTTGCCCATTTCTTTGTATTATTTTGTAGTTTTACTCCTGATGAAGACACGAATATATGTCGAAATATTGAGTAGTAAAGGAAAAAGAGTCTTTCTCAATCACAAACCGCCTATCCGATATTCCTTTCCTAATTATATATATATATATATATATATATATATATATATATATATATATATATATATATATATATATATATATATATATATATATATATATATATATGCAAAAAAAATTTTTAACAATGAAGCTCATATTGTAATTACATTTTTTTTCGAAGTTTCTAAAGAATTTGTTCAAAGATGTCATTTGATTTCTAATTGGGGTATATAATTATTTTATTCTCTCTTGATTTTATATTATAATGTGACTATAGTAAATTATGTTCTTCATTGAACAATCAATTTTCAGTTGTTATAGGCAACATATATATTTTTGAAAAGGGAATTTTAAGCTCTATTTTAATATTTAGTAATATATAGAGTGTTTCGTTTAAGAAAAGTGAATTTAGTTTAAAAAAAATACAATTTTTAGTAACCATTTGTTTTTTCTAATAACAGATTCTTGGGATATAGAAAAAATCCAAGAACTTATGCATTTAAAGTTTTTTTCTATAATAAAATTACCAGAGCTTGGAGAACAACCCTGTACATTGCAACAAAGAAAAACGATAGCCAAATATTTTATCTTTTGATCTTGAACCTTTATTTAAAGCAAGAATATTTGGTTAATATTATAAAATTGTGACGATATTGCTGGCACAAGTTAATGAATTAAATACTTGTTATTTATTGACATATTAAGTTTTTTTTTCTTTGTTGATATTCGAAGCCTGTCTATGCCAATATCGAAAAATAATTACAAGTGTTTACCCGATTATAAAGTATTTAAATTTGCTTATAGTTTACCAACGATTTCAATAGAAGAAGAAAAGAACAAAATGTAAATAACCGGATAGAAATTACTCCTCTGCAACTGTATAAATATGTATATCAGTCAGTCATTTTTTCCCAACCACCTAGATTCAAAAAGAATAATCTATAATCCTATTAAAAATATATTAAAATCGTTGGTGAAACGTCGCATGCTTGCTTAAAATATAGCAGTTTTTTAAAGAAAATTAACAATTTATGCTAGATAGTTGAAAGTATTAGATGAATATTTATTTGAATTTTTAGGACGTATTAACATAAGTTGGCTGTTATTAATATCGTTTTTACAAGACAAATGACCCAAATCAAAGATATTTTAGGTTAAAAAAGAGTCATGCATAGACAAGAAAAACCCTGTCTAAAATTCCCAACTTATGTAAATATTTAGTGTCACGAATATTTATAACCACCAGGTGATGAGCTGCCTTACTGCTAAGTCCGTGCCTGTTTGTAAGATTTAAAGAAATTTGATTTTTTATTAAAATGTTTTCAGTATTTATCATAAGATATTAAAATACCGTAATTTTCGGACTATATAAAATTTTTCGAACTATAAACAATTGCTTTTAACTAAAAGTTCTTGGTTTCTATCCAAAATGTTTGGCCAACAAATAACTAGAATTCGTAACATTATAACTTTATCAGATTAACTGCCACAACCCGGCAATGTTCTTGATCGTTATTCACTGTCCTCTAATTTGTGACAAGTAGCACTTCTTTTCCTTCCACTCGTGATTTCATTTTGTGTTTAATCGATTCTTAGTATTATTTTAAATATATTGGTTTATCTTTGTGAAACAAAGTGAATTAAACTATGAACAAGGGTGATGTGCTGTCCCGGGATTAATATTATTTTTTCAAAAAGTTAATAAATAAATATTTTAATATTTAAAAAGTAAAAATTGTCCTAAATTTATAAGAGGAAAAGTCGGATTAAAATCTATTTTATTTTAAAATAAATAAATAAATGTTCTTCAAGTCTTCAAAAAATATTACAAGTATTTCCTTTAAAAATCCATAACAGAAAAAAAAATCTTTATTAAATTTAAAGTATCAAAACAAAATTATATTACTTGAGACCAAATTTTTTTTGTTTTTTAAGTCATAGGTTTTCAAATTTTATCACAGTCGCGCATTTCTTGCTTCACCTCTTTACTAAATTCGAATAAAATATAAAATCTGAATCTAAACCACAAGATATGTGACGTATTTTGTTCTGGAACGCTGAAAAATAAGTAAGCCAAGAAAGGAATGTCCGTCTACTGACGTCGGAAATTACAAGATTTAGGTAAAAACCATTATTTCAACATATAGAGGCTCGATCGCGCGACTTTTTCTTGCAAACGTAGGCCAAGAAAGGAATGTCGGTCTGCTGACGTCGGAATCACGAGATTAGGGTAAAGAACCAACATCACGCGACTTTTTCTTGCAAAACAAGTAGATTCGAAAAATCCAAATTTCTGCCAAGACGTCACGGCAAATAATATTTAAACATTAGCCCTCTCGCTCTCATTGCTCGTCTAAAACGTCGAGGAAAAGCTAAAGAAATTATGAGCAACTGTTTGATCTGTTAGAACCGCTCGGTCTCAATATGCCTTGAACTCGTTGTTCAAGAGTAAGCTCAGGATTGTATTTATACTAAGGCAATTTTCCTACCTGCAATTGTTTTAACTTATCTGCTAACTCTTGGTAGAGTATCTTAGCAGCTGAGTCGTGTCGTTCCTTATACTCGGTTGCAGCAAACGTTTGGCATCCTTCACTTATGTGCTGGATTGTCTCTGATGTTCGTCAGCCATATCTACATTGATCATTTTTTATTGAGGGATCTCTGATGATGAACTTCCGATAGTTCTTCGTCGGAATAACCTGGTCTTGGATAGCTAACAAGAAGCCCTCCGTTTTGAGAAACATCTGTCCTGAAATCAACCGTTAGTTCGACGCTGAGTTGTCGACATTGTCCTGGATGACCTGATTTGGATGTCGTCATGAAGTGGTTTCTGTAACCAGGCTTGTAACTTCTCTTGGTCTGTTCGGTGGTGAGAAGCAATATTCCGTTCCCTCAGCTGTAGCGGCGTTGAATCATCTGCCTAGCATATTGGTCGATATAGTGTAGAAGAGTCCGCTAACCTGTGGAAATAGGAATGTAAGTTTATTATTTGTTGATCGAGCTCCTTACTAATATCAACCAATCCTCTTCCTCCTTGGTGTCTTGGAAGCATTGTACGTTCTTAGTTTTCTTTGCAGGTTTTCGTTGTCCGTCCTGCTCCATTTTACAATTCCGAAAGAGTAGCAATGTGTAGAGCATGCGTACGTGTTGAGCGTCTTAAACAAATTTCTACTATTTACATTCGTTCGTAACACCCGCTTTACCCTCCTGACAAATTCGGTTGTCGATTCGGCCTTCATAGTACGATAGTCAATTCGTTTAGCTTGTTTCATACCTAGGTATGTTTGTTCTGCTCCCATTGCATTTATAGTTTCACCATTCTGCATCTCAAATGTTCCCGGTTGTATCTTTCCTTTAACGATGTTCAAAATACGGCACTTGTCAAGTCCAAACTGCATTCCGATATCCCCGGAGAACTCCTCTACAATTTTGAGCATTTGCTCTAGCTAGTTTTTGGTAAGAGCCATCAGTTTAAGATCATCCATGTATAGAAGATGATTCAATGTTACTACCTCTTCGTTGGTATTTCTAATATTAAAGCCGTATCTGGTGGAGTTCAAACGGGGTTTATTTCAAGGGAGAACCACAATAAGCTTAGTGAATCGTCCTGATAATCCCCTTCATATTGGGATTGTATTGGTTTCGATGGTATCGCTAGATGGCACTTGCAATTGTATCCTGGTTCTCCAGGTTGACATGATGCGTTTTAAAACGGAAACAAAATGATTATCGACCCCATACATTCTCAATATAGTTTTGAACCACTCATGTGGCACTGAGTCGAAGGGCTTCTGATAATTCACGTAGGCAGCAAAGAGGTTTCTTCGGTTGGTACAGGCTTGGTTACATATGACAGAGTCAACACTCAATTGTTCCTTGCATCCCATTGCTCCCCTGGTGCATCCTCTCTTTTGAGTTGCGATGATGTTATTTTGTTCACAACGTGCATAGATGCGTTGGGTCAAGCAGGAGGTGATTACCTTATATTGTGTGGGGGGCAGGTAATTGGCCTACACTTACCTGGGTCATGTATGTTATGTTGGTCCTTTGGTAAGAGATAGTATTACTATTATTATTTAAGCGTTTATTTATTGACATGTAATCTAAATTATAACAATATCATAAGCAAAATACAACTGACCAACTAGAAGATTTAACTCCAGTGGCAACTAGATCGGCTCTAAGTAAGTCTTTAAACTTCTAAGTGAATCTGGCTGTAATTGTTTACATAGGTCGAGAATTTTGGATAGAGTATTTCTTGTTTATGCCTGTCTCTGTTTTAACCTAAAATCTCTTCAGGATTACTGGATTTAATAAAACATCTATTTGTTGATAATAAATAACACAAGCGTTTGAAGTTTGAAAAATTGAAGAAAATCTGTAGCTGATTATCCGACCAGTAAATATAACTAATATGTTTGAAAATATTCGATGATATAATTCCTAATAATTACAATTTCTCCATGCTTTCTCGGTGCGCCCTAAGAAATTTCCTGCACTTCCTGTGATAACCCTCTAAATTATTTTCGTCACCAAATACGTTACCAAAAAGCTTGATAAAAGTTAAAAATGGGATTGAAAAAACTTATTTGATCACTAGATGACTAAAACCTAAAATCTAATTTGCAATTTGCTTCATAAATATTAATTTTTTTTAGTGCGTTGAACATTATTATAACGACGGGCGACACGAATAACTATATGATAAACTCTTTACTAATATTAGCCAACACATGTCAACACTTCTGAAAATTCAAAACATACTGGGTGTGCAATTTAAGTGATACCATTATGGCTATCTCCGAGACAATGGTAGTCTCATTTAAATTGCCACACCCTATATATACCAATTACAAAAATTTTAACTTAAAAATTTTAAAAGTTATTTAAATATTATTTCGATGAATATCTTCGACCAAAAGTAAAAAAATTCTTTAATTTATATTGTTAGAAATAGTGTGAGTATACTCGATTAAATTAAAATTAAAATATTAATCGGTTCAACTGATAGGCTTCCTTTTTTGAAATAAAAAAATTTCATATTAAATTGCCAAATGTATGATTTGAAAATAATTTTATGTTATATGCTCTGTTTTTAATAACGAATATGTTAACAATCAAGATATATTGAAATAAATGTTCTTTCTATTCGTGTTGGTGTAACAGTAAGTAAAAAAAAGACAAAAAATTAATGTTCAAATTTTAATATTTATAGGTGTACCAAGTTTTAGAATAGTACCCGTCCTATTAGTAATAACTGTCAATTTAAGTTCAATTATTCTTATAGTTAAAATGACATAATAAAACAATAAAGTGTAATAAATTATTTTTTAAAATTTGTATTTAGGTATTACGGTATACATTTTATTGAAATATTAAAAATTACAATACATATTTTTTTTAATTAAAAAAGTATAATATGCAAAAATTTGTATTCTATACATATATTGCAATAACATTTAGTAACATTTTTTAAAACTAATTTAAAATTCAGGCAACATAGAAATTATTCTTAAAAACAAAAAAAAGCAACCGAAAAAAATATTAATAATTATTTGGATTAAAGGAAATCTAGGAAAATGACATTGTTTTTATTTTCAAAATTTCGATACTTTCCGCATGATTTCGGCTATAGTTTTTCACTGTTTTTCCTCACTTTCCTAGAAAATTCAAAAGCGTTACTTAACAAAGCACTTTTATTTTTGAAAAAAACAACCGAACTTACGTATTTATTTTCAGTAGTATTAGTTAAAATATATTGTGTATAAAATATTTCAACTATTTTTGCATAAATTTTAGCTAACCAATTTTCAACGAAAAATCATAAATACGTCTCGGAAATGCCATCGACCATCAGACTCGCGAAACAGACCGATATTCGTTTGCGACGTTGCCGGATATAAAATATTTTCATAGTAAATATTATAAAATTTGTTCATCTCGGTCAACAACAGTTTAATTTTTGTAATGTTTTATACAGTTTCATGGTTGGTTAGTTTTGGTGAGTTCAGATATAGCTTGATTTTTGTTGGTTTAGAAAACTGACTAATGTGAACTGACCTAGATTTATACTTTCGTGGTATAAACTATAAAATGTGTCCATTACAGTTAACAATATAGTTTAATTTTTGTAAAGTATTAAAAAGGGTAAAATTAAACTTAACCACTCAAAATCTTTGGTTAGGTTTCATAAGTTCAGTAAAAAATGTTATTGTCCAGCAGAGACCTTTTAAAACCGCTAATATTTGGAGGGAAACAGACATAAGCAAATAGGATCTTTAAAACATTTAATGAGTCAAATTATACATCAAAGAGAAGGGAAAAATGTTTTTTGGGTCTTTTTTTGTCCAATTTAAATAGAAAGAAAATAATATATATGAATTTCTGGCAACAATTTGGTAACAGCGTCCATTTTTCAGATTTTAGGAACGAGTCTCACCACTATTTAATGGCGGAAGCCATTTTGTTTTTATATGTTTATTGATCATTTTCTTGGTTTTTTCGATAAAAAAAAAGTGTGGAATATGTGGATGTGACAAAATTTTAACGATTTAGTGAAAAAATTCTAACCAAAAGTGAAAAGTGATTTTCCGCAAAATTTAAGAAAAATTAGGGAAAATCGAGGTCAGAATCGTGTTCTACCAGCTCGAAATAGGGGTAGCTATTGAAATTTTTTCCAAAAAAAAAAAACGGCGTTTGCCTAAATTTCCTCTAATCCGTATAATTACCAAAGTATTTAAAAAATATTTTTATAAATTTTAGTATTTAATTTACCCTGTTTAAAATCAGACAAAAGATTTCATTTACCACCTCAAAAAAAAAACACAAAGTAAATTGTCGTTTCTTCTTTCTTGTATTCGTTTAATTTCGTTTCTTTTCGGGTTGTCTCCGACTAACCGGCCATACTTCGTATGGTTCGTATTTCCAAATTTCGCGGGAATATTTGAGAAATACTTTTTCATCTGCTGAACGTGACAATTCTTTATTAAATATAAAATTTTAGAAGAAACAAGAAAACTGACACCTTCCTCATATCAAGTCAGTCAAATTGTGATTCAACTATCTGTAATATCCATGTAAAAATGTTATTTAAATCAATAAAAAACAGTTTTTACTGTCATCTCATACCAGTTTAGATTTATCAGGTGTTGTTACTGTATTATCTTTGTACTTCTAAATCTATATTTGGGTTTTTACCACAATAGTATTGTAATTTTTAATAATTATTGAATAAACCGTTCAATTACTACTACGACAACGTACTTTGTACAGTGTCAATACCACTCCTTTAAATAGAAACATATTTATATAGAGAGCTTTTTAAAAATTATACAGCTAAAACTGTATTACTTCATTGGTATACAGCCAAGAGACTTATTCAGTAACATCGAAACGGTTATTATGTTGTGCAAATCTTAGAAGACTTATTCTAAAAGTAGTTATTATAGTTTAAGTATTACCTTTTTATAAACATTGTTGAGAATTAAATTTTTTTTTTAATAAATTTATTTAACAGAGCGTAAAAATGATCTTTATTAATTTGCTGAAGCATCAGTGCATTATTTTCTTGAAGCAACTGATCTGCTATCGAGTAAATTATTCATTCCGCCTGCTTCTGATAACCAAGTTGAAATGGATGGTTCTTTTTTGTTTTATGTTATTTCATATAATTTTTTATTCATAAGAGACTGCCAGCGCAGATTGGAGATTAAAAGGTTCCATGCTCCATTAGAAAGAGAGGAGAATACGGCTTTCAGTCTTCTTCCTCGCTCACATTGAGGGATCGGCTGGCAGTAGGCACGTGCACTCTATCTATCTTTTATCTATGACATAACCTAACTAAACCTAATTGATCTTGAAGTCAGACCAAGAAAGTTACCATCCTTTTCAAAGTTGAAAAATTGTAAGCATTGGAGATTTTTTAACGAGCTTATGATTCATTCTAACGTTGTTTTATCGAAATAAAAATATAATATCGGCGAAATGATGCAATATTGTGAAAGATGAAGTGTTGAGTAGTAATTAATAAAGATCATTTTTCTGTTCTAAAATGATCTCTTTAGACTCTAATATAAAATTTATAGTAATTATTTAAATTAAGTGAAATCAAGGAAAATTGCCTCTTCTCTTGAAAATTCCTCAATACAGGGTGTCCAAGATAAGGATCCTAAGCATGGGGATCTCGGAAACAGTTGGAGATACGAGGTCGGTTAAATTAGAGAAAAGTTGCGCAATTTAGTGCTAAATTAAACGCAGTTAAAAAAATTTAAAAATTTCAAACACTTCCGGAGATTTCCGGAAAAAAACGAAATTTGGCAAAATCGTTTTTAATATTTGCAGGCTTTATTTAAAGAGATATCAGAAAATAAAAGGTAGATTCTCATTGCCACTTTTTATTTTTTATAATATGATCTAAACAAAATTTAAATCCGACGTTTCGTTTCTGAGATACCATCATGAACTTTCATTTTTTATATGGAACAAAAAAAAGTATCCCATGTATTTGATAGCATTTTTTATTACAAATTCAACGATGTATCACCCTTGCATATCGAATACGTAGTTCAAGTACTTTCCATAAGAGCTCCATGAGAGCGAGAGAGAAAGGTATATCAGTTTTATAAAAGCCAATGAACTACACACTTGATATGCAAGTGTGATACACCGTTGAATTTGTAATAAAAAATGCTATCAAATACATGGGATACTTTTTTTGTTCCATATAAAAAATGAAAGTTCATGATGGTATCTCAGAAACGAAACGTCGGATTTAAATTTTGTTTAGACCAAATTATAAAAAATAAAAAGTGGCAAGAAGAATCTACCTTTTATTTTTTGATATCTCTTTAAATAAAGCCTACAAAAATTAAAAACGATTTTGCCAAAATTCGGTTTTTTCCGGAAATCTCCGGAAGTATTTTGAATTTTTAAAATTTTTAAATTGCGTTTAATTTAGCACTAAATTGCGCAACTTTTCTCTAATTTAACCGACCTCGTATCTCCAACTGTTTCCGAGATCCCCATGGTTAGGATCCTTATCTTGGACACCCTGTATATCTCCTTTTTTGAAGTTATTGAACACGAATCTGGCCTTTGTTTTCCACGGCATCTTCTAATTTAAAAAAAAAATACAGAAACAATCTTCGCTTCAAGGTTATCTTTATTTCTTTTGAAAACACCGTACTTTATTTATTATCGATAATATTAGTTAAAATATATTGTATGTGATACATTTTAACGATTTTTGCACAAATTTTAGCGACCTTATTAACAAAAACTTAAATTTTCAACGGAAAAGCAAAAATAAATTTTTAATATGTCACAAAAAAACTATAAAGTTTATCCATTTTAGTCACCAACATACATTTTTTAAAATAAAATATGAAATTAATCTTAATCAATCAAAATGTTTGGTTAGTTTAGGTTAGTTTCGCTTAGTTTTATCAAATTAAACATGAATCTGATCTATATGTATTATATATATTATATAAATGTTATTCGGAAAAGACCACGGGGAAGCAGGACAATCTCTTCCTGGGAAAGACGTGGAGCTGGGAACGGTATAAATTAGTGGGGAAAATGTGAAAGTAAAAAAATTTTAAGACAAAGATGTGTAAAAATTAATTAGAAATATGAAAATGTTTTTCAGATTCGGAAGTCATATTTATGCTATGGCAACCGCGCCAATTTTCCATCTCACCGATCTAATATTGTACACATTTTCTTCATTTCTGTAAGAGTGAAATTTTCATATGTAATCAAATTTTAGCGATTGATTTAATGGAATAAGTGAACTCTAAAGTGAAAAGATTTTTTGTTTTCGGGAAAAATAAGGAAAAGCTGCGGGTAACCATGATCAGAATCGTGTTCTGCAACCTAAGAATGGGGGATATGTAAAAGAATTTTCAAGAAAAAATCTAAATAATTACCAAATTTTCCTAATATTATAATAAATTATTAATTCACACAAAGTACTGAGTATAACTTTATCCCGCCTTATAATTGTTTTATGTCACTTACAAAATTAATCATTTACATTTTTATAAATAAAAATTTTAAAAATGTAAAATGCTGCATTAAAAAAAAACTTCCAAGGCCACTGTCAAGGTCAAGTTTAATAACACTGTTGGATGCCCCCCACGAACTTCAACAACTTTTATTGGAATCATTTTTCACGAAAACGCGTGGGTCAAAAATATTATTTGCCAGAAATTCATAGTTGGTAACTGTCATATATTTTTTACTGAATATTATAACCTCAAAAAATATTACGAAATTATATTGTTATTGATGCATGGATATATTCAGTACTTTTTTCCCTATTTCTTATTCCTATATAATATATTTCCTTTAAGTATCTACCTCTTTTTTATTATACATTTTAGGTTGTTTTATATTTTTAAATATTGTATATACATTTATATATTTATCTTAATAAACAATAATTTTAGGTAAATATTATTCCTGTTTATAGAATGGTTAAAATTCCTTCTATAAACAATATGTAATCTGTTCTGGTGGACTTTCCATACAACTCCAAATCTAAATATTTTTCGAACTAATTTGATATTCTAAATTATTATAATTATATTAAAATATATCGAGTATTAACAATATTAGTTAGTTAGAAATATGTAACAAAGTTAAAGTACTTCCCATTGAACGGGAAAGGACAGCCAGATTCTGTATTGTAGGCAACCGGTATATTTTAACATTTATTGGTTTAACCAGCGTGCCCACTGGTTCGGCTCGGTTCAGACCGCTCGGCTCCGCGCAATCGGCCCGTTTTGGTTTACACGTAAATAAATGAGAGCCCGCTCACTGGTTCCGACCGGCCAGAACGCTTCCGCGCTTTCAGCATCGGCGTCTTCGACTATTCTCAAGAGGGCAAAAATTGCCGAAAGGTCTGAAAGCGTTCGACTATTTTAAAAATAGAAAGAGGTAGTAAAATCTGTGGTATAGACGTAGTGTTTGTATTATTACTATGTCGGACGAAGAATTAATAGAAAATGTGAGAGCATACAGAATATATAATAATAATAATATTCTCTATACATAGTTCTTGCCTAATAAACTTGAGGTGAATTGTCTAGGCGTTCACGTCACAGTCAAAAAACATTAATTATGTCACCAAAATCTGTGATGTAAACGTCAAATTTAATTAATTCGACTATATAATACACTTACTTTAAAGTAACCGCTAAACGTCCTCTGGTGGAATCGATTTTCGAAGGTTAGTGTTTTGTTTCCTGAGCGGCAACATATTTAAAATTTCATAAAATTTTATACTAGACATTCTAAAATATTTGAAAAACTTTTCGTTGTCGGTCATCAACTCTGGAAATAAATGATAAAATTCCCCGTGAACTTTTCTTTTAAGGTAAATATCATGAACCCAATATCTTCTCCGCTTTTCCTCACTTCCGCTTCAACACAGGCTAGAGCAGCCACAACAATATCCTCCTCAGAGTCGGAAGAACTACTCATTTTATTCACTTTTCATCAAAAATAACAGCTCTAGAAACTCTAATGGTTAAAGCAGTTTTAATCACTGTTTAGTCTGAATTGTGCGGAGCCAGTGAGCGGGGGCCATCGGCGTTCTGACTGAAGCGGACTGAGCCAAGCCGATTCAGTGGGCGCGCTGCTTTATTACGCGATAATAAAATGAAACAGTATTTTTTAAAAGTATTATAATTTATTTTTAACATGTCTACCAGAATAAGTTGATTAACTATAACTTTATCTGTGGATATATCAGTATTACTCTAAAAAAAAATAAATATAAATTAATGTAATATGATTTTTTTTCATGAAAATTAAGGTTTTTTGTATATCCAACGATAACTTTATAAACATATTTTAATATTTAATGTAACGATCGACAATAACGACGCCTTAAATACATTGTAAGAGGCCATCATTGCATAGCTTATCTCTCGCTTCGTTGTCAAATTTATATATAAGAAAAAAATATTCGATGCCATTAAATACCTTTCTTTGAATATTATGTGAAACGAAACATTCGTCTTTGGTTCCTGGATACCATCTCTGTAACTTTTTCCTAACGCTTTGAATAAACTTAAGATGAGGAGAAAGTTATAAAGTTGGCTCTATGAATATGTATAATAAATTGCTGTAATTTATTTTTCTTACCAAAAATTTTATAAAATTAAGCAACTCGCGGTAGTGCAATTCAATAATAAATACAGTGACTCACAGTTAAAATACTGCATCCATAAAATGAGCAACAATGCTTAATTTCTTTCAATCAAGTGACATTCTGCCAATAAGACAATATGAACCTATAAAACACATACAGTTTTATTTTAACCACTATGGTATTCTACTCAAAAAACAGTAACCATTAATAATATCGAATTAACTGTGCCGACTTGCCTTTGGCGTTCTCCACAGTAAAATTTTTCCATCGGACACAAACATGTTTATTTTGGTTTCATCAGAAAATAGTACTGAATTCCACAAGTCTAAATCTATATTAACATATTCCTGAGCAACTGTAAATTTTATAAAATTTAAGTAGATATCTTTTGTATCATTCTGTTTCATTTGCATCATTTTCGTTCGGACAAATTTTATATTTTTCCTTTTAACTGTTAAGAGAGCCGCGAAGAAATTTATGGTATTGCAAAAGAAAATGATCCACTACAACAAGTGAAAGAAAAGATAACAAATTTAATGATAGCAAAATGGCTAATTCCCAGGGGATAATACACGTGAAACAAATTCACTACGAAACTCAAGAAAAAAAAACTAGCGATCGAAGAAAAAAAGAGAACAAATGAATATACAGAATAGAAAAGAAACATACGAAGGGGAATAAGAGAAAACATAAAGAAGGACACAGATGAACTAATACAGAAAACAATCGAGGAAAACAAAATTTAAAGGTACTGAAAATGAGATTAAACATAAACATACATGTGGTTAAACCAATGAAAAGGAACCATGAAATAATAACAAACCACAAAAAAGAAACACAAATAAAGAAGGAGTACTATGAAGAACTGTATGTCTAGAAAGGAAAGAACAATCACAACAAGAAGAAAACAAATAATCAATATTGGATCATAAGAAATACCCCCCATAGAAACCTGTGAAATAATGAAAGCAATAGATGGGATGAAGTTAAACCAAGCACCAGGAGAGGACAATATAATGCCTGAATAAGTGAAATATGGCGGAGGGATTCTAGTGAAAAATCTTAAAATATTGCTTAACAAATACCTCGAAGAATGGGACAACGTCTTACTAATACTACTCAAGAAGGGGGACAAATTAGAACTAAAAAATTACAGGCAAATAAGTCTTCTATGTCAAGTATACAAACTGTTCATGAGAATAATATATATACGGTCGATGTAGGCTTCAACAAATGTTATTGAGAAAACAGTGAAATATAACAAAGATCCATATCTGGTTTTTATCGACTATAACAATGCCTTCGATTCAGTTGAAATGCGGGAAATAGTAAATGCAATGGAAAACGATATATATCACCAAAGTTGTTTACACTAGTATTGGAAAACATATTTAATAAATTACAATGAAAAATGTTATTAAATTAATACAGAAGGCAAATACTAAATAACCTTAGATACGCAGACAATGTAGTATTTATAACGGAAGATCGAGTAGAACTAAAAACAATGATAAAAGAACTGAAAGAAAAATCGGAAGAAGTGGGGTATAACAATGAACAGGAGTACAACCAAAATTACGAAAAGAACCACCCAACCATATAACCAACCAATATTCTTAAATGGATCGCTAATAGAAGTGGAGGAATTTTTCCTACTACCTGGGTCAAAACATGAGAATAAAGAAATACTGACAGCGGACCTGGACAGCGTCCAGTAGATTAAAACATATATTGCAAACTAAGAACAAAAGATTTAAAACCTAAATGGTGAAAATATTGAAGAAATGTTTAATCCCGGTCTTGATATATGGTATTGAAACATGGACATTCGGTATAAAAACCATGAACAAGCTAGAAGTCACACAACGCCATGTTAATCGCACAAAGATGGAAGACATAAAGCAAACAATACTTTGAGCAAAGTGGCATTGGGGAGGGAGGGGGTCACATCGTGATGATAGATAGAACATGGAGAACAAAAGTAGCGGAATGAGAACCGTGGTTAGAGAAGAGGAACCCAGGAAGTCCGATACTACATTGGTACGAAGACATCAGAAAATTCCTATGAAAAACATAGATAACGGAAGCTGAAAACGGGGAAAATATGGAGAAATGAGAGAGATAACTGTTATGTATATTAACTTTATATTAAAGTTTGTTAATAATACTTTAAGAAGCTCTTAAATTATTTCAGGTGCCTACTTAAGCCAGCTAAATATATAATAATACTAGCATCCCCCGTCTCGGCTTCGCTCGAGATAATAAAGCGAAAAAAATATTTCACATAAAGAATAAAAATTTATTTAGTACCTCCTCTACCTATACTGCCTCTATGTATTTTTCAATAGTGGCAGAGAGATAGAGATAAAAAAAAAGCTATTCTGATCTACACTCACATGTGTATTCGCTACCTAGCGAAGAAAGTACATACAACGCTTTGAAGCATCATCTTTTGAACGTTCTTTTTAATGGAAGTTACTGTTTATTATAGTTTTAAACCTTCGCAGTTTTATCAAGAAACATGGGCTAAAATTTGGTTCGATTTGTTAAATAAGTTTTTCGGTTATCGTTAATAATTAGAAAACCAATTTTTTCTTTATATAATAGTATGGCTATTTATTTCCTCGGCGGCACAAGATTAGATTTAAACAGAACATTATTATTTTAAATGTGAATCATTGTATGGATCTTATAGGACAGAAAGTGTCATTCTAGTAGTGTAACTATACCAAATGAAGAAACACCAGCTTGAGACAATAGATTTTTACATTAAATTTATGAAGATAAAAAGAAAAGTATGTTTTTTTGGATTGCACTACTAATTTTTCGTATTGCTTTCTAATTTTTATAGACCAAATGTTTGTGTCTGTAAAACAGTTTCCTTATTTGCCTTCTATATGACACAACTGCTTATATTTGAACCCCTTTTGTTAAACTTAAATCTATTTTTGGATGCAATTAACATAGTTATCAAATTTTCTTTGTTTATATTAGCAATTTTTCGCTTACGGCATGTTTTTCATAGTCATCTCATTATATTTATTATAAATATTTAAAACCCTTATAACGAAATTATCGTTATGCTTACTAGCATTTTTCATAATGATTTTTTTCAAATTTATAATGATTCAGTTGTTTCCATTTTTTCTAGTTTTTATTTAGTTAATACAAAAAAAAATATATTTCGGAAGTTCAATGTGGGATGAGTAAGTTTAATTCCTTTTAATTCATATATTACTATTATTACTTGAAACTTAGAACAAAATTGAAAACTATATTTAATCATATATAATATATATTAATATAGGTTGTGCCCGACAAATACAATTTTTACGTGAAATCTCATTTTAGGAATCCTAATCTTTTTCAAAAGTAAATATATGTATAGTCAAAGTACCGAATAAACTTAGAAATGACTTTAATGTCAGACCCTTAATTTTAGTTCATCATTTTATATAAAATTATTCCATTTATAAGAATTAAAAGATAGAAAAAAACTGCTTTTTTAAAATCACAAAAGTGTTTTTTTCATATGGGTTAATTTTTTACGTTATTTATATAATGTCTTAAAGTGAAATAGTTTTATATAAAATGGGGAAGTAAACTAAAAGTTCAGTCCTGATTTTTAAACCACAGTGTAACTAATTTATAAGAGTTCTATAAACCAGAACCCCTTAGACTTGTCACTAATGTCACAAGTCATTTCTAAATATTCAGTATTTTGACTTTAATTGTAATTACGACTTAAATTACATAATTATTATGATAAATAAACTGTTTTTTAGTGCTCGCCCTACTGGGTAACTTCCGAACTATCTAATTTATTCCATTATTCTGACTTCTTTGTGTTCATTGTACAATAAAAATACAATGGTTTTAATTAATTTGGACAAATACCACTTCTAAAAATAGAGTATTTGTCGAACTTCTTTGCCAAATAACTGTATATATATTTTTTTCATAGTTTGAATCTAATTATGTAATCAATATATTTCTTGCTGACAGATTTTAACAAAATATTGTGTTAATATGTTCGGATAGATTGCTTTACAAGAATATATTTTAGTAATATTAAAAAGTAATAGACTGTTGTGTAAACTAGTGTAAATCTTTAGATAAATAATATACTTAAATCATTTTTTTAGTTACTACCATTAGCATTTTATAAAATGTTATTCCTAGTAAGGCTATTTTGCTCCTAATTCACTAAAAAAATTAAATCTGGGTCTGATCTATTATGCATTTGTGAATTTAAATTGTAAAGCGATATATTAGGATAAAAGAATTAGCTTTTTCTGAGGAATAAGTACTATATATATATATATATATATATATATATATATATATATATATATATATATATATATATATATATATATAAAATAATGAAACTTTTTAGTGAATCTGGAGGATTGAGTCTTAAAATGTACACTAAAGATAGAGGTCTATAAGTAACATAAGTTATAACTTATCTCACACGAATTTACTGTGAGTCCATAGCAATGCAAGAAGTTTGATTTAAAAAAATTGGGTCCTTTACCTTAAATGATGTTAAAAATCCATAAACTCCCATAACCAATATTAGTTTTAAAAACTCTTTCAAGATGCTGATTTTTATAAATTGATATGTATTAGAATCATTTTTGGTGTGTAAAACATCACATCAGTGATTTTTATAAAATACTACAAAAATTTAAACTTTCTTAAACTTTATCTTAATAAAGTAGATTTATAAGTATGAATTTTTTTCAACAAATTCGCTTTCTATGGCAATTTATTTAAACTTTTTTGGTATTCTAAAAAATACTAAAGAATATATTTTTTATAGCAAAGTAGTAGATATCTGTTGGACTTCCATTGTCTTTATTTTTGAAGTACCGATTCCGATTTTAAATGTACCACACACGTTTTGTCTCATCGCATAAATTTCTTCTTTTTGTTGAGAATTTTTGACAAATAATTAGTGAGTTTTGTGTGAACTTGTGTGTTTTTTAACGGGCATTTTAATGATAATGTTTTGAGCTCGATGTAACCAACATATTGTGCCGTAATACGGTTTTTGAAGTGCAATTATCTAGATTTGAACACTGCATTGTGGTTAAGACGGGTGTTTTCGTTTCTCGTGTTTTTGCTTGACAACAAAAAACGACCATCCATATGTTGATAAATAGTACCTATACCTACCAAACAATCAGGGCAGAGACAAATTGCATGGACGGAAATATAAAAACAATCACGGCAGAGACATATTACATGGACGGAAATATCTGAATTTAGTTTTTGTCCTCGTCATATAGCGCTTGTATAGACTCTTTTTTTTTTTCTTTTTTTCTCTTGGACTTGTATTAGCATTAATAATTCTCAGCGATGACACAACTGATCTGCTCAAAATGTCAAAGAGATTGCGTATTCAAGGCGCGACCTAAAGATGATGAACTTTTTGGTTCGTGTTGCGATTCTTGCGGGGTTAGCATTTGCAAGGAGTGCGCAGGAATTAGCACTACTGAATCGCATGCCATTTCCCTAGCACAGAGATGCATAATTTTTTACTGTGATATTTGTAAAGTTAAGTTTAATGATCTTCCCAAGCTAACAGATTTAATTACAACTTTGGAAAAAACACTAGAAAAGACAAAAAAGGAGTTGAAGAAGAAAGAGGAGAAGATTTTAAAGCTCGAGAGTATACATAAGGAAGAAATTAAAAACCTAAAGAGAGAGTATTCTGAGAAATTACAAAAACAAGGGAGCGATGCTAGCCTTCCAAATGACGAAATTTTTAAGTTACAAACAAAGAACGAAGAATTATCAGCTAAAGTAGAGGAAATTAATATTCAAAAACAAAACCTTACAAAAGAATTAGAGGAATCAAAATGTTTAAATAGGAATATGTTAATATCCATTAACACTCTTTCAAAAGACAATGAAGTGTATTGCTCGGAACTAAAATCTGCAGAGAATGATCTCTTTACTCTTAGAAGTAATTTAGAGGATGGTGCTCAAGCTCTAGCAGACAACGCACTCAATGAATCTAACGTCAATAAAATTGACCAGCCAACACAAACATTCACTATACACAAACCTCAAATCCTTATTTTTGGCAATAAAACCTACGCGATTGGTACAGGCTTACTGTTTAAAAAACATCTTCATGGTAAATATGATATTAATTGCCAATATGGCCACAGATTATTTTTTGATGACTTGATTAATAACTACTTGAGTTTATCGAAAGATTTTAATAAAGATGATTATATTATTATGTTTGTTGGTAAGGAAAATGCTGTTGCCGGTAAAGGTATTGGCCCTTCATGTATGGAACAGCTTAAAGCAACAGCGGCGAAAACTAATTTAATTATTGTCGGTCCTGCAGCAGAGTATAACAGACCAGTTCTAAATGATTTTATATACAATATTAATCTATCGATCAAGGGTTACATACATAATATGAACCTCAAAAACATAAGATTTTGGTCATATGAACTTAACACATATTTTGACAAAACTAACATGGTGACGGATATCTGCAGTGAAATTCTTAATAATCTTAAAAGGTCTCCATATTTAAATAACTCAAATGAAGCATTAGCAACTTATCCAGAGGGATTAAATCATAGCTCTAAACCTAATAATAATGTGGATTTTCCCAACAACCAAAGTCAAATGTCACTCAAATAAACGATGTCTCCGCTAATACTCAAACAGCACAAACTATTATTCAGTGTTACTACCAAAATGTAAGAGGTCTACGCACAAAATCTCATTATTTTAAGAACAGTATAATGTCGTCTGATTACGATGCTTTAATAATTACCGAAACTTGGCTAAACGATAATTTTTCAAATAACGAATACTTTGACGAACGTTACCAGGTATTCAGACTGGATAGGGCGTACGACCAATTGAATGAAAAATGTGGCGGTGGTGTTCTCATTGCCCTGCTTAGCGACATACAGGCCTGCATAATAGCAACAGAGCGTAATATATTTTTCGAAGACATATGGATAAAAGCTCAAGTTAAAGGCAAAGATGTAATAATCTGTGGTGTCTACTTTCCCCCCAACAGTAACGTAAATTGCTACGAATCATTTCTACGCACATGTGAAAGTCTAAGAAACCGATACCCAAATGCCAAATTCATAATCGCTGGCGATTTTAACTGTCCTCATGTTGCATGGTCTCTTGACGAAGGTCATTATACTCCTGTAAATGTTTGGCCGGCTGCAGCTGAGACGCTGATAGATGGAATGCATTATCTTGAATTGCAGCAAATAAACAATGTTAAGAACAATATGGACAGGATCCTGGACTACATCCTAATAGATGACGCAATAGAAGCACCGTCGGTTCAAAGGTGTGACCATGTTAGCACTATTGATCCTTTACACCCTCCGCTTCATTTCAAATTTACTGTAATTGAAACTCAAATTCCAAAATTAAGGCTTGACAATGCGATAAAAGTACACGACTTTCAAAGAGCAGATTATGCCGCCTTAAATAATTATTTTGTAAATACTGACTGGTCCTTCTTAAAAACGAGTATGGATGTAAATGAAGCTCTCAGTAAGTTCTACAACATTATATATCGGGCGATAGAGCAGTTTGTGCCTTCTAGAACTGTAAAAGATAACAAATATCCTAGTTGGTTCGATTATAATCTACGTAAGCTTTTAGCTAGGAAGAATAAGGCCCTCAGAAGATATAAAAGAAACCAGTGTAAAGAGAATTATGATGAATATTCATTCCTGCGCAAAGAATGTAAGCTGCAAATCGATCTCAACTATTTGCTTTTCACATCGAAAACTGAACTTATGATTCCGGAAAGTATTAAACATTTTTGGTCTTATATACATTCTTTAAACAAGAATGCCGGAATTCCCTGTGAAATGAATTATGAAGATAAATCTTTTTCGACACCAAAAACAGTCGCCGATGCTTTCGCTGACTATTTTCAAACCTGTTTCGCTGATCACTCCAATTTAGATCTATCTCAGGTTGACACGTCAAAAGTTGAATTCATTGCAAACCTCTGCAACCACACTTTTACCACGGACGAAATTCTGAACAAAATAAAAGGTCTTGATGTGCACAAAAATGCCGGATTGGACGGCATACCTAATGCTTTTATCAAACATTGCTGCAACTCATTAGTTGCTCCCCTACGTAACCTTTTTCAGCTATCCTTTACCACTGGACAATTCCCAAAAATTTGGAAAGAATCCTCTATGATTCCAATCTTTAAGTCTGGAGACAAAACCAATATCGCCAACTACAGAGGCATTTCTATCATATCCGCCCTCCCCAAGTTATTTGAAGCTATCATAACGGACGAAATTTTTGAAACGTTTAAAAGAAAAATAGTCAAACAGCAACATGGCTTTTATAAAGGAAGATCAACTACTACCAATCTAGTCACTTTTTACAACTACGTAGTTAACGCAGTGGAAAACAAACAACAGGTTGACGTCATCTACACGGATTTAAGCAAGGCATTCGATAGTGTTTGTCACTCTCTATTGTTAAAAAAGTTATCTGTGATGGGTGTGTCCGGTGTTTACCTGTCATGGCTCGGATCATACCTGAGGGGAAGGACACAAGTTGTTAGAATGAATGGTGTTACCTCAAAAATCATAACAGTGAAATCTGGAATCCCACAAGGATCTCATCTTGGACCTGTATTATTTTCTCTATTTATCAATGACATTGGGACTTGTTTCCGGTTATCCTCTTTTCTTCTATATGCAGACGATCTAAAGTTTTATAATAGTATAAGTGGTTCCTTAAATTTGCAACCAGATCTAGATCGTGTAGTGGAATGGTGTAAAAGAAATTTGTTATCCTTAAACGTTAATAAATGTAAATCGTTAAGTTTTTATAAAATCTCAAATCCTTTGTTCTCTCAATATCATGTACATAATGTCCCTCTCGATGCTGTAACTCAATTTAAGGATTTGGGTGTTATTTTTCAAAGCAACCTATCGTTCGATAAGCATATAAATAGTATTGTCTTAAAAAGTTGTAAGTTGATAGGATTCATTAAGCGAAACACCAAATATATAAGAGATATTAAGGCCATTACAACATTGTTCTGCTCTTTGGTCCGCAGTGTGCTTGAGTATGGCTCTGTAATATGGAGTCCGTTTTATCAATGCTACATAGATCGTCTGGAAAAAGTTCAAAACAGATTTTTAAAGTATCTACTTTTTAAGCACCGTTTTCCATCCAGAAACATCAACTATAACACCAGACTGTTATTGTGTGGTTTAAAGTCTCTTAAAACTCGTAGAGAAAATGCTATGCTTATATTTTTATACAAACTAATTAATGATATTATAGATTGTCAGGATATTCTTAGCTTGGTATCAATTCGGGTTCCTCAAAGAAATACGAGAAGCGTACAACTCTTCTCTATAAGAGCCCACCGAACTAATTACGGCAAGAACAATGTTGTGGAGAACCTTTTAATGAACTACAACTTAAACTTTCAGCATATTGATTTGTTTTGTATGACTTTGTGTAAATTAAAACAAACGCTTAATTTTGGATAATATGTGATAATTTTGTGCCTGTTATGTAACAAGTGTTAATAACTGTTAATATCATTTTATTTTGCAATAACTATGTTTATATTTGTTTGATTTTATTTGTAAGCTTTGTGGCATTTACAATGTCATTTGTTGTTTTTTTTGTACCATTTGGAATAGTTTATTCTGTAGTGTACTGTATCTGAATAAATAAATAAATTTTTGTTGAATATCACGATGTTTCGGCTAGTAGTTATCTCTAGCCGTTTTTAAGTGAAACTCTCTCAGTTTCACTTGAAAACGTCTAGAGATAACTACTAGCCGAAACGTCGTGATATTCAACAAAAATAAAGACAATGGAAGTCCAACAGATATCTACTACTTCGCAAGAAACATAATTGTCTATGACCTTCAAATATTTTTTATTATATCAATTTAGTTAAGTCTGTACTAAAAATGCATAAAAAGTTATTTTTCAGTCATCTGTTGCTCTTTCCATTTACATAACACATTTAACAAAGATTTTCAATGCGCACTTTAAAATGATGGCTTGTGGAACTAGAAATAATGCAGTATTTTAGTCAGTATTAAAAGTTACCCCCTATAGTGGACGCTTATTTCTGAGGACACAAATTGTTTTTATTTTTAGAATCTAGAAAATAAGATTTTTAAATTGGTCTAGTTTTTTAGTTTAATAGCAAAGTCAATTTGTGTCCACAAAATGTTAAATGTTATTATATGTAATACAAAAGTATTTGTTGTTGATTCTTGTTTAAGTGTGAACAATTTTAATAACTGTAGCACTATGTAAACCAAATTTGCACTCAAATGTAATAAATAAAGTAATAAAAAATTCAACTTTGTTTGATTTGGTCTAGGCCACAGTATTCATATATAGAAACAGGAATGACGCGCCCATAATAATAGATAAATAGGTGAGGAAAAGTGTGCATTATTGCCTGTTTATCTATATGTATGTTTTTTTCCCACTTATTTAACGTTGAATAGATTCTGGTATTTACTCATAGTTAGGGCTCTGTCAATAAGAACATTTCTTCAGATAATAAAGCTGCATCTTAGACAAATGTATTTAGTTAGATGTTGATATGGTTTAATTCGATGGGGGTAAAATATTCATGAAACAAATATTTCAGTTTTTTTCAAATTCTTTAATTGTTTCTATTACAAATCAGTTACGAGGCTTAATAAAATTAAATAAAATTATTCGTGTAATTATCTTACAATTGAATATCTTGATAATATAAATTCAATAGAGCATAACGAACATTTATCTTATTTGTTGTATAAATAAATGTTGAAGCTTATACTTCAAAAATCGAACCTTAAGAATTACAAATTAAAACATTATTCCTAACCTATGACTTAAAAAAATCAAGATATACAAATATATTATCAGCAGTGGATTATATTCGATCAAGTGCCTCGAGCATTACTATACTGTTACCTCGAATCACCTGCAACAAAAATTCACAAATAAATTTTGTCTGGATAATAATAATTTATAGATTATTAAAAACATTGGGTGGGGGTAGAGAAAAAATCGTAGCACTCCAACAGTGAGTTATTAAATAAATTATTGTAAAAATGTTTATATCTCAATAGAGAGTAAAATACTTAACAAATAAAATAATTTAAATATATACTTTTTTAACACAGTATCAGAATATAATGCTCTAAAAAAACAAGGTTCATCAATTCCATTGGTAAACAAAATAAAGTAGAATAAATGTCATTTAAACCTATATCAAATAACTAAAGTACTTCATCATTCACAGTTTACCTGTTGCTTTTTATATATAGTATTGGCAAGAGGTAGATGAACAAATGTAAAATTCGCTCTATCGTTCCTATTCATATTCCGATTTTTTTGGTACTTGGAATGCCATTAACTAATTCAAGAACAATAAGATGAAAGCTGGTGGAGGCCCAATTTTTTTCTAGAACTCCTGTGAAAAAAATCTCTACTTTCTAAGAACACAAAGGACAAACTGAAATTTGCCACAGACTATCAATACTGGACAGTTGCAAAATGGAAGCGTGTGTGCTGTAGTGATAAATTCAAATTAAATTTTTCTTCCGACAGAATTCGAGATGTACGACGTCCTCCAAACACTAAATAGCAGCAAAAGTACACTCGTCCAACTGTGAAGCATGATGGAGAATATGTCATGGTCTGGGGATGCTTTTCGGGATACGGTATGGGTCCGTTGTATAGAATAGAAGGCATAATAGAAAGAACATTTTAGAAAACCAAATTCTTCCATATGTGGAAAAAAATGCCAATTTTATTTCATTTTCAACATGATAACGACCAGAAGCATGCCTCCACTTTGGTCACAAATTTTCTGAAAGAAGAAATGGTTCCTGTCATGAAGTGGCCATCCCAGTCCCCAGATCTAAATCCAATCAAAAACCTTTGGGACGTATCAGAACAGAAAGACCAAAACAAAAATTTCATAACTCGAGACCAGTTGTTTCAGGCTTTGGTGGAAACATGGATATATATGGATTTGTCAATAATTGATAGACTTTTGGAGTCTATGCCACAAAGATGTAGAGAAGTCCTCTAAGACAAAGGTTACTACACCAAATACTAGGTCTTAATTTTCAATAAAAAATGTTTAGCATTTGGTCATGGATTTTTATATATTTTTTTTACTAAATTGTTCTTCTGTTCATCTACTTCTGCCCAGAGAGAAAGTTAATTTTTGCACTTAAAAAATAAATGTGATAAAATAATGGAAATCTGGTTATATTGCTAAGTACCCTCCCATCCTGGGAAAAAATCGCCATTATTATTGTTAAATGAACAAACATGATTTGATAAAAAAAATAAAATATATGCTTTTAAAAATTTTGTTCATTCACTTATGGCCAGTGCTGTATATTATATTTCATGCTATATTTTTTGTTAATGAAGGCAGCTAGATTGATGTCATGTCTACAGACTTCTCAAAGGCCTTTGACAACATGCTTGTCAAGTTTGGCTTCACTGATCAGTACAGTGTACAGTTTTTTCTTGATCTTATTAACCTAACAGGACAGTATGTTTAATTAAATATAAATTTTCATATTTATCAGAGAAAACAATTGTAGAGTCAAAGGGTTTTAAAACAGCTTAATACTGAACTACCTCTAGGATGCCTGAGGAATCTAACTTGGGACCCTTCTTTTAATTTCTATTAACAGTATTGTTGATGTAATAAAACATTCAAAAGCTCTGTTATTTGCTGATGATGTTACGTTGTATTTAGAAATTGTAACCAAAGATGGTTGCGTTGTGCTGAAAGTAGATTTACATTATGTTAAATTATAAGTTTGTGGACCCAAGTCACGTTATTTTAATGTGCATGAGCATTTAATTATTGAGACATATAAAATGATTTATAAACATTATCAGAAGCAAAACAACTTAACCACAAATTTTTACAGCAATATCAACTAGACTAAGTTTAAAAATTAATACATTTTTATAAAATAGATGGCTATTTTAAATTTTTAATTATAAAACACCTTCTAAAAAACCCGTTGCACTTGTATTTACATATCACATTGACATTGTAAAATAAAGGGTGCCATAAGTTCCAAGTCTCAATTTAAAACTGAAAAAATTTAAATCTAATAAATTTTAATATTCCTAATTAAAAGGGAAAACAATTAATTTTACTAATATTTTGTATAGTGGATATAATCTTTATCTTACTTTGCAATGTCTTAACATTTTACCTTATAGATTTTTGATAATAATATCTTTCCTTTTGCAAGTTAGGGTTCCTAGGGAAAGTTGAGTTTTGAGTTTGACAATAATTAGATATTTCCATAAATTTTACCAGTTTTTAAGGTTGGAAAGTCCCAGTGAAGGGCTAAATAGGTCTTAAATTAATACTGGATCCTTTACTATATATGCCAAACCTGAAATTTTTCCAATATCTAGTCTAACACCAAGAGCAACACCAAAACAGCAAATATGTTGTGTCTAAATTTAAGGTAATTATTTCGATTAAGGAAAATCTACGAAAACGACATTTTTTGAAAAATTATCACACTAACTCATATTTTATTAGATATTTGTTTATATCTCCTATTTCTTCTATTGTTCTGGTGCCAAACAATAACCTTATTTTTTTGCAACAGATACTAAACCACCCACTGCAGAGGCTGTCCCTCCTTCAAGTAGTCTCTGCTGGACAGGAGATTATTATCATGTCACAAGGTCAAGCAGCCATCAGTGAGCTGAGTTCTCAAGTAATTAGCTCCAGGATGATCTGAAAATGCCTAAAGGAACCAAATGAATTCGGTAAGAATAATAAGGTTACCTTCTTGTGGGTACCGGAGCACACCAGGGTAGAGAGGAATGAAAAAGTAGGCAAGCTCGCGAAGAACGGGCTGAGACACCATTTCTGGGGCCTGAACATATCTGTGGGATCGGTAGCAGTGTAATGCTGGAAGAACTAAAAAGAAAGGAAGAAAGTGGGAGATCCAAATGCTGGATAGATTTGCAAGGAATGAGACAAGTGAAGATACTTCTTGGGAACTACAACCAGAATAGATTCAAGGAATGCATAAGTCAAACAAAAATTAAGTTAAAGTTTTGACAGGAACCCTGATGGGGCATTGCCACCTGAAGGGACACCTTAAGAAAGTCAGAATAACATATTAAGAGTGCAGTTTTTATGAGGAGTAGAACGAAACCTCTATTCACATCCTTTCAGAATGTAGCACTTCAAAATAAACCTAGAATGCGGTTCTTGGGATCACACCAAATAAAAGAAAGGGGATCTACCCACCTTGAATCAATCCAGCATTCTAAGGTTCCTGCGGGAAATAGGAATGGAGGATCTGCTTTACTTGACAAGGCAAGGTATTCCTAACAACTTTTAGCAGCAGTAAGGGAACACAATAGATCTTAAGGGTCGCACAAATCCTCAATTTCACACACATACATTCACATACAAACCACCCGCTTCCCTATTAACTCGAACTTTTCCCCGGCAGAGATTGTTCCACTTCTACATAGTCCCTGCTAGACAATATCATTTTTAATTAATTTTCCTGTCAGTTTAGGTTAGTTTCAGTTTTCCAAAAGAACTAAAACCAAGCTAAACCTGAAATACCCTGAACTAACCAAAAATTTATTTTTGGTTAGCCAAGATTAATTTTACCCTTGTTTTTACATTATAAAAATTACACTATGTTGTTGATTTAGCTAGACAAATTTTATAGTTTATATCACGGAAGTACTTTACATCTATCAACGTTACAATATTTGTACATTTACGAATGTATTTTTGCTAAAATTTGTGCAAAAATAGTTCAAATATATAACATACAATGTATTTTAACTAAAAACCATTCAAAATAAATGCGAGAGTTCAGCGTATTCTGCAGAAATAAACGTGTGTCTAAAAGTGAAATGTTTCTTGGGTTTTCCAGGAAAGTGAGAAAAAATAGTGGGAAAACAAGGCCAGAATCATATTCTACGACCTCAAAATAGGGGGTAAATGTCGAAATTTTTTCAAAAAAACATCGTTTTCCTGAAGTTCCCTTAGTCAAAATAATGACCAAACTGGATTACTTACCACCATCCCTATATTGTTTTTCGTACCATCTTTACATTCTTCAATACTTTCATCAACAACCAGGTTCATAAAGGGATCAAACCCTCGCAAAATCCCCGTTACTTGTCGTCCTCCATTCAACTTAAGGCATAATTTTTTGTCCATAAACCTGTAAGTTTTATTTACTTAATAAAACATCAGAAATCAGTAAATCATTTTCAACTTACTTTTTTAACTCTGGGGGGTGAGCCTTAGACATGGCGTTTTAACTTTACTAGAAGAACTATAACTAAACTAAAAACGTTTGTAATCCACAAATAACGCTTAATAAGAAAGAGAGGTTATCCTCTCGTCCTCTTTTACATTAAATGGCCTTTACCGCTAAAACTGTAGAAATAAATTATATAATTATGGGAGTTATGTTCACATCTCCATTTGGTGTTGTTTATAGATTATTTTATTTTATAAATTGCAAAAACATCTTTAAAAAAGTTGGAATGTAGGAAATACTATTTTAAACTTCGAGTATGCACTATTGGAGGCAGCATGTACTAATCCGCGCGCGTTACACGGAAAAAGATAGGGCGAATAAGGGGACGTGCCTATCTTGCTCCAAACTATGATTGGTCGGCTTCGACGAGGTCAGTGTTGCCAACATTTTGATTTATAAGTACCGTACTGGGGTTATAAAATTTCCTGTAAGCAGAATATTTCTCGTGTAAAATGAGGATGAACTCAAAAGCTAGAGAAATAATCCGAACAATAAGACAATTTTGAGCTTTTGTTTTTTACCTCTTCTAAATTGTGTGTGAGCAAACTGTGCAATCCGTATAGTCCAAACGGTGTATATTTTTACATCAAAATTTGACAAATACTTCAAACTAGTGACATTTTTTTTGGCAATTGTAACAGAATCGGAGTGGCCCATTCTACTATTTTCTTTTTCCGTTATTTAACAAGAAATTGTCGAATGGTTTATAAGTAAGTTTCACAAACTTAATATCCTTAAGAAAAATGTTATACACAAAAATTTTAAAATTGAAGTTCTTTCTTCTATATAGATATATCGATAATTTTATATGCCGTTTATATAGGGTTATTTAATGAGGACTTTAAAAGCTTTATAATGGGATCGTTATCGTAAGTGAAATTTTAAATATGAAATGAAACATTCTTATAATGTTATTAAAACTCCGATTGAAAATTTCAGCAATTTATTGCTAAAAGCCGACAAAAACATAAGAACATATATAATTTTTTTTAATCGCAAATAAAATCCTGTTATTTGTACTTTCCGTCATAAAGTACATAATTACATATGACGTTAACTAAATAAAGGCTTCGCAATACTGCTTTAAAATTTATAAAAACTTAAAATTATCTTATTAGAGCACCATTGTAATTATATTATTTATAGATCGTAATTAAATAAAAAAAAATATATTCCGGTCAGATTCACTAAGGAGGTTTAAGACTTAAACCCGATCTAGTTACCATGGAAGTCAGATCTTTCAGTCGGACAGTTTTGTTTATGATACTGTTAAAATTTGTATTAGATATGTCAACAAACAAACAGTTTTACAGGAGTGTTAAGGATAAAAACTTGATATCAGTAATAGGAATAAACAATATTCCATTTTTGCCCATTTAGTAATAAAGGAGAATTATTGTTTTAGCGTTGTATTTTTAAGGTTTTAAACTTGCTTGACTTATTGTTGCACGTGCCAATTTAAACCCTCTACTGTCAACTTAGACCGGTTGTAAAGTCGGACCATGTTAATGAATTACGGGATTCAACCTTAACCTAAATAATAATTCTTAATTATAACTAAAATTTTTTTAATTTAATGTAGGAACGCAGTCAAGCAGGTTCTAAAGCCCACACCGAGAAAGTTAGCTGAGGTTGATTATTATGCAAAATTGAAGATGTTAGGGACGTTCAGTGGTGTCATAGAGGGAAGCGTGGAATAAAAGTATAGAAAATGGAAACCTTGGATAAAAAATTTTGTAGTTTTCAAACTCGCTCAAATGAATAAGAAAAGAAAATATTCTAAGGAAATGATATTTTGAGTTCTATTATAAAGCGTTCTAAAAAGTTAAATGATGCATTAATAATATTTAAATCATAAATATTTAATGAGGTTTGACAACAGCGCATACATTTTGTGTTACCCATTGTTTATTTGCAAACGTCTGTCAAAGTTTTAACTTTTCTACATGACATATGCGAATGCGTTATCAGTGCTATTTGTTTCTTCGTTAATCAATCTGACCAGACCTCTGCGTATTATATCGATGGTCCGATAAAAAGGCAATTTGTAAAAAAAATGTTTGAAGTGTCATGCTAAAGAGATCTGAAATGGCAAAATATACATTATAATACAAGGCGATATTGTTCAAGTTCTCATTCCGTTGTAACAGTCTAAATATAGTAAAAAAACTAAAAGTTTAGGCAAATGTTTATTTCCAAAATGTGCGGTATAATGGAAAAAAAAATATATTAGATCATTCTTCAAAGTCTATTCAGTTACCTTCTTTTCTATTTACAAACATGAAATAGATTCAAAAATCAAGTTTTAAGTGATCAATGCTTGAACTAAGGACAATATTATTTGAGCTACTTTTAGAGTTGTTTTTTCACAAAAACCTCTATTAAAAAAATGGACAAAATTTAAAGTTATTAAACATCCTTACCTAATAATTATAAACTAAAACATTATTCCTAGCCTAAAGTTAAGAAATACAAATATATTAACAACAGTGGTTTATATCTGATCAAGTGTCTCAAGTATTAGTATACTTTTACTTCGAAGAACCTGCAACAAAAATTCACAAATAAACTTTGTCTGAATAATAATAATAAATTTTTTCAACATCTAGTCTAAGACCAAGAGCTACACCAAAACGGCAATGAGTCTAAATTTAAGGCAATTGTTTCCATTAAGTGAAATCTAGGAAATGATGTTTTTTTGAAAAATTTCGACACTTACCCCTATTTTAAGATTGGAATATGATTTTGGCCTTGGTTTTTCACTATTTTTCCGCACTTTTCCGGAAAATAGAAAAAATCACTTTTGACTTTAGGTTCAATTTTTTGCACTAAATCATTAAAATTTTGTCACATCCTTAAATTTCACCCTAATAGAAGCTTCTGTGTTATATAAAATTTGCATTACTTTAATCGAAAATATAAAAAAAAAGACCAAAAAAACAAATCAAAACAAAGTGGTCCATTATGGCTGTATTCTTTAGAGTAATTATCAAATGATCAAAGTGAAAAAAGTGAAACTGATAACTTCATGTTATTTTGAATATGCTTTTACCTGTCAATAGGTCGAAGTGATCATGATTACTTGAAGTGATAGAACTGAAAGTGATAATGACTCAAAAGAATAGCCCTTCTATCTAATAGTACAACTTGTTTACAAAAGGCGTTGTTGTCGAAGCATAAATACGATTTCTGAAAATGACCTGGAAAACACTTTTTCCGTTCTTTGATTTTTATATTATGTACGATTTTGTCTCGAAGTATTAAAGGTTTTAAGAATCATATTTGCTCTTGTCTGTTTCCCTTTTGTAATTTTATATTAGGCTCTCTAAATAGTAACAGTTTTAAGAGTATATTGTTTTTGTGTTGATTGAAAATAAAATGTAGGCAGGAGTAAAAATATTCCGACCACAAAAACATACATATACCATGAATCTTTTAATAACATAAGACAAGTTTATCCCCCCTCCTTTAATGAGAATGAACATTAATAATTTGCTTTTATTGGATATTTCTTTATGCCACCTATTTCTTCTATTGTTCTGGTGCCAAACAATACCCTTCTTCCATCAAATTTATAATGCCAATTCATTTTTATACATCTTGGTCTTATAATTTTACTAAGCATATTTATTGCAGTAGATACTAAATCACCCGATTCCTTACTTACGGACCTTTTATCGATATCCTTCCCTAGCGGAGATTGTACCGAATCAACGTGATCTTTGTAGGACAATAACACTTTTTAATTAATATACCTAGGTCAGTTTAGGTTAGTTTAGTTTTCCAAACAAACTAAAACCAAGCTAAACCTGAAGTAACCAACAATTTTAGCTGGTTATGATTAATTTACACTTGTTTTTACATTATAATAATTAAACCATGTTGTTGACTGAGCTGAACAAATTTTATAGTTATACCATAGAAGAAATATACCAAGAATTCCTATTCTGTGCTGCAGTATTTTAGTGTGATATACATGCTTGTGTTAGAAACAAGTATAAAAGATTAAAATTTTCGGATTTATGTTGAAAACGTGGCAATTCTGCATATCCCTTCCTACCGACTAAGAGCCGTTTTACACACACAAGAATTATTCCGAAAATTATAACAAAAATTTTCAGCAAATTTTTGCTGAAAATTCTATGGAGATAATTTTTAAAATAAAATACCACTCGGTGTGATACGTACAAGAAATTTGAATATAATTTTGGTGATAATTTTTTCGATGCTCATGTGCATTTCTATCACATATGACGTTCCAGCGGTTAAAAAGTTAACTTGCTCTGGGGATAACCTTAAAACGTCATAAATATGAAAGTTTCCGAACATATATAATCAAGAAACTACAAAATAAGGGATATTTTGTGCAAGAAACAATGAGCTAATATTAAGTTTAGGTTGATTACCAAACGTGGGCTGTTAATTCACAATTTCTATTCTGCGTCGATTTTCGCGCACTTTCTGTATTATTTTAGTCATAAAAATATAGAACACGTTCTATATTTTTATGCCGAAAATTTTCACCAAAATTTTGACAATAATTCTTTGATGTGTAAAACAGCAAATTAGTTTTATGAAAATTTTCAACATAATTATGAGATAAATTTTGGCTATAATTCTTGTGTGTGTAAAACGGCTCTAAGAGGGGTAAGCTCCACCTTTTATCGATTTAAATGTAAGGTTGTCGCAGCCTAGCGACGTTTTACCGAAAGGTTTGATCTTTACAACGTTCTTTTTGTCAACTTAACAAATATAATAAACCAAGGGATAAAAAAATTTGTACTCGTAATTTAGATCAACTATCCAATACGGCAACACTGCATATACATCATTCCTTGCCGTTTTACTACTTATAGTAAAAACTACCTTTTATCAATCACCGAGTTTTAATACTTAGCGCTTCCAATCCTTCCATAAGAATGAACCGTCTTAGTATAATTCGTCAATGGTTATACCAAAGAGGATTCAATTGCAAATAATCTTTGGTTATATCACGAAAGTATTTCACATCTGGCAACGTCGCAACGCGCTAACTTTTTTCTGGGGTTTTCAGTATTACAATAATTGACGTTTACGAAACGTATTTTCGCTTTTTCTTTGAGAATACAAGTTTTTCCAAATTTCTTTGCAAAAGTATGTAAAATATATCACATATAATAAATCTTAACAAGTACCATTCGAAATAAATACGAAAGTTCAGCGTTTTCTTTAGAAATAAAATTGCCTTGTAAGTGAAATACTTTTGGAAAAGAAAAAAATTGTTGAGAACCACGGCCAGAATCGTATTCTACGACTTCGAAATAGGGGGGGTAAATATAGAAATTTTAAACAATATATTTTCCTTGATTTCACAGTTGAAATAATCACCAAATTAAATTACTTACCACCATCCCTATATTGTTCTTTGTACCATCCTTACATTCTTCAATACTCTCATCAAGAACAAGGTTCATAAAAGGATCAAAGCCCCGTAAAATCCCAGTTATTTGTCTTCCTCCATTCAACTTAAGGCATAATTTTTTGTCCATAAATCTATAAAATATTATTTACTTTATAAAACATCAGAAATTGTAAAAAATTTTCAACTTACTTTTTTAACTCTGGGATGTTAACGTTAAACATGATTATTCAATTTTATTAGACAAAACAATAACTAAACTAAAAACGTTGGTAATCCGCACATACGGCTTTAAAAAGAAAAAGAGCTATCGTCTCGCCCTCTTTCCATTTAGTGGCCTTTGCTGCAAGAACTGTAGAAATATAATTACATAATTATGGGAATTATGTCGACATCTTCATTTGGGCTTGTAAATATATTATTTCATAAATTGCAAAGATACTTTGAAACTAGTTGGAGTGCGGCAAATACTATTTTACACGATGACCCTATTTGTTAAATAATCCGATCACCGAAAAAGAAGAAGAACTTACTAACTTACGTTTAAATTCGCTAGATGTCGCATTACATATGTTAATTACGTCGCTTGGGTTTGTTCGGTAAATATTAAAATTAGAATTTTACGAATTGAATAACAAACTAACTAATTATATTAAAATATTGTGAAAATATTGATAGATAAAAAAGTTTCCTTCATATTGTATCAAGTATATTTAAAACTTGTTAAAAAATTGATTAAAACCAAAGAGGAAAATTAGGTGATCAAAGTATTTTCGCAATTTAAATTGATAACCGGTGGCGTATCTCCATCCACCCAACTAGGGCGACTGAACTGTCAAATTTCGTTGCCTTTCAATATATGTGTTGTGTTGTGGTGTATTCGTTGATGTTTTTATTAGTTTTGTGATTTAAAATTTAGTTTTATAGGGTTAGTAAAGGTATAAGTGCCACTAAAGGAAGTATCTATATTTTTTGTACATTTTTTAACCAGCAAACCGGTATATTGATTACTATGTTTTATCCAAGCCTCAAACTAATTAAATGTTTACTTTTATGTTATTTTCTACTCGTTTTACTTATTTTAAATCTTGTTACAGACCAATGGCAGATACCAACCATTCGAGCAGCAAATCCTCAACATCAGGTGATGGAGATTGGACATGTGAGGAATGTGGTAACCTTAATTTTGCTCGTCGTACCACCTGCAATAGATGTCAAAAAGGCAAAGCTCCAAGTGCCGCGAAAAAACGAAAATTAGGCACTGAAATAGGTAAAGCTGCAGCAGAAAAAAGTAAAGGATTATTTAGTGCTGATGATTGGCAATGTAACAAATGTGGTAATGTTAATTGGGCCCGTCGTCAGCAATGTAATGTTTGTAATGCCCCTAAATTTGGAGAAGTAGAAGAAAGAACTGGTTTTGGTGGTGGTTACAATGATAGAGGGGTTGTTGAATATAAGGAACGTGAAGAGTCTGATGATGAATTCGATGAGTTTGGTAGGCGAAAAAAGAAAAATAGCTATGGAAAAACTATCAGTAATAGAGATAGTGATCAAGAAAAAGCGGGAGATGTAGTGGAGGAGGAAGAGGAGGAGTTGGAAGACTATGTTGAGGAAGAAAGTAATAAGAAAGATGATGAAGAAGAGGATGATGACGATGAGGATGATGATGATGGAGACTTATCGAAATATGATTTATCAGATTGGGGTGATCTAAAAGCATCCACACATAAGGATGAAAAGTCACGGTCTAGGTCACGTTCACCTCTTTATAAAAGTAAACAGTAGATTTTTTAAACTTTTAAACGATGTATTAAATGCAAAAATACTCTGTCATTAAAAATAATCATGTTTTAAGATTTCATAACCATTAATTTTTTAATCTCGTATTTTGATAATATTTGAGAAAAATTGCATTTTTAAAATTTTATGTGTTTTAAAGAAGTTTTTTTTAATGTTTGTGTCCCCACAAAATTTTATTATTGTAAAAAATCAGTTTTAAGTAGTTAAAATTTATAAATATTATTTTAATTGAGAAAATGGAAATGCTTCGTTATTCCACCGACTATCTAAAATAAATTTAGATCAATTATCTTATAATTGTACATGCTGTAGGAGTATTTCTGTATTTTTTTCTGTTTTTAAATTGTGGTAAATTTTGTGTACTTTTAAATGAATTTTTAAATCTTTATAGTGTGTGGTTAAAACAGTGTGCAACATAAAGAAAAATTCTAATTTTAATTTTTTGAAAATTTCTATCGGGGATAGTGCCTTTAGCAAAATTATATTAATTAAAAAACACAATCTTTATGTGTTTATGGAAATATTTAAATTCTAATCATATTTTGTTACTCCTGATATTTTTATCAAATTTGTTGTAACTAATTAAGTTCACAAATTTGTTTACTTTCAGCAAAAATAAATTTTCATAATGAAAAATTCTTTATGTTTTACATTTTGTTCAGATCCACTATTATATGTAAAAAATTTAAATTTTATGCTTCACTTTAAATATGTCCGGTCTAATAGTTTAACTTTAATATAGTAAAATGTTTTTAATTACTGTATATTTTTACCATTGGATTTTTTTTTCTAGTATGCTCGTGCTTACAAATAATTAAAATGATTCATATTTTAAATTTCACAGTTTAGTATATGAGAACTCATATTTAGCGAAACAATCAATTTTAGACCTAATTTGGTAAAACATGTTTAAATAACTTAATTAGTCAAAAGGGGACTAAGGTTGGTATCCGACGCCAATTTGTCTGAAACTCTCCAGAGACACATTATATCTTTGAAAAATGTTTTGAAATGGTGAAAACTACTCTCAAATATCATCCCCAAAACCTCTGTGATTGGAGATGGACCTTTGGGAGTGTAACCAACATGGTTGACATTCCTTTTTCTATTAGATGTAAATTCCATTTTATTTTGCAAACATCTCATTTAGAACTTGGAATATATGGAAAAAATTGATTTTGAAGGTGATATTTGGGGATTGTTTTTACTTCCTCAAAAGGTTTTTTCACAGGTAAAAAAATACATGTCTCATTTTTTATTATCCACGTACCTGGAAAGTTTTAGACACATCGGTATAACTTAAAAATGAAAAAAGAACATTGGATTGGCCACCTAACATTAAATTAATTATTCTAATTGATTTAAATACTAATTAAAAAAAAAACATATCTATTCATCATTTTTCATATGATGAAGGTGTAGTTTTCTTAATGAAATCTGCACTGAATGTGAATTACCAAATTAGGTCATAAATGTAGAAAATATATTAGATTTACTGATTTATTATGATTAATGGAAATTTAGGATATAAAGTATTGAGTAAAATAATTGTGAAATTGGGGCAAATAATATTTGATCACATTTCCTATGTTTTAGTAAGAAATTTTAAGTAAAATAATGTAAAAATTCAATGTACAAGGTAAATTAATACTCACTTCAACTGAACTAGAGATCAATTTTTGTTCATTATAAGCATCCTAAACACAATGACATTTAATCTGTTAACTGTTCACCATGACTAACGTTTTCTTAAAATGTTTATAATCTTACAAACTGAAATAAGTCGCTTTCTGAGGGATTTTTAGGACATATGCTATAAAATTTTTGATGATAACTTAAAAGTTTTCTGGGACACTTTGTACAGAGGATTTGGTCAACAAATTGAGGTTCAGTTAAACTGAGAGTGATTTTCCAAAATTTTCTATATTTATGTTGAGGTTTTAAAGTTGACTTGAACTTGAGCGGTTCCAAAAAATCTACACTTTAAATAGATTTGAAAATTTCAAGATAATTCTCATAATAGGGGTGATTTGACAAAGCTGCTTCAGATTTATTATTTAAACAAGGAAATTGAAACTTGGGTTTTAAACCACTTTAATTTAATATTATATATATAAATGAAATTAAATGGGCCTGATCTTGTTGGGATATTATCTTATATTTAAGCCATTTTGTAATGAAATACAGTTATTGTTTTTTACATAAAGTTACATATTTCATTTCAAAATCGTTTCACTATAAAATAAATCTCTATTGATGCAGGTTTTCTAGCAGCTGTTTGTCTTTTAAATTGTGGCTTCTGCACAAGAAAAATTTCGAAATTATAAATGTTCTACTTTGCTTAAAATTCTGCTGAATTTTTTTTACCTATTCTGTGACCTTACAAGACTAAATCAGTAGTGTGCAAGATTAATTCAGTGGTGGATATTAAGAGGGGATGCCGAATGCTTAATCTACACATTTTCTCTTTCACTTCCTGTATATATTTTATGAATAACGTTTCTTATAATGGTTTTTGATCAAAAATGGTGATGATTATTTTGGATTGCAAACAGTTTAAATCAGTCTCATTCTGACAAGCTCTTTTCAACCCAAGAATTAATATCCACCATGGTACAAATTTTTTTTTTTGTTCTCTAATAACGTCATTGGTTTAAAGAGTTTAAAGCTTTAAAATTTTTTAAATCTTATAAATGTAAGCAAGAGTTTTATTAAGTTTTCTGACGCAATTGCTTTGTATCTTACATGACCAATAATCATAATTTTCCTAGGAAAGTATTGTAACTATGCAGTTTTATTGTTAGGTATTCTTCTTCAGAAATTTTTAATAGATTTTGATTCTAAATTTGTACATTTGCATGCGTTTTGATAAAATGTTTAAACTAGTTCATATTTTTACAATTGTCATCTATTATATTAGACAGTTACAGTATGTGGTAGTTTTAAATGTACATTGGGGTCGGACTGGGGAAAAATGTGGTAAGGAGATAATGCAGTTCGTAGTTTCCCTTTTTTCACTGTTTTAAAATGTTTCCAAAGAGGTTATTCACGGCAGATGCGGCCAAGACCAACTTTTCTAGTCCGACCTAGTCTATTTTATTTATTATGTATTGACTTTAAAGTTGAAAATTATTTTTGACCATTCTTAACTAAATCTTGATATTAAGTTACATAAATTTAAAAATAATATACTACCTTTAATTTGCCCACTATGTGTGCGACAATTAATTATATTCAGTTAGACCCTAAATTTCTGAGTGTTGTTAATAAGAATTTACATTATTTGCAACAGGAATCAATTAAGGCTGGCAACCGATTATATCTCTAAAATTGTATATGGATAAGAAATTTATCAAGAATATGTTTAAATGCATAATTTCGCCCCGAGGGGACTTTTTTCAAATTTCAAAATTTATTTATTTGAAAGATCACAAAGTAATATAGGACAAGTCAGAAATAAATAAATATTAAGGTATACACATTAGATATTTTGAGTAAACAGAGTATATATTAGAAAATAATTTATGATGGCTAAGATATTTTAATAAAAGTTTCAAATAGCAAGTCAAAAAGTAAAAATATTTAAAGACTGGCTTTAGACTTGTTAAAATTAAATTATTTTCTTCAGATATCCGGAAGGTGGTTGTAGAATTTACGACCCATATGTATAAGGTGGATTTTTAAATGTTGTGCTGTGTGGTGCGTCGGAATTTTAAGACACTCTCATTCCTAGTGTTGTACTGATGATAGTTGCAAATGTAGTATATTGATTAAAATGTCTTTCAATATACAAAATCTATTTATATATTAGTTCAATCAAAAGACATTTTTTCGTGACAAAAATACTATTAGGATACCCACTGTGCCATTACACTAAAAAAATCCATAGTGATATTTTGTTGTTTTCCATTCTTTGCTATGATTAGACTAATCTAAGGTTAAACATAAGACATTACTTTTTTGTCTATTAAATACTCTGTCAGCGTAAGTAACATGAGAATAAATTATAGCAAAATATACATTTGATAAGTGGTTAGTGTATATAGAAAAACTGACTTTAGCTGTAAAATAGCATAATAATTATATTTTTACTTATGTAATCCACATTTGTGTTCCAGTTCATCTCGCTATCGATAAATATTGCAAAAAATTTTAGTTGAAGTCCACAATTTAATAAAGGAATCCTCAACTTTCAATATCAAAATTAGTTACAGAAAGACGATTTTTCTTTGTGAGCATGTTCAACCGATTTTGCAGCTCACCATGGCTTCAGCTTCCACCGGCATGTTGACAAAGATCATTTGTAAATAAAATGAAAATTAATGAGCCCTATTTTGACCCTCGGGGAGTTCTAAGATCAATATTGTGTTAATTGGAATTATTATCGTCAATTTTAATAATTTTTCCTTGCATTGAAGTCATGACAGAAAATTACGTATAAATCTTTTTTTCATAAGATACAAAGTATTAAACGTCAAAGAAAAATGTGCCAATATATTTTCCCTCATCAAGGACTTCTTAGACATAATCCATAAACTGATATTATTTTGATTATTAGTAATAATATTTTTACTTTAACCATTTTATTAAAAATTAATTGAAAAAAATTACCATCGGAACCACGTAAAAATGGTTTTAAGAATTTTTGGAGGTCAAAGAACAGTAGTTTTAAAAAGTATATGCATTATCGATCTATAGTCTATCTAGGAAATTTATATAAATTACCAATTCTTACGCCTCATTTGTTAATACATTTTTAATAATTCAGTCTTCACACGTATAATTTTCGAGATATAACCGCATGCCAACTGTAATTGATCAAGCTGGACATCTGATAATAGCCAATGCCCTTTTTTTAACATAATCGTATTAAATTTCTAAAAATGGGCTTATCATATTTAACTTATTGTATTTTTTCCGTATTGTATATAGTAATTGTTGTTTTATCAATTTATTTCTCCCAATTTAGCCACTTATATGGTCTGTTCATACTTCAAAAATTATCAACTACCACGAAGAATTTCTTTAAACTTACATTTACACTACGAAATAAAAATGGATGCTTCATACTTCAAAAATTAATGAAAATTAAGGATGGCCAATCAAAATCATCCATTAATATTCTAACTTAAAAGTAAACCGTAAATTTTTCATTTCAATGGTTGTTGTTTAACTAATGTTATTCTAAAGTCTTTCGACTATTTTATGACACATTTTTACTTTTTTCTATTTTATGTACTTGTCAATTATTCCATTAGCTGATAACATCATTAGTTTTTAATTGATAATTGTTAATTTTTAATTGGGACTACGAACAAATGAAAGTAAAGTATATCATTTAACTTGTGACAGTTGATAATGTAAATCTTTAGTGATAGTTGATATTTTTTGGAAGAAGAACCATTAAAATTATGAAATAAAGAATCTTCTGACTAAAAAATTTTTCTTAATTTTGCTTTGTTTAAGTTCAAAATTTGTCGTTGGCAGTTGTTTATATTAATTAAAATGGTTGTTAGAAGTTATGTCAAAAACTTTGCCATGAGAATGACTGTCAACAAATTAAAGGATGATCTACCCATAGACATAATATAAGGATACTAGACCGCGGATCCTATAGAAAAAAGTTGGCTGAGAAACGTTATTGGATACTCCTATCACCTGACCGAAATTAAAAAGAGAGGTACTATTCATCGAAAACGCTCTATCTCTTTCTAAGCTTGAGCCTATTTTCTTCTATGAAATCCGCAGTCTATATATCTATAATTATGCCTACGGGTCGTCAGAGAAATATACTTATAATTTTAAAGAGAAAGTTATGATTACTCTGTTTAAAGATGAGTAGGTATAGACATGTAACAGAACACCATAACGTAACTCCGCCAAGCATCATTTCGCGTTACACGACGAAGATATGGTGTGATCAAGTTTCAGATGCATCAGAACATCGGCGCTGTGTATCATACATTCTTCCAAGTAGGGTAACCACCGGACCAGACACGTAACACGACCAAAGACAACTGCAGGAACACTTCGATGTTCTATTACGCTGCTGCGGAGGGACGTCTACGCCTGATATGCGACAGGATGTTCTGTTGGATGTCTACACGCACCTTAAAGTATGTTTTTTTTTAATGTTTCTTAAAAAAGAATTATTATTGTTCACAATTTTACCAATATCTAATATTAAATTAGGATTATTTAAAGGTCATAGACAATGATGTTTCTTGCGAAGTAGTAGATATCTGTTGGACTTCCATTGTCTTTATTTTTGTTGAATATCACGACGTTTCGGCTAGTAGTTATCTCTAGCCGTTTTCAATTAAAAACGGCTAGAGATAACTACTAGCCGAAACGTCGTGATATTCAACAAAAATAAAGACAGTGGAAGTCCAACAGATATCTACTACTTCGCAAATTAGGATTAGTTAATTTTATATTAATTACTAAGTATGAGTTTGATAGTTTTATAATTTGTCAGACTATAATGATGAAATTGTGCTGTGAATTATTTTTAAAAGAGTAGAAAGTGGTTGAATTTTATTATTTGAAAAACTTTTAATCAAGATAATCATTTTTATGTACAAGGTGATTAGAAATGTTTGTAACGAATGGAAACCTATATTCTTGATAAAAGTTGATGCGTCTTCACAAAGTATTAATTCTATTCAATTAGGTAACGGTTTATATGTATATAAAAAATGTGTTTCACAGAAACGTGTTGCCAAAATGTAGCTACTTAAAAATTTAGAGAACAAAAAATGTTTTTGGAGATACTAGTTTTCAGTCTAAAACTCGATCATCTTAATATAGAGCGCCACCATTATTAGGTTGGCTCACATCGTCGATGTATGTTGCTAACCATCTTCTTCCCATAATCCAGTGATCAATTTTCCCATATTGTGTGTATTTCTACACTTAGTTGCTTTAGAGTGCATATACATTTTTTACGAAGTTGGACCTTCATCAACCCTATATATTTTCAATAGGATTTGAATCAGGCGACGAAGCAGGTCACTCCATGATAGTAATGTCTTTTTCTCTTCCAGTCCTAGCAAAGATGACATCCCCAGGATGTCTTAACTGTTCTCTGAAGAATTCTGAGTTACGCGATAGATCAAGCTTCCTTTATAGAACTCCAGGCCAAAAATGAAAACTCGTCAGTTGACGTTTGACCAATTTCTATCGATGCTCCATTGTGTCCAGACTAAAAGTTTTTGATATTCTTTTCAGACAGTAAAGATTTCGGCCTTGTTATTTTATGCTTTATGTCATTTACATCAAGTCGACGTCAAATAGTATTTAGGCCTACACTTATTCCCTTTATTCTTGGCGCAGTTTAAGTTGTGGATTTTTCTGGAACACTCGAATAATAACCTATCTTTATTTTTGGTAGCCACATGTGTTAAATCACGATCTGCAAGATTATCGACATTATTTTTCCGTCACATGTATGTATGTGCGTAGGCTTGGGTGGGTCTGTACACTACGACTTGGTAGATCTATTGTGCCCCTCCCCCTACTGCTGCTCAGTCGTAAGAGTTCCCTTATCGGCTAGAGCAGGTCCTCCAGTACTATTTCCCTCAGGAATCTTAGGATGTTGGACGGCTTCAAGGTGGGTAGCTTCCCGTCTTCGATTTGGTGTGTTTCCAACATCCGCAACCCAGGGTTTTCTAGAGCGCTGCACTCTGAAAGGATATGAATAGAGGTTTCGTCTCCCTCCTCATAGAATCTGTTCTCTTCCTAGCAGTTCGAGTTTCTTGAGGTGTACCTTCAGGTGACAATGCTCCGTCAGGACTCCTGTCAGAACTCTGAATTGATTTTTATTTAGGTTTATGCTTTCTTTGAGTCTCTTCTGGTCGTAGTTCCCCAGGAGTATCTTCGCTTGTCTCAATCCTTGAAGCTCTGTCCAATAGTGTTTCTGTCTCATTCGCTCTTGCGACTCAACTTTATGCTGAAGTTTTTCACAAAGTTGAATTTCTTTTTCATTTCATCTCAGGATATGTCCCAGATTTGTTGATTTTTGGATGAAAGATTGAGCCTTTGTTTTATGACCCTATCTCTCATAATCCTATAAATCGTCCTCTTCGCCATGTTCTCTAGAAATATATGTAGAGATGTGAGGTTAAGGATTACTTCCACGGCGGCCGTTGGACAGGTTTTCATTGCCTCGGCTTCGTCACATAAGTCATTCTCGAATTTTTTTTTGCGTCTACACAGGAGAATTGCTTCGAATTTTTTTATGATATTTCGCCCTCATTATGAATATATCTGATATGCTTCTCGAATATCAAGCAACTGACTATTAATGCATAGCACGATGTAATTTAGAACCTTGAGTGTTGGACGTACCAAGTAAACAGGCACAAACAAGAATGATATTCAAATATACAGCCATACGTTTTTATCGAACTAATTGTACGATACGAAATTCTGTATCCTTCTGATCAACAGCATGAGAACTGCGAAGAAGGGAACAATTGTTGAAATTAATAATGGTAATCTAATTGTTTGTTAAATATCTTCAGACCTTTTTATGGGATAACCATGAGTCCAAGTGTGGTTGGCGGCACTAGATTTTTCTGTTTTCCCACGGGATGTGTTCTTTGATCCTTACTTCAAGAGGTCTCTATGTTTCACCAACGTAGGAGTTGCTACATTCACACAGTTCTTCATGTTCTATTGAGTGGTTGGTTTGACTCTAGTAAGCTGGCTTTTTAGAGAATTGAAAACAACGTTGATGTTATATTGTTATATTTTCGTTCCTCCTCAGATGTCGACTCTTTCCTATTCCTGCGTTGTTCCAGAATCATATCCATCATATTTACTGGTTGTTACTGGCTCTCAGGTCACTTTTAATGCGATTTATCTCTTTTATAAGTTGCAATTGCAAAGAGTTACTGCTATGTCTGCGAGGTCTCTTACAATTCCATATTTGGTGTTGAAATGGTTGAATGAATAGTTTAGATATTGTCCTATGTGTGTGTGTGTGTGTGTGTGGATTTTCTGTAGACTGAAGTTCGAATTTGCCTCTCACTTCTTCCAGCCAAAACTCTAAGAATGATAATTTATTTTCTACTTATTTCTCCATAAGTTTAATAGTTGAGCTAATATTGCCGAAATCGGGAAGGAAGTTTTGAAGTTCTTCGTCGTCTCAATTCCAGATAATGAAGATATCGTCTATTTATCTGAGCCATAACTTTGATTTCCTATTTGCTGATTCAATTGCAAGAGTTTCGAACCATTCCATGAAAATGTTTGCGACTCACGATGAGAGCGCAGATCCTATTAGTAGTCCATAAAAGAAGAATTTATCCTTTTCCTGGAAATATGCATTAGTTATACAACATTCCAGCAAGTCCATGATGGCGTATTATAGCAAAGATGTTCCTTCTGCTAAGGCCTGGTCTTCAAGTTTTTTCCTTATGATCTTCAGTGACTCCTTAACGGGAACGTTGGTGTATTATAGGCTTTCCACGTCAAAGCTAATTAAGAGTTCTTCTGGTTGTACTTCCATTTCGCGTATAATTTCTACGAAATGTTGCTCGTTGTTGACCCAGAACGATGTATTTGCTTTACGACATTGGAAGAAGAAACTTGGCAAGCTCAGAAGTCGGAGAATTCCGGGAACGTATGATAGGTTGTAAAGGCATGTCTTGTTTATGTATCTTCGGGAGTCTATAAAGATGGGACCGTAGTGTGGCACACATGATTGCGCTCATCCCGGCCTCACCCCACTGCGTTTACTTTTAGTATACGTAGGTGTCTAACTTATAGCTTATGGAAATTAGAGTTTGTTCGGGAAAAAAATGCCACCTGTGATTTTATTGTTTTAAAGTATTCATTTTGGCATCATTTAAAACATACATCGATGGTAAGATTGGTAATTTCCTGTTAACAAAATGGCAGCCCAAAAAAGATCACTTTTTCGGTTTTTTCAATTTATCTCGAAAACTAGAAGTTGTTTAAAAAAAGGTTTAATACAAAAATTGTAGCTAATTGAAAAATCTATCGATTCATATAATTGAAGTTATAGGTGGCGCGACTAGTTATCGAGATATAGTTTTTTTTTCGCGAAAATTATATTTTTTTACGAATTATCGCCTTGAAATTTAAGAAAAATATTGATATTGTGGACCCAAAAAAGTGTGCTAATCCCGTAATCTGTGCATTCAATAGTTTATGAGAAAATGGACTTTAAAGTTGAGAGTTTGACCTCGATTATTCAGTATCCTAATTAAGATAAAACGACCATTCTTACGCCAAAATATTTAAAATAATGTATTTTTTAGATATATTTTTTAAAAATTTTATTTTTAATTTGGAGCCGAGAAATTTCGAAAAAAACAAATTTTTGGATTCAAAAAATTGCAATAACTTTTTTTCTAGTGAACTTAAAATTTTCTTAACATGCTCTTTAGATTTAGATGCATCATTTCCAATTTCTGGAAAAAAAATGTTCTTGTCCAATGAAAAAAACTTTTTAAATTCGAAAGGTCGCAAGTAACGAATATTAAGGGCTAAAACTAATGGAAGATATTGTTGAATATTCATACTTTTCGCGGAAATTTTTCGGTTTTGCGAGACTTGCTCCGATTTTTTGCCGTGTAATTTGAACAACGTTGGATAAATTGTGGTCACTTTTTGGAGGTCCATATATTTTGCAGGGATGTTTTTTGCGAAATCGAAAAATTTCCAGATGAAGTACGAGTATTCAAAAATATCTTCCTCGAGTTTCTTAATATTCTTAGTTGCGACGTTTCGATTAATCGTAAGAGAACATTTTTTTTTCCAGAAATCGGAAATGATGCATCTAAATCATATGAGCACGTTAAGAAAATTTTAAGTACACAAGGAAAAAAAGTATTGTAATATTTTGGATTTGAAAATTTGTTTTTTCAAAATTTCTCGGCTCCAGATTAAAAATAAATTTTTAAAAAAATATATCATAAAATATACGTTATTTTGAATAATTTGGCGTAAGACTGGTTGAGGTATCTTAATTAGGACAACGAATAATCGTGGTCAAACTTTTAACTTTGAAGTTCATTCTTTCAGAAACTATCCAATGCACAAATTACGGGTTTAGCACACTTTTTTGGGTGCACAATATCTATATGTTTCTTAAATTTCAAGGCGATAATTCGTAAAAAAAATATAATTTTTTGTAAAATATAAAAAATGATAATTGTTATCGAAGAAAAATTATGTTTCGATAAGTAGTGGCGCCATCTATAACTTCAATTATACGAATCGTATTATCTACAACTTTGGTATTGAACATTTTTTCATATAACCTTTAGTTTTCGAGATAAACTGGAAAAACCGAAAAAAGACGGCCAAAAACTGGTACTTCTTTGGCCGATTTCCATGGGCTATTAAGAATTGAATTGAGTTTGCCGATACTCGGTGGAACTCCATATTATTAAAGATAACATAGTAAAACTCGATTTTTACTTAAAAATTCCACTTTAATTGAAACTTGAGTACAAGATATTCAACATGTTTCGCTACACGGTAGCTTTATCAAGAATTCTTGATAAAACTACCGTGTAGCGAAACATGTTGAATATCTTTTATTCAAGCTTCAATTAAAGTGAAATTTTTAAGTAAAAATCGAGTTTTACTACGGTATCTTTAAGGCTATTATGAATTTGTTCATCTTCACTTGAAAACGGAGAAAGATAACTACTAGCCAACAGGTCGCTATATTCAACAAAAAATAAAGACAATGGAAGCCCTACAGATATCTATAAACAATAGCATCTATTAGATTAACATTTTTGTCAATTGAAGCCCTTCGGATTCTGGATCTCCTAGACCCAGCAGATTCCTGTCAAACGGTATCTTTGTTTACCATGTAAGCGGGTTAAACATATTTTAATAAAACTTTGCATTTATTATTCATGTTTCTGTTTAACTCATTTTTACAATATTTTTTTAATTTTTGAATTTTTCTATCAGCACCGAAACTTGATAGTCGATTCTGACTATTTCTAACGTAAAACTACTTATGAAATTTACATTTAAAACAATGTGTATTAATATATCCGATATGTGCAGGTTTCAGAAATAACATTTTGATTTACTTTTGATAGTTTTCTCGTTAAAATAACAAACTTTTTTTCAGAAAAATAAATTATTGCTGTAACATACTACAACTGATATAAATTATTTCTTTTGATTCTATATCATTGGAAGAGGAGTTTATATATTGGTATAAAATTGAAAGATAGCTAGTTGTATGCTTAATAAAAGAAAATCAAATACAGTGTAATTTTTACAAATGTATTTTTTAAATATTTTTAAAAATAATAAAAAAATTAGTAAAGTTTCAAAGGATACATTGGTCGTAATTATAGACATGCATCAGCTTTTATCACTAACACAATTTTCCCCAGAATTTACAATAAAAAGTTTTCCATTTATTACAAACAGTAAAACGCTAATTCGTGTGTTTAAATATAACTTTGATTTTTCGGTACCAGTTATTATATTTTAATTTTATGCGTGTATGTAGATATTGCAAATTAAACAGGTCACATGTTATTTATATATTTACATGTAGCGTTTTTCAAAAGATTCTGCATTTTGTCTTAAAAACCGTATGACAAAAATTTAAATGGGACAAATTTTTTGGTAATACAAAGGATATGTTAAAAATATGAATTTGGTTCTACAATAAAGTACATAGTTTGTCTGAAAAGTTCTAGAAATAATTTTATACACTCGATACAAGTAGCGCCATCTCTCGTTCAGCCAAGTAAGCATGTAGGACGAATCCTGACGAGTATATGTATAAAATTTTAGCGCTGTCGATCACATTATTTTCGAGTAGTATGCGGTTGCGTGTTGTGTGTTCATGGTACTTTGTATGAACTCTTGAGATGGAACAAAAAGTTTTGTGTTCGGCTTAATAAATCTCTCGTAGAAACTTTTTCTATGATTTAACAAGCATTTGATGATCAACCTGTATCTCGCCCTACAACATTGACGTGGTGGAAGTGCTTTAAAGACCAGTGAATCTGCGGTAGTAAAAATCGGATGTTGAGACGATGCTCGTTGCATTTTTCGATTCGAAGGGCATCATTTACCACGAATTCGTTCCGACTGTGCAAACTGTGAATGCTAGATTCTACCCGGAGGTAATGAAGCGCTTGGTACACATCGTATCAGTCGAATCTCGTCCAAGTACCGCGACCGGGCAGTTGGACTCAAGATAATGCGTCGTCGCACACCGCAACACTATTGAAACATTTTTACGCCCCAAATCAGATCACCGTCTTATCCTACCAGCTCTGTTTACCTGATTTGGCTCCAGTAGACTATTTTTTATTTCCAAAACTCAAGAGGAAGATGAAAGGCCCCTTTTACAACGATATTCCGGCGATTCAACGAGCTTGTACCGAGTAGATAAAGGTGATTCAACGAAATAATTTCTCCAGAGCCTTTGCACAAAAGATTTTATGTAGAGGGCTGATATCTTCTTGTTTAACTCAGTTTGGGAACTTTTCAGACATACTATATGGAAAATTTTCATTACGAGAACTTGTTCAGAATTAAAACACGTTTGATTGGGCAATTATAACTATGTTTGTAATCGGAGGTTCCTACTACGACTAACAAACTAAATATTCTACTAAAAACTTGAGCGTTTCGTCCTCGGTGCCAACAGTGGACTCATCAATGGGTCCTCTGAGACCTTTCCCAGACGTCCGTCGTCTGTACCTACCATATCCATATTTTAGAACTAATATTTATTCTCATTTCTCGTCAGAACACGTCGGTCAGATGTACCGATCATGTTCGTTACTACAACATACCCCCCCCCCCCCCCCCAATGCTTCAAATTTGTATTCATTTGACATTTCAGCCGACTTGTAATGTAACCTCGAATAAATCAAAATTTGAACGCCTGAAAATCCTATGGATCGAACGCCCTCTAGTGGCTTTTTGCGGACCCAATGCTATAACAGCACTGCATGTAGTCGTCTAGTAACAGCAATCGGACCATCAGGGATGCCATGTTATAATCGCAGGTCCCTATATGGAATTGCAAACTAAATATTCCACTATAGACGCCCGTCGTTCGTACGTACAAATTCCGGAACTAATATTTATTCTCATTTCTCGTCGGAATACGGCGGTCAGATGTACCGATCACGTTCGTTTCTATAACAGTCACCATAAAAATCCAGTGTCTCTACTTGAGTTGGAAACTTGAAAAAACTCTTTATTAGTTTTACGAAAAAAAAATTATTCTTTATAAAAAGTTATGCTTTATAATATATTCAAACCTGGAGTAGCATATGCAAGGTGATACAAAATTGGAAATTAAAATTGGATCTTAAAAATAACGCCTCTTAATTTATATTTTACAGCAACATCTAATAACAACATGTTAATTAAGTAAAAAAGTTTCATCACTTTTCTGAAGGAATTTTTTAAAACTATTACAATTTATTTTTTCCGATTTTATGATTGAGTCATCTTACTCGTATCCATTAAAATTTTCAAGGCTATTGTGGGGACAGTGGGAAAAATAACAATCCTAGATTTTTCACAACAGATGGATATTATTGCACATTTGAATCTAGTTTTTAATTGAACATTTCTCAATTAGAATTTTTGATATTGTCAAAAAAAAGGTATTTTGCTCTTGCACTAAATTCACATTTTGTGACATATCCTGTATATTACTAATAAATTTTTATTTTACCTTTGGCACTTAAAAATCTCGGAAATACAGACTTTTCAAAAAAAAAAAACACACGAGTTAAATGTTTCTTTATTTTAAGGCGGTTAATTGTTTGGGTCCTTGAAAGTGACCTTGGATTTGTATTTTAAGGTTATTTCAATTCCAACTTTTTTTTTAATAGTAATAATTATGACGGATAGGGAAGTAGGGTAAATTTCCCGTCCAATGGCGAATGCTTTTTTCACATCTAGAAGTCATTTGAAGGTCACTTGCACTTGCCTGACAAAAAAGCGAAAAAAGGTTTAGAAATCAAGGGATTTGGAGATGTAACTCCTATTTTTATCGCAGAAATGAAAAGTGCATCCAACCTTGTGAGATACTAATAGCTTATGATTTCATCGTGAGATAATTTGAAGGTCAAACATGTTTTCTTGATTAAACAATGCATGGACTACAAGATTGTAGAGAAAACCGTTTAATTCAAAAGTTGTAGGAAATTGGAGCATTGCTGATGCTGGTAGTATTTTGGAGTTATTACCGTGTTAAAGATCGGTATGCCATTGGTTGCATTCATGGCCATCCTAATATGGTAACGCCCGAGGCCTATGGCGTGAACGAAGCAGTTCTGATTTCAAGATTTCGTTTATACAGCAAGTTAAGTCAAGACGACGTATATAGCCAGTCAAGCCAAGCCAACACGATGTTGTCCAACCGATCGGGGCTAGGCCGTGGTGTCAAGAAAAGAAATAACACGGTTGTTTCTTTAGACTGTTTGGTTTCTAAGCCTTTTCGCGTTTTTATGTCAGAAAAACGCGATTGACCTTCAAATGACCACTAGATGCGAAAAAAGCATATGACATATTTATATCGTTGGATGGAGAATTTTCCCTATTTTCCATTTTTGCGATAAAAAACAGGGGTTTTTATTCGAAAAGACAAAGTTGACCTTGAAATACCTCCAAGGTTAGGTACAAGGTCATGAACATTTAGATTCCTTAAAATGAAAAGACTTATATATGCAATAGCAGTGGTTATATCCACATTATGCCGTTGTAGTGCTGAAATCACATTCAGCCAACGTACAACTATATGTAACTCCGTGTGTTAATGAATGCTGTTTTCAATTTTACAACCGAAATCTTTACAAAAAAACGATAATTTGGTATGTCATTGATATTGAAACCTTTATATTGTGGTATACATATATATCCTATTTATTTTGCAATGTCTAAAATCAAGTATTTAGTAATACAATTTTACGATTATTGTGTTTTTAATACCCGATAATTATCAATTGAAGTATTTTAATCTATCACTATTGTAGCTGTTGTGTAGTATTTTATGTAATCATTAATTATTAATTGCATCCTTTGCACCAATTTTAAAAATCATATGTACGCTTGACATTAATAAAAGAACAATAAATTTTAGCTAGTTTTTTTTTTTTAAATTAATTTTGTGTCCTTTGGTTGGTTTATTACTAAAAACGTAGGTGATGGCAGGGTTACGTTTGAAAGGGGGTAACACTAATTTTTTAATAGATGTTTAAAATATAATGCAGTGGAAGTAAGACATAGTATTGTGTACTTAGATTAGGAAAGAGAGGGGATGTCTTATTGCCCAGGTTAATTTGTGACCACTTCCCAAATATCCTGGAAATCAAGGGACGTGTCTTACAGGATAAATAACATAATAATTTAATTCACAAAAATTCCCTAAAATGAAACATTCAAGACTTTTTTTTTGATTTGGCGAAATATTATTTATTAAGTTCAAAATAATGAAATTGTTTTTTAGACCTTTTAGGTTAAAACCTTAGGCGATGGCAGGATTAGGTTTGAGGGAGGGTAATACTGATTTTTTAATAGATGTTTAAAAAATAATGCAGTGGCGGTAAGACATAGTATTGTGTCTTTAGATTAGGAAAGAGAGAGGATGCCGCATTGCCCAGGTTAAGTTGTAATCACATCTCAAATAAGCTAAAAACCCAGAGGCGTATCTTACAGGACAAAATATACAATGATTTAATTCACAAAATTCTCCAAAATTAAATATTCCAGAGTTTTGTTTGATTTGGCAAATTATTATTTATTGGGTTCAAAATTATGAAATTGTTTTTTAGACATTTTAGGCTATTGACTAAAAGGAAAAAAGCGAGGTAGCAAGGAACAAATTAGTGACTGCATTTTGATGATTGAATACGTTCCTCTGGCACTCAGATATGATAAAATCACAAAGTGCTAGTAAATTCAGGGGTGCGTTTTTGAGAACGGAGTGAAAATGACACATTTTCAGTTATTTAAAAATAATTCAAAAATTATGCATTTTTAGTATATATATTACGGTTTTTTTGTAAAGAATTGTAACAAAAATACATTAACAGTTGTATTAATATATATATATATATATATATATATATATATATATATATATATATATATATATATATATATATATATAAAATATAGGAAATTAATTTTTCTTGAACCATTAAATATATTTTTAGTTGGTTATTTTCTTGGGAATATGGTTCATTTTTATATTGAAACTACATATATAAAGTAGTCGTACTTATTGTACATATATTTTTATTTTTCAGGACGTTCCGATTCTTTCGAATCTTTTTCAACTGAGGGTTTCGGCGGATGCTACAAAAATGTACATTTTTAATATTATTATGTACGGAAAAACAGGTTAAAAACTTACCATTAAGAACAGAGATTTTTGTTTTAAACAAAAATTAATTACATCACAAACCAATTATAATCACACACTCTTTTGTATATTGACTTTTCAAAAGTATATTTAAAATTCCATCTAGAAGAATGGACACTACATTTTTAACCCTATAACTGCCTTGACTTGACTGAATGTGGAATCCAGATGTGGAACAGTTTAGATATCTACCTGACCAAGTTGGTTTGGTGTACCATTCAGTTAAAATTTTGTTTTTTCTGCGTATAAGTGTCATATCTAGAAAATTTATTTTATTATTTTTTTCTATTTCAGACGTTATTTGTAATTTTTCGTTGAAACTGTTTAACTCTTGGAGAATTTCATTTATTTTATTTTGTGGCACGGCTGCTATGCAATCATCGACAAAATGTTTGAAAAATATTATATTAAAATTTAATTTTTCTAAAACTTTTTCCTCTAAATATTCCATTACTAACTGAGCAATGGTAGATGAAATTGGTGAAAATTTTGAAAATGCCTTAAATAAAGGGCGAATCGTCAATTGTTTTGCATTTTTGGTAAATAAAGAACCTAAACCCAAGAAAATACAAAATAAAGAAAAAATAATATATATATATATATATATATATATATATATATATATATATATATATATATATATATATATATATATAGGCTTTCATGGATTCCTCCGTGTGAGATGCAATAGCAGTGGATATATCCACATTATGCCGTTGTAGTGCTGAAATCACATTCAGCAAACGTAAAACTATATGCAGCTCCGTCTATCAATGAAATAAAAAGCGAACAGTAAATGCAAACTTCGTTCCAACTATATCTTTTCCGTATTAGAGGTTGCACAGATTGAACAAATTGCTAAGGAACACAATTTATCCTATTCCACCACCATCGAGATGATGACCCACCTGTACCACCATACCGAGAAGAAAGTCAAAACTTACCCTCCTCGTCACAGTGATACGGCAGAGGTATATGTTTCGTCTCTATTAGACTCATCAGGGTACCGGCATGCACCTGGCTGTGCAAAGGACAGATCGAAAGGAAGCATGAAAATACTGAACGCGGCTTTGTCGACCTCCCGCCGGATGGCGTATATATGTTTATGCGGCTTTCATGGATTCCTCCTTGTGAGATGCAATGTGGATATATCCACTCCATTAATTCTTCTCAGTTATCTTTCCGACTATTCTTAGGTTTTGGCGAAACGCCAACGCTGTTTAATAATTTTCCAGTTACCGTTACTTTCGGCCGTCACTGTTCACGCCTATCGTACTTAAGAAATATGGATCTATGTATTATTTCTTATTACCGAAGCAATACGCGTATTCTATTAATTTTAGAGTTCTTTCCACCACATGGTTTTATTATACGACTTTTCAAGTTTCAATTATTTGTGTAAATTTCGGGATTTAACGTAAATCACGGAGTTGGTGGTGAGGTCCCGCCAAATCTCCCGTTCAATCTATGTTGGAAACCATAGCCGCCTCACCTTCCTTCTCGCTTACCGGAAAAAGAAGGGAATGAGTGAGGGCTCTAAGTTCCTATGAAGATTATTTACTTCTAAACTAAGTAGGGTGCTGGCTTTTACTTGATGGAAATCCATATTCAGCGATGAATAAAATACGAATATTTGTCAAATTCATCTTTTATTTATCGTTATTTACTTATATTTTCAAGTACGCATCTAAAAAATGAGCTAATATGGATAACACTCATCAATGGATCCAATTTAATTTCATTTTACTTTTTATTTCATATTTTTCCGCTTTTAACTTTTCCTAATTCAGACTAGTTTCTGCATTGTCAAATCTGGGATTTTTACCTCTCTAGTGTCACGTTCGGGATTATTTGTCAATTTTGGGATTTTTCTTAATATTATGATCAGCAATTCTGATTATTAGTTGCATTTTATTAAATTCGGGTTTATTTCTTAACTACCATGTCACGTTCTGGATTGTCTATTTCGAGATTCTCTTTTTGCTTTGTCGTGTTTCGTAATTGTTAAATTAGGGCCCGTTTTTCCGGAATTAATTAAACCCTTCAGGACTGACAAGAAACCTTTTTTGTTTAACTCTACGGAGAACGGAAATGCGACTAGTATACCTTCTCCCGAACAAATGGCGCTTCAGTTTATATGAAAGCACACAGCAAAACTAGATTTAATCGCCAATTCCCGAACCATTTAATTTTCCCGTGAATGTAAAGTAATTCGACGCATCACTAATTCTCGCCATTTTTTCGACGTTAAAGGTATTGTAAAGAATCGCACGCGATCTTTAAGTCAGATGATATTATATTGCCTGGACAACCTATTATGAGCAACACAATCTGCCTAACAACAAGAACAGTCTCGACGCTCTTGAAAGTTGAGTTCTATCAGAAAGAGGAGTTAACTCAAGAAAAAACTTTTCTTGGGTTAACCGGTAATGACCTTAATTTTGCAGATTGACATTTCTCTTTTACAGTAGTCGTGACGTAATGCCCTGAAAGCAGGTGATACGCTCAATCAGAGCGCCGCCGCTTGGTGTCTGGTTTTGCCGCTTCGAAAACACGAAGTTTTCAAGTTTTAGCATTTATTCTGATATTATTCAGTTTATTTAGGGAGTTTGGGGCAATATTAAACTTTTATTTAATATTTCAATGTAGATAAAACGTATATTCACAACAGTGAATTATTTACACACATTATTACTTTTCAAATAACTTCTGTACGGTAAGCGTTAATATAATGAGGTAAGACCCCGTATATACATCTGAAGTCGAACAATTATCAAGCGAAAACCATCGAGAGCTTCTAGAAACCAAAAAGCAAAATCCAAAATTAGTTTTCCAGAGTCTGGAGTATTAAAAACGTGCGGCTTTCGTACGAATCCGCTAACGTCGAGACGCGAGGCGTCTTGGTGCCAAAATCTAAATATAAGAATTGATCCCGTAGGAAGGGGCAGCGCGTACGTGGGCCTTGGGTCATGAATGTCTGGATTTTGCAGTTTTAAGTGTTACCAATTTGGTACGCCGGGTCCGTGCTGAAAAACTCCGATAACTTTTCGGTAAGTTTGCGAAGTTGTGTGTATGTAAATTTTCGTGATGATTTTTAATTTGCACATTTGCTTTGGAGTTAAAAGTGTTAATTTTTGCTGGAATCTGAAATAGCTCATAGATCATCTTTATACACGTCAGCGATTTTGTTCACTGCTACATCTGCTATTCGAGATAAATCGGAGATAGGTCATGGGCTAGAGTTATACTAATTTTTTTCATGAAACTTCGACTTAAATTAACACTTGTTTATATGTTTATATCTATATTTTTTATACATTTTTTAATAATTTCACAATCAAAAATCGAATTTTTTTTTTGGTTAATGATTTTTTTTCCTTTTCAAGTTATGAGGACACAAATATCACCAATTATATTTTCGCCGCATATGATTGTTTTGATAGTCACTTTATCATTATTTTTTTAAAACGTGAGTTCAGCTTTTTATACAGTCACACATAAAATCCTATAATAATTGGCTTGGATAAATTTTGATTTTGCAGTTAGTTTCTGCTTAACAAATAATATCAAAAAGCAAACATATGAACTTATTGTAACTCTCAGACTTGACATTTTTTTAATTATGAAAAAAAGCATTATTTCTCAAAATTTCAAGTAATTTCGAAAGGAAAAATTGATGGTTTCGATTATGGATTTAAGCAGACCTGTATACTTTTATTTACTTTTTTTACTAAAGTCATATTTCGAATGTGTTACTCTCAATAACTATTTTTAAGAAAAAAAAATACAGCAATAAAAGTTGCTCAAATTTTATACCATGGTAAATTAATCTCTATAAAAAACCACAGAAACAATGGTTGATCCAAGGAAGGGGCGGTGGGTGCGATTATCCCCTAAAAAGTTTCGAATTCAGAAAAATATACCCAATTCTGCATGTTATACTGGGAATATTAATGCTGTTGCCCCCCCCCCCCCCCCGTTGACAACTCGCGCCCTCCCACTAAGAGCTTTAAATTCAGAAAAATAGACCCGATCCTGCCTTTTACCTAATCTCTATAAAAAACCACAGAAACAATGGTTGATCCAAGGAAGGGGCGGTGGGTGCGATTATCCCCTAAAAAGTTTCGAATTCAGAAAAATATACCCGATTCTGCATGTTATACTGGGAATATGAATGCTGTTGCCCCCCCCCCCCCGTTGACAACTCGCGCCCTCCCACTAAGAGCTTTAAATTCAGAAAAATAGACCCGATCCTGCCTTTTACCTAAGAATGTGAATGTTGTTGATATCTCCAACTCCCCCGTCGATAACTCGCTTTCGCTTGCAATCACCCCCCCTCCCCAAAGTGCTTTAAATTAAGAACTAGTTGCCATACTGTATTTTTATGACATCATCGCCCCCCCCCCTCCAAAGAGAGAGCCTGGATCCGCCACTGTACGGAACCTCATTTATTTCGCTTTTTTTGAGTAGTTAGATACCTAAATCGAATTATAAAGAAAATATTAATGAAAAACACATTTTTAAAATCTTTTACTGCACTTTCTAAACCTTTACTTTAAAAATTATCGATTTTAACTCTACCGAACAAGGAGTTCCATGAAAACGATTGAACAAAATTCAATAAATAAAATAATCTTCAGAATGCTCTGAAAACAACTGAACAAAATTCAATAAACAGGAGAGTCTTCAAAATGTTATGAAAATAATTGAATAAAATTCAATAAACAAAGTATTCCTTACGTCAATACGTAAGTTGGGAACAAATATTTAATTTGAAGCACTTATAATATTGCTCATTGCGAGAGGGAAGGAAAATGTGGTGAAAACAGAAGTAATTAACAAGAAAGTGACATTTTTAATGCCAAACTCACTGGTAGAAATGTTTAACATTTAATACTGCGGATCTAGAGAACATGTTTTTGTTTTTTGAGTTGCTTTGATATATTCTTTTTCTTTTGTCTACATTCGTATGACATGTATTAGTCAATATAATATGTCAATATAGTAAGTATTAGAAACCATATTAAAACGTCATAAAGCATTTGTTTTCCTGGCTTCCTCGTTTTTTTTTATATCAGTTGATTCATAATTTAAACGTAAATATTTGAATAATCGCAAGTCCAAACATTAACGTATTATACTTTTTTGAAATCAGGAGGAAAAGAACTTTCATTCTAGCAGAGAATATACAAGGTGTTCCATTTAAAAAATTAAAATTTCTTTTGTTTCTCAACTTTACGATAAGTCACTGTTTTTGTAAATAATTCTGAAAAATAAGGTGGAAAAATTCCTATAACTTTTATATTTAAAGCATTTTTCCAGTTCTTATAATAAAGTCTCTAGATATAGTGATAAATATAAAATAAACTCCATATAGATTACTCCGGAACGGCGGCACCGATTTGAATGAAATTTTTGCATTATGTTCAGAAAGTTGCTGCGATAATCCGATATCATTTTGAACGAAATTGGTGCAGTCAAATCCAAGGTGACGCTGATAATATGACGAGCAAAAAAATTAATTTTGTCCGATATTCTCCGAAATTTAAATGGTGCTAAATATAAAATTTGCACAAAGAGCTGAAAGAAACTGCTGGATTATATAGAGGATGGAAACCAAGTTTAATAGTAGACCAGAACAACAAGATAGTCCTCAAATGCAAAGAAAAAATTGACATCTGGGAGGAATACATCGGAGAACTTTTTCAAGACAACAGACCACCAAGAGAGACTGATTTAAGTGATAGTTTGACTGGCCCATCAATTACAAAAGAAGAGATTGAAAAAGCTATCCATAACTTAAAATATAACAGAGCAGCTGGACCAGACAAAATCCCGTCAGAAATACTCAAACTCCTAGATGAAAGTGGTGTTGCGGCATTGCATAAAGTTTTTAACATCATCTACAATACGGGTCTCTACCCCAAACAATGGTTATGCTCTACTTTCATCCCGTTACCAAAGAAACCCAATGCAAAAAGATGCGAAGATCACAGACATCAGTCCAATGTGTCATAGATTAAAGCTTTTCTTAAAAATAATACACCAAAGAATATATAAGCAATGTGAAAGAGACGTGAGCGACTCCCAGTTTGGATTTAGACAGGGATTAGGTACAAAGGAGGCGATAGTCGCAACACAGGTACTGGTACAAAATTGCTATGAGCGAAGAAAAGATGTGTGTCTGTGTTTCATAGATTATGAGAAGGCTTTCGACCGTGTTCCAAATCAAAAGTTAATACAACTCCTCGAGAGGCTCGACATCGATCAAAAGGACATCTGATGCATCCAAAATTTGTATTGGAACCAGAATGTACAGGTAAAAATTGAAATGATATGTCCAATATTGTACAAATTAAGAGGGGAGTGAGACAGGGGTACGTACTTTCTCCGCTCCTATTTAATCTATATTCGGAGACAATTTTCCGAGAGGCCTTAGAAGATGTAAAAAAGGGTATTAGAGTGAATGGTGTATGGATCAACAACATTCGTTATGCCAATGACACGGTCCTGATAGCCGAAAATATAGATGATCTACAACAAATAGTAAATCTGGTTGGATAACACAGTGCATCTATGGGTCTGAACATCAATACTAGGAAAACAAAGTTTATGATCATCTCCAGAAACTTGGATGCATTTACAAACTCCGGAATAACATTTGATGCAGCGCCCATTGAAGAGTGGACAAGTTCAAATACCTGGGAACATAGCTTTGTGAGGATTGGACATCGGACAGAGAAATAAAAAGCCGTGTTGAGCAAGCCCGACAGGCTTTCCTGAAGCTTAAAAATGTGCTTACCTGCTCAGAATTCGATATTGACTTGAGGGTGAGGTTTATGAAATGCTACGTATGGTCACTGCTTCTTTATGGCGTGGAGGGTTGGACCCTAAAAACGAGTAATATCAATAAACTGGGAGCCTTCGAGATGTGGCTGTATCGCAGAAATCTTAAAATTTCATGGTCGGAGAAGAAGATAAATGAGGAAGTTCTGGGGCGTGTAGGAAGAGAGCGTGAACTATTCGAAGTAGTCAAGAAAAGAAAAACAGCCTATCTGGGACATATCATGCGAAATGAAAAATATGGGTTCTTTCAGTTGATTATTGAGGGCAAAATTGAGGGCAGAAAGGGAATGGGGAGGAAGAAAATATCTTGTCTTCGGAACATAAGACAATGGACAGGGTTAGGTGATGTACAAACACTGATCCACACCGCCCGAGATAGAGAAGCAATGGAGCATGTGATCGCAAATATTCATTAATGGATATGCATCCGAAGAAGAAGAAATATAAAATAAACCTGTACATATATATATATATATATATATATATATATATATATATATATATATATATATATATATATATATATATATATATATAACGACTGAATTAAGAGGCTTCTTTTTTTAGAAGTCAGTTAAAAATAGTAGCTATACTAATTTGGTACAATTTTGATTGGCAAAATAAATATTCTACGAGTTTTTTTTTGTTTATCATACATTTTATTTCTCTGGATATGTCGGATTTTGGATCCACATTGCTATTCATAGTGTGGAAATGCAATACGAGTAAAGTGATTCGGATATGTGACCATTGCGTTTTTATTTCTAAAGAAAGAAATTTCTGACAATCGCAGAAGAAAATAGCCCCGACGGGACGGCACCTAACACGACACGAGCTCTGCATGATGCAACATACCGGATATTATGGAAATAGTTTAATATACAGGGTGGTTTTACTTAACTAAATTAATACATTTTTAAAAAGACAACACAAAAATATTCTGACATGGATAATAAGCTTTTCTAAGCTGAACTATTGTGGCCGTGATGCATCATGCCATCATATTTTTTAAAATAGCACAATAGCACAATGCTTAATTCGAAGAAATCCAGATATGCTTATATGTAGACGAGTATGCGTAGATTGTTTAGTTATTTCAATAATTTGAATAAAGAAAAAAATATTTACTATTTTTGATCTGTGGCTAACAATAAGTATGTCATAATTTCTTGAAAATATAATTTATAGACCACAACATAAATGTTTTTAAAAACGTACTGAAACACAGAGAAATATCTCATTTATCAAAAATTTTAGTTTTGATAAACGTAACGATGCATATGACACTATTTGGCGTCATTTTTAAATAGGTAGGATGTTAAATAAGTAAGATTAACAGCTGTAGGGAGCTAAATTAATGACATGTTTACAGTGAACTAAATACGCCTTAATGAAAGAAATATAGTTCTAATGGTATCCAAAATATTAAAACCTATGGCTTAGTAAATCCAAATATTTTTTCTTTAACAAGTAGCCTTTTAAATATACATTAATTAATTACATTGTTATGCCTTTAGAAATTTTTTGTCGCTTCCTGATATTTTTTTGGGTTTTTTTAATCTACTGTAATGTGCTGAATTCAAATAAGAGCTCGGTCTTTACCTATCTCCCATAATTTTCCAGAGAAGAAAAGAAGAACCTAAAATTTGAGAAACCCAAACCATAAGCAATTTAGTGAATTTTCAGATAAAAAAATAAAATCACTTTTTTTAAAATATGCTTCATTTTGTATTGAAAAAAGTATAATACAATCAAATAAATTATTTTGTCTTTTTCGCTTGTATTCATCGAGATCGGTTTCAAACAGTGGTCCGCTAATATGTTTGTGGTCCATTTTCCACTTTACCGTTTCTCTATTTGAACAATATGCTGGATATTTCGTCATATTCGTCTGAAACTGCATCTAAATTGTCATGGAAGAATTCCAAATGGGAGTGAAAAAAATGCAGTGACTTGTTGCAACCTAACATCTAGTAAGATTGGATAAATTCTTCAACTAGATCTTTGTATTGTTTAAAGGTTGTAGGCAATGTTGAACATTGACTAAAATGTGGCTGTCGGACTTGCATTGTCTTTATTTTCCTTTATTTTTACGACGTTTCGATTAGGTTGTATCTCTAATCGTCATCAAGTATAAACCAGTGTATACTGATGACGATTAGAGATGCAGCCTAATCGAAACGTCGCATTAACGAGCATTTGGCCTCAAAAACCGGACAAAAAGGAGAAATGCAAACTAGACAAGTAATCATCGAAATTATTTTTTTTTGTATACCTAAGTAACCGTACTATCATAAAAATATGATAAAGTGGCCCCTCCACGCAGCTACGCTTCGCACAGTTAACTGCAATCTAAGCTTCGTTCAATACGCACGCATTCGTTCTTGATAGATTTTTTTTAGACTTGTGTTTGGTGTTTGGTATTTTGTAAAGTGAATATTAAAAAAAAAATTCTGATGGAATCTGAAGAACAAGGTATTTATTTAATTTTAATATATATTATTTAAAAATATAATGACTCTTTAGTATTTTTATGGACCTAAAACAATATGCAAGAAAATTTTCTATTTTTTTGTTTTTCTTTTAACTAATTAGTGTTTTTGAAAATGTTCCATATCATAACAGTCAAAAAATTTTCCACATGTTTCCACCTCTTCAAAAAATCGCTTTGAGTTCCACGGGTTTTTTCTGCAATAATTTTGGTTATTTTTTTATAACATACATATTTTTTCGTATAGATACAAATTTTACATCAAATGTTGTTGAGGTATATCGTAAAACGATATACATGCTTTTTAAACGAAGCACATCCAACACACTTGAAGATAAGGTATCATTTATGGAACATAAGCTTTGCGAAATGATGAAATGTCTCCAAAACGAGTACCATACCTTAAGTCACATTTTAATAGTGATTTGAAGAAAAGATGGATATCATTTAACTTTATTGAAAAAAGATTTTTGAAAAAAAAACGAGAAATGGCTTAATACATTAATACCAGTACATAACTGGGCCACGAATTCTACGGGACGCCCAAGGAAGCATTTCCAAGAATTACATGATCGTAGTAAACGACGAAATACAAAAGAACTCCGCGAACAGGTACCTGTTGAGGAGCTTACCTATGCCGCTAGCGTACGTCAACGAATGTCTGGAAATGCCGCGGCCTCTAAACTTATAATAGATGCAACTTCAACACCAACAAGAGCCAAACTTTACAGGAAGGTAATAAATACTGCTCAGAAACTGAAAGTAAAAAATTACACACCTGAACAAGCTTTGCAAATCTTTGTTGAAGGTGACTTTACAAGGAGACAGTGGGAGTTGTTATACGATTCCAATAAGGATATATTTCCTTGGTATACTCTGATTAGAGAAGCAAAAAAACTCTGCTATCCAAAACCAGAGTCAATCCGAGTTACGGAAGCGAGTGTTGAAGTTGTGCTTCAGGACCTACTTGATCACACAGTAAAGAGACTTTGTTTTTATCTTGAGATAGATTTTTTATGGGAAAACGTACAATTACCCTAAGTCAGCATATAAAACGATACCCTTTACGTTTTTTTTAATATTACTCCCCTCTCCTTCCCCACCCTAAGTCAGCGCCCCTTCACCCGATTGGTAAAGTAATGCCAGAAATGAAATTGGAGCACTTAAAAACATATAAAACGAGAACCATTATGTTTTTTTAATATTACTCCTCTCCCCCTCTCCACCCTAAGTCAGCCCCCCTTCACTCGATTAGTAAAATAATGCCAGAAATCAACTTAGCGCCCAGGATACTGATTTTGACACGTCATGAGTCAAAAACAACGACGTTATTAATTTTGTCCGGTTTTTGAGGCCAAATGCTCGTTAGTGCGTCGTAAAAATAAAAATAATGCAAGTCCGACAACCACATTTTAGTAGATCGTTGTAGTTCTCCGATTTCTTGTTAGCTCAGAAGTCGCTACATATATTTTTGAAGACAGGCCACGCCCTATTTTCTTTTCTCGAAAGTGTAGTTTCAAAATTTTCAGCTTTAAAAAGTTTTCGTATTTGCAACCCAACGAACATTCCTTCTTTAAGCTTTGTCTCACTTATACTGGTGAATTTCCGTCCCAAATGAAGAAAAGCATTTCCTTGTCTATTTAAGGCTTTAACAAATTTTTTTTATAAGATCTTGTTTTAGATGCAGAGGAATTCTTTTGTGCTGCTCTACAAAGGGTTTATTTAGGAGGTTTTTCATGACATAATGTTGCTCTCCCATTCGCGTAAAATACAACAATATTTGATATAGTCACTCTATAGTCCTGTAAGTAGAGCCATAACTTTTAGGTCGGCACAGATATTCCACTTATGATCTTCGTATTTTATTCTTTGAAGTCATATACGCATGTTCTCTTACGTTTCTTTCATATTTACAACATGGCCCACGGAAACAGATGGTTCTTCATTTTTATTAAACAATAAAGATTTGTCTTCGACGAGTCAATAAATAGTCACTACTCGGTAGGTTTATAGGAAAGGCCAAGTTCGTTAATTAAACTCGAAATATCATGACAGTAAACTAACAAGTGAACCACCCCAACTCGAATTCACCGATTTTGATCATTTTTGAATATGTTGTAGTACTCGAAAAAATAATAGACACGTATTTTATGTTATCGGCTGACATCCACTTTTAAGGGGTGAAATTCATCCCCAAAATCAACCCTGAAAATTCTTTTTTCAATATATCTCAGTATATAATGAATAATTTTGAATAAAATCAAGTGTAAAATATTCGCCGTAAAAAGCCACAAGTGTGAGGTGTATTTAAGATCAAAACGGTTGCAACCCCTATTTTACATTTTTTATGAATATTTTTATATAAATATCGGAGAATGAACGCAAAAGAATTATAGAAAGCATTTTTGTTAACAATATCGATTATTAGTGTTGACATGTTTCGAGGTTTTTCAAATAACCACCTCCAAATATCGGTAACAACCCCTTACAGTAATGGACCACATATAAGTGGTAATTTTTTTTTCTTTAAAGTCATTCAAAGTGTAAAGTGAATGTAATTTATAAGAAATGCAAAATATATTAATTTTTTTTCCAACAATAGTGATGATGGTGAATAAGTCACCCCCAAAAGTAAGTACCTAATGTAACATGAGTTCTAATTATAATCCCATATAAAACAAATTATAAAATAGGTCCTGTATGGTCTAACAAGGAAAATTTTTTTTAACATAATATTCATTTATAAGGGGTGAAATCCACCCCTAAAATTGAACTTCAGAATTTACTTTTTCACATGCATCAGCATTTAATGAAGATTTTTTAATAAAATTAAGTTGAAAAATATTTTTCGCAAGAATCCTGAAAAATAAAGCGTATTTATAAGGGTTGCAACCCTTATTTTATACTGTAAACAGCAACACTGATAATCGATGTTGTTAACGAAAATACTTTTTATAATTTTTTAAAGCTCATTCCTCGATTTTTATAAAAAAAATAAATGGTGAGATGAATTTTAAGGGTAAACTTTAGGGATGGTTTTCACGCCTTAAAGATATGTTGGTATATTGAAAAGAATAATGTTTCCTTTTTCAGTTATATAGGACTTATTTTCTTTTTTTGTTTATTAAAAAATTTTAATTTGAACTCGTGATGTATTAGGTATTTACTTTTGGGGCGACGTTTTTGCACCCTTTTGGCATTACTATTGAAAAAAAATTAATATATTTACATTTGTTATAAATTACATTCGCTTTATACATTGGATGACTTTTGGGAAAAAAAAAATATTATTTATATGTGGTCCATCACTGTAAGGGGTAGTTTACGGCATTTAGGGGTGGTGACTTGAGAAATCCTGTGATTGATTATGTTAACGAAAATGCTTTTTATAATTTTTTGAGTTCATTCCCTTATAAAGGATGTTTTTTTATAGAGGTATAGAACTTTTAAATGGAATAAAACAAAGATGAATTTTTTAAATTGACATGAAATTTACTTTATTCGAAAAATAAAACCTCTGGCATTATAATTTAAATATGACTTCTGGCATATGACCGCCACGGCTGGCTCGGACGTAGTCTAATCTGGAGGTCCAATTTTCGATGACTTTTTCCAATATTTGTGGCCGTATATCGGCAATAACGCGGCGAATGTTGTCCTCCAAGTGATCAATCGTTTCGGGCTTATCGGCGTAGACTAGCGACTTCACATATCCCCACAGAAAATAGTCTAGCGGCGTTAAGTCGCACGATCTTGGAGGCCAATTCACGGGTCCGAAACGTGAAACTATGCGGTTACCAAACGTTTCCTTCAATAAATCAATTGTGGCACGAGCTGTGTGACATGTTGCGCCGTCTTGTTGAAACCACAGCTCCTGCACATCATGGTTGTTCAATTGATGAATGAAAAAGTCAGTAATCATGGCTCTATAGCGGTCACCATTGACTGTAACGTTCTGACCAGCATCGTTTTTAAAGAAGTACGAACCAATGATTCCACCAGCCCATAAAGCACACCAAACAGTCAGTTTTTCTGGATGTAACGGTGTCTCAATATACACTTGAGGATTATCATCACTCCAAATACGGCAGTTTTGTTTATTGACGTATCCATTCAAACTAAACTGAGCTTCATCGCTAAACAAAATTCGCTTATGAAAATCGGGATCAACGGCAATCTTGTTTTGGGCCCATTCATCGAATCTACGCCTTGCTAGGTGATCGTGTGGCTTCAATTCTTGTACGAGTTGGATTGTAAGCACGCAAACCAAGATCTTTCCGCAAAATCTTCCATAAAGTGAATGGACACATATCCAATTCCTGTGCACGATGGCGGATAGACTGATTCGGGTCTTCCTCTACGCTACGCTCTACAGCAGCAATGACTTCTTCTGTACGCACTGTACGACGTCTCTGTGGATGCGTATTATCATTTAGAGTAAACGTGGTGCGAAAACGTTACATAATTAATCGAATTAATTGCTCTGATGGACGATTATGTTGACCGTAAAATGGACGTAGTGCGCGATACGTATTTCGAACAGAACCATGATTTTCAAAATAAATTTGCACAATTTGGAAGCGTTGTTCATGCGTCAGTCTATTCATGTTGAAATGTCAAACCAAACTAAACATAAATCACTTGACAGCTGACAAAATGGCCGCCAGATAAAAAAGTGTTGCCAACTTAAAGTTCTATACCTCTATAAAAACACCCTTTATTTATAATAAAAATATTCATAAAAAATGTAGTTTTTTTCAAATATAAAATAAGGATTGCAACCCCTTCGGTCTTAAATATATCTCCTATTTGTGACTTTTTATGATGAATATTTTCCACTTGATTTAATTTAAAAATATTCTCTAAATGCTGATATATATTGAAAAAAAAAACGATTTTAAGGGTTGACTTTGGGGTGAATTTCGCCCCTTAAAAGAGGATGTCAGCCGATAAAAAAAATAAGAATCTGTAATTTTTTCAAGTTCATATTTAAAAAATGTTTATTACATATTAAAATACATTGTTTGGGAATTTATTTTTTAAAAATGATATCGTCCAAATGTAATCCGTTGCGCTCACGGCATTCATTTAATCGAGCACTAAAATTGCCCATGACGGCTCGGCAGGTATTCTCCGTGATGTCTGCCATTTCGTTACGGATATTTTCTTTTAATTGTGCCAAGGAAGTCGGTTTATTGGCGTAAACTTTTGATTTGACATAACCCCATAGGAAAAAGTCCATAGGTGATAAATCAGGACTGCGTGGAGGCCAACTTATGTCACCTTTCTTTGAGATCAATTTGCCAGGAAAAATTTCACGCACTCGTGGCAGAGACATGTTGGACGTGTGTGAAGTTGCTCCGTCTTGCTGGAACAATGTTCTTTGGTTATAGCCAGGAAAATTTTGCAGTTCAGGTATGAAGAAGTCGTCTAACATCTCCGCATACCGCTCTGAAGGCACTGTTACTGTGCGTTCCCTTTCATCTTCAAAAAAGTACGGGCCGATAATTCCTCGCGCCGACATCGCAGCCCATACAGTCACTTTCGGCGAATGTAGAGGTTTCTGATGTTTGTGTTTTGGATTGTTTGCACTCCAATAGCGGCAATTTTGCTTGTTTACATGACCATTAAGATGAAAATGGGCTTCATCCGAAAAGAAGATGTTGGTAAACGTTGAAAAGCGTTCAATCATCTGGTTTACGAAGTCAAGCCTCTGACCAGCATCCTGAGGCTTCAATTCTTGCACCAACTGAATTTTATAGGGGTTCAGCTTTAAATCTTTGTGTAAAATGCGGAATAATGATGACCTATGCACATTTAAAGCAACAGCACGCTTACGAATCGAAACGTTTGGGTCATCACGAACAGACTGAGTAACACTTTATACGTTTTCGACCGTTGTCGAAGACCTCGGACGCCCGGATTTTGGTTTATCTAGTGTTGAACCGGTCTCTTCAAACTTCTGGACCCATTTTCCAATAAGCCGAGCGTTTGGCGCATTATTTAAGTGACGAATATGTCGAAAATTGCAGAATTTTCTACGCGCTACAGTCGCCGAATTACCGTTTTTGTAAAACTCACGTACGCACAAAGCACGGTCCGCTCCCGAGAAACGCTCCATAGCGACTAAATTCCCAAGAGCCAGGCTACCGATTGACATACCCCCGCGCCGCTCGGAATAGTTGCGTTCACGCAATAAGCAAAACAAATGTGTACTTTCTTTTGAGACACCCTGTACTACAACATATCCAGAAATGACCAAAATCGCTGAGGTCGGGTTGGAGTGGTTCCCTTGTAAGTCATTTGATACTGAGAAAAACACTGCCAGCATAGACTGCTTTTTTCGAAATGTGGAAATTTTCACTCCTTTTTGTAAGAGATTCCATTGCTGTAAATGAAATCTAAGTAGGTTCAACTTTATTATATATGTAATTCTCCTTTCAGGCAGAGAAAAGGAAAAATATATACAAACAATTTATTTCCTTGGAAATAAACTGTTTGTATATATTCTTCCTTTTCTCTACCTGAAAGGAGAATTACATATATAACAACTATTTAAATACGGCAGATAGATTTCTTTATTTCTTACTGAAATTTTGATTTTTTTAAAAATTTCTCACTACTTCAGTGATTCATAGATGTCGTTCGACTGGCGATATTTTTCAGTCTCGACATCGAGGAGGGTAGGTGGTTCGATACAGCTCCACTGACGAGATCATAAGGTGGTCGAAGCGCATATGGAGAGAGGACCAGAGCGGTATTTGAAGAAAATAAACTGTTTGTATATATTTTTCCTTTTCTCTACCTGAAAGGAGAATTACATATATAACAACTATTTAAAAACGGCAGATATATTTCTTTATTTCTTACTGAAATTTTGATTTTTTAAAAAATTTCTCACTACTTCAGTGATTCATAGATGTCGTTCGACTGGCGATATTTTTCAGTCTCGACATCGAGGAGGGTAGGTGGTTCGATACAGCTCCACTGACGAGATCATAAGGTGGTCGAAGCGCATATGGAGAGAGGACCAGAGCGGTATTTGAAGAAAATAAACTGTTTGTATATATTTTTCCCTTTCTCTGTCTGAAAGGAGAATTACATATATAACAACTATTTAAAAACGGCAGATATATTTCTTTATTTCTTACTGAAATTTTTATTTTTTAAAAATAGCTTCAACTTTGTTTTGTGAAGATCACGAATAACATCGTTGAACTCATCCTAAGATATAAAATGGGGCTATTTACTGCTACTGTATTCATAATCGTCTTTCTCTTGAAAAATTGGACCGGTTTTCGGTTCGAAATCATCTAGGTCATTCGATTCCGAGACGATTTCGAATTTTTCTGGAGATTTAGGGACATGTATGCTAGGAGCGTCATGAAGTACAGGTCTCATGGCTGAGGAGATATTAGGATGTCCCCAGGATTTTGGTTAAGCAAAACTAGCAATCATCAACATGATTCTGAAATCCACCACCAAATAATTGGTACTCCAAAGTTCATAGACTTGTAAGTATCTAATAGCCATCCTATTAAGGTTCTTGAGCAAGTGTGGTAGAAAATTTTCGGAGCCCAAGTTCTGTCTTGATCGCCAACTTTTCACCCAAAATATAATTCGGAGGCTTTTATTACAAGTGGGTTCAAAGTCTTTCGTTGAGTGTTCACTGTCACTTAACTACATATTTAAAAGAAACTGTTCGGTTTGTTCACACAGGATCGCAACGACATCGTTTACATACGACAAAAATAATAGCACTACTATAATGCTATCACTATCCGCTAGTTCTTTGCACTTCGTTAGTGCATCTAATACTGATGCTCCGATGACCGGCCGGCTGCTTATATACCCGTTTCGTACATCTGGTGTTTTTTTTAGAAACATCGCGTATCAAGAATACTAGACGCGACAACATAATTCCTGTATAGAGGGATCCTTCGATGATTATAGGGTATGGTGAAATTTGGAATTACGCGGGGTTTTATGGATATGTCCGTTACTTTAAGCCCTAGGGGGCTGAGACGTCATAGATGGAGTCTTCACCAGATGCCCTATACGCGGTGTTGCTGTATTGTGCATAATTTCTCCAAACTTACATTTAAAAAATGTAGATTTGGCAACTTCGCATCTCGGTAAGAAAAACGACAAGCATTTATAAAATACCGACAGCACAAAACAACAAACCATTTCAAAGAGTACAAAACGGTGAGAAACAGAATCAACAGTCAAATAGCTCAACTAAAGAAAGAATACTGGGAAAAGTATTCAAAAGACATGGAAAACGACCTATATGGAGGACAAAAGAAAATAAGGAACATGCTGAGGAACAGAAAAAAAACCAATCAATGAATACGTTCAACTAAGTCCAATCGACAGCCAACAGTGGGTCAGCCATTTTAAGGACTTACTCCAGGCACCAGCTACAGAAAACAACGTAGACGAAAACCAACAAGAAACCACAGAACTAACAGATGTTAACATCAGTGAAGCAGAGATGCATCAGACAATTAAGAAATTAAAAAACAGAAAATCACCTGGTACCGACCAAATTACGAATGAGATGCTAAAGTACGGAGGCCTCAGCCTTGTCACAGAGCTCACTGTTCTATTTCAAAAAATACTTCGCACAACGTCAGTACCCAACGAATGGAGGAAAAGCATCACAATTCCGATCCACAAAAGAGGATCAAAGAAACAACCCGAAAACTACAGGGGAATCAGCCTACGAATAGTTCAGCCAAATTGTTAACCAAAATACTGTCACAACGGATCGTAGACAAGTTAGGGGCGTGCGAAGAATAGCAGGGCTTCCGGAATAACCGCTCTACTATCGACGATATATTTATTATCAGACAGCTGGTTGAAAAATCTATCGAATACGATAAATCGCTGTTCATTTGTTTTGTGGACTTTACACAAGCGTTCGACCGAGTCAAAATGGAACACATAACAGAATTACTGCGAAGAAAACAAGTAGACGAAGCAATCATACGCACAATATACGAACTGAATTCCAAAAACACCATGGTAATTAAAACAAATGACACTCTAACAGAGGAAATCCCTCTATCCATAGGAATAAGATAGGGTGATAGCCTAAGTCCAACACTTTTCAATGTAATCATGGACGAAATCATTGATGAGGTAAAAAGCACAAATATTGGGTACCCAATGGGACACAACACCGTTCAGATTATATGCTTTGCAGACGATGTTGCCTTGACAGCAGATAGCGAGGACAACTTACAAAGAATGCTTTTCCATCTCAATCGAACAGCCAAACAGTATAATATGAAGATATCTGTGGAGAAAACCAAAGTAATGGTAATAGCAAAAGAACCGGTAAGATGCAAACTAATGGTTGATGACAAGCATGTCGAACAGTTTGGGAAGTTTAAATACCTGGGAGCACATATAACAAGTAACAGGGCAGTAACGGAAGAAGTACGCACACAGGCCAACAAAGCGGCCATGATATCAGGCCAACTAAGAGACATAATCTGGAACAATAAACATATGACGGTTGAGAGCAAAGCAAGAATTTACAAGGTCTGTGTAAGACCGATACTGACCTACGGCGCAGAAACAAGAAATGAAACCACAAAGACAAAACAAATTATGAGAACCACAGAAATGAAAACGCTGAGAATGATCACGGGAACAAGTTTAAGAGATAGAATAAGAAACGTAAAAATACGCGAGGACATCGGAGTGGGGAATGTTGTGAAGTGGGTTCGAAACCGTCGTAGGCAGTGGAGAGATCACGTGGAACGAATGGACGATGACAGACTAGCAAAAACCGTGATGAGAGAGAAACCAAACACCAAACGGCCGCCTGGAGGCCCCCCAAAAGATGGAGAGACAGCTGGATTTCGACCTCAAACGAGGATCGATAAGGCATTGTATAGATAACAGAACTTGGTTCTACCTAGAAGAAGACGAATCCTGGTATGCTATGATAATCTATATATCGCATAGGTACATCCTTATACCTGCTTTGCAATCAGTCAAAAGATGTTGTTGATAGTCTCTAGATTTTGCTACGTGATACGACAATTTGCAGGTTAGCGTAAGGGTTACATAGGTAGAAATTATTGAAATAACACATCAGTTTGGCGGGGAAGATCTTCATGCAGACCAGTGTTATTAAGCCATTATTCCAGTGTAATTTGTTGGAATGCAAGTTCACAGATACTCTGTAGTTTCTTTGGGGTAAGCTATAAGCCCAGGGTTGTAAATTTGCTCTTTTACAGTCTTTGAGAACAACGTCAATCCACATTTACGTACCAATGTAATGCTGAATCTTATGAAGTCTAGATCTCTGTTGATGGGGTGTCAATATATGGTTAATTGGTTAAAACTATCCTAACAACTATTGGCATTTGGTTACGGTACAGAGAATTAAACTTTAATCTGTCGATCAGACAGAAAATGAAACATATTTATAATTTATTGCATATTATATGGAATCCACTTTTGCTAAACGGCACAAACATTATTTTTTTCTTTTTTAATCTTATTAATTTGCTGTTGCTCTTAAAAATGGGTCTCTTGTGTTGCTTCGAGAGAAGATAAAGCGTTTGTTTCAAGACAAAAACTCTCGTGATGAAATGAGATTAATAATTGCCTTGTCTCGATTAACTTCACTAAGAGCTATAAAAATACATATAAAATTATAATTCTTGGCAAAAGTAAATGAATATTTTTCTAAAAATAGATTTTATTGTCGGATTAGTTTTGTCTTCCTTTTGAGTTCATCGATACTATAATTCCGTTAAACTGCAAACTAATAACACTGTTTTACGTGGGTATTTGGAGTAATTTTGACATTAGTTAGTCATAACTGAATTTCATATTAATGTATCATGTATCGCTTTTAAGGGAGGAGGCCGGTAGCAACACAAAGTGTGAATATATTTACTTTTCCCCATGTCAATGCATTTTTTGATAATATTGCAACATCGCATGGTGAAAAGTCAATCCTCCTATAGTGTACACACTAAATGTGAAGGAAACTTACAAAAATTCTCCAGGATTACACCAAAGAGTAATCAAGAACATTAATAAAAGATATGCGCTGATTTGAAGGTAGTGATATTATTACTTATGGAACTGCATTAAACATTGTTACTTTTCATATGAATGGGACAGTAGAACAAAGGAAAAATTTATATTTACTACTTCTCCATATAAAATTAGGATATATTAAGATATTTGATTAGAAGAAGAACAGAGAAGGAAATACTAGTCAGGTCACTTTATATATTATATTATCAACAAACAAAGATAGTATATCCTCGTTAGTTATTTTTCGCTTTTTTGTTCATCCAGCAATTAAGTTTAATGATTAAATAACGAAAGCAAAACACCATGTAAACTTATGGACTTTTTTTTGAACTTCTTAATTTGTTTTACGTTTAAAGCTAATAAGCAACAAAGAAAAACTTTTTTATTTTTATTGTAATGAGTAAATCGAACATTCTGGTATTTTATTTTATTAGATTTTACAAAAGCAAAATTTCAAAAAAATTATTTTGATTAGAGCTCTCAAATAATACAGATAATAGTGATTCTTAATTATTTTGACATTAACCATAAGCTACTAGATGTTTTTTCGGTTCATCATAAGTCTACTTTGATATTTAGTTTAAACACAAATAAATCAGAGTTTATGCATTGATTTAAAGCAGGTTTTCTCCTAAACTATTTGTGCAGTGATTCTTTACGAGAATATCTTTTTTATGTAAATAGTTTTGCGGAATCATAATTTTTAGATAGAATTCTTAAAAAAGTGTCACATAAAAAAAAAGGGACAAATGAGTCAGACCGCCCCCTTATCGCAACGCCACTGATTAAATTTCCCGCGCACTCTTAATATCAAAAATTTACTAACATCTTTTATTGATTTTACTTCAAATACTAGAAAATACATCGCTGTTTCAAGCAGTTCCAAAGATAGTTTACGTTTCGCTGAAATCTCCATAGGCTAGATAAGGGAGGAATAGATAGGCTGTCTACTCAATCCTAATTTCTGTAACCACGTTCTGCGTCCTCTGATGAAATGTTCGCCCACTAGCAGCTACGTAGGGAAAAAAATATTGATCCACGTTTACATAAAGATGGGTAAAAATTAGCTGTTTTTCTCCCTCTCGAACTCAATTATAAAAAAATTGTATTTAAGACATTCTTTTGTGTTCATATTTAGTACAGTTTTACGACTTAATACAGGGTGTTTTTATAGAGGTATAGAACTTTAAGTGGGCAACACTTTTTTAACTGGCGGCCATTTTGTCAGTTGTCAAGTGATTTATGTTTAGTTTGGCATTTCAACATGAATAGACTGACGCCTGAACAACGCTTCCAAATTGTGCAAATTTATTTTGAAAATCATGGTTCTCTTCGAAATACATATCACGCACTACGTCCATTTTACGGTCAACATAATCGTCCACCACCAATTAATTCGATTAACTATGGAACGTTTTCGTACCACGTTTACTGTAAAAGATAATACGCATCCACAGAGACGTCGTACAGTGCGTACAGAAGAAGTCATTGCTGCTGTAGAGCGTAGCGTAGAGGAAGACCCGAATCAGTCTATCCGCCATCGTGCATAGGAATTGGATATGTGTCCATTCACTTTATGGAAAATTTTGCGGAAAGATCTTGGTTTGCGTGCTTACAAAATCCAACTCGTGCAAGAATTGAAGCCACACGATCACCTAACAAGATGTAGATTCGGTGAATGGGCCCAAAACAAGATTGCCGTTGATCCCGTTTTTCATAAGCGAATTTTGTTTAGCGATGAAGCTCACTTTTCTTTGAATGGATACGTCAATAAACAAAACTGCCGTATTTGGAGTGATGATAATCCTCAAGTGTATGTTGAGACTCCGTTACATCCAGAAAAACTGACCGTTTGGTGTGCTTTATGGGCTGGTGGAATCATTGGTCCGTACTTCTTTAAAAACGATGCTGGTCTGAACGTTACAGTCAATGGTGACCGCTATAGAGCCATGATTACTGACTTTTTCGTTCATCAATTGAACAACCATGATGTGCAGGAGCTGTGGTTTCAACAAGACGGCGCAACATGTCACACAGCTCGTGCCACAATTGATTTATTGAAGGAAACGTTTGGTAACCGCATAGTTTCAAGTTTCGGACCCGTGAATTAGCCTCCAAGATCGTGCGACTTAACGCCGCTAGACTACTTTCTGTGGGGATATGTGAAGTCGCTAGTCTACGCCGATAAGCCCGAAACGATTGATCACTTGGGGGACAACATTCGCCGCGTTATTGCCGACATACGGCCACAAATGTTGGAAAAAGTCATCGAAAATTGGTCCTCCAGATTAGACTACGTCCGAGCTAGCCATGGCGGTCATATGCCAGAAGTCATATTTAAATTATAATGCCAGAAGGTTATCTTTCGAATAAAGTAAATTTCATGTCAATTTAAAAAATTCATCTTTGTTTTATTCCATTTAAAAGTTCTATACCTCTATAAAAACATCCTTTATTTATAAAAAAATTGTATGAAAATTATTTTTATGGGTTGTATAAATAATTCGTCCATCATGGAGTTTTTTTTTTACTATTTTCAACTTTTATTAGTTATATCATTGTGTGGTGGTCGACAAATCAGAATATTTATTTTGTTTTGTAATACAGTTAGATGTTTTTGGTTCATAGAGAACATCAGTGTGGACTAAACACAGAAAATGTTAAAAAATCATAAAACATGTTTTTTTGATCACTTATAAGAATCATTTTGATATAATTTTTACAGAAATGTTAGATAATAAACTAAAAGCAAATACATAAAAACCAAAAATAAAAGGCTTTTTTTTTACATTTATGTCCTTTCTAATTGTAATAAATTTTAATCAATTTTCAGTATCATATCTGATTAAAATTTACTAAAATTAAAACTCTGATTATGATCGTACCTCATTAATAATTTTTTTTGCAAATTTTAAAAAAGTTAAAATTAGTATTATTAATATACATGATTGAACTTTTATCATCCTTACTGATTAAGATTAACGTCAATAACTTGGGATTGTCACTCAGAAGTATCCACACACAAAATCGTTTTTTATGATTTTCAAGATTGGGAACACGATATCTGGTGAAAATTGAATCATTTAACGAGAGACACAAGAGTTCCTGTATCTGCTCATATTTATTGTCTTCACAACAAAACTAAAAATATAAAAAAATATTATAATTTAAAAATATATACTAACAAATGTACCAACAGGGGTATTGGTATCTAGAGAAAGAATTATATGTCTTTTCGATCAATATAACCTTAAACATACTTACCAGTTTCTTCACTATGATTTTTAAAAATTATACACTGAAAAGATCAATAACTTAACCATCGAAGACTCATCTAAACACAAAAACAATGAAATAAACTTCACAAATAATCGTTATATTTAAACAAAGTGACAGAATCAGATGACAAGTCGATAAATTATGGTTATATTTTTTGGCGCCTGGGCCCCATCTATTAAAATGTTCACCAACTAAAAACATCGTAGAACTTCTCTCATAAGGAGTACCCAGACCATGGAAATCTCGGTCATCATCTTCAAAGTTCACTGTACAGCGTTTGTAGGCGAACTGATGCCGGCGACTAGGGTGCTATCGCGCTAAGGAACGCCTCCTTTTTTAAAATAGGTGTGTTTTTGTTTTCTAAACGTATGTCGAATCGGGCTTTCTGGTTTTCAGTCAGCTGTCGAAATCGCTAGACTTGTATGATGTTGTTCCTGAAATCGCTACAGTATACGATATCTTCATAAAGCAGGGACCATAACGATCTCGGGCGAGGCGTATCCAAGTACAAATTTATCTTACTAGACCGTATCGTGATGCGTGTTAGGTCTCGTAACGAGCGCAATCGTGGTTCATTTCCACCAGGTCGCTTTTTTGTCGTTGAAAGAAGGTAGATTTAGAACGTAAAAACCGAATTTAAATTTTTTCTACGTTACTGAACCGCAACGCAGGGAGGTGCGATGAGAATCCCTCCTAAACCATCCGACCAGATAGGAAATCTGGCCGCCTCACCTTTCTTCTCGCTCACCGGGGCAAAAGGGAGAGGATGATAAGTGGGCTTTTGTTTTTCTTCTGTTTACTTTGGAAATTGAAGTAAAGTTTGCTTCCAAAAATAAGCATTTGTCGGCTATGCATAAAGCATGATGAAGGTTGAGCATGAAATGCTCCAAGGTTAAGATTGTAAACGAAGATTAAAGTACGGGTAAGCTAAGCATTACGGTGAATAACACTTAGCCAAGGTGAACTTGCAAATATTTGGGTTTGTGGGCCTTTTTGTTTCTGTTATTTTCCGCAAAGAAAATGATTTAAAACTTTATGATAAAAATTTCCGCAAAAGAAATTGTTGTACAACTTGTCGCATGAAAGTAATTAGCTAATTTGAATGTAAAGTCCGCTACTGGAATGTAACGTAATGGGCAGCATGAAAAGAACTAATAAAAATTATTACGCAATGAAATTTTTAGCGTTATATTTACCCTTTTGTACGTTAGCGAGTAATATGTGTAATTATAACTATCTGTACATACTTTCCTTGTAATCTATTCCATAACGTCGTAAAAACAGTCTATTTAACTCACGCAAGGGATACATCTTATCACTGAGAACCTGTCATAAGTTGCTTTCAATTCCCGCAGTTAAATTCGCTGAGGAGGATGTGAAAATGTCTGAGATAATATTCCAGAATCAACCTTTTTTCCCGGGTATTCCGAAGCTAGAATCCCGAAAAAAAGGCGTTTTCATGTTCTGAAATATGTTGGACAAATGATGGACGTTTTTGCAGTGACTAAAACATGTTGCTAAAAACAGTACTAGTAACTGTAGACCTAGAAAAATTATGAAATTTTTAAGTGAAGATTTGATATAATATGAAATAATATTTTGTGCATTTCGCTTTAGAGCTTCTCGAATCTTTGGTTTTTCACTATCGGGGTGCAAGAGATAGCTACTAAATGCCCAAAGATTCCGAGAAATTGATTTTAAATAGTTTTAAAGTGTCGAAATCTAGACGTTCTCCGAAGACTACGATGTCTTCAAAAAGTCCATCGTGGTTGTTGTTTTGTGGTACTGGAACTGGTTTTCGCCACGGCCGTTGCATGTTGCTTCCTAGAAAACGTATAAAGGAAGAGAGCGATGCGTGTGCTCGATATATTTTGTAGTAACTTTCAGGCCACGCCTTTAAAGTTAAAATCCACGAATCAGAATCCTGGATTTCTTCCGTAAGCACTAATGCTTTTAAAAATGTGAAATTTGAAAGGTAATCCTGTTTGAAATGTTATGAAGTGATGTTTCTTTTTCACGTGTAGAACGATCCATGTTGATCGAATAAATATTTTCTTGTCGAGTATTGCAAACAGATATTTACAATAGTGCGGCCAGTTTTGTGTGTTGGTGGGGCGTGCTCATTGGTTAGATGGTTCTGGCCAATCAGAATGCGGATTTGGTTGCGTGTTATCGGCCCTGCTGTCAGTGTTTGAGGTCGTGTCGTCAAGTCATGATTTGTTTCTTTACTACCTACTACTAGTCGATTTTTACAAGTATTAAGCAACCACTGACTGTCGTCTCTGCTATTTAAGTTGTTGGGCCGCCTTGCAATTTCGATGGATTCGTTTATTACTCTTAGGATACGTTTTCACATCTTAATAGCATTATTTGAAAAAATAATTATATATATCGTGTGTTTAATCGGTGTTGGGCCATTGCAGAAGAGATTGTTTACATATATATATATATATATATATATATATATATATATATATATATATATATATATATATATATATATATATACTTTCTACCAATCTTGCAAGCTTTATTCCACCATATGTGGAGATGACCGTACCTTAAGGAAAAAAAAAACTCTGAACAAAAAGTTCGCTCCGTAAACGAAGTATTTATTGTATGATCCCATGGCAAACAATAGCTCAACTGTTTCTTTAATTTCATCAACTCTATACAACCGAAGATACATTTCACCCTTGAACGTAAGAAAAACAATTAGTTTCCGTTTTGAGGCATTTTCGTAAAAGAGGCAATGAATGGACACCTGCGATACATACAGTATATCGAAAACCATCCCACATGGATATCAGTTCGGTGAGTTATCTACCTCAACACCGCTTTACATTTCCACCATATACAGTGCGCAGCAAATACCTTAATTTAAAGAACAAAATTACATCTGCTGTAAAATATGTATGGACCAAACTAATAGAAGAACATCAGCTCGAAACTGGATACAAAATTAATTTTAACAACTCCCAGGAAATTGTCAACATAGTAAGTGACAGGGTATCTTGCAAAGTAAATAACTAAAAAAAAATACTATTAAGACTAGCTTTTAGTACAGTACTAAGGCAAAAAAAGAATAACGAATGTAAGATTTTTTTCTTAATTCAGTAAGAATGTCAACAGTGAAAAACACAATTACCTTTTTCTTCTATAGATATAGATATAGTGAGGGTTCGGTGCATTTTGAAACAATTTGGTTCTAAATGTTTTGCACAAATTCCATCGTTTGATGTAGGAATCCAATTTGTAATTCCCATTTGCTGAACACAAGGATTTATTTTTTCAGGGTTGCAGGAAATAAACAGAATCCATTTTAATGCTAAAGTTGTAATAAAATAAGTACTAAATGCAGTGTAATCTAACCCAAGACAAGAAATAGCCATATTAGTATGCGATAAAAGTATTACAGATGTTCTTTGTTGCAGCTTTTTGAAAGTAAAGAGATTTTCTAAAATTCTTTTCCCTAGGGACGCTTATAAAAAATCACCGTGAATTTTCTAATAAAAACTGAGAAACATATATTCATTATTTGGAGTAAACTAGCCATATAATCCACATTTCAAGGAAGAGTTCAATATATTTACATAAAAATTGAAAGAAATCAAACGGCCTCTATAAAAACACTAACAGTAAAAGGAAAAATGTTTATTGTAGTTCGGGTTGAACAGTCGAACCCGGAACATTAAAATAAACTGTGAGGAATTTACGATTAATTTGTAAATATACCGGCAATTATACATGACTAATAGTTAAAACGTTAAAACTCTTTAGAAACATTTAGCTTGTGTTTATGTTCTTGCTAAAGTTTTATTTTAAATTTCGATGACTGTACACTTAAGAAATAACTGTACACTTTGGATAAGGTGAATAAAATGAAGTATGTATTTCTGGAATAAGAGATATAAATAGTGACGACGTCTTAATTTAGGCTTTTGAGAAATATGGGAAACATAAAAAGATTTAAGTGGTCAGGGGTACTCTGGGGAGTGAAAAATAGGTATTTAAAATAAAATTCTTCTAAAAAACTTGAACCGACTTCTAAAAAAAGCGCTAAAAAACAAAAAATTGCACTATCATAAACCCCTCTATACCAATTTTGGACAAAATCGAGAAATATAAAATTTTTAATCTGCCATATGGGTGTGTTTAAAATAATTTTATATTCGTTTTGACGGACCCCGAAATCTTCTCTATACCAAAAGCCGAATAAAATTAAGTCTTACATTCGCCATATTATAAGCACCATCGCTGAGAAAGAGACGAACCGCACTTGAAAATGCCAAATGAGATTTTGGCGAAACGTCGTGAAAACGATTTTTTGAACGAACGGATTGAAACCCGGAATAACCAAACTATTCATTCCACCATCCGTGAAAACCTACGATATAATATATATATATATATATATATATATATATATATATATATATATATATATATATATATATATATATATATAGGTAGGTAGGTAGTTGAATGAGTCCCAATAAACAAAAATTCGGTAAATACAACATGGAACATGATTGTTATTGACGAACAAAAACTAAATTAAGAACACTTATTAATACAACAAGCCTCATCCATAGTAAGATAAGTACTACTGACACATTTCTCTCTATCTCTTTCTAAGCGAGAGCCAACGTGTTTCTATGTGGCCCGTGTATATATCTTTATATGTCTATAAACTAAACTAATGTCGTAGTAATGCCCCTGATGTTAAGGACATATAACTAACGAACTATTTCGACCTCCGTCAAAATATTAGGATGTTTCGTCTCAGCATCGGTGGTTAACTCATCAGTGAGATCCACCGATGCCTTTCCCAGCCATCCTCGTCATGCTTTCCACAACTTGGAACTCCTACTTAAGCCAAACTTGTCGGAGAACAACGGTGGGATGTTCTTACCACAACACTAACTAGAACCGTAGACGTAAGAGAAATTAATATTATTTAATATACCGGGTGTCAACGAATCTATTAGACAAGTCATAATTTCTAGAGTATTATGTGTATCAAAATGAGAATTGGTACAGGTAAATGGTATGTGAAGAGGAGAGTTTTCGCATATTTTCCACTTTCCGGTCACTTCCGGTTTCACCGGAAATGGCCCCGGTTTTGAATTCTTAAATAGAACACCCTGTATATTTTAACATCTTTGGATTTCTGAGACAATTCTAGATCAGAATTTGACATTTTAAAAACTTTTTACGTCTACTCCATTTTTTTAGAGACACTTTTAAAATTGCATCTAGGTGGCCATGATCGGACGCAAACTAATCTAACGGCCTTAGGTGATGTCAAAAAAATACAATCGCAAAGTTTTAGTGACTAGTATGAAAGACAGGAATTGGATTAAAAATTTAACAAAAATAACAAAAAACTAACAAAATAAACTAATAACTTAGACGACGCACTTAAAATATTTGAAAGTACAGTAGCTGAATTTGTTAAAAAGTTTAGTGTAGTAAATGTTCAAAGTGCATTCCTTCTTTTTCACGACACATTTCAGCTCGTTCAATTGTTTCTCTCAACACGTTTTGTAGCATTTGGGGCGTTATACTTCTAAATGCCCGTAAAATTCTTTCTTCTAATATTTCAAGAGTAGCTGGGGCTGCTTTCTTTAACATATCCCCAGACAAAGAAATCGAGCACAGTAAGATCCGGTGAGCGGGCTGGCCACCGTACCGGACCATTGGTTGCAATAATTCGATTATTAAAATGCTCTATTAAATAATTAAGAACTTCTCTAGTATTGTGAGGCGGTGCTCCATCTTGTTGAAAGTAAATTCGCCGTAAAACTGCTAAAGGTATATCATTGAGATGATTTTCGATTTCATTTTGAAGAAAACCTGTTAACTGACCTTGAAACAATATTGGCCCAATTATTCTGTTTCCAACGATACCAGCCCAGACATTGACGCCAAATCTTTCTTGAAAATTGCCCTCTCTCATTTCATGTTGATTCTGTTGGGCCCAGTACCGAGTATTTTGCTTATTGAACATACCATTATTTGTAAATCGGGATTCGTCGGAAAATAGAACAAAATCGATAAAATTTGGGTTGACTCTATGATTTTGAAGCAGCCAATCACAAAACACTACCCGTCTATCGCCATCCTCAGTATACAAATGTTGATGTAACTGATATTTAAATACTCGATATCCATGCTTTTTCAGTATTTTTCTTGCTGATTCATAACTTATCTGCAGTTCTTGACTAATTTTTCTTAGCGAAACTGTTTTATCAACCTGAACCATATCAAGTACGTTAATCTCAGTCTCTTCATTTATGATAAACCTCTGTTCCGCCTCTTGATTTCCTATTTGCCTAAAACGAGTTTCGACATACGGAAAATACTGATGGGCTGGATGTTGCCGATTCGGATATCTATGAGCATACAACTCGGCAGCATTCCTTGAATTTCTATGACACTCTCCAAATATTAATAACATATCCACTTTTTCACTTTGAGTATACATTATTTTAACGAAAATTTAAACTAAACTTAACGAAAATTAAGAAACTTTTACGTCTGTTCTTAGAGGGTATGTCACTGTCATTATCTACTTAAGTGAGTGCTTTGTTTTCCAAAGAAGACTTGATAAAAACAGTTGCAAATTATTATGCATCATGGCTGTCCATGGCGCACTTGTCATAAGTAAATAAATTATTCAGTATTTTGCTTAATAATATTTAATTTCTGTTCTTATGTCTATTCCAATCGCAAATAAATTAGTACCGTTAGATTCGTCAAAGAATGCTTTTTTCGAAAAGTAGTTGTCAAAAAAGGGGTCGCCATTTGAAAATTAATAGTTAGAAATGAAAACGTAATTTTGTCAACTTGTCTTATTCCTGTCTTTCATACTAGTAACTAAAACTTTGCGATTGTATTTTTTTGACATCACCTAAGGCCCTTAGATTAGTTTGCGTCCGATCATGGCCACCTAGATGCAATTTTAAAAGTGGCTCTAAAAAAATGAAGTAGACGTAAAAAGTTTTTAAAATGTCACATTCTGATCTAGAATTGTCTCAGAAATCCAAAAATGTTAAAATATACAGGGTGTTCTATTTAAAAATTCAAAACCGGAGCCATTTTCGGTGAAACCGGAAGTGGCCGGAAAGTGGAAAATATGCGAAAACACTCCCCTTCACATACCATTTACCTGTACCAATTTTCATTTTAATACACATAATACTCTAGAAATTATGACTTGTCTAATAGATTCGTTGACACCTGGAAGACTGCTGATCCTATAGAAGAAAGTTGGCTCACGCTTAAAAAGAAATAGAGTGTTGTTGATGAGTAGTACCTCTCTTTCTAATTTCGGTCACATGACAGGGTTATCCAATGAGTTTGGAGTATTGTGCTTAGCTCCGCCATTAGAAAGAGATACTATTCATCGAAAACTTTCTATCTCTTTTTAAGTATGAGCCAACCTTCTTTTATAGGATCTTCAGTTTATATTAAGTAATATTAATTTGTCTTACGTTTGAGACCAGAACTAACCAAAAATTTTAATTGGTTAAGATTAATTTTACACTTGTTTCTAGATTTAATAAAAATAAAACCTGTTGTTAATTGAGACGGGCAAATTTTATAATTAAAAAAAAGTTTATTTCATGAAGATTGAATGATCTGGTAAAGTCGCCACAGATATTAAGCTTTTTAAGTAGTAAACGAAACCTACGAACCTTTTTTTCCTTTTTTTTTTTTGAAAATACTAGTTTTTCTTAATTTGTTTGATATAGTTTGTGCAAAAATAGCTGAAATATATAACATTAAATGTATTTTAACTAATATCAATAATAACAATTACAAAAGTTCAGTGTTATTTCAAGAAATAACAATGCCCTTGAAGTGAATAGTTTTTTTTTATTTCCTGGAAAAATACGGAAAATTGTTGGGAACCAAGGCACCACAATCGTATTCTACGAACTCAAAATAAGGAGCATGTGGACGAATTTTCAAAAATAATTTTCGTTTTCCGGGATTTCAAAAATAGAATGAAATATTCTTTAGCGGTATAAAAGGAGCAAAGCACATTTTTAGTTAATAAAATTACTTAGAACAATAATGAAACTTTGTACAATAGAGGCATTATTATCATAAATTTATGAACAAAAATTTAATTTTACCCTAAAAATATTTCTTTGTAAACCTATTGGTGTGGACGACCTACTTTCATGCGTTATTCGCCGAATCAACGCAGACTCTTTTAAATAAAAATAGCTTTCTGTGACGCATGATAATTTGATCGAGATTTCTCTCCATTGGCTTCCGAAAATAAACTAATTTTTTGTATTATAAAAAGCTATTACACAAGTCACACGCTTAATAAGTCGTTTGTCCACTTTAATTACTGGGAGAGTAGGCTTTGTATCTATGCAGTATACAGGGTATTAAAAATGGTGACAACACTATTACTAGCTTTATCTGAAATGGTTTTACAAGATGCGTGATTAGTTATATTAAAAATAAATGTTTGATTGTGCGTATAGAAATCTTCGCTGTAAAACACAGGCAGGCATAAATAAGAAAAACCCGGTCGAAAATTCCGTACTGTCGTAAATACACGTATATTTAAGATAAAATATTAAATTCCTGGTATAATATTGCCTTAAGTTTCCTAAATAAATTAAATAATAATATTTACAGTGCTAAAACTTTAAATCTTCGTGTTGCCGAAGCGGGGAAACCCAAACATCAAACGGCGTAGCGGCATTCTGGTCGGAGAACCACCGGATTTCAGGGCGTTACGTCACCACTACTAAAGGGTCTTTTTTATAGAGGTATAGAACTTTTAAATGGAATAAAACAAAGATGAATTTTTTAAATTGACATGAAATTTACTTTATTCGAAAGATAACCTTCTGGCATTATAATTTAAATATGGCTTCTGGCATATGACCGCCACGGCTGGCTCGGACGTAGTCTAATCCAGAGGTCCAATTTTCGATGACTTTTTCCAATATTTGTGGCCGTATATCGGCAATAACGCGGCGAATGTTGTCCTCCAAGTGATCAATCGTTTCGGGCTTTTCGGCGTAGACTAGCGACTTCACATATCCCCACAGAAAATAGTCTAGCGGCGTTAAGTCGCACGATCTTGGAGGCCAATTCACGGGTCCGAAACGTGAAACTATGCGGTTATTAAACGTTTCCTTCAATAAATCAATTGTGGCACGAGCTGTGTAACATGTTGCGCCGTCTTGTTGAAACCACAGCTCCACATTATGGTTGTTCAATTGTTGAACGAAAAAGTCAGTAATTATGGCTCTATAGCGGTCACCATTGACTGTAACGTTCTGACCAGCATCGTTTTTAAAGAAGTACGGACCAATGATTCCACCAGCCCATAAAGCACACCAAACAGTCAGTTTTTCTGGATGTAACGGTGTCTCAACATACACTTGAGGATTATCATCACTCCAAATACGGCAGTTTTGTTTATTGACGTATCCATTCAAACAAAAGTGAGCTTCATCGCTAAACAAAATTCGCTTATGAAAATCGGGATCAACGGCAATCTTGTTTTGGGCCCATTCACCGAATCTACGCCTTGCTAGGTGATCGTGTGGCTTCAATTCCTGCACAAGTTGGATTTTGTAAGCACGCAAACCAAGATCTTTCCGCAAAATCTTCCATAAAGTGAATGGACACCTATCCAATTCCTGTGCACTATGGCGGATAGACTGATTCCGGTGTTCCTCTACGCTACGCACTACAGTAGCAATGACTTCTTCTGTACGCACTGTCTCTGTGGATGCGTATTATCATTTAGAGTAAACGTGGTGCGAAAACGTTCCATAGTTAATCGAATTAATTGCTCTGATGAACGATTATGTTGACGGTAAAATGGACGTAGTGCGCGATACGTATTTCGAACAGAACCATGATTTTCAAAATAAATTTGCACAATTTGGAAGCGTTGTTCAGGAGTCAGTCTATTCATGTTGAAATGCCAAACCAAACTAAACATAAATCACTTGACAGCTGACAAAATGGCCGCCAGTTAAAAAAGTGTTGCCAACTTAAAGTTCTATACCTCTATAAAAAAACACCCTTTATAAAAGAGAAACGTCAGCTGCGAAATTAAGGACATTACGAGTTGCTCTCTTGTAGAGTGGACTTGTCCTTTTTCTGATCGAGCAGAGCTCTCAGGGGCCACGAGACTGTCCTATTTTTTAGGCAGATTGTGGTTCTCAATGTAAGTTGTTGTGGACAACATATCTTCTTCAGATAATAAAGATCGTGATTCTTATTTCCGAAATTCGAATCTTATATTATCGTCGACGTAAAGGTGAGGTTAGCGGCGCGTATGAGTTACTCCACCAGCGCATCCTGACATAAATAAATTATTAACTAGAATATGACAACTCGAGAACTTGACAAATTACCATCAATAAAGATGAAGTTCATGGCGCGTACGAATTCTTACATTCGCGGGAGTGATAAAAAATTCGGGATTCGGAGATTAAATCTAGTTTAGTAAGGGTTTTTCATACTCGAAAATTGAAAAATCTTAAAATCGGTAGTGTGAATTCATCGACAAAAGTAACACAGCGATGTTCGTGTACGTGACGTGACGGTTCTGTTCTTGCCCACTGATGAAGTGATTTAAATTCATTGCATTTTCCTGGATTTCTTAGAGTTTAGTAAGCACAAATCCGCAACTGAGCAAGAGATTATAAAGTTAAGAAAAATCCCGAAATTGACGAATAATCCCGAACGTAACAGTAGATAGGTAAAAAAATCCCAGATGTGACAAAGCGGAAACTAGTCTGGATTCAGCATTAAAAAGCAGTTAAAATTAGGAAAAGTTAAATGCAGAAAAACATGAAATAAAAAGTGAAATAAAAGTAAATTGGATTCATGAATGAGTGTTATTTCGATAATCTCTTCCAAACTAGCTCATTCCCTAGATACGTATTTAAAATAAAATTAAATTAAATAATTTTTTTGAAATCATTGAGCTTCATTTATTCCTTCGAATCGCGGTGAGGGAGAAGAAAGATGAGGTAGTATGGTTTCTAAACATAGTCGGAAGGTTTGGCGGACCTCACCAACAACTCCATGATTTGTGTTAAGTATCTATCTTACACAGATACTTGAAAAATCGAAAAATTGTATAAAAACCTGGTGAACGCACAAACTCTAAATAATTAATAGAAAAGGGAACATAATACTTTGGTAATAAGATAAAACATGTAGATCCATATTCTTAATTACGATAGACGTGAATGGTGGCGGTCAAAAGTAACTGTAACTGAAAAATCATTAACCAGCGTTGATGTTTGGCTAAAGCCGCAGGAATCATAAAGAAAATCATCGAAAGATAAAAAAATAAAATAAAAACTCCGATGACGGACGTCTGATAATACACCAGACGGTTACCATGACTACACGAGTGGTCGTGAGACACCAAATATTGTTTAAATGTAGGGAATTTTGAAAAGGGTTTTTCATGTCTGTCCCTAAAATCTCTTGGACTTTACACAAAATATGGTTTGGAATACCATAGGCTTGACGGTTTCTATTTTAATTAATATCTTTCTGGAAAAATCAATAGTGCGATTCTGTGACCTCAATAATAAAGTTTCCCTTTTCAAAATTGTTGGAACCATTTTTGAAAAAAAAAGGAATTATTTGTGAGGTTTTGTGAAAACCGAAAAGTGAACCGAAGTATTCTTGGGTATTCTTAAGAATTTCAAGTATGGTATTTTAATAAAACCGATGGAGACACAGATAATAATCTTAGATCTACTACTTTCTTATAAACATGATTTTCCATCTTTTCCTTGTGATGTTTTGACAGTTATTAGGTCAATTTAGTAGTGACAAGATGTGCTGATAGCTTCAATCAAAACAACAATTAACTGGTGTGGCAAATAATTTCAAAAACTGTTAATAGTTGCTCTACTGTTGTGTGTTATGATATATGTTATATTACGCTTAAAATATTATAAAAATAAGTCGTTTAAAATGTTGTGATATCTTATTAAATAAAAGCGTTTTTGAATTTTATCCTGTATTTCCAAAATAGAAGAAAATTTTTAAGTTCTGTTTGTGATATTTTAAATTTCCCCCCCAAAAAAAAAACGCTCATAAATGCTACTTTAGTTTTTTGATAACCTAAGACTCCCTAAAAGTATAGAATTTGGGACACCCTGTAAATCGATCACTGCGAGACGGCGACACCTATTTGAAAAAAGTCGAAATTGGTTCAGTAACATCCAAGATTGCCCTGATAATATGATAGACACCAAAAATGTATATCTGATTTTCTCCAAAATTGGTATGGGGTGGGGGAGTTTCCGGTGTCGTATATAACGAATCTAAAATTATTTTTGAAAAATTCATTATGGCGGATCCAGAAAGGGGGATTAAAAATTTTACATCTCTCCAAAATTGGTATAGAGAGTTCTTTGATTACAAATATAAAATTATTTTAAAAAAATTTAATATGGTGAATCCAGTATGGCGGACTAACTCTCGATTTTGTTCAAAATAAATATAGGGGGTTTTTGAAAAAATAAATTGGGAATTTAAAATTATTTTGAAAAAATTCTATATGGCGGAACAAAAATTTATCATCTCTCGATTTACGCCAAAATTGGTTAGGGGGGTTTTAAAGGGTGTAAATTACAAATTAAAATTATTTTTAATTTCTCAATAAGGCGGACTAAAAATTTAACATCTCTTTTTTGTTCAACATTACTGAGAGTGTAAATACCGAATTTAACATTCTTTTAAAAAAAATCAATATGGCAGATGCAATATGGCAGTCTAAAAATTTGATATTTCCGGATTATGTCTAAAATTGGTACTGGGGGAGTTTTTGAGGGTGTAGATTAAGAATTAAAAATTATTTTTTTGAAATTCAATATAACAGATGGGTTGAAAGTTTACTTTATTCCCATTTTTTCAAAACTGCTATTAGGGGACTTTCGGATATTGTAAATTACGAATCTGAAATTCATTTTTTACAATTTAATATGGCAGATACCATAAGAGGGACCAAAAATTTTACATTTTTCGATTTTGTCCAAACTAGTGCTCTCTTGGGGCGTATACTACGGATTTTTCCAATATCATTGTTGAGGGATTTTAGAGGCCATTACGAATCTAAAATTAATTTCTTAAAATTGTAGATAAAGGATTTACTATAGCATACTAAATATTTGTTTGGTATTAAATAATTTCATTCTAACTGGTCCTTGGAGAATTCTAAAAATCGAAAAATTTGTTGTTATTCAATCTAGTGTGGTCTATAACTCTGGATAAAATGGGAATTTAGAAACCCAAATCAATCACAACTAAAAAAAATAAAATTTTTATAAAAATTATCAACCGACTGTTAAATAATCGCTAAAAAAACGAAAAATAATATAAATTTTTATGTGAAATTAAATTTTTTGAAGTCGGTGCTATATTATTAATTGAAACAAATAACTATCAACACGAGACACGTAAAAGCTACGGTAAGAAGACCATTCCGAATAAAGTGTTTCTCAATATTTTAGCGCCGACCTCACAAATTTCAATTTCATTTGAAAATTTATACTGTTTTTTTTCGCTTTTAATGCATTTTTAGAAGTCAGTTCAATTTTTTTTAGGAAAATTTTATTTTGTGATTAATTACAAGTATGGAAATTAAATTTCATTTTTTAAAATTTAAATACTTACACTATTTACAGGTGGGCAAGGCTAGAACTTCTAATCCAATTCCTCAATAATAGTTCTAAAGCGTTGATTGAAATATTGCTTGCTATTTATAGCAAATTACATTAGATAATGTTGGTTTGTACGCACGACTATTTGCCATTGACATAGAAACATAAGAAAAATCCTTCAAAATAGTAGGTTGTATATGGGCCCAATTATAAAAAATGTGTTCTAAGATGTCTAAAAAATTATATTGGAATTATTTCTTGGTGTTTCGGAGATATTTCTGCAAAAAGAGAAACAATTTCTACAAACGGAAAAAAACTTTGGTAACATTGTTTGCCAACATTGCTTTCTGACCAGGCTACTTGTGTATAGGAAAATACGTTTGTGGTGTAGGCACAGTAAAAACTAAGATAGTCAGTAGGTTCACTGCACTTCACGCCAACTAAAGTTTTCGGTGACATCCAATCAAGGAAGTTAGAGGGGATATGGAAAACTACAAAAACAGACTAAATGCAGAAAATAAATGTCATAAATTGACATTAAGTGGCTACGTGGAGCAAGCGCAGAAAGAAATTTGATAGTAAATTTGTTGCATGAGGTAGGCAATATAAGAACCAGAAAACTAGTGCAGGATTTGCGAAAGTGGCGATCGGTATCCAGACGTATTTTTTGTGTTTAATGTGGTTGTTTGTCTTCTTCCTCGACATTCTCTTGATTTTTTTATTATGCCGCGCAGAGACATTAGGTAAATTTCGGAATTAATATTTATCAAGACATTTGTGCAAACATTTTATTTATAACAATGCATGGTATTGTTTTGAAAATCCCGTTAATTCATTATTTACAATATTTACATAATGATATATCTAGGAAAATGATGTCTTTTGGGAAAAATTCGATACTTTCTCCCTATTTCGAGATCATAGAATACGATTTTAGCTTTGATTTTTCACTATTTTTCCTCAATTTCTCAAAAAACTCAAAAAACACCAATCATCACTTTAAATTCTGAAAAAAACATACGATTTTAGCTTTGATTTTTCACTATTTTTCCTCAATTTCTCAAAAAACTCAAAAAACACCAATCATCACTTTAAATTCTGAAGAAAACACCGAACTAACGTATTTATTTTCAATGGTACTAGTTAAAAGATCATGTATGTAATACATTTCAACTATTTTTGCACAAATTTTAGTGAATAAATTTAGAAAAACTTGTATTTTCAACGAAAAACCAAAAATACATTCCGTAAAGGTCATCGACCGTCAGACTCGCGAAAACGACTAATATTCGTTTGCACGTTGCCAGATGTAAAATACTTTCGTGGTATAAACTATAAAATTTGTCCATCTCAGTCAACAATATAGTTGAATTTTTGTAATGTTTTATACAGTCTTAGGAAAAAATTAATCTTAACCACCTAAAATTTTTTGTTAGTTCAGGTTTATCTTGATTTTGTTTAATTTATAAAACTGAAACTAATCTGAACTAATCTAAATTATATATATATAAACTATAAAATTTATCCATTACAGTTAACAACATAGTTTGATTTTTGTAATGTATAAAAAATGTAATGTAAAAAAGTTCAGGTTTATCTTAATTTTGGTTAATTTGTTTGATACAGTCTTAGGAAAAAATTAATCTTAACCACCTAAAATTTTTGGTTAGGTCAGGTTTATCTTGATTTTGTTTAATTTATAAAACTGAAACTAATCTGAACTAATCTAAATTGACCTAGCATTATATATATAAACTATAAAATTTATCCATTACAGTTAACAACATAGTTTGATTTTTGTAATGTATAAAAAATGTAATGTAAAAAAGGTCAGGTTTATCTTAATTTTGGTTAATTTGAGAAACTAAAACTAACTTGAACTAGCCTAGATTTATTAATTAAAAATGTTAATTGTCCAGCAGGGACCACGTAAAGGCGGGAAAACCTGTGAATGAAAAGAATATATGTGAACTTCATAACATTCGTATTGGCAATCTGGCAACAGCGCTAATTTTTCGGGTTTTAGGAACGAGTCACACCAATATTTAATGGCGGAAGCGATTTTGTTTCGATTTGTTTTTTGATAATTTTCTTGATATTTCTATAAAAATGTGCAAATTTATGAATTTTTATATAATACAGAGGCTTCTATCAGTGTGAAATTTATGGCTGTAACAAAATTTCAACGATTTATTACAAAAAATTGAACCTAAAGTGAAAAGTGTTTTTCACTATTTTCCGCAAAACTGAGGAAAAATAAGGGAAAACGGAGGTCGGAATCGTGTTCTACGACCTCGAAATAGGGGGAGGTACCGAAATTTTTTCAATAAAAAATGTCGCTTTCCTAGATTTCCTATGATGCAAATTTTTACACAGAGAATTGTTTACATCTATTTTACGTCAGTATTTATTTTATTAATCATTTAATAATGAACTCTAAATTGTAATTTTTCCAATATAATATCACAATAAAAGATTGCTCAAGTCTAGTCCTGTCCCCTGACTTACTGCGCAAGTACAGTACAGCCTCTTTAAGGGGAGTACAGCTTTACATGCCGGACCGGATTTATTATAGGATATTTCCCGTTCTTTTACCCCCTCTAACTTCCTTGCCTCCAATAGATGTAACACTAATTCTAGACATTCCAGTTTCGTAGTGAAGTAAAAACAGATAATTGTTTTAAACAACTTAACTCGAAATTAAATAAAATGCTCGTCCGTTCTGACAGCATAAAAAAAATTAACATCTCAAATATCGCACCTTACATTTGCAAATCAATAACTGCAGAAAAATCTTTACTTTTTTATTAACATTGCTCAACTTTAAAACGGGTCTAAATTGACAATAAACAGCCAAATTCACTATTAAGGTTTAAATCTTAGACCCGATCTAGTTGCCATGGAAGTTAGATCTTCTAGTCGGCCAGTTTTGTTTTGTTCATGATATTGTCATAATCATATTAGTATCTTCCTGAAATTTTGATTTTTAAAAATTTTGCACTTCTTCGTAGATTATATAGATGTCGTTTGACTGACGATATTTTTCAGTCTGGCATCGAAGTCGGCAGGTTTTTAATATCCTACAGACATACTTTGGAATTTATATTTTATATAACTGTTGTTTCCTGCGAATGTTGCTCTCGGTCCGATACAGCTCCACTGACGAGACCATAAGGTAGTCGAAACGCATGTGGAGAGAGGACCAAAATTTTAACCTTTTTAAATTTGGTTGTTTTTTATATTTCCAAAGTGGAAGAAGGTTGATTTTTATGCACACTTTTGGAATTTGTATACTCGTTTTTAAGTAATGAAAAATTATTTCTAAAAAAGAAAAACACGTCAAACATTTATTACATTCTATTTTTTTTTTGTTTCAGATTCGATGGCAATATTTCGCTCACGCCACTAACCCTTTGAAAAAGCCCGAACAATGCATAGCGGCCAGGGCGGGCGCGGGCCCCCTCGGGGCACCTGGTCGCCGCTTCCGTTCCGCCCTCCGTCACCTTACGCGCCTTCGCCTCCTCCACGATTAAGTAGTCCAAGTGTTAATATGTTCGCTGGCCGCATGCCAGTGTGTCCACGACCGAGATGGCCGGTACCACCACCAGGGGTGTCGCCGCCTCCACAATTACCAAAGCCATTTCGACTACCAATGCATCCCGTAAGTAAAACAATATATTTTTTAAAGATAATTTACTTATTTTAGGGAGTTAATAAGGAAGAGGGGATTTGTAGATAAAATTATGAAACCTACCGGCCTCTCGCTACTTATCACTAAAGATAAATGAGTTTTATATGATTTTTAGTCTATTTGCAATTTAATATTTAAAATGTTTGGAATGAACCTCCATAATCCATAGTGTAACATATTAACATAAAGAAAGGATAAATAATTTTAGTTGTAATTCATCACAACATTAACATTATAGAACTATTTGAGATAGAAAGAGATCATTTATATTTTTTGTGCGTATATTTTTAAAACAATTTAATTATAAGTCCCACTTTTACCTAGTGATTAGTTTCATGAACATACCATTATCATTAGGTGTAATGGCACATACAGCTATCTACCAACATTATAAATTTTCAAGTTTTACTTTATTATGATTATCTTGGAGCAAAACAAGAATAACATGGGGAAAAACATATTGATAAATAAATAATTCTTCACAAGCTAAAGATACTAATTGAGTTAATTATTCGGAATAGTAAAAACACCGAATTTTCCAAATTTTTCGATGATTTTTTACACACCTCTAATTTTCAGGTCGTATATCAAAAATATGAAGTTTTTTGTCGATCGTGCATGGTTTTCCCAAAAAAGAAAAATTTCACTTATCCCTGTCGCTTTTGTTTATTTTCCGACCTTTTCTGTTACAATTTGCCACTTTCACTCAAACACATATGAACATTCTGAACTATATGAAAAATCGAGTTGGGGAACAAGACGCTAACAAACTTAGGTTATGAGACAAATACCGTGCAATGTTGCTGAATGTTTTTCTTTAAAATAACACAGGTTCGTTCAGGTTAGTACCTGAACAGCCACCGGTTTTTTTTATTTTTAATGGAAAATTCGCCTTCTTCCGCAATTATTTATGTAAATGTTGTTAAAAAATAATTAAATATAATGCGAGATTGGCAAAACAACTTCATATTAGTGTTCTACGACCCAAAAATAGAAAATGTGTAAAAAATCATCAATAAATCCGGAAAACTCCATGTTGCCACTATTCCGAATAATTAGCTTAGGTAATTGTTTAGATTAGCTGAAATCTAATTTCTTTACATATCCTCTAATCTGAGATTGTAGAACACGGCTTTGGTTTTTCTTATTTTTTCCTTACCTTTCCAGAAAACAAAAAAAAGCACTCTTTCACTTTAAGGTAATTTTGATTTCTTGAAAATAATACAGAATTTTCCTATTTATTATACATTTTATATAACATAAATTCATTGTATGTTATAAATATCAACTTTACCGACTATTTTTGTACAAATTTTCCAAATTATCTCTTTTGAGACAAGTGAAATTTATAACGTAACGTATATAACATGTCATTCTTTTTTTGAAATTTTTAATTTTTCGATTAAAAAACGGCAAATTTCTAAAATTTTATATGATATCGAAATTTACAAAAGCGTGAAATTTGTGAATGTAACAAAATATTAACGATTTAGTGGAAAAATGATGAAATGGAATATTTTTTTGTGTTTTGTGGAAAATTGAGGAAGAATTGTAAAAAACCAAGGTTAGATTCACTTTTTTGCATCTCAGACCAGGATATATGTGAAGAAATTTCCCAAAAAGAATAAAAATAAATTTTCCTAGATTTCACTTAATCTTAACAATTATTTTTTAATATTTTACAGCTTCTGATTTTCAGTTTCTATTTATTTATTTATTTTTCTTTTTTGAGCATCCTTTATCAAACAAATTCTCAAGATATTGAAATCATATAGAACAAAAATTGGCTAGGTAATTAAATTAAATTAATCCAAAAACACCATACACCATAAACTAAACTAACCAACTAAAATTTCTAACTTCCGCGACAACAAAATCAGTAAGTTTTAAACTTTTATAGTGAATCTGGCAATTTTGGTTTTTGATTCATCTTACTATTCGAGCATACACTGATGGAGAGAGCATGTAATGTTCTGCACGCGTTACACGGCAAAGTGAGAGAGAGAGCGAATATGGGGACATGCTATCTCTCTAGCTCCAAAGGATTTACTTTTGTTCTTCACCCTCATAAAAGCACACGTCGGTCAATCGCGGTTTGGAACAAGAGAGATAGCATTTCCCCGTATTCGTTTTTCTCTCTTTTCCGTGTAACGCGCGCGGAGCATTTCAGTTCTATATGCTCGGAGATTTTACTAAACTAATTATTAAAGCAAAAAATATTATTTGGGCAAGATTTGTTGGTGTTAAATTATAACAATCTTATATTTTAAAAATATACACTCAGATTCACTAAAAACCCGATCTAGTTGCCATGAAATTTAAATCTTATAGTCGGCCGGTTTGGTTTACTTATGATATTGTCATAATTTATATTACATATGTCAACAAATAAACGCTTATATAGGGATATTAAGGGTAAAAATTTAGCCATAAAGGTTTGCAATATGTAAAAGAAATAGCTGTATCCCGAAAATAAATAAAGTTCTCCATTTTTGCCGGTTCAGTAGTAAAACAAAATAATTTTTTTATTCTTATATTTTTAGGGTTTAAAACTTGCTTGACTTATTGTTGCTCTTGTCAGTTTAAGCCCTCTGATGACAATTTAGGGCGGTTTTAAATTTAAATCATGTTAGTGAATCCGGCTGTTAAAGTCTCTGCTCCTACTGCTTTTTGGTTTAAACTATTCAGTCCGGCACGAAATTGGCTGATGTTTGCTATCCGATAAAAATAAAAAAAGAAGAGGGTGGAAAAACAAAAAACTAAACAAGCGTTCTATTAATGATGACTATTTCTTTATGTAAGTTACAACGTAAAATTACATTGTATACTTTCAAAATAAATCTTTTCAAATAGTCCTCTCATGGAGCATAATACAATATTTATCATAAAATAAAGAAAAACAATTATAAGACAACACATTAAACTCAATTTTTAAAATTTATTGATATGTTTGAACGACTTATATAACTTCATTTTTTTTTCTAAGGTAGGTTTACACTAGCTAATATCTATTTAACAATTAATTATGCATAGCAACAATACTTTTTATACATGACTTTTAATTTTTTTTTATTATGCATTAATATTTAAATAATCAACATATAGATATTTACTAATTCTTTCTCAGCAATTGTCATTCTTTCCAGTGCAGTAATTAAGTCGCTACGACAGGTTAATTTGGTTTGTTTCTGTCGAGTTAATATAACTTTCTTAGATTCTAAAAATGATGGCTATTTATTTCTTACTTCGGAAGAAAAATGGCCCATGTCATGTCAAAAATATTTCTTGGCAAATAGAAATGATGTCCGAGCTTAAAATATTCTTGAATAAAAAATAAGTAATGATGAACTACATTTAAAATAGTCGTTGGATGGTATTTATAAAAATTCCTGAAATGTTATTATTAATTTTTTGTAGGTGAATTAGATTTATGCACTAACAAGTAACAGGTGAAGGTGAAGATATAATAACTGTCGTTTTATAAGCATAACTTGTCTTTACTGCTTGGGTGAATTTAATTATTTTTTTTTGAGGCAGTACTTTTAAGCTTCCATATTAGTCTTATTTCTAAACTAAATCTTAAAACATCACCGTTTTTGACAATTTGCTTAGCTATATCGATGCAGAAGTTTTAAGTAAAAATATTTTATTTATGATCTTCTTCTTCTTCATGTGCCATCTCCGTTTCGAAGTTTGGCTATCATCATAGCTATTCGGACCTTAGACACAGCTGCGCGAAACAGTTGATTGGAGTTACATCCAAACCACTCTCTTAAGTTTCGTAGCCATGACATTCTTCTTCTCCCGATACTCCGTTTTCCCACAATTTTTCCTTGAATTATATTTTGCAGGAGTTGGTATTTATTTCCACGCATGATGTGGCCAAAATACTGCAACTTTCGACTTTTGATGGATAGTAATAATTCTTTTTCTCTCTTCATCCTTCTAAGTACTTCTTCGTTTGTTATTTTATCGGTCCAGGGTATTTTCAATATTCTTCTGTAGATCCACAGTTCGAACGCTTCTATTTTATTGCAGCAGTATTTATTCATGGTCCATGTCTCCACACCATACAGAAGGATAGAGTGAATATAACACTCTACCAAACGTATTTTTAGTTTCAGGCTTAAGTCTCGGCTGGTTAATATATTTTTCATTTTCATAAAGGCGCTTCTCGCTTTTTCAATTCTTATTGTGATTTCTTTCGTGTAGTCATTTTTTTCGTTCACAGATGTTCCCAGATAGTTATATTTCTCAACTCTCTCAATTTGTTTGTTGTTTACTTGGAGATTGACATTATTGATGTTTTTCTTTGATACTATCATAAATTTAGTTTTCTCTATGTTGAGTGTTAGACCATATTCTTCGCTTATTACTACTAATTTCCTGAGTATTCTCTGTAAGTCGTTGAGATTTTCTGCAAGGATGATGGTATCATCTGCATATCTGATGTTATTGACTGGAATTCCAATCACCTTTATACCAGCCGTTTCGTTTTCAAGCGTCTTTTTAATTATATGTTCTGAGTATAGATTAAATAAAGTTGGTGATAAGATACAGCCTTGCCTGACACCTCTTTTTATGTTTACTTCCTCTGTTAATCTTCCTTCGGTTTGTATTGCCGCTTTTTGGTTATAATACAGATTGCTGATTATTCTTATGTCTCTGGAATCAATGTTTTTATCCTTAAGAAGTTGTACAAGTTGTTCGTGTCTCACTTTGTCGAATGCTTTATTGTAGTCGATAAAACATATATAGACCTCCTGGTTTACATCTAGACATCGTTGTGTCAGTATGTTGTATGCAAACAGAGCCTCTCTGGTTCCCAGGCCCCGTCTGAATCCAAATTGGGTGTTTCCGATGTCCTCTTCAAGTTTGGCGTACAATCTGTGATGTATGATTTTCAGGAAAAGCTTAAGAATATGGCTCATTAGACTTATTATGCGATATTCATTGCAGTGTTTGGCGTTTGGTTTCTTTGGGATGGCTATAAAGATGGATGTGAGCCATTCCTGAGGTATTATGCCGGTTCTATAGATGCTATTGAAGAAGTCTACTAGGATATTTAAATATTTCTCATCTATGAGTTTTATAACGTCTGTTGGGAGGTTATCAGGTCCTGGCGCTTTTCCATTTTTCATATTTTTCAAAGCATATTGAATTTCTGTCTTTGTTATATCCGGTCCTGTTTCATCTTTTTGGATTTCTATTTTGATTTCTTTTCGGTTGTCGTCGAATAGTTTTTCTATATAGTTCCTCCATAATTCAATCTTTCCCTCAGCATCACTTACCATTGAGTTATTCTCGTCCAACAGGTAAGGAGTTTCTTTCGTTTTTATTTTTCCCGTTAGCTCTTTCACTTTTCTATACAGATTGAATGTGTCGTGTTTTTCTTGTAGTTCTTCTATCTCTATGCACTTCTCTGTAAACCAATTTTCTTTAGCATTTCGAATTTTCTGTCTGATTTTGGTTTGGATTTCTTTGTATTTACCGGTGTCATTTTTATATTGTCTTCGAGTGTCCATGAGTTTCAGGATTTCTTCTGTCATCCAGTTCTTTGTTTCACATTTTACTTTCTTCAGATGTTTTAATGATGGTGTCATTGCAGCTTCTTTAATGGATGTCCATGTTTTATTTATACTTTCGGCGTTGTCCTCACATGGGTTCTCTATTCTATCCAGGTTTTCATTCATTTCTGTTCTCAGTCTTTCCCTTTTCTCACCGTTGTTCAGATTCTTGACATCCACTTTCTCGGGGTTCTGTTTAGGTTTTAATTTTTTCTTCAGCCTTACTTTCATCTTAGCAACAATGGGGTTATGGCTCGATGCTACGTCTGCACCGGGATATGCCTTTATTGATTTGATACTATTTTTATATCTAGTGTTAATCATCAGGTAATCTATCTGATTTTTCACGATTTTGTCTTTGGTGTTTTGTGGTGATGTCCAGGTGTAAAGTCTTCGTTTTGGGAGTTTAAAGAACGTATTTGAAATTACCATGTTATTTTCTTGGCAAAATTGAATCAGGCGGTCTCCTCTGTCGTTGCGAGTACCGAGTCCATAGCTTCCTATACAGTCCCTTACCTTGCCTTGGCCCACCTTGGCATTCAGATCTCCCATTACAACTGTAACATCTCTGGGCTTTGTTTGTTTCAACATGATTTTAATTTCCTCATAGAAACGTTCCACCTCCTCGTCATCTTTGTCTGCTGTAGGTGCGTAGACCTGGATTATGTTGAGCTTTCCGTGTGTTGTTTTTAACTGTAATAGTATTACTCGCTCGGAATACGGTATGAAGTTAATGCAAGAATTAGCTATTTTCTTTCTAAGGATTATAGCCACACCATGTCTGTGTTGCCGGTCATCTTTTCCAGAGAAATAAATTTTGTGATTGTTTCCCAACTGTTGTTCTCCTGTACCTGGCCATCTTGTTTCACTTACTCCCAAGATGTCAACGTCCAACCTGTTCATCTCCTGAACGATATTATGGGTCTTTCCTGCTTCGTACATGCTGGTTACGTTCCATGTTGCTATTTTTATGTTCATTTCTGAAGTTCTTAGAGCACCACTTAATCTTGATGTGGTGTTTTCCATTTCACAGGGATTTCGCTTGATGACGACCTGAGAGGCCCTATGATCTACCTGCGGTATGCCTCCCCTGCCGGATCTTGTCTTCCGAAGTCCATGATCAGTAATTGAATCATTTGTCAAAGTTTGAGCCATGATAATTGAACTAGGGAACTATAATGGGGTGGTTTCCCGTTGCCTTCCCCATCGCTGTATAAACGCCGTTTTTGTGGATACCACTGCGCCGTTTGTTGTCCGTACTACAGCCAATTAGAATATCTTTTATTCCTTGCCTGGAGTCAGTTTTGAGTTAACCAGCTGCCGTTACTCAGTGCTAGTTTTGGTCCGCCCCGGGTATTTCATTTCCCCGGTACCACCCATATCTGGGAGGCTTCCCCCTATCCGCCACCTGGGGAGGCGCCCGATGGAGGACTAGCAACCCCACACGGGATTTATGATAATTTCATATAAAACATAAAATAATAATAGAAAATGGTTAAGATGAAATAATCGGTGGCAGTATTCTTTTTTAATTTTCAATTTCTTCAAGTGTAGTAGCGGGTCGCGAGGCAAGCAAGGTAATTTGTTGTATGCGGGAAAGTTTTTTGTCGCATCTTTAAAGTGAAATAATCTGTGCTAAAACTATCCAATTTTAAATTAGAAATCTTTGAGGGTAAATGTTTTACGAAAAGTTGTTCTTTTAACTGGCTGTTGAATCTTTGCTTATATTCTGTACGATGCAGGTTATTAAATGAGAAAAATACTAGGATAACAGCTATACGTATATTTTTTTAAAGATTTAGTTAAATATTAAACAATGTATATGTATTTCTAATAGTTTTGTCATGTAGTTGGCGGCTCAGCCAGTGGTAAACCTACAAAAAAAAAGTAAATTGTTAATTTAGTAATTTCTTACTTCTAAAATTATGTTAAGGTAGTACAATAAAGAGAACGTGGTGTTAACATGATTATAAAATTTAATTTAATTTTCGAAACGGTAAAAAATGGAAGAATGATGTAATTGGAACAAAATATGCATATATCATAGTTATCGCATTTAACACAGATGAAATCCCTTGTAAACAAAAATTAATATATGTACCATTTTCTCTACTACTCATAAGGCCTTATTGAATATTAGATAAATTCTTGATAAACTGTTAAGTGTGATAGTAAAGGGTGTTTTTAAAGAGGTATAGAACTTTTAAATGGAATAAAACAAAGATGAATTTTTTAAATTGACATGAAATTTACTTTATTCGAAAAATAACCTTCTGGCATTATAATTTAAATATGACTTCTGGCATGTGGCCGCCACGGCTGGCTCGGACGTAGTCTAATCTGGAGGTCCAATTTTCGATGAATTTTTCCAACATTTGTGGCCGTATATCGGCAATAACGCGGCAAATGTTGTGCTCCAAGTGATCAATCGTTTCGGGCTTATCGGCGTAGACTAGCGACTTTACATATCGCCACAGAAAATAGTCTAGCGGCGTTAAGTCGTACGATCTTGGAGGCCAATTCATGGGTCCGAAACGTGAAACTATGCGGTTACCAAACTTTCCCTTCAATAAATCAATTGTGGCACGAGCTGTGTGACATGTTGCGTCGTCTTGTTGAAACCACAGCTCCTGCACATCATGGTTGTTCAATTGATGAACGAAAAAGTCAGTAATCATGGTTCTATAGCGGTCACCATTGACTGTAACGTTCTGATCAGCATCGTTTTTAAAGAAGTACGGACCAATGATTCCACCAGCCCATAAAGCACACCAAACAGTCAGTTTTTCTGAATGTAACGGTGTCTCAACATACTCTTGAGGATTATCATCACTCCAAATACGGCAGTTTTGTTTATTGACGTATCCATTCAAACAAAAGTGAGCTTCATCGCTAAACAAAATTCGCTTATGAAAATCGGGATCAACGGCAATCTTGTTTTGGGCCCATTCACCGAATCTACGCCTTGCTAGGTGATCGTGTGGCTTCAATTCTTGCACGAGTTGGATTTTGTAAGCACGCAAATCAAGATCTTTCCGCAAAATCTTCCATAAAGTGAATGGACACATATCCAATTCCTGTGCACGATGGCGGATAGACTGGTCTTCCTCTACGCTACGCTCTACAGCAGCAATGACTTCTTCTGTATGCACTGTACGACGTCTCTGTGGATGTGTATTATCATTTAGAGTAAACGTGGTGCGAAAACGTTCCATAGTTAATCGAATTAATTGCTCTGATGGACGATTATGTTGACCGTAAAATGGACGTAGTGCGCGATACGTATTTCGAACAGAACCATGATTTTCAAAATAAATTTGCACAATTTGGAAGCCTTGTTCAGGCGTTAGTCTATTCATGTTGAAATGCCAAACCAAACTAAACGTAAATCACTTGACAGCTGACAAAATGGCCGCCCGTTAAAAAAGTGTTGCCAACTTAAAGTTCTATACCTCTATAAAAAAACACCCTTTATTAAGAACCTATAAGATTTTATAAATAATAGTTTCCATTAATCTTATAGTTTTAATTTAATTGAGGGGGGGGGTGTGAAAACTGAAATTATTGAACGTATTCATTTACCAAAGATAATTGGCAATATTTGAAATTTTCTCGAACTGGATCCAACCTAATCAAGCTAAAATATATTGCAAAAAGCGTTAAAAAGCTGGAAGCCATTTTATTTATTCTTAAACGCATCATCCAAGAAGTAACAGAAATAACTGAAAATAAAGTGTAAAAAGATAAATTGTTTTTTTTGTCCTATCTCGTTCCAACTAAATATTGTTAAAAGAGCGTTTTTGGCGTAAGCGGGAGTGGACCGAGACCGAAGCATAAGCATCTCGAGACCATGCTATCAGTTGCAGACCAAAGACGCAACGTTGGCATTTTGCCTTAAGAAATACTCTTATCAATAGCTTGCAACATACATTAATTATCTGATATTTTTTGTTGGGCTTTTACAGGTCAAACTGCCGATTTACTTGATAAAAAAATAAAGAACCTTCTTTAATTAGACCTTAAAACGAGCTGTTTTCTGAAACCATTATTAAATTTGATTATTTACATTGCATAAGTAATATTTTAGCTTTTTGCTGTTGTTTTGCCACTTTGCCCTTTAATTTTCAATTTAAAAGGTTAAAAGGTCAAGAATGCCGAAAATAATTCCCGTTGAAAACTTTTAGACCAGGAAAAGGAGTTGAAATGTTAATGGTGATTTTATAATGAAAATGTTTGGTAATAATGCAGACTGAAAATAATTCATAGTCTGTATATATATATATATATATATATATATATATATATATATATATATATATATATATTTAGACCAGGAAAAGGAGTTGAAATGTTAATGGTGATTTTATAATGAAAATGTTTGGTAATAATGCAGACTGAAAATAATTCATAGTCTGTATATATATATATATATATATATATATATATATATATATATATATATATATATATATTTAGACCAGGAAAAGGAGTTGAAATGTTAATGGTGATTTTATAATGAAAATGTTTGGTAATAATGCAGACTGAAAATAATTCATAGTCTGTATATATATATATATATATATATATATATATATATATATATATATATATTTAGACCAGGAAAAGGAGTTGAAATGTTAATGGTGATTTTATAATGAAAATGTTTGGTAATAATGCAGACTGAAAATAATTCATAGTCTGTATATATATATATATATATATATATATATATATATATATATATATATATATATATATATTAGACCAGGAAAAGGAGTTGAAATGTTAATGGTGATTTTATAATGAAAATGTTTGGTAATAATGCAGACTGAAAATAATTCATAGTCTGTATATATATATATATATATATATATATATATATATATATATATATATATATATATTTAGACCAGGAAAAGGAGTTGAAATGTTAATGGTGATTTTATAATGAAAATGTTTGGTAATAATGCAGACTGAAAATAATTCATAGTCTGTATATATATATATATATATATATATATATATATATATTTAGACCAGGAAAAGGAGTTGAAATGTTAATGGTGATTTTATAATGAAAATGTTTGGTAATAATGCAGACTGAAAATAATTCATAGTCTGTATATATATATATATATATATATATATATATATATATATATATATATATATATATATATATATATATATATATATTTAGACCAGGAAAAGGAGTTGAAATGTTAATGGTGATTTTATAATGAAAATGTTTGGTAATAATGCAGACTGAAAATAATTCATAGTCTGTATATATATATATATATATATATATATATATATATATATATATATATATATATATATATATATATATATATTTAGACCAGGAAAAGGAGTTGAAATGTTAATGGTGATTTTATAATGAAAATGTTTGGTAATAATGCAGACTGAAAATAATTCATAGTCTGTATATATATATATATATATATATATATATATATATATATATATATATATATATATATATATATATATATATATATATATATATATATATTTAGACCAGGAAAAGGAGTTGAAATGTTAATGGTGATTTTATAATGAAAATGTTTGGTAATAATGCAGACTGAAAATAATTCATAGTCTGTATATATATATATATATATATATATATATATATATATATATATATATATATATATATATATATTTAGACCAGGAAAAGGAGTTGAAATGTTAATGGTGATTTTATAATGAAAATGTTTGGTAATAATGCAGACTGAAAATAATTCATAGTCTGTATATATATATATATATATATATATATATATATATATATATATATATTTAGACCAGGAAAAGGAGTTGAAATGTTAATGGTGATTTTATAATGAAAATGTTTGGTAATAATGCAGACTGAAAATAATTCATAGTCTGTATATATATATATATATATATATATATATATATATATATATTTAGACCAGGAAAAGGAGTTGAAATGTTAATGGTGATTTTATAATGAAAATGTTTGGTAATAATGCAGACTGAAAATAATTCATAGTCTGTATATATATATATATATATATATATATATATATATATATATATATATATATATATATATATATATATATATATATATATATATATATATATATATATATATATTTAGACCAGGAAAAGGAGTTGAAATGTTAATGGTGATTTTATAATGAAAATGTTTGGTAATAATGCAGACTGAAAATAATTCATAGTCTGTATATATATATATATATATATATATATATATATATATATATATATATATTTAGACCAGGAAAAGGAGTTGAAATGTTAATGGTGATTTTATAATGAAAATGTTTGGTAATAATGCAGACTGAAAATAATTCATAGTCTGTATATATATATATATATATATATATATATATATATATATATATATATATATTTAGACCAGGAAAAGGAGTTGAAATGTTAATGGTGATTTTATAATGAAAATGTTTGGTAATAATGCAGACTGAAAATAATTCATAGTCTGTATATATATATATATATATATATATATATATATATATATATATATATATATATATATATATATATATATATTTTGTCCGTGTAATTTAAAATAAAATGGAATAAAATCTTGGCTAAGCGGACATGAAATTTGTCAATCCGCATCATTCTGGTGTTAAAAAGTGCGGAGACCTCCAAAATATGGAAAAACTCCGGGTCCAAAAGATGGCAACAGCGCTGTTTCGTCCTAATATGGAACTCGTCAGGCCACCTCATTCGGTACAAATTATCATCACGCCTTTGCATCCTATAAAGCTGAATTTAAAATCAAAAACAGCAAACAAGACGACAAGGGCGACATCTCGATGGTTCACTTGATAACACAAGAACCACACAAATTAACATAGTTCGTAAAAACCGCCATGTGATGGGGCGACGATGAATTAAAACATAAATATATACAATCGAGTACAAGAAACGCGCTACCCAAAGGATAGGGGTCGCATTATTCGGTAATGGCAACCAGGTTTACTGGTAATTTTAGGAGCCAAAGCCACGTGTCGCACCAAACGATCCCCCCATGAGAGCACTGTTTAGCGTGTTTCAAAGCCAAGCAAGTAAATAAATAAATGGATAAGTTTTGATCCGTGTAATTTAAAATAAAATAGAATAAAATCTTGGCCAAGCGGAGGTGAAATTTGTCAATCCACATCATGCTCGTGTTAAAAAGGGCGGAGTATATATATATATATATATATATATATATATATATATATATATATAAATCGAAAGTTTTCGGGTATGTCGATACAGGAAATATGCTACCCAAAGTTTAGAGGTCCTATCATTCGTCATCGGCGACTAAATTAACCACGAATTCCTTAGTTCAAGCCAGGTTCACAATAACGATCTCCCCATGAAAGCCGCTGCGTGTTTTCAAGCGAACAAATATATAAAAAAGAGATAATTTTTCGTCCGGTAATTTTAAAATAAAATAACAGTTTTACACAACATTGTTGCTTTCTGTTGCTCTTGTGTTATTGAGTGATCCGTCGAGATGTGTTTATAGGGCACAATTGCAAGCTGTCGTGATTTTTTACGAATCTCCGAGTACAGGATCAATATCTTGTCAATACATTAGAGAATAAAACTAGAAATAATTGTGTATTTTTTCTAATATGGAATTTGGAAAAGATCAATCACACAATCTCTTCAAGTGAACAGTCTTATAGATGGTTAATGGGTTAATATTTTTCGAAAAATCGTGTCTATGTAGCTGCTGCAATGCGGGTATCAAATGCAAAAATAGGCCGTAGAAAAAGAAAACAAGCATGTATTTGAAAATACATCTTATGTCGTTTAGCAACGTGCAATGTGCACACAAATAAATCATTTATTAAAAAATTGCTGACGAAAACTATTATTTTATTTTTCTTGCCAAATTTGTATCAATAGTTTTATTTATGACTATTGCATGATTCTCTTGTATTCTACTTTATAATTAATAAATTGTTTAAAACTGTTTTAAATTAATACCTGCAAGTTATAATTCATTTACAATAAAATCAAATTTGTTATAAGAACTTACCAAGCTGCTTAGTTATTAAAACATTATTTTTATTTAATTTAAAATGGTTTCTAGCAAGATAATTTTAATAAAAATTAAATAAAATAGAAAAGTGGTTCTTGTTTTCTGATTTTTAGTTGAAGTATGGCAGAATACAGAGAATTTCGTATCTTAAATTTACCTGTTTTGTCACCGTGCAATTCTAAAATTTTTCTTACTGTAAGTGGAATATCATACAGGAGTGAACATTCCGACAAAATATAGCTTTCTGGCCCTAAAATCGGGATATAAATAATTTTTTTTGCTGGAAAATTACTGCCACTATTGCAGTGTGTTTTTAGGAACAACAATAATTTATTTGTTGATAAATTAAATGGAACAATTTTAAAATATTCCAATGTTTTATTCCATTTTTGATTTAGTTAATATAGATTAACTTATTCGATATTTTTTTTATTGTTTGTTAACAACCTAATGTTTGAAAGTAGAGAACATCACCCGGCTCTGAGACTCCTCTTCACTTCCCCTTCAGCCCCCCTTGTCCTAAAGGTGGTGTCCATGATGCACACTTGCATAACTTGTCCTTGCCTATGCAGGTGTTACAGGAATGCACGTGTGGGCATCAATGCCGTCACATTCAAGGCAAGTGGGTAGCGGTAGAAGAAGGGCAGGAGCACAAACAAACATATACGCTTGCAGTGTATATTAATTCGACCTTGACTATGCAGGTGTTACAAGAACGCTCACGTATGCATCATGGTCGCCGCATTTAAGGCAAGGGGGCAGCGGGAACAAGAGAGAAGGAGTACGAGCCAACATATACACTTCCAATGCATATTAATTTGACCTTCACTATGCAGGTGTTACAAGAACGCTCACGTATGCATCATGGTCGCCGCATTTAAGGCAAGGGGGCAGCGGAAAAAGAAGGGCAGGAGTACGAGCTAACATATACGCTTCCAATGCATATTAATTTGACCTTGACTATGAAAGTGTTACAAGAAGACACACGTGTGCATCATGGTCACTGCATTTAAGGCAAGGAGAGTTAGGAGAACAAGAGAGAAGGAGTACGAGCAAACATATACACTTCCAATGCATATTAATTTGACCTCGACTCTGCAGGTGTTCCAAGAACGCATACGTGTGCATCATGGACACCACCTTTAGGACAAGGGGGGCTGAAGGGGAAGTGAAGAGGAGTCTCAGAGCCGGGTGATGTTCTCTACTTTTGAAAGTTGGTTTTAAAGATATTATTAACAATTTTCTCTTATTAATAATTCTTTCAAAAAAAAACCTTTAGCATAAACTGGCAGAGGGCGGTGAGCAAATAATTCTTTGTTTTTATTTTCTGATATGTGATCTCCACTAGCTTTATCTTCAGCACAGGAGCCTAAAAAAATGTAAAAAAATTAATTTGATTTAATTCCTAACTTTAACGTCTTCCAAACTAGAGGTATTCTTGACTGTAAGCCTTGAATCAACTTTGATGTCAGGAAAAGTTAAGATATCTTCCTGTACCTTGAAATTTTGCATAGATATAACTCATACAAATAAAGGACAACATCTAAAAACCTAAATATAAACAGCGTAAAAGAATTTGATTGAATTTTTTACAATTTTTTCGATGAAATATTTGTTCTTCTATCACTTTTAAGACTTTTTCTTGTAATCTTCATTACCTGTAACAATAATGAGAGTATTTTCTGAATCTGTATTCTCAATCACATGTTTAATGCTTTGAACTATAGGACTGTGTTTGTCGGTAAGAGCACGTAAGTGGCCACCGAAAATAACCATAAGAAAGTTTGTTTCAGATGATTCTAAAAGCGTATTTAATGTGGATTTAACCATTGGAAGAAGTCCAGGATCAAGTTTTTCTTTTCCTAATTTCGTGATATCTACCAGATCTTCCTGGTCGGCTTTTATTTGATTCTGCAAAGCTATTAAAAAGATGTTAAATATTTTCATATTATTAGAAAATAGCTTAGAAATATCAAATTATTATAATTAAAGGTGTTGCCTTAGTATATGAAGTTTTTGTTCTAAAATTTGAATTTCACAAAAAAGAATTTCATTGAGAACCAGGGCGTCCTGTAGCCTGCAAATTTTTTATAATTTTACTTACTATTTTCAAAGATTTTTCCTAAAAATGAATACCTCACATGCTTCATAACGTCAAGGATGTCCCAAGAAGGTTTTGTGTTACGTTTTCTTAAAGATATATCGCTTTTAATTTTTGTACTAATGTCTTTTTCCTCATTTTCTCCATGGTTATGTCTAAAGATGTACAAAATATCAGATAATGTTAGTAAGAAATACCTAGGAGTGTGCAAATGTTATTTTAGGTGCACTGAAAAATAATGTTTTTTCTTACTCATTTCTTTTTACTCGAATGTTAAAAATTTCTGTATGTTTGGGGCTGGTTATAATGTTTTTAGCTTTTATTTTCTTATTATGCTTTGATATATCTTCGGTATGTTTTTGTTGAGGTTCTTGCATACCAATACTGGGTTGAGACCGTTTAACTTTTGGAGTTATTTGGGGAAAAAGCCCTATGTTAGTTTCGTGAAAAGGAGCTTCTGGTTCTAGTATATCATTGGTTACTTCTGTGCTCGATACCGATGCAACAGCTAAAATTGATGATTAAAAATATCTTATATTTTAATTAGAAAGTAAAATGTTGCTTATAATTTTAATACAGGGTGGAAAATTTAACTGAAATAAATTCTGTAAAAGAAAACTCATTATTTTTTTGAAAAAATTTAAAACTTATGAATTTTTCAAATGGAAAGTCTTGTGGTACCTCGTTAAAAAACTAGTAAGATCAAACGCACTTTTCACTTTTATAATGCTGACCCAGGGATGAGCCAAAACCAATGAAAAGCAAAATTTTGAAATTAAGTTATTTTATTATAAGAAATGCTGGAAGTGTCATTTTTGTTTTGTTTGTCTTATTCTTTACTGGAGAATTTTAACATTTTCGTGTTTTTCTACGAAAAATCTTGTTTAAAAGTGACCAAATAAAAAAGAAATCTAAGAGGTTCAGATCTGGTAATATTACTGGTCATTCAATTGTATGTCTTCTACCGATTCGCCTATTAGGAAAAACCAAATCCAGATATTGCGGCATATATCTTATTGAAACCATATTCTATTGCTATAGACTCGCACGCCGATTCTTCTAGCCCAAACATTAAGTTTTCGTGATCTTTGGATATGCTGGCTTTCTTCCAACCAGAAAACCGATTTTATCCAAATGCATAATTCAAGCGGCGGTCTGGATTATGTTCCGTAAGCTCTTGATATCAACAGTTGCAAATTCAAATAAGAAGAAAAATAAGAGCAGTAAAAGAAGAGTACCTTTCTGGAAAATGCAAGGAAATAGAGGAGTTGCAAAACAAGTACGACAACTTCAACTTGCATAAAAAAAGTCAAAGAACTAGCTGGAATAGAAAAGAGAAAAATCTCAAACGTATTGCTAGACAAAGAGGGAAACATTATTATGGAAACACAACAAAAGTTATGCAGGTGGAAAGAATACATAGAAAAACTATTTGAAGATTAAAGACACGAAAATTCTTCTATAAACAGTCTGAGCGGTGACATGGGGCCTGAAATTACTAAAGCAGAGGTCATTTATGCATTAAGATCGATAAAAACGAATAAAGCTGTTGGTGCAGATGAAATGCCAGGTGAGTTGTTGAAGCTGATCAATGACAAAAATTTGGATTTACTGGTGAGATTATTTAATACAATTTACACGACAGGAACCATTCCCCGAGAAATGTTAACATCAACATTCATATGTTTACCAAAGAAAGCAAATTCAAAAGAATGCAGTGACTATCGAACAATCAGTCTCATGTCACATACTTTGAAAACCCTTTTAAAAATTGTACACGCTAGAATACATTCCAAATTGGAGCTGGATATTAGTGACACACAGTTTGGCTTCCGGAACGGGGTGGGTACAAGAGAAGCATTATTTGCTTTTAATGTGCTTACTCAAAGATGCTTGGATATCAATCAGGACCTCTATGTCTGCTTCATAGATTACAACAAAGCTTTTGATAGGGTCAACCATGACAAACTGATAGAGATTCTCAGAAGCAAAAATTTGGATGAAAGAGATTTAAGGTTGATATCAAATCTGTATTATAATCAGCGAGCGACAGTAAAAATTGGACAGGAAATATTCGGAGATGTGGAAATACAAAGGGGAGTCAGACAAGGGTGTATATTGTCACCTTTACTATTTAACGCTTATTCTGAAGAGGTCATATTGGAGAGTCTTGAATCTGAAACAGCAGGGATAAAAGTAAACGGAGTTTTAATCAACAATATTAGGTATGCAGATGACACCGTAATAATAGCTGATAGTTTGAAAGACCTAGAAAAAATAATGAATAAAATATTAAGAGTTAGTGGAGAATATGGACTCTCTCTCTTAACACGAAAAAGACCAAGTTCATGATAATTAGTAAAAACAACACCAATAATAATGAAACCCTAATGGTGGGAGGCCAGCACATAGAAAGAGTTAAGAAGTACACTTACTTGGGAACCCTAATAACAGAAAATAATGACTATACCGTCGAAATAAAAACCAGAATCGAGAAAGCACGTGCCAACTGTATTAGAATGAAAAAGGCTATCTGCAGCAAAGATCTAACGTTAGCCCTGAAAATACGACTGACTAAATGTTACGTATACAGTGTTCTATATTATGGAATGGAAGCATGGACACTGAATCGAGAGGTAATGAGAAGACTTAACTCTTTTGAAATGTGGACCTATAAAAGAATTCAGAGGATTTCGTGGGTGGATCGAGTTACGAACGCCGAAGTGTTGAGAAGAATGGGGAAAGAAAAGGAAGTCGAGATAACAGTAAAACAGAGAAAACTGCAATATTTCGGACACATTCTGCGGGGAGAAAAGTACAGCATCTTACGGCTCATAATCCAAGGCAAAATAAGTGGCAGAAGACGCGTAGGACGACGACGAATTTCATGGCTAAAAAACCTAAGGGAATGGTTTGGATGCAGTTCAAAACAATTATTTAGAGCAACTGCCTTAAAAATTAAAATAGATATTATGATTGCCAACCTCCGCAATGGAGAAGGCACTTGAAGAAGAAGCTCTTGAAGAAAGTGTATTTTATACGGATGCATTTTGAAAAATTCATTACATTTAATTTGGTTGTATGCAGGCGCGGATCCAAGGGGGGGAGGCGATTGCCCAAGAGCTTTGAGTTCAGAAAAATAGACCCAATTCTGCCTCTTATACTAGGAATGTGTATGCTGCTGGCATCTCCCCTCCCCTCCCCATCGACAACTTGTTTTTCTTGCGATCGCACCCTCCCAAGAGCTTTGGGTTCAAGAAAATAGAACCGATTCTGCCTCTTATACTAGGAATGTGTATGCTGATGGCATCTTCCCCCCATCGGCAACTTGTTTTTTCTTGCCCCCCCCCCCAAGAGCTTCAAATTTAGAAAAATAAACCCGAACTTGCCTTTTACACTAGAAATGGGAATGTTGCTGGCGTCTCCCCCTTCGTTGACAACTTGCTCTCGCTTGCCATATTGTACTTTTGTGATATCACCGCCACCTGCCCACCAAAGACAGAGGCTAGATCCGCCCCTGGTTGTACGACTGATATAATCTAATGTAACTGCCTAACGGGAGTACCAGAATTGGAGATAATAATATAAGGGACAAAAAAGCTGGGATAGATTAAAAAGTCGAATTATCATTTTTAGAGAAACATGTATTTATATTTTTTTATCGTTGTAACTTGCAATATTAAATATATTATAGTCAATTAGAAACAGACAAATAAATTATTAGTCAAATGAATAGTTTTTATTCTCAGAAAACCATATTCAAAGAAATCGTTTTTAAATATTTGAGGAATATTTTTTTGACTTTTTTTAACTACTGGTTTGTATGGCAGCTAGGACTAAAGTAATTTAGGCAGTTTCTCTTGTCTACGTCCCGCGCTTACACTCTCTTTGTCCGGAAACCCCCCAGATTTACGCGTTAACGGGGTTTTTACATAAAAATACCCAGAAGGATGCCTTATCTAAGAGGGCTTGGATACTACCATCTTCAAACTAGAATTGTTGATCACGTGTGTGATCGACTATAATAAAAAAGTCATTAGTCACATGTGTAACTCATACCGAGTTAACAGCCTGCTACATATATGTATATCCCTTCACTTTTACGGCACAGAAGGACGAGTTGTGCAGATAAAATCGCCTCGCTCTTTGCAGAGTATGCAGCCAAGCAGGAACTTTCCCGTAATAAATTTAGGACTCGCTCCACAACTAGTGTTCCCCCTTTTACCTTATATTCAGCCTGGACGACGTTTTGTCTTTATTTTCTGCGCACTGGCACACTTGTTGACTGTTCAACGACCAAAAAGAAGTCCTTTCTTGAGATTAGAATGCAACTTATTTAAACTCATCTATTTTTTTCCAAAATTTATTTTTTATTAGCTGCTATGGCACTTCGCCAGCTCGTGTCCCGTCCGGTGCCTGTTTAGAAACAGAGCGACCCTTCAAATTAAATTACACAGAGATTGTGTTCCTATATGTGGGGACTCTCAGATAATCGGGTCTGTATTCCAGACAATTTCCTACTTGCTATACATTTTGGAAAACTACAAAATTATAAGTTTAGCAATTTCAATGTATATCCTGCCGAATGCAGAGTTGACCGTCCATCACCAGTATGTCCTCTTTCACTACACAAAGGTCCGATTTGTGGGGCAATATTTACTCCTCCCTTCATAAAGCAAGTAACAACGTTCAACATCGCACAGACAGTCTGTAGCCCCAAAGATCCAAACAAAATTTTTTTCACACTTTCGCGAGAACGCATCCACTTACGTCTTATCACTTAGACAACGGAACTGTAAACTTATAATAGATATATAATCCTCGAACATAATAGTAAAAGGACGGTTTTGACACAGACCAGCTGTTAGTGACCAAATTTCATTAATTACACATAACATTTACCACGTGAAACAAGTAACTACATCAGATAAAACAAAACATATAACAGCTGTTTAATATCATATATCAGTTGTTACCAGTCGAAAAACGGGCACTTAAAAAAAGGGAGAGTATCCTTTAGACAGATGTAAAAAATATAAATTATCTGTAGATTTGAAACAAAACAGAATATGATAAAATCGTCTAAATTTTGAAAATCACTTATATGAATATGCTCAAAAAATAAACATATTTACCAGTCTTCATCTTCAACACCGTATGGCAGTAATGCGTAAGAGCCATAAGACTATTTTTAAGTAACTCCTTACAATATGCAGATCCTTTGCTGTTATGATTTGGTATTTCTGGTACTGATTCCAAGCTACTATCTGATTCAGCGGAATTATGCTACAAATTTAGTTTACAATATAGGAACAATCTAAAATTTACAGTTTTGAATAGGAAGCTCACTTTTACTCTTGTTGCTTCATGGAGATTCAAAAATCCTAAAGTATCTTTTTGTAAAGAAGTACATTTTTCGTCTATGTGACTAAAAAATATTACTACGTTTAACTTCTTCTTCAATTCATCGTGATTTGGCTTAGCTTCTGCAAAAAATGAATTTAAATAGTGACTGGTTGAAAATATGAAGTTTTTTTAACGTACCTTCACTTAAAAAAATTGGCAAAAATTTTAATATCAAAAAAGCAAAAGTATAAAATCTCATTTGAAAGTGTCGGAAACTATAACCTATAATATTTGACACTGATATGTTTTTTTGGAATGCGGGTGGTATTTAAACAATAGTAAAATAAAATTTCCCTTTATTAGTAAATTATTTTTAAATATAATCGCATGAAAATGTTTACCAGGTAATTCAATTTTTTGAATTTTAAAATTACAGTAAATAAAACAAATTGCGCCCGTACGTCATAACATCCTTAGTACATAAACGAATTTGTTAAAATTAAATGGATGACAGTTTGTAATGGAGCTGTCAAACGAAAAATCTCCGGAGTATGCTCCGCGCCATATTGGGGAAAGTGACGTTTTGGTAGGTTAAATTAACCGTCAAAAGTCAAAAAAATAGTGTCATTTACTGCCCTCGATTCATGGGCCGGAGCAGCTCAGAGCTGTTCAGGTGCAAGAAGCACTCGCTGTATTCATGCAGTGCATTATGTCTGGGAGCTTGTCAGATCTGCTTTCCCCTTATCCCTCAAGCACCAATAAAAAAAAATTTGGTGTATAAAGCTCTAGCAGCTATCAGTTATCATTTTTAGATGCTATTTTCGGGTAAAAAAACATTTTATACATGAAATGGAGAGACAAAAAATAAGATTATTTCTTAAGCTATCGGACTTACGTCCATAGTTTTTTTAACGAATTACAAAATATTTATGGCCGAAAATGACGACATCAGACAAAATTCAAAACTAATAAGTAATAAAATAATATTTTTACCTTATTGTCTTCAATATGTTTTCCTTCGCATATTAAAAACAACCATTCGGAAAAAAATTATTTGGAGGTTATTTACCCTTCAAATTAACAGGTTTGATGTACCTGAGCTTAAAACTCTTGAATCGAGGGCAGTAATTGTTGTTATTGTTGTGAAATTATTGATTGTCATTAAAATATTTGTTTTTTTCCTGGGTTAAATTTATTTTATGACTTAACAACCAGGTAATTTGCACCAAGCCATCAGTAAAATATTTAGGTGTAAATATAGACCACAAAATTATCTTAAATTGGCACTTCAGAACTGTTAAACAAAAATGTATACAAAGAGCCAAATACCTTAGGAGCCTGATACACAAATAAAAAGGCATATCAAGAAAAACAACTCATATATACAAAGCAATATACTGACTTTAATTGGAATACATTCCCTCTACATACAGTAATTGCAGCAAGCCAGTACTGAGAAAGCTTGAAACGGTTGAAACCGCAGCTCTGTATAGTATGACTAAAATCCATCATTCTACCAATTCACTACATAAACCACCCAATCAATTATTATATGAATTCATTAAATATCTAGCCTCTTACTGCAAGACTTCCTGTCCTGACAATTAAGTTTGGAAGAAAATCTGAAGCTTGACCGGTGATAGAGGAACTGTGTATGACCAGGGACCGAAACCATAGCCCAGCCACGCTCATATTATTGAGATATGAACAGAATTTAGTGTAATAATTTTGTATATCTATGATCTCAAATTTACTTGAATTTTGCGAGACATTCAACTTTCTAAGGATATTTTAATTAAAAATTAAAAAATAACGGGATACCACCTAATTAACATTTCTACCGTTTTTTCAAAAAATAAAACGATTTGAAGAAACAGTTCGCCAACATATTGCTTTTTTAATGACTAGTTATTTTTAACAACCAAAAATATAATAAAAATTTTTAATCTATTTTTACGACCAACCAGTAGTATCGCAGACATCCACAGATTACAAATAATTGACACGAATTGGATCAGTTAGGTGAGGTTATAACGTAATACTGTCATTTTATCTCTTTCTATCATTTGTTTCGTTCAACTACTTATGTCGATGAAATTTCGGAAAGGCTTCAAACCTTGTCAGTTAGAGGTAAACGATTATGAATTGTCGGTATAATTTTTCAGTGGCGACAGCGTGTTTACTGTGGTTATAACTTCACTGTCCCCAAAATGGCACATAGCATGAATCGAACATTTTCTGTTTATTAGACGATCAGTACAGTTACTTTAATATGTACGTGGATTTTCCTAATAGTAAACTCTGTTAAATCTCAATTGTTGCTAGACATCACAATATAAATAAAATAAAATATTATTTGTTTCAGCCTTCCCCAGCTCCGACAAGATGCGCTTCTCCAGATTCCTTTTACCAAGGCATCCATCCGTACTCCTCAAGAACCTATTCCCCAGTAACATACTCTCCAATATCTTACGCAGATATTGGTCCCCCAAAACGTGACTATGAATACGTGGGGATGCCGCTGACTCCTCCCCCTCTCCCTCAAAATTATCACGTCGATGACGAAGAAGAAACTGGACCTTCGACAGCTGAAATTATCGCAAATCAGTCACAGGATTACATCGACGAAAAGTTAGCGGAGTATCAAGCGACAATATATCAATTACAAGGTAAGCTAATTTAGTTATCATTTTGAGCTCATTTCTTTAAAGAGAATTAAGGCAAACCATACATGTTACGACTTTACGATAAAATATTTATTTAGAAATGTTGCCAAAAATATTTGTTTTAAAATATTTTTAATTTCATATTTCTACCTACAGGGGGCGCGTTTGCTATACTGTCATAAAAAATCGTTATTTTTTATCAAAATAAAATCTCTGTTCTTTCTCTGCTTGTTAAAATGTTAGACAAATATACATCTGAAGTATCTTAATGTCTTATTGTTATCAGTACTATACATATCTGAAATTTGGAAATGTTTAAAATTCACACCTTACAAAATGTCATTACAAAGAAAGGGAGAGAAAGGGAGAGAGAGAGACAAACAAACAGGCGTACAAGCGAAGTTAAATAAAAGCTTGTAAAAAATAATGCAGCGATAAAACTTATAAAAACAATGAAATATTGCTGCTATAAAACGTTTAGATTATTTAGATAATAAGATCAGAATTCTTGCCTGGAACGCGACCTCGGTTACAAAATTATGGAACTAGTACGAAATGTTAAAAAAGCTCTACCATATGTAGTGTGTCCAAGGAAGTTAGAAGGGGTAAAAGGAAGGAGAATACCCTAAACTAAATTTGGTTACGCATGTAACTCTGTACTCCCCTCAATGTGGCTATGCTGCACTTGCGCAGTAGGTCAAGGGACAGGACTGGATTTGAGAAACCTCTTATTTATGTTGTTATATTGAAAAATTACAATTTAAAGTTCAGGTTATAAAACGACTAATGAAATAAACACTGCCTTAAAAGAAATTTAAACATAATTCGAAATAAAATCTTATCTTTTCTACGATGTTAAAAAGGATCTGGCCATAGGGATTAACTAGATGTTACTCTTCCTTTATGTTATTATTAAGTGTTTTCTATGTACCTTCTAAACTTTAAATTAATTAATATCTGATCAAAAAAAAATGAAATGAAAAAAATGATAAAAACTACACCCTAGCACAAACAAAACTTTAAAATCGTCGATCTATTAAAAGATCTTCAATATAATCTTATATATTGATGTAATACAAAAAACGTAGGTACTTACCGAAAATAATGAATTTCCGGGACAGAACCGCGCGATTTCCAAAACAATACCATACACTGATACATTGTTATAAATTAAAGTCTGTACAAATGTCTTGACAACATACACAAATATACATTCCGAAATTTAACTAATGATACTGCACCGCACAACAAAGAAAATAAGCGTCGCGGACAATGGCAAACAACCGCATTAACATAAAGACGCCGGGACGCCGATCGTGTCGCAAACCCTGCTCTGGTTTCCGGTTCTCTCATGCAACAAATTTACTACGAAATTTTTTTTGCGCTTGCTCTACATAGCCAGTCGATGTCAATTTATGACATTTATTATCTGCATGATGGAACACTTTTTTAGGTATTTAGCTTATTTTTGTAGTTTTCCATATCCCTTCCAATTTCCTTGAGAGTGTCCCAAACGCAATGGTCACCAATCTGGGTGGATCTAGGTTGTTACTGAAGTTAGAAATATGGTTAAATCAGAAAAGTTTTATAATATTTTATGTCTTCCAATACTTTTTCAGAATATGCTTAAACTTTTTGGTTTTTTGGATATTTAGAAAACACTGAAAATTACCGACTTATTTCCTTTTATTGTTACGTGAACTATTTGTTTGACAGCTGTCAAACTATGATATTTTTAGGACACTTCGTTACGGTTGGCAATTATTTCTTATAAAAGAACGAAGAGAGCGTAGAGATTGCAACTTCTATTTTTATTTTCAAAAATTCCTTTTTTAGACTTAATTCGTCCGAATTCACCGAACTCGATGATTTTTGACTATATTATTACAGAGCGTGAAAAAATAAGAGACACCTATATTTGTATAGGTCCTTAAGCATATCACCCTCAAAGTTGATCGCCAAAAATGGATATTTGAATATATCTCGGATTTAACTTGTTATTTTTTAATGAAACAAATTGGAAATTATTTATTATAAAAAAGCAAAATGTCATATGTAGTTACAATCGCAGGGTTTGCAAAAATGTTTCTTTTTTTTTATGATTTTTGAGCTTTAAAAATTAAGCTTGTTGAAGAGGTTAAAATTACCCTCAAAATTTTCGCCCTTAAAATATTTTTGAATATATCTTAGGTACAAATTGTTATTTTTCATTGAAATAAAATGGAAATTATTCCTTTTAAAAGATACCTGATGTAGTTTGAACCGTAGGGGTTAGAACCTCTATTTGTTGTTTTTAAAAATCTATCTTTCTTGGACTTATTTTCATTACGAAAATTACAAAACTGCTAAAAATATTTAGAAAAAAACTTTTTTTTGAACCACCCTTAAATAATTTTAACTACCCCTTAAATTCTTTCTTGACCACCAGAAGCTGGGTAATTATCCAGGGAACCCTTATCAATTTTAAATGTTATTTGGGGTCGCTGATTATCAATCCGGTCTTAAATTTGCTAGTTTTGTTTAAACAATATCTTTTCTGAAACACATATTGGAGAAAACTGATTCAGTTAAAAGTTGTAGAGTTCGAAGGCGGACGCTCAACAGCAACCTTGAAGTTGACCTTCAGAATGACCTAAAAAGTAATTTCAAGGTCACGTTATTGTTTTTGTTCAACGGGAATTCCTATGTTGTATTGCAGAAATGGAAAGTATGGAAATTTTCACATTTAACCGAATAAATAACATCGGAGGTTAAATGTCATCTGGAGGTAATTTTTTTTCCACGAATCAATCTAAAATCAGCTGATAACTCAGAAATTAAGGGCTGTTAAGAATAAAAGTTCTAAGAATTTAAACGGCATCTCATGCTGATATTAAGGTTAACCTTGGAGTTATTTCAAGGTCAAAGTGATATTTTTGAATGGGAAGCCATATGATATTTATATGGTTGAACGTGGAACTTCCAATTAAAAAAGCAGTCACTCTTAGGATCAACGATAATGTCAAACCGTACAACTTATGTTTGTTTGAAGGTCATAGACAATAATATTTCTTGCGAAGTAGTAGATATCTGTTGGACTTCCATTGTCTCTATTATTGTTGAATATCACGACGTTTCGGCTAGTAAAGGGTGTTTTTTTTATAGAGGAATAGAACTTTAAGTTGGCAATACTTTTTTAACTGGCGGCCATTTTGTCAGCTGTCAAGTGATTTATGTTTAGTTTGGTTTGGCATTTCAACATGAATAGACTGACGCCTGAACAACGCTTCCAAATTGTGCACATTTATTTTGAAAATCATGGGTCTGTTCGAAATACGTATCGCGCACTACGTCCATTTTACGGTCAACATAATCGTCCATCAGAGCAATTAATTCGATTAACTATGGAACGTTTTCGCACCACGTTTACTCTAAATGATAATACGCATCCACAGAGACGTCGTACAGTGCGTACAGAAGAAATCATTGCTGCTGTAGGGCGTAGCGTAGAGGAAGACCCGAATCAGTCTATCCGTCATCGTGCACAGGAATTGGATATGTATCCATTCACTTTATGGAAGATTTTGCGGAAAGATCTTGGTTTGCGTGTTTACAAAATCCAACTCGTGCAAGAATTGAAGCCACACGATCACCTAGCAAGGCGTAGATTCGGTGAATGGGCCCAAAACAAGATTGCCGTTGATCCCGATTTTCATAAGCGAATTTTTGTTTGAATGGATACGCCAATAAACAAAACTGCCGTATTTTGAGTGATGATAATCCTCAAGTGTATGTTGAGACACCGTTACATCCAGAAAAACTGACTGTTTGGTGTACTTTATGGGCTGGTGGAATCATTGGTCCGTACTTCTTTAAAAACGATGCTGGTCAGAACGTTACAGTCAATGGTGACCGCTATAGAGCCATGATTACTGACTTTTTCGTTGATCAATTGAACAACCATGATGTGCAGGAGCTGTAGTTTCAACAAGACAGCGCAACATGTCACACAGCTCATGCCACAATTGATTTATTGAAGGAAACGTTTGGTAACCGCATAGTTTCACGTTTCGGACCCGTGAATTGGACTCCAAGATCGTGCGACTTAACGCCGCTAGACTATTTTCTGTGGGGATATGTGAAGCGCTAGTCTACGCCGATAAGCCCGAAACGATTGATTACTTGAAGGTTGTCCTTCGCCGTGTTATTGCTGAGATACGGCCCCAAATGTTGGAAAAAGTCATCGAAAATTGGACCTCCAGATTAGACTACGTCCGAGCCAGCCGTGGCGGTCATATGCCAGAAGTCATATTTAAATTATAATGCCAGAAGGTTATCTTTCGAATAAAGTAAATTTCATGTCAATTTAAAAAATTCATCTTTGTTTTATTCCATTTAAAAGTTCTATACCTTTATAAAAAAACACCCTTTAGTTATCTCTAGCCGTTTTCACACCAAAAGCTGTGAGCAAATTCTGAAATTTGACATAGATACAAAATTCTATAAAACTTTCCTAACTGACCAATATTTTTAACCTCAGTAATAACTGATATCCCAATGATGAGCATTAAATTTGCGACACACCGTATAATTTTAAAATTGATCGGAAGCTCGAAACATTGTATTCGTTAAATTTATGAAATCGTAGAAATTTGTTAATTAGAACAGTAACTTCAAAACACTAACGAACTGAACAATTCTTTTGATGATATTGCATAAAAGTAAATTAAAAGCGTTGTTATTTTTGAAAAAGATATCACGAATTTGCCGAATAGTTAGGTTAGTCAGTTCAAGTCATGGAATTTATCTGGCACAGAGCCAGAACTTAGATAAACATTATTTTTCTCATCGAGACAAATAGAAAGTATCATCTTACTATGCGATATCTAAGTTAACTCATTTTTTGGCAAATTAATGTAAATATTAACTTAGAAAAAATTTTCTAGGAATTTAATAAATTTAAAAATATAGAACATAATGGTAGTTACCCCGGAAATATATTTTATCGCGAACAAAGCCGGTACATATCAACTATATTTTTTGATTTCATAAAAAACTAATTAGTTTTTGACCGTCTTAAGTGGATTCAGGATTTATTGAATGGAAAAATTGAAAAAAAATATCGTTTTTACCCCTTTGTAAAAGTACAAATGTCACTTGGGCTTAATAATTCGAGAAAATAGAATTTCAAAATATATAAGAGCAAAAAAGTTTTTTGATTTTAAGTTTGGGAAAGAAATGCAGTAGGAGGAAAAAAACTTGTGTCGAATATTTTTAGTGTACTTTAATATACAACAGAATGAACGAAATTGGATGCAGACATTTGATAACATACCCTTGTAAGTTGACTGAAAGGGTCTAGTCAGTTAAGAGGGTCGAAACGGCCCCCTTGGTATTAAAAAAATAAAAAAAAACACCCAGTTGTTCTACATCAAAAAGTACCTAAACAAAAAAATGTTTAGGCACTTTTATAGTCACATAACCTCAAAAAAAATGAAACGTCTTTTTTCGTTTTTTGACGATATCTTCGGTTCTAATCATCGTAGAAAGTTCTTTTTTTTTTCATTTTGTAAGTTTTTTTATTGCCTATAACAAGATATTTTTTACAAAAATTTTTGGCGCGAAATTCAAATTTTTATGGGTGTCCGAAAATTTTTAGGTTCAATAAAATAAAAATTAGGACAATAGCAGGGCCGAAAAAAAAATGTATTGTTTTTTAGATGCCAAACTATGTTCATGAATTTTTTCAGATTTTTAAAAATGGTGAAACATAGGCAAAATCGCAAAAAACGGCATTTATTAGCATTTTTTCGCAGGGAATTTTCTTATAAATCCTCAGTTGTCTTAAAACTATGTATGTATATAATACATATATATATATATATATATATATATATATATATATATATATATATATATATATATATATATATATGTATATATAAAATTAGATCAAAATCAAAAAAGTT